>CM038728.1:16568363-17240863 GCA_021613375.1 Megaleporinus macrocephalus
ACACATTTAATACAGTTTCAGCCCATTTATTTTATAATCTATAATCTATATTCACACTTATAGTTAATATTATCACAGTTGCAATTTCACAACGTGACTGTCTGAGAGGCCTTCTATGGCTGTGACGGAAACGGAATAAATGCAGCCTACTCACACGGTATTCTGAGGCAGGAAGTACTCAACATTACCTAATGAAGCTCTTGCCTGTGTCTGGCCTGTGTGTCAGCGCGGATGCAGCTAGGAACAAACAGCACTGACACAGTGTAGGGAAGAGACTAGTTTGTGTACTAATACAATGCTTTTTATTTTGATTATAAGAAGCACACTTTCTGGATTAAAGATGTTTAATACTAACAGTTAGCAGCGAGTTGGAGCATCCTGGCAATGACACAACATATCGCTGTCTTTGGAGAACATCTCAAATGTATTTCAGCTGCTGGTACCTTCATCACTACACTGCCTTCTAAAGCACGCACAGAGGCGGCAAGGACTCGTACAGCTGCTTTTTAGTTTCGGGCACAGCCTATGAGCGGCAATTGCTCCCAATAAGCAACAACAATCAGTCATTAAATCAAAAGGACCAGTCAGGACATTATTAGAAGTAACTAGTATGACTAAACGAAAGCGAGTTCAAGCTAGTAAAAAGGAAAACAAAACCAAAAGCTCCCATCGTAATTAACAAGGCTGTCACACCCAACATGAGTGGTCAAGATTCGTTTTTAATGGACGCCCTGTTGTTATTTTTTGCTATGTTGCATTGCATCGTACTAATGCTCCACGTTAAGCCAGCTGCCTTTCGCCAAAACTTAAACTAGCCAACACGGATGAGGAGAAACTGATCTATGAGGTGAAGAAAGGTGAGCTGAGGAACTGTGCAAGTTTAGTTTACAGTACCATGTTTTTAATCTGTGGGCTTCTTTAGACAAACACTAGACTTTTACAGAACCAGTGTTAAAAGTCTTGCAGCAGCACTAAATCTGAGCCATGTTCCTTCATGGACAATGAATTTGCCAGAATTGCTGTCCCTATTCCACAAAGTGCATGTGCTGTACTAACAAAAGAGAACTTTGTCCATGATGAGAAAACTCATCACTCAGGCTGGCATTACAGATTATTAAATGTGGTGAAAGCTACCAGTGTTCGTGCTTTGGCCCCTGCTCGTAAGTCTGAAACACACAGACAGCAGAAGTGAGTCATGTGAGCGAGGCATTACAAGCCATAATCAGAATGACAGTGTGCGCGTGTGTCGGGGGGGTATAACTAATAACACCAGGCTGAAAAAGACAGCTGCATGACGACAGATACTGATATGTCAACACTGACGAATGCAGGCTCTGATCTTGTGTTTATTAATTTGGGCTTTTCTTTTTAATTGATAACAGTAGCTTCCTGAAAAAAAGAAAATAGCCTATGAAATACTGCACCACTGGTAATGGAGTGGAATATAATGAGAGCTCTGGGAAACCTTATTCAGATCTGGATCGATAATGTGTCTGTCTGTAAAACAAATGATGCGGACAGCCAAATTAAGGGATGACACACAACCGGAGAGCAGCTCTGGCTCATCCATACATCAGGTCTGTATTACTCTGGGAATACTGCAGCCTTTCAGTCAGAATTCAATGGGCCAGTTATGGATTATTGATAAATTACTCAATGTACAATAAGTCTTTACATAAACCAAACCTACAGCAATGATGCAGATGATATTTTTATTCCTTTTTGACAAGTAATAGTTTGCTAGAGATTTTCAGATATGATATTGCTCTGGTTTGTAATCTCCCACTACAACGTTACTACAGGTGGACGATATAGCAAAAATGCAATATCACCATACGTTTTCATGATACATGATATAATTTTTTGTATCTAATAAGTTGAAACAGTCATAGTATTGTAATATTTTTAAATGTTATCAAAAACTATGACTCCAATAATTTGTATTCAACATTACACATATGCCATCATGCTACATCTAGCTAAACTAGACGTTTAAAGTTTTTAATGCACTGATGAGTAGAGGAGCAAACCACAAGCAGTTCTTTTAACCAACAGTCTGATTATTATTATATTTTAATTTGCCAAAATTCTATTTGATTCCTAAGTCTATTCACTAGTGGCATCTGCAGTCAATATAAAATTATATGATGAAATTTCACACAGTCGAGCCACCAGCTTTAACATTACGCTGTCTTTTCAGTTGAACTGAAAAGTTTGCAGTATTACCTGAGTATCTTCATTTACACTTACATTTATTGTAACGATCTTGATGGTCTGTCTTTGTTGTCCTGGCTGCTACTGTTTGGACAACTGATAGATTCAGGTAATTTAATGTAAATACAGGTATCCAAACAAGGTTATTATCTGGTGCACATGCTAGCTGTTTTTAGGCAAAAACAATAAAGAAATGCAGCATTTTTGCTATTAATTACAATCTAATCTATACACTTATCATTGTACACTTTATCCTGCTAGTTGGTGTCATCGGGCGAAGTACACCATTAATCGAATCTAATATACAAAAAAAGCTGTTTAAACTCTTTGAAAGGTGACAAATCTGCCATTAATAATCTGCCATTATACAAAGCATCATCAAAGACAGAAATCCTCAAAATGCATCACCACCTATACAGTATTACTGTTAAAATTAAAACTGTGAACACTACCTGCATGTACAAGTATTATCCATTACATTGACTGTTAACAAACTGTGATAAAAGGCTAAGTAATTAATAAGTAATTTATAGTAGCACATGCCTAGTTATCTAGCTGTCTGGGTTTAGCTGATAAAACGAGCGCCTGATGGAATGCAGCTATCGTAGGTAGTCTCAATTCCCCACCCTAGTGTCTCTATGCGTCTCCTTTTAAAAGGGTTGTTTCCTGTTTTTACGTTAAACAATACAGAGAGGCATTCAAAGGAAGATAAGGGTGGTCTTCAACTAAGCACTACCTCTAGCTTACACACACACACACACAGCCCTTATAATACTGAACAGATGCACAAAGTAACAGAGCAACATCTCCCTTTTCTCTTTCATTTATCACACAATAGCTCAAAGACCTGCCAACTATGCACTGCTCTTATCAGATGGGAGGAGAGCAGCCTAAAACCATCTTCAAGTACAAACAATGATCCTTAATGCAATACTGACTAGTAAGTAGTAAGAAACAAAGAACTACTTGAGGAAGAGTAAAAAAAAACCTATGAGGTCACAAAAACTCCAAGTACTGAGTTCCATGTGGGACTGCAAAGGAATTTTCTTACAGTATACCGCATCTTTCAGTACAGGAACCGAACTTTACTATTCTTCTACTTTTGGGATACTTTATAAAAATCAAATGCCAAATCTGCTATATGAGTTAAACCCCAAAACCCAACATGATAGACAGATAAGAGTATACTAAAGCAGGAAAAAGTACAATCAATTGCAAGAACTTTGAAAGTAGACATCAAAACTAAATTCTTCAATTGTAGAAACTGTGTAAAGTAGCTTCTAGCCCCCCATTGCCAGACTCTCTTAGGAGAGTAGCCTTTTACTGCAGGAAAAGGAAATTCGACTGACCAATCACATGCTTGGTATGTGGTATGACGTATAGGAGGCAATCTTAAAAACAGACAGGTCATACACAGTCCCTCAGGAAACAGAAGTATGCAATGGGTAAAGTGTTTGTGGCTAAGACCAGGCTTATACCAAGCTGAACTAAGCAGGAACAACAAACTTTGCTTCCTGTCAGACCAGTGCAAAACGATACATGAAAGCATGGATACGTGAAAGTGCATATAGCCAATTAGAATGCAACTGGCAGATGGTCATGATAATGTGGCCAGTAGTGGCGCCCCCTGAAAGTTGAGGAGTTTACTCATCAGTCTGAGACTTCTCAACTGAGTTTCTTCAAGTAAAGATTTAATTTTTTTTAAACCAGGGCGTGTGGGATACATAAAAAAACAGGATAAAATAGACATAAATTCACAAAAATCAACAGAAGTAATAAGTCAATAATTACAAGTGAATTTATTGAGTAAATTTTAGAAAACAATAAGTTTTTATGTTCTAGATGGGCTCAATCTGCCACTCTTCCTGTAGGAAATCCATGTGACTGCATGTGCTGCTGGAGAACTGGTGAGAGAACTGAGGCGGTATGGATGGTAAGCTATATAGCTATAAGCAGGTCTCCGAAGGGGTCTAAAGTACTTCTTACAATTTATTTGCAGCATCGCTTTTACTGATTTGTAAATGCTCCCATGACTGTCATGTTACTTAATGCAGTTGAAATCTTTACTGAAACTCATGCCAATTAATTTTCTAATTGCTAGATGATAAGAATAAATGGAACGAACAGTCAAACCTTCAAAACCTTCAGGTCTGATTTGCCTGACAAAAAAAAGATACCAGACTCTCTGCCTATATGTGGGTGGAGCGTCTATGGCTGAGATTAAAAAAGCCTGTAACTGACAGTAGATATAGCTTGAGCTCAAACAAACAAACATTCCTCAAGTCCGTTCTCCAAACATCTAATAGCAGCATGTCAGAAGTCACAACTTTTGTTGTTTTTTGTTGGCACAACTGTAAAAGCTGATGACAGTTAATTGCTATCAGCTCAAATAACTGCAATCAGTTGATTAAACAAAAACTGTGAAATGCTTTAGTTACAGAATTCTCTGTTATAGCAATTCGGTTGCATAATGAATTACCCCAAGCCGTTTCATGCAACAATAAACTATTTCTGTAGAAAACAATTAAGGTGATTTTGGTTTCTGCTTTGACTGATTCATTTCTACAAACTCTGAGCTGAATGTTTTAGGAGCAGCTCTCTTTGCTTTACCTTCTAGAACTTCAAGAGCTAGAACTCCCCAAAACAGCAAAACGCTCGGTTGTGCAAGGGCCAGCCTTTAAATATGACGACAGGGTAGGCCAAGCCACACATCAAAAATAGCCTAGCACATCTAACAATAGGGAGCAGAGGTGCAAGGCAGCCATAACTACAAAGGCTGAGCTGCCGAGGGAGTCGGCAAAACCAATCTTTTGATTGGCAGGTTGAGTTCTTTTGTTCTAGCAGCAATCAAGCTGCACTTAATCAACTGTCTAATAACTCAACACATTTGTCTCCGCTCTCACTTATACATTTGCTGCAGGGGTGGCATGTTAAGAGCACAATAACCTTCACAGGACACACAGTGCACAGCAGCTGCTCAGTCAGTTTCTTTCTCAGGCATGGAGGAAAAGCAGGTACAGTCAGGGAGAAAAGCAGCTGGAGCATTATGTCCAGAAACCCAAAATAATAAAGAGTGAGGGATCTGACTAAATCTATGAAAGGCAATCATGGCAGCACTCCCAGGAGTTTTATTACTGCGTGCTTTGGTTTTAGATTATTTGGCTATACAATAAGGTAGGCATGATTTGAAATCAAAAACACATTTATTTTGCTGTTATTTCATTTCAGAGGAAAAAATCTTCATTACTTACATCCTGCTGTTAGTAACAAAGATTGGCGGTTGAATGAATTTATCCCATAAACAACAGTTGCAAAACTCAAAAAACTCAAACTGCAGTAAACACTCGCTACGCTACACTCCAAACTGAACTATATAAAGGGCAACTTAAGTAAGGCAAACAGCATTGTCCTGCAAATTTCAGACGAATGTTTAAACACAAACACCTTTGTTTTTCAGTTTAAATTCCCAAGTTTTTTTTGAAATGAGTTTTGATTTAAATGAATGATTTGATGAAAATATCCTATTATGACCAAATTTTAACCAAACAAAATTGTAACCAAAAACAAACTCCTTGTATGTGTGAGCATACTTGGCCAATAAAGTCAGTCTGATTCTGATTCTGATTCATTCAGTCATTCCGATTATGTTTTTTATGGCCGGTGCTGCCGTAGCTATGAATATGCCTTGTTTCCCGCCCAAGACCACCAGCTAGGGCTAAACCTAACTATTAATTTCTACAACGATTAATCTACCATCTAATTTTTTTATTATTCTAATGTGAGTGTGTTAGGAATTTTTATTTTGTTATGGATTTGTAAACAATAGATGATTTTGTGTATGGGGGTGGGGGTTGGGGGTGTTTTAAGTTTGTGCGTTTCAAAACTCCCGCGGTATCGAGAACAGGTATCTACACTGGACGATTAAGAAACTTTTAGCAATGCGACTTTTTAAGTGACACTACTGAAAGAAACATGTTACATGTGTTAATAATCTTAAAATAATATACTAAGATAAGAAAAACAAATAAACAGGTGCTGTCTTGCTGCTGTGTTGATAAAGCGCTACGGGATGTTTGCGCTTCAAGTGCTCGTGTGTAGCAGTTGTAGTGTTGTGATCATCTCCACAGTGCAGAGTTGACAGAGAAACATACTGTGGCGTGTCTGTGTGAAACACTCCCACAACTTTAGATGCACGCCAGCGATTGTTTGCAGCTGCAGCTTGCGCTCCGGATAAATCCATGTTGTCAGCAGGTGCGGCCATCTTTGCAATGCATTGGCGCAGGTTATGCTAATAGACGTCATTGCGTAATCGATTACACCGTCGCCCCAGCCGTACCACCAGCACATTCTTTTTCTAACTTGAAGCTTGAACACTGTCAGATTCTGTCAGATTGCCAAATCTCTTGAACTTAGAACTTGTAGAAGGTGCCATAGAACGGAAGTTATACTTATACTGGATTAGTAAGGAGAGTTTGACTTACAGAACCAACATACCATGCTTCTCAAACACTGCTGTCTCCTCTTAAAATACAAATCCCCGATTGCATAAGAAGTCTGTTACCTTCCAGTCTTGACTCATTCATATCTAGACCTCCAAAGTTTACATACAATGGAGCAACAGCAATCTTTTGCCCTGACCAAAGTTGCATATTTTCTATGCAGACGTCAAAGAACAATTTAAAATGCTGAACAAACACATTCTATTGTAGCTCTAAGACAATGTTGAATCATGTAGGATATAATTAAAACGGCAGCTCTTGCTCGCTTTCAAAACATCAATTTAAAAAGATCTTTCACTCATTGTGGTGAGTCATCGGTGTATCATTTTGCTGCCAAGAAGAAAAGCAGCAGTTTTTGTAGTGCTAACAAAATGTGCAAACTTGTATGTAGGTAGTCACTATTTAGAAGTCTGCTAAGAGTAGATTGGGAGACTGAAGCAAGCTATAACAATGTTTTGGACATAGTTTTTATGCACATGCAAAACATGCTGTCAAGCTTTTACGCAGACGTCAATCTCCAACAATGACTGGGCTTGAAGTGTATAATCCCATCAGCAAATCTCTTTAGAGAATTTAATGAGGTGCGCATCTTAATGATGTACCTACAGCAGCTTACAATATCCAAATACACACTACGTAAAGGATGTTTCAGTTTTGGAGAGTGTGGCTGGATGTGATCTAGAGACAACCATGAGGCATTTTGGGCTAAAAGTGGGTGAGAACTTATTAAGCTGTGAACAAATTGAGTATGACAGTTCTAAACCAATGCAATGCTCAGTGTTGGAGGCAATAGTGCAGTTGTGCACTTCAAAAGGAAAAAACAATCAAAGATCAATCAAAAGAAAAATGAATAGGCTTATAGAAGTTCATAGACATCAAAAGTCTCAGAGTGTTAAAAGATCAGTCACCTTCATCCCCAGCCATTGAAGATAAAAAAGTGAAAATGACTAATTATTTCTTGCATGCATCATAAGAAAAGTCAAGCCTTCTGCAAACGCTTATGGTCTCAGCACTGTGTTACAGTTACTATACGAGATAAAGCAGCCAACCATAGGAAGCCACAACGTGAAGTAGCTGTATGGAGGTTTCTTACATTGCAAGGTTTGGGTCATGAGCCAGAGATTTCAACTTCAGAAGACTCTAATTTATCCCCAGAGTGACCTTCAGGGTTTCACACATACACACCACATGATGCAGCATCACAGTCACATGAAATAGGAACATACAGGAGAGCTGGATTAGGAAACAAGGTGGTGACATGTATCAGCCTGTAACTACAGACTATCTTAGTAAAAAAAAAACAAAAAAAAACATACAGTTTCAACACCTTGGAAAGACTCAGCTAAAACCTGTAAGCATAGAGTGATTGTTTTAATGATATCATTCTCATCATAAACCTTATAATAAAGCCATACTTGGGCTGAATCGCTAATTGCAAATGATCACACACCTCACAACTGTCTCTAAACATCACTTCTTTCATTAAGCGGAAGAATAACTCAAAACGCCTCAAATTAAACCTACAGCAAGAAGGATGCTAGCAGTAAATCATTCAGAACAATTATTCCAAAAGGTTGTTTAGATTAAACAAAACTCTCACTGTGTCAATTCAACAAGCATTTCTAGGACAAGCTAAATCCGGCTGGTGTCCTTGATAAATATTTATTTTAGTAAGACTTTCACCACTGAAAACATTCTGTGTGACGATACATATTCATGTACTAGTGTGTGTGTTACAGTTTGTATTTACATTAAAGTTTGATTTTTTACAAATATTGTACAAAACAACACGTGTAACTCCAGCATTAGCTTAAACATTATCTTATATAAAGGAGCAGCTTCCATTGCTCAAACCTCTTTCTTATTACAAATGAAACCCTAATAATTAATGAAAACATGGTTTCCAGAGTCTTTCTTGTTACTTTGAATCTGCAAACATTACAATAGTGTCAGCATGCCTGCACTGAATACTTGCACAGAAAAGTTTAACTCTGTATAAAAGGGTTAATGTTTTCAGATGTACTCCTGCTTCTATGTTTCATTTGTGCAACTGACATTGGTCAGCAGAAATGCTAAGGATGCTACAAGTAACCTGAGTTTAACGTATTATGGACATAACAAGAGCGGCTAGGGGAGGGGGGTCTCAAAAAAAATTGGTCAACTAAAGAGAGCCAGTAGTCAACAACAACTGCATAAGCTGCACAACCATTTAATGATTGGGCAAAATGTTTAAAACTCTTAGAAAAACGTACAAATAGTAATACACACAACGCACCACCATCAAAAGTATCAATAGGTTGAATCTTTGCAACATTGTCCACTTTTACTGTTTGCTGCCCTGAACATATCTGACCCCTTCTTTCTTCTCTTCACTGTCTAAGGTGAAACCTCCACATAGGCAGACTGCCCTGTCACACAGGCGTGGGAAAGTCAAGCAGGCCAAAGCAGAGCGTCTGTAACAGTGATTTCTCACACAGAGCGTCTAAACCCAAACAGTGGGACAGGTGTGAGAGACTGGACACAGCAGTGATAGCAGGAAGTTACTCCCACAAAATAAAATCCATTCCATTTAACATTGTGTGTGTGTGTGTGTGTGTGTGTGTGTGTGTGTGTGTGTGTGTGTGTGTGTGTGTGTGTGTGCGCGTGTGCGTGTGTATGTATAAAGTGGGAAAAGCCCTTAAGATAGAAAGGAAGGAAGTGTTTAACAGGAAAGAGGGAGAGGCAGGTATGGAAGGGAAGACATTATTTTACAGACATCAAAGAGTCAAAACCACAATGAGGTATGAGCCAACACCCACAGCATGCGCACCTGAATACAGAGTACTTTATAGCAGGCACACACTTATAGGCTAAACCTCTAAGCCTATTATTATTATTATTATTATTATTAATATTATTATTATGACCATTAACATCTACAACATACTAGGGACGTAAGGAAATTTCAAAATAGCAAATATCGGGATGTTTAGTGATACTGTATCGATTCTCAAAAACACAGTATAGATATACAGATTCACAGTGAATCATTGTGTGTTGTGTTTAAACGTCTGACCACTAGATTGCAGAGTTGTAATCCAGCAGCACAAGGGCACAATGCTATTGTAAGTATGGCTAAACCTGTTCATATAGTAGTGTAATTTGAAAAATAGCAATATTTCACTTTGCTTGCAGTATATCATGATATATTGATTCG
The DNA here is from genome assembly GCA_021613375.1 of Megaleporinus macrocephalus. Classification (NCBI taxonomy): domain Eukaryota; kingdom Metazoa; phylum Chordata; class Actinopteri; order Characiformes; family Anostomidae; genus Megaleporinus; species Megaleporinus macrocephalus. Next base: position 16,578,273 of record CM038728.1, read on the forward strand.
GGGCCATTGTATCACAACACGTATCGCTTGATTCTTGCCAATACACAGCCTTACAATACACACTCTTGCAATGTTCTTCACTTGCAAGTCACAAATGACTTTTGTGCTACTTGAGTTCTAAATCCTCATTAACAGTAACAGTGTCCTCAAAACTAGGAGGAGGAAGCAGACTACTTCATGCATTCATATATATATATATATATATATATATATATATATATATATACATACATATCTATTTATACATACTTTTTTTGAACAAGCAGTAATTGCTGTAGTAAGCCACTCTAATACTAGATCAAAAATGTGTCTTTGTATCAATGAAATTAATAAGACTCTTCACAATTGATCCCTTAATTTCTTTACAGCTATGACATGCATCACACAATCAGCAATTATCTTTCCATACTGATAACTTGTGTCTCTCTACCATTTACATCAAACTAATGTAAGCAGTCATTGAGATGAAAAGAAATCATGGGGAAAAAAACATTGTGTTTTCTTCTCTACTTTAAGTCCATGTCTAGAAAGTCACCTGCAAAACAGCTTATTTGGAACTAATAGTTTCTGTTATGCCACAAAAAAACAATGCATTTGTATAAATGTACCTATTCACTAGGTAGCAATTAAGCCCCACCCATTCAGGTTGAGCTTGTTGATTCTTTAAATAAGATGCAACACAGAGCAGCCAATCAGAGGATATTAGACATACTAGCATTAAAGGTGAGTAACATACACATTTTTGTTATTCTAAAGGATAAAGCAAAGTTAGAAATGCAGGGAGTTAGGGAAATTATTAAGTCCAACCAAACATATGGGCACGAGCCCTTTAAGAGGTGAGGACTTTAATCCTGAGCTGGTTACGGGACAGGCAACCAGGGTGTGCTTGTACAGTGAGGTGAATTCAGCTGAGGTAGAAGCGTGCGTCAGCAGATTTGCTGCATAATAATAGGCTCGTCCATCTTCAAAGGCTTCAGCAAACACGCAGCTATGTCCACACAGTGTAGCCTCATGATGAAGTCCGACTGTTTTCGCACCTGGTTCAGCTGGAGCCGGAATTTTGGAATTTTGTCTGCTTTTAAAAAAAAAAAAAAAACAACATAAAATGTAATTAAACAGAATGCTTCTGTAAGCTGTAGCACCTGTGGAGCTCGAACTTAGTTTTTTTGCCAGTTGCAACAGTCAGAAGTAAACTCCACACGAAATCTACTTCACACGTATAACATTACACTGATCTAGGACCAGCCTTCCCTACAAACACCTAAGCCTTGTGCACATCGAATCTGCTCGCAGATCAGCAGAGAGAAGCAATATCCGGAAACAGATGGCTCTCTGTCCGAGCCCATAACACTGTGAAATCAATCACCGCACTTTCGTAATGAAACTGCGCAGCACGTTTGCCTGCTTGTGAATTCCTACGTGCTGTGTATCAGCGCCTGCATCCTAGTTCCTACAGATGCTCCAAGAAAAACGAGTTTGAGAGAATCCCACACGCAAGCACACACTATACTGCACGCCTGCAGTGCACGAGAGCGAGCGCGAAGGGAAAACAACAAACAGATCTGGCTCATATCCAAACACTGTTGGCCACCCACCAACCAAAGTTACATCACATACACGGTCTTTGGCTTTTATTTTCGGTCCAGGACTAACACCTGGCCACCTCCTTGTCTCACCTGCTCATGAGTGCTTTTTTCTCTGCCAAGTCCAAGAGCCTAAGAGCCATTCTGCCTACACCACACATGCACTCTTTTTCTTTCTATTCACTCTCATTATAACCAATGATAATGCGAAGTCTAACAAAGTCTTACTGCTTTTATTTTTTGCCCCACCAGATTTGGCCGGCTCAGATACAGTGCGCGAGACTGTTTGACCTCGAACCTTAAGGCAGTAGGGATTCCCTTCTAAATTAAAAACAAAGGGTGCATCCGAACAGTGAACACTTGAACAGTACATACTCAGTTGGAGCTAGTGCACTCTGCCTGCCCGTTAAAGCAGTGCACTCTTCCAGTTTGTGCAGTATCCTAGCAATCTCGGACGCACTACGATGCAAGACATCAGACCACCACCCTAAATGTCCCGCTATACATTTAAAAGCCCCGTTTACTGACGGATTTAGATACTTTCTGTGACACTGTTCACGTTGTTTACTTCAGAAGTAGCTAACTTCTGTAGCGGCAGTTCACTAGCCGTAGCTACGTACACACAGCCGACGTACCACTTTTCACAGTTCTCTCCTTCGCTTTGAATTCCTCCACGGCTCAGATTGAATCATGGGATAGGACAGTGTGCTGGGGCTGCATACTTAAAAATGTCTGCCGGTGCAGTATGTCCTCCGGGGACTTTTCGCGTACTGCTCGAGGAGTACTACATATTTGTACACCCTAGTCGCTCTCGCACACTGCTTTACGTACTGTTCAGTATAGAAGTACGCGATTTCAGAAACTCCCAGACTCTTTGATACAAGATGACTTATTTAACTTCAAATGTCTACAGAGAGTCCACATTTCGCAGAGTTAAGAGGGAAATGCATCTAAAAAGGAACTAAAGCACTAAAGCAATCCCTCACATGCCTGTACTTACATAACGTAACTCCAAGGATATATTTTATTTACATTAATAACATTGTCATGTATGTGCCTCAAGCCTTCTCGGTAACAGATCTAATCCGCAACAGGTTTTTATTTCCATACCTGGCAACAGAGGTATTTACCAAAGCAATGGCCTACAGGCAGCAAACTTTCTGCCTACAATAACGAACATTTACTTCTAGCAATGTGCTTTTTAGGCGTGTTTTTAGGTGTTGTATTTGAGTTTTGGCAAAGTTGGCAGAAGCATCAAGAACAGAGGACAGACACCCCAGTCACGATTTTGGTTTTGCTGTAGCCGTACCCACCCACTACCACATCAACAGTCATCCAAAATTAATCATCCAAAAAAAAATTCTTGCATATGAGTTTATTTAACTGCATAAAGTAGGCTTAATTACAGAAGTCCAAAAGCACTGCACACTGCAACCCACTCTCCTCATCAGAGCTTCACTGTATAATGGCCTTCTATATTTGCATTTCTAAATTTGCTACAGAACATATATTTCAATTGGTTCTGGGTAATCTTACAATTTCTTTTACTGTTTTTCTGTGACTGATCAGGTTAGGACACATATTTGGTGTGACACTGCACTCAGGTTGTGGCATGAATCTGACCTAATGCTCGTACCACCAGTACAATCTATATATACACATCTACACAATACTAACACACCAAATACTGCCATACTTCGCTCTATCAATTTCCCCCTGTTCCTACTTAATTCTTCATCACACACAGTTCCGGGTTCCCACACCAAGACAATTTTTTTTCCTGATTAAAAAGCTGAATCTTCTTGACACTAAAGAACGGAACAAGCCACATTTGTGCTGACTGGACAAAAACAGCCATATACTTAAAATCTATTTCTAAACTTTATTTACTAGTTTTTGGTACATTACCTAATGTTCACTGTTTAAACATGGTGCACAATCTAAATGGTGCACAAGCTTTATTAAAATGTCCATTCTCCTGTCCTCTTGTGGGCAGCATATTCTGCTGTTTACGTGCTTTTCTAGATTGGGGGTGCCCAAGCCTGGTTTTGGAGATCTACCAGCTTCAAACCTAATCTAGCTGATTGAGGAAATTAAGGCTTTCGAGGGCCTCTGAGTGTTTTGTGTTGTATCTGAACTCTATAGACCAGGACTGGTCTATATATATATATATATATGTATTTTTTTTCTTTCTCCTCTACCATATATGGTGACTACTCTATTTGTTAGAAACATTAGCCTTGTAGCTGCAGTGCTAAACAAAACAAATTAAATCTGAACACTAAAGATTTCCTAGGTAATGGACTACAGCTGGACGACACGTAAAACTGTTACAATTGTTTAAATTTGACTTTCTGCTGAGTCATTTCCAGCTAGCTCATTTACACTAGCATTGCAAGAGAACTCATGTGACCACCACACAACTTCTAAAGAACCCCACCTAGCTTTACAGGTACTAATGTGCAACACGAAAGCAGACACTTCACTAAGGTGCATGTCTAGATTTGGACTAATCATCATTTTTTTATATGCCTGGAAGTATGCAAATCCACACACCTCACTTCAGCACTTGTTGAGTTTGATGAGTAAAAGGATTAAGAATCTTAGTTCAAGAAGTCGGTTGAGACACTGCTATCAGCTTCTGGAACTCCAATGTCATCATGCGTTCGTGTTCTGTGTTTGAGAAACAATTTCTGGTCCTCCGTTTGCTCGAAGCACACAGCAGAAGATAAGGCAGCCCTGCCTCAAGATTCCCCCAGCCTGCATTCTCACTAAAATACCCATTTCCTGTGCTGAAGCTAACAAGGGAAATATTAGTTTAGACAGAAGACAGACCACAGTTATTGGCATCAGTGATATTGCCTTGGCTTGGTGACACATGGGGAACAGTAACAATACTCAGAGCTTTTCCAAGTTATGCAGCTGATATAAGCAACAAGTGTGATTATATGAGCACCTAATGGAAATGCTGAGGCCTATTTGTATGGCTAGTCTTTGTAGTCCGGTTCACATCTGTATTACTGATGCCCTCCACGGTCTCTCTGTTGCCGCCTTTAGGGGAGACCACCATCAATGATCATAACTAAGCGTCTGGGTGCATTCTAAGGGTAGACAATACTACATATCTACAGCTATTGTGCTACATTATATCACATCATTCTGCAATATGTTTTCTTGAGCATAAGGGGGATACTGTCAATACTTAAATACTTACATAGACATAGATTGTTTGAATGTCTGAGACTGTTCACAGATCAGTTTTATAAGATCACTATTTCTCACAAGCTACTTTGCAACCTTTAAAATAAAAATATGTATCAAGACACATGTTAATATCACCCCTGATGAACAAATCTGCTGCTATTCACACCTAAAGCAGACATTTAGCCACATGTGTAAAATACCTAGGTACCTTTTACCTAAGTAAAATACTTCTTTACTGAAAGTAAAAAGTAATAAAAAATGAACTTTAATCACTTTTTTTGGTTTTAAGCAAGAGCTGATGACGTATGCAAACACTCCTGAGCTTAATAGTCTGATGATAATCGGATTTCTGATTATTCGGTGGTCACTTAAAAAGTGCACTCCAATTTTCCACACATGTATACTCTTACTCTGATTTCTTTTGGATCCTGCGCATGTGCAAAAACAGACCACAGCATCGGAAAAAGCTAAACTGTGTAACACAGCAACCACGCAATGGTGCCAAAGCACATTTACAGTGAACACTGAAACCAACTACATGCTTCATATAATAAAAGACGTGAATATTATGAATCCTCTAGATGCTTTAAAATCATGTTATCTGCTAAAGTGGTTTAATGTTACAAAAAAACGAATGCCTCAGCATGAAGTTCGAGATTTACGCTATATTTATTTTACATCTTCTTTTGTAAGCCCATTGGCCGCAGTAGAAATCTGATTACTGCCGGACTCATGTTTTGCAAAACCTAGACTCTTTAGGGACGTGCTTACGCATCAACATGTGGATAGCCAATCAGAAAGCAACTGGCAGAAACCTGACAGTGTGGCCAAGTTAACACATCAAAGATGCCAGACTCTCTGTCTAAGAGCGGGTGGAGCATCTGTGACTGAGAATATGCAGATCCAGAATTTATCTGATTATTGATCTCATCTTATATTCCATTGGATCATTAAGTGCATGTAAACATACTTACTGTTTCAAAATGTACTGCTCGTGTACAGTCACTACTCCAATCTAGTCTACAGCAGTTCAGCTACACCTACTCACACTGACGTTATAAGCAGTGTTTCAGCTTTGACTGCTTTCTGAAGGTGGCGCAATACAGGGCAGCCAATCAGAACACAGGTCATTTGCATATATTAGTCTTAATGGCACAACAACCAAAACAGCCTGTTGATTTGTAATAGAGAGAAAGAAGCTGGGAAATTAAAATCTGTAAAAAAAAAAATCTGATAAAAACAAACTTATTGTTGTTGATAAATAAATTGATCATGTTTTGCTGCAGCTTCGACAGAAGGACAGTTTAGCGAACTTAGCTGAAGAAGTAGGCTGAAGAAAAAGAGGAATTGCTCTGTTTCATCACTTTTGCGGTGAGGAAGCTGTAGTGTTTGCTAGAAACTAGGAAAAAGAGCTTTACTCGAGTGGCTCTGCGCTTAAACTGTATAAAACTGACTTTCTCTCTCTGACTGTGTGTGACAGTCAGTTTCCTAATTGCCAGCTTTTTGTTCAGATTTGTTCCGTTCCACCTTAAATAGTGCAGCAGTTACAATGAGCGGCAGCGTTTAAGGCGGAACGGGAGAATTCAAGCAAGAAGCTGGCGACTAGGAAACTGACTTCAGCTTCGTCTGAGAATGTGAGTGAGCTCACCTGAAGGCGAGACGGAGCTCTTTCTTCTTCAGTCTTCTTCAGTCTCACTCAGACTCTCCCGGTCTGGTTCGGCTCCTCACAGAAACGAGTTTTTTTTCCCAGCTCCTCTTCACACGCTTCACTCACTCACACAGTTTCGCTCGACGCGCTCACACCACACCACCACTCCGCTGAACTGAACTCACTGTGGTTGTGCAGCATCCGCGCGCGCACTCGCGCGACCCCGCGTGCTGGAGGCGCGCTCACGTCAGAACAACTATCACCTCTTGCGTCGTCCTGTTAGAGCATGCAGGAGGCGTTTATACTGGCATAAGGTGTGTAACTTCTAAGATTGTAATATCCTAATACATTTTACGGCGTATGTGATTGTTATTTAAATATATATGAACGAAAAAAACGTATTCTGTGGTAATCTTAGCAGAGTACGCAGCCCCCGAACTGATAACAATCCAGCCCAATCGTTAAAGGGCCTATTCTCTATATTTACTTTTTATTTATCTATTTATTTATTTATTTATTTATTTATTTATTTATTTATTATGTTTTTGCCTAAGCTCTAATTGTAAACTTTGTATAGGGTCACATACTAATAATTCAATTGTAAAAAACACAATTTTTGCTTCATCCTATGTAAATGAACTCCGTTCTGATTGGCTTCCAATAACACTGATTGCTGATTGATCCAGGCTGAAACACTCAATCTAACTTCAGCATGAATATAAGTAGATGCACTTTCAAAGCAATTTATTCAAAACAAGATGGAAAGCAGGATTTTTTCAGTCGAGTAGAACATTAAAAGAGTTAGTCTGATCTTAAACTTACGGTTTTTTTTTTTTATATTAACCATCCCACAAAGCTTGAATGAAGAATATGAGATACAAATATCAAAACAGTTAAAACTTCTGATCAGACCTATCTGAGAACTGTGTGGGCGTGGCTAAAAAGCAGCTTGATTGACAGCTCTATCCCAACACTCCTAACCTGCTCAGCCATTCATACAGCACTAGTTATAATTCAGCTTTTGTGTGATGCTAACTGACTGCATCAGAAATTTCACAGATGCACAGACAGACAAATAAAGTGTGAATGAAGGAACAGACAAACGAAGCTACATGTACAGACAGATATAGTTTGTTAGTTCAGCTCTAGTGTGTGGGTGAGGCAAAAGACATCAGCCTTGCGATTGGTTGATAAATGCCATCATACCCAACACTACCTTTAGCCCTTTTCCTACAGGACAGGCTTGACTTTGGGCTTGAGTTATGTGTCAGTCTGAGAAGCCTTGCTTTTTAAAATACCCACAAACAGTAACTATGTTTATATCGAGCGCTTAAAAAATTGGCTTTCCAGTATATGGGAATGAAGCCTGCAGAACTTAAACAGGAATTGGAAAAAAAAAATCATACAGTTGGCCCAGCAAGTCTTGGTGTATTTGGAAAATTATTAGCTCAAGAAAGTAAGTAAAGTAGTTTCTCAGGAAATTCTTTGACAAAAGATTAAAATAAACAGAAATGACACTTAAAATTCCACTGGACAAAAGGGCCCAAGACAGGAGTTTCCAATGCCTTCCAATACTTTTATACAGACAAAACAAAGAAGGCACATTTGTTTTTAATAATTGTGCTGTGAAATTTTATTGCATGGGTTATTATGAATACATTTCAGCTGAAACCATGGATATTGGCATTGCATTGGTGTGTAAATTTCTAAATGGCACCGATTACCCTAAAACTGCTATTACTGTTTCCTTCAGAGGTTTCAAAGCTCCCTCTACACGATGGTGCCAACTTCATCATGATCTTCACAGGAGGCCATATTTGTGATCATTAAACTAAATCAATCATTTCGACAAACAATCAAATCCACCAGGCGTTACATTTGAATGAGAACCTCTGCAGAAAAAAAAAATAAAAAATTGGATTGCACCACCACCTAGAGGTCAGCTGATGAACTGCAGTGATAATTCGGTTTAGGACAGGAGTCTTAAGCACGACTTCGATGGAAGAAAGAAAAAAATAAAAAAATAAATAAAATCACCGAAAAAAGATAATAATCTCCCTTTTTTAAGTAAGTAGACCAGCCACATATTAAAATAACTTTTTTTTGCTATCTGACTGTTAAAATGGTCTCTTTCAACTTTTACAAAGTAACTTGGTCACTCGATATTCCTTGAAAGCAGAAAAAAGGAGGCATTGAAATTCTCAACGGTGACTCAACGCAGGACCAAAAATAGCAATGCCAAACGGCCCATAGAGATGATACACACGTATATGTGGCCTTTGGGTTCTACAGTCACATGGATATTTAAACCATCTCAGATTCTTTAAGTCTTTCATAAATATCAATATGCCAACAATTACAAATAAGTTGTGGGACTGATACTCTACTGAACAGCCACTCTTAAATTCTTTCACATTTGAGAAGTACAGCTAGGTAGTGATTTCTAAAACATTCCCTCTCTGTTAGCACACGGGGGCCACGGGAACCGCTGAGATAGCTGCTGTTGTACACCAACGTGACTATTTGGAAAAAAAAATAGCACTGTATATGTAAGGCTGTCTACATGTGTGTGTGTGTGTGTGTGTGTGTGTGTATGTGTGTGTGTGTGTGTGTGAGCGTGTGCCTAAGAGTGACACGCTCACACAAGCCCCTCTCAAACACAAACGATCATATATACAGACGCTCATGCACCGCCATCCACAGAAGTCACAAACATACATTCGTTTAGAAACAGACAGCTTTGCAAATACATTAATACGGAATTCAGACACATGCAAACGCAAAAACACACACGTACACGCAAACTCTCACACGCGCTCACACACAAACAAGCTCCCTGGGGGGGTGGATTGGTTGCAGGCATCATTTCTTGTCCAATTCCAAACACTCTTCCTCGAAGTTTGTGCTTCGTGACTGAGCAGACCAACACTGACGTTAGTGCAGAATGATTAAACCACTTTTACATCCAATTTGAAATTTGTAACTCGTACAAGCAGCTTTTTAATTCTATCCTACATTTTTAAACATTAATGTTTGAATTGGGGGAAAAATGCAACCTAACTTGAATGCTGAGGGTCAGACTTTCAGTTCACAAGTCAAAAAACTGCTGGTCTTCTTGGCCAAAAACAGGCCCAGAGCTAGAAATTAATCACAATTTTAATTCCAATCACAATCACACTATTTAATCAGTCCTATTAGAGACTCGCATTCAAAGCAGACCACTGTTGTAGGGTGTCTGCATCTACTTTGTTGAAACGCTGGAACAATTTAACTGACCGTCAAGATCTTAAGAACTGGTTCTGCCCTTAGAGAAAGAGCATAATCAAGTATTATTAGAAAAGAAATGATGCATGTGGTGATTCTTCTTTGTCCAGTGAGCTTATCTGACAATGCTGATGATGAACGTTGGCAACAGAACCTAAATCCTAGCTTGGCTTTGTGAAGTTGTGTAGTTTGTGTGTGCGCGTCTATGCAGTGTCAAAATCTGGATGATCCTGTAAAAATTCATATGAAAATTTCCTTGTTTTCGAGGCATTTTAGCATTTTAGCATTTGTGATGTTTTTTTGTCTTACTTATGTTTTTTTTGTACAAATTCATCAAATCAGCACACGACAAAAGATTTCCACCCATCAAAAAGGAAAAAAAGGCAACAAAAAAGACCCTTCATGCATAAATTCCTGTCCTGAATCTCACTGATTGCATTTTCTTTTTCTTATGCATCTTTATAATTTTAAAAATCTTCTCATTTACTTTAATATAACTTTTTTTTCCATTTGAGTCTTTTATATATTTTTTTATTCTCATTTTTCCATAGTGAGGCATGAGTCCAGGGCTTCAAGGTATTGCTCCTTGAGTCTCCATCTCTTCTACAGTCTTTGGTCCTCCACACCACTGGGGGGGGGGTCTGCAGTGAAAAGGACAGACACAGATCCACCGCAGGTAGAAGCAGCAGTACAGAAGCCAGTGGAGGAGGAAATTAAACCTCTCCTGTATGATTTAAGCCCCTGGAACTCCACCCTGTTTGAATTTTTTTTATGTGTGTTTTTTTTGTTCATTTTTTTTAAACAGCTTTTAAAAAAACCGCACATCCCTCAGACAGGGGTAAAGAGTATTACTGCCAGCGCCCCCTTGTGGCCATGGGAGAAACCACTTGCGTGAGTCAGGGAAAACAGCGCCCCCTATCTGCACAAGTCCTCGTGCACTGCCTCCCGCTGAGGTTTCCTCCTTTTGCTGTTGCCTTGGTGATGGGCCTTGCTGCTTTGGCTTTTGTTGCTGGAAATGCTCTGCTGGCCTTGAGAGCTTTTGCTTGGCCGAAACTGCCGGTTCTGCTGGAGAAAGAGGGTTAAAAAAAAAAAAAAAAACCATTAGAAGGTGTCTTTTCACAACGATTGTCTAAGTTATTTATCATTTGCAATATTTCATTTAACCCAGTGCAAGCGAATGCTTTAACCCAGGTTGGGAGTCCTGGTGGGCCGGTTTTGTGATTTTCTTGCTCAAACACACCTGACAAAATACACCTGGCAGCTAATTACCAGTTTTAGCTGTTGTGTCCAAACTGTGCTGGATTCTGGCTCTCCCCACTCCTACTCACAACACAGCCTTTACATGGAACCCGTTATACAGTTCCAATTTCCCTTTTTCTTTCGTGTGTATGTAGCATATTGTATGCAAATGTTCAGGAAATGTAAAAAAAGTCTTTTTCTCTTTTCTCAGCCATCGCCTGGGCTCATTCGGAGGTGGGGCTTAAAGACAGGAGCTCTAACAGAGTGTTTTAGAAGGAGGGGAAATACAGATGTACATTATGAGGACAAATACTGTGTTTTGGAAATTAAAGCATGTAAATCTATTCCAGTAGACCCAGTAGTCCACAGGCTTGTACAATAGGCACTAGGCATGATGGGTGCATCACTTCACCTGCCTCTCTTCTTACCCAGATGCGGCCATCACTCTGGAACACTCTGGACTCATCAGACCACATGACCTTCTTCCATTGCTCCAGAGTCCTATCTTTATGCTCCCTAGCAAACTGAAGCCTTTTTTCCAGTTAGCCTTGCTGATTAGTGGTTTTCGTAAGGCTACACAGCTGTTCAGTCCCAATCCTTTGAGTTCCCTTCACACTGTGTGTGCAAATGCTCCTACTGTCACTATTATACATAGCTGAGATCTTCTGTTGTTTTTCTTCAAATTGATTTCACCAAACGTTTAAGTGATCGGCAAACACGTTCATTCAGGATTTTTTTTGCGGCCACATTTCCTCCTTGAAGATGATGGGTCCCCAATATCCTTTTAAAATTTTTAATCATGTGTTGGACAGTTTTTAACCCAATTTTAGTTGTTTCTGCAATCTCCTTAGATGTTTTCTCTTCTTGATGCATGCCAACGATTCGACCCTTCCCAAACAGACTAACATCTTGTCCACGACCATGGGATGTATCTTTCGACATGGTTGTTTAAGACATGAGAAGCAACTCATAGCACCAGTTGGGGTTAAATAACTGAAAGATAATCGCCCATGCAGTAATTATCCAATAGGTGGCTAGTACCTGTTTGCTAAGTTACATCCAGGTGGCGACTTTTTTTTTTTGGCCAGGCAGTGTATTAAAAAAAATTCTAAGTATATGCAGGAAGCCTGCATAGAGGGAGGCAAATGTTTGATGATGCCAACTGACAAGCTTTATTTTTAATATTTTAATAAAATTTTATAATCATCTTCTGCTTGCTGTCAAGCTAGTGTGCAGTTTGGTGTTGCTGTGTGGTTTTGTTAATCTGTCACTGTAATTCTACCTTGCTGCCTTTGTGGCTGGTGGTGGGTGTTGTCATGGAGTGATTCTGTGCTCTGTGATTGGTCAGATTCCTCTCCGGGTTGTCTCTGTGAACGCTGGAGCCCCGCACAGCCAGCTGCTTCACTGTCTTGCAGGGTGTTCCATCAGAATCCTACAGACAATACACAGGCCGGTCAGCAGAACCATTAAACATCAGGCAAACCGGAAGCCTGCATTTAGTGGTGTGTGTACTCACTGCATCACTGGATGCTGTAGAGGAAGGAGAAGGCGATGATGATGAAGACGGCGATGAAGGTGAGGAGGGAGGAGGAGAAGAAGAGTTGGAGGACGCTTTGCTCCGAGGAGCAGGAGGAAGGACCACAACATCGTCGGATAGGTTGTTATTACACTCGTCAAGCTCCTGAGGCTCCACTATGAGGGTGACATCGTTTCCTATAAGGACATAGAGAAGACGTTAGAGCCAGCCTTAAATCTGAAAAGTACAAGTTTTTGAAGAACATACAATTGTAAATGTATAGGTTTACACAAACATTTGCAAATGCTTTAAATGCACCAGAACAATGACAATGTATTTTTATTAAATTACAATATATATCTAAACGTTGGTGAGAAATAATTAATTGTTTGTGGGTAAGAATGAACAAAGACATGCCGTTGCAGTTGAGGGCAGGATCACTTTGCGACTGTCCACCCCACTGTTTGCTGATCCAATCGCGGTACTCTGCTACTTCCCGAGTGACACGGATTATTCGGCCCAGAATGCTGTGGGGCACAGAAAGAAAGACAACAGACAGGTAAGGTTCTGAATAAGTGTATCATTTCTCCTACAACTGACGGTTAATTGTGAACTTCCTGAATTTTTGTGTATTTGTTTGGAGATTTTGTTGTGTGCGTTTGTGATTCTCACCTCTCAGATTTGTTGTTAGGGTAGTACTTGGCAATAGGAGAGACGGCATGGCTCAAAACAACATATGCATAATCAAACGCTTGTTTCACCTGCATGGCTCCATATGAACTCCTGCCAACGTCATTACCTGCTCACAGAAAAAGCAATTTCAGCAAAATATACAGACATATATCAGGAAAACTCTTGGTTTTCATAATGACTGCGAGTCTGTGTTTACCTGGCTGCAGTGGATCCTCAATGTACAGCATGGACGGCCTGTATCCATCCAGCATGCCTTTCAGCACTTCGTCTTTGGCCACATATGAGCCACCATCTTTTATCCGAATGCCTGTCTTCAGGTAGTTAAAGTGCCGGCCATACAACTCAAAGAACTCAATCAGCAGTACGCCCATATTGGAATTTGGGCTAGATGCATCCTCTCTGTAGTGCAACTACACAAAACATATGCAGCCTATGAGTTTCAATCAGCCTTAACTTGACTATATATCATAACATTCACACAATTCTGACCACGTTTCACTGAAAACTACTTGGATCAGCAGCTTATACTTGTTTGTGTGTGCGTGGGGGTTGGGTGGGACACTTACAGGTGACTGTGTGTGTGTTCTTGTAGAGGTATAGTTGTGAGGACCACATGTTCTCACTAGTATAGTACAGTCTGATTTTTTTTGGTAAAGTGAGGACATTTTTCTGGTCCTCACTTTAGGACATGTAATTTTCTCCAAATCTAAAATCTAGTAGAGCATAAAATTTGTCTTTGGGGTACTAAGGTTAAGGTTAGATGTAGTATTATTTAGTTTTAGGACAACAAAGATTAATAGAAATCTATGGATGACCTCACTAATATAGTAAGACAAACGTGTGTGTCTGTGGTGTGTGTCTGTCTCACATACCTGTAGAAAACTAACAGCCATTAGAAACAGGCTGTAGGATCCGATTCCTCCAGTGAAGACCTCATTCAGCTCTCTCTGCAGCAGAAACTGTTTTAGCACCAGAACCAAATATGGCAGCACGGGGAATTTCTGGGAGAAAGAGAAAAAAAAAGCTTATTAAAAAGTAAAAACATTTGCCCCCTACTACAAGACTGATATACACAAGGACCCTGACACACAAAGCATGCTGTAGGTCACAGACCACAGTCAGGCAGGCACTCAGTGAACAATGAGTGTTGGTGGCAGATCATCGCCTATTGTTCCTGCAGTGATATACAGTTATGTATACTTCACCGCTGGCTCAAGTCAGTTCTTGTCAGCACAGTTTCGACTGACTTGAGGGCGCATCAGCAGTTGGCCAAGTTGTGAATCGGCGCAGAAAAAGATAAACGAGAGAGAGCAAACCAAGAAAATGACACTCACCAGAGATTGCCTATTAAATAGTCTCTGTTTTTTAAAACAAACACAATATTTGATGTTGTTACAAACAAACCCTGGAGGTTCTCTGTTAACACACTATCGTTAATAAAGCATAGTATACAGAGATGTTCTATTGTTTTTTATTGAAATATAACTGAGAATGTTTCAACCATGTGTTGTATTACACTGTTTAATATGTAAACGGCTAAATAACACTAGTCCTAGCAATAATCTTAATTTACTACTTATGTTTTCTTAACCCTATGCCAACCCAACAGTGCTGCACTTTAACTGACCAGCACTATGTTTAGCTTAAATATGGACATCTGAGACTTGCAAGACATTCAACAGGGAAAAAAATAACTGTCTGTAGTCAGAGAGGGACTTGTGAGTCAGCAGGACTGCTGATATTTTGGACCTGAGGAAAAAAGTAGAATTCATCTATAAGGCTTGCAATGTGTTTGTAGTCTGAGGGCTGAATGTAGAGGGCTTGTGTGTGACAGTCCATTAAAAAGCACAGCAGAACACTGGCATTAGGACAAACAGCAAAAACAAGAAAAACAGCAATCAGTGAAGAACGTCCAAATATAGAACAGCACAGAAGATGTGTGGATAAATTCACACGCGCACACAGAAACACCACGGCACATACCTTTTTGAAGTCTTTGATAAGGTTGGCAGCTTTCACCCCGCTGTGCACGTTAAAGCTGATGTCCACTTTGACCTCAGTGTGCGAGTCTGTTAGTTTAATAATGGGAACCTGCACACACAAACACACACAGGCTCTATCAGCTTTGGTACACCCTGCTGTCAGTCTAGCACATTATGCAGATTCCAGATGTCACTAGATAACCAGGAACATGCTCAAGCACTGTACGTACTGTTGCTTTGTCAAGCACTTTAACAGAGTTCTCATCTGCGACATTCCTTTTACGTAGCGCCTCTTCCAGCGTCCACAGAGGAAGCGTCTCCCAGTTTCCGAACACCACCAGGTCTATATCACTGAAACACAGAAAGAGAGAGACTATTATATACGTCTCTGTATTACTACTGTACAGACCATAAAGCACTCATCAGGGACATCAAGTCTGATACTTCACCTTCTTACTTTCTTTCTTTCTCTGCTCTGCTGTCTACTAGTGCCAATTTTGTTAAAGTCTTTTGACCATAATTAATGCTGAAAACTGATTGGCTCGGCTGTGCTTGACTATTCTATATGACATGATATACACACATATTAACAGAACTGTGTTAAAGCAAGCATTTCTTGTATGGAACATGTAAGACAGTACTCAGACAGAACCTGGCACAATCGACAACAGCAATCAAGAAAGCAAGCTACCTAAAGCCACACTAACAGACTATGCAAGAACCCCCATGCTAAAGCCTTCTTTATAATACTGCACATCTATGTAGGACTGGGCATTATAACAATATTTATCAGTACTTTAATTATGTCACATTGTTTTTTTTGTTTTTTTTAAACATCAAGAATATTTTCACATCCCAACTGCACGCCCAACTGCAAAGGCAGCATTTCAGCTTTGGAGAACTGAATGTAGTGTAGTATGTGGAAAGTTTAACAAACCACTTTATTCCTAGTTTTTGTTTCCTTTTATTATGTGATGTGATAACACAGAAAAGAATAAAATAAATAAATAAAATATTAGGACATACTCCATATCTTGAAAACTTCTTGAAATATTGTGATAAATTTCTTACATTTTGTGTCACATCATTCACCTCTAAACCTTTGTGCGATTTCCTCACACTCTCTCTCTCTCTCGATGAAAACAGACGAAACACTATTGCTTTACCACTTGTGAATGTTTGCTTTTGATATGGTGGACTGCTGTAAGGGAGCTGGCGCTCTCTTGAAGTCTTTCCAAGCACCACTACTTTTACTATATTCAAGTTTTTGGCTTTTTTATTTTTTATTCTTATTTTTTGTAGACCTATTTAGTGGAATCAATTACCTTCTGCGTCCTCATGTGTACAAATTAAATATTGAACCCATCAACTTGTTTATTATATAAAAATAAAATAAAATTAAGCTAATGTTAAAGTTAATGTCAAAGCCATTGAAACTGTTCAAATAACTGCCTTGTTTTCAATTGTGGCAGCCTGGAGAAACCATCACTATATGACAGGTTCTATATTATGAGTCGTTATATACTATAATCATTACATCTTTTTGCTGCTTGTGTAGAACTAATTGTATGCAATTCCTCCTCAAAACCAATAAATATTTTTTATAATTTACATGCAAGCATCGTAACCAAGATATAAAGCGTTAAGCTTCATCCTGCAATATTACTTTTAAAACAGCTAGACCTTAATGCCCAAGTTGTAAACAATGATTGTTACTTTGTGTTACATCAGACTAATTACTTTTAAAGACAGCCACAGTGTCTCTGTCTGTGTGTAAAAATAAACAGGTTTTCTGGGTAACCCTGTAATTAGATTCCCAGGTAAGTGGTTGGGTGGTCTGTCAGATGAGCAAATTAGGAACTCAAAATGCTCCCATACCTAGAAATACTAATAGTATAAAACATCAAGCACTGTTTCTATTTGTGGCCACAGACGTACACAGAGGCTGATTTATTCCACTAATCCAGATTTAGTAATCCAGGTGACGTGTAAATGTAGTACAACTGTGACGTGATCAACACGCATGCAGAGGATCAGCAAAGAGAAATGAATTAAATCCCCAGCATTCAGTTCTGTCAAGTCAGAGAGCAGAATGTCCTTCATTCATATTGCAAAGTGATTTATTTTTAAACATACTTAACAGAAAATTACTCACAAGCGTGCGTTTATCTGATGAGGACAGTTCTGGTGGTCTACCAGGTCTGGCATGGTCCTCAGAAAGTCCTATTTTCTCTTTTAATAAGTTTCTGAAGTTCAGTTTTGGAAACTCCTGTTTTTTGGGGGTTTTTTTTCCTTTTTCATTTGACTTGCCTTCATACAGTTCTTTATATCTACACTCAGAAACATCTGCTGACAGATTTCCCTTGTACTTAATAGCCCTTTGACTATAGATTAAACACACTAGGGGTCTCTGACTCTACAGCCATGTACACTTTTATGCACAAACCTCAAAACCAAACACCACTTCTTACGCACACGGTTTGTAATGATCTAAAAAACACACAACCGCTCGACACTAGACTAAAACGGCGTGTGAGTGTGTGTGTTCCTGAGATAAGACACAGCTTCACTGCTGGTCTGAGGTTCATACATAAAGTACCAATCACAAAAAGAAAAGGGGAAAATGACGCAGGAACTTTACCTTGTAGGCAAATATAGGCCAGTGCTGAAACTGCCAAACACCTGCACCTGCAAACAGAAACATCACAAACAGATTACCATCAAGAACTAATGCAGGTCTACAGATGCTCCATTAGTGATTAGACATGTATACACATTATATTAAACAGTGAGACATGTCCATACCATCTACTTCTTTCTCCATACTGATAATAGTGTTTTTTTATCCATCGTTTCTTTTTTAAAAACACAGAATAAAAACCTGACAAGAGGAGCTAGAAATGTAGCAAACACTTAAATATCACAAATAAAGACATCCAACGCAGCACAGTCTGCTAGAATCAACATGCAAAGCAGACCAGACTTTAATTTCCAGAGACTGTGAAAAGGCTTTTAGGCTTTTGGATTTTAATTGATACAAGTCAACACTCACAACAGAACATGCAAATAAACGAGGGAGTAACAGTTATGAGGGAGCACATTCATGTCTGGGAGGGAGCAGAGCTTCAGAACCCTTTGTTTTTTTTGCGATTAAAACAAAACGTACAAATATCCTGATTCATAACCGCAGTGCTTTAAAGAGGCTTTGTGACGGTGTTTGCGTATTTAGTACAGACAGAAATAGAAGTTAAAGCCTTTATTCACCCTCTGTTCTCTTTACACAGTTAAACCCTCAATCTCCTTACACACACGCACGCACGCACACGCACGCACACGCACGCACACGCACGCACACGCACAGATTGTGATTTGCTAGTAACTACTGTTGGCCTCAGCATTCACCGTGAGTTAAACATGATACACTGTAGAAACAGCAAACAGAAGGCTTCAAACATCTCACTCTCACTTATAAACTTGCACACCCACTCTCACCCCCCCGTATATGTAGTTAAGAATGGAGATGTCTGAGAAAGCATCTACCTGAATGTGAAAAGGTTACCTAAGAGCACTGTTTACAGCAATCAGGATAGGGGTGAACAATGTGATGATGTGGGCAATGCAACAAAGGTTATCGTTATTGTAATAAATTTAAAGAAAAGAATAAAAGGGGGCGTTTATAGCAGCGAATAACAAAGTCAGTGATTGAGACAAAGAAGAATAACATACATCTTCTCACACAACCTGAAGTGTTCTACTTATTCGGTCACATCAGATGTGTTTAATAATGGCAAAAAAGACTGTATAAAGATAAACTGTGTTTAAATCATAATAGTGCGGTTGTGTGATAATAATAATATTAATAACCAATATTTTTCATTTAAAAAAAAAGGGGGTCTCGAGTCAAGGCTAAAGTTTGCTGAGTGTGTGTTTTGCCAGACACCTTATCTGATCTAGGTCTGTCTTGGACAGCACGCTCCCGAAGCTTTTCATATTCCTTATACTCTGTACTTGTTGGGAGATGATGAAACAGGTTAGCTGTGGAGAGATCTTTAACGTCTGCTTTCTTACAAAGTCTGCAAACTGCCATCTTTTGAGCAACATCAGGCTTTTCAAATCTAAACCAGCTCCACACGAGTGAAGATGATCCTCACCTAGGAATTAAATCTAAGGTAGTAGAGTAGAGTACAGTGCAGTGTGTTCACTCATTTTCAGCTTTAGGTGTGTTGTTTAGGCAGCTATGCTAGCACACAGTATGGGCACTCTCAATGAGCACCCACAGCAGCCTCTACTAAAGCATATGTAGTCGAGGAGTTCTGACTGTTGTTTTTTTCCCAGTCAGTAGCATACTTAATAACGTCAGCTCGTGCACATTAACACTGCAATTCAGATATTATCGTAGACAGTACATATCTCACACCCCTACATCGTGATAAGTTTTTCTATGATAAACACAAAGTTAGGGAGGCAATGACAGAACAGAGGACATTACTTCATACCCGCAGCAGCAGAGTGCTTCTCTGCGCAGGAACTGAACCCTGCCGTGCAGGACACCAACAACTAAAGTAAACTACTAGCCTTCAAAAACACATCAAACCTTAAAATAGCTCTTACAACCAGTGCGGTGTTTTAAATGTGCAGTAACAGCTACACAACAAAGATACTGTAGCGTGAGATGTTACCTAAGAAATCAAGGTTACGGTCTATACTGCAGCTTTACTTAAAAATCTAAAGAAGCCGTTTACCAAAAAAAAAAAATTCTACTGAATGACATTAATTTAAACATATAATTAAAAAAAACTGTAAATACATTCCCCAATAAATACATTTTATATACTTAAGAAAATCTATTCTGGTAAGCTAACAGCAGCTTATTATTTTGGATTCCCAGTCATACTAGAACCAAACTGATAATAACAGACAGTAATAACAAAACTAGTTTCACAATTATTGCACAACTGCCAAATAGATATTTTATTTGAGATGACCACCATTCTGCAGTAGTTAGCCACGTTATTAGACTAAAGCAAATAAATCTGAATAAAAAAAAAACTTGTAAATTAGGCTTGTAAGTATGAGCTTGCAACAACATTTTACATTAGAATGTCTTAAAAAGTAATTTGTGCAAAATGTTTGTCCCATACAGTTTAATTACTCAACACAGATTAAAAAAATATATTATGTAAAAGCTTCCATTCGCTGAGGACTTACAATAGTCCATGCTCAGATTGTGTGGGAGTGCTTAGGTGAATAAGCGCTGGTCTGCATGTTTACAAAATAGCCCAGTGGGATAGCGAAAGATGGCTCGGCTGTGCTCCTGGACTGGGCTTTGCGACCTCTTCTCACAGACACACAAAAACAAGACTTAAACCATATAAAGTCGGCCAAACAAGGCTTTAAATGTTTATTCCTGCTCAGGCCAGAAAAAAGCGCGTGTGTACGAGATGCCTTCTGAGAAATTAACAGACTGAATGTGGAACTGTTAAGATGGCTGATTAGGACGTCTTCCTTACCAGACATACAGATTATAAGATCATTAAATCCAAAATGACCAGTCAATGTGTGTTTACTGTGTTTTTTGTATAGAACACTGACAAACAAATGGTTTATTTATTGATTCAGTCACCCCATTTCTGGAACAGTTAGAAAAGTTAATAAAATGTGTTAAAAGCAAGAATCTGTGATTTGTTAATGGTCTTAAACCTTTATTTACAAAGAAATAACTTCGACTAACTTGTTTAGATTGTGTAATATAAACAAACAACGTACGCACAATATCATAATGGGCCTGCAGCACATACAAAAAGCTGCAAGAATTGAAAGAATTTAGCTTTTCAGCCATGTACCTTCCATAACATCTTAAAAAGATTCAGGGAATCCAGATGCAGGGAATCCAGATGCAGGGCACAGACAAATATTGTTAAAGCTTCAAGCTCTCAAATGCCATTGCATTGGAAACTTTTTTGCCACTGTGTTTATTACAGCCACACAGTCTCAAGAGCTCTTCAAAAAACTTCTGTCACTTAACACTGTTTGCTTCTGCATCATGAAACCTTAAACTGTGTTACAAGGAGAAAGCCATATATCAGTTCTACACAGAAACACCACCGAGTTCTCTGGACAATCTCCTCTCAGGGGGTCTGAAGGAAAAGTGGAAATGTGTGCTGTGGCAAGTCAGTGCCCACAACATAGGTGATACACCGGCATCAAGATGATGTCTTTTGCCAAGATGTCCACAGGTATTTAAGCGAGACAAGGCCAGGCCTCGTTCTGCATGTACTACAACAGCAAGCCTTCGCAGACAGCGAGCATGTGTGCTTGACAGGTCAGTCTGCAACCCATATCCAACTCCTATTAATAATGTAAGGCCCATCATACAGTGAAGACAACGACAACCACAGACTGTTGAGTGAAAAAAAAAATCACTGGCAAAACTGCAATAATCAGCATTCTCAGTTCCCAAATTATTAAAAAAGCATTTTTCATTAAATTGTTTAATTTGGTTAGATTTTTGTATAAGCAAAATATAAGCCAAATATTTTCTTTGGCCTTTTGTCAGTTAAATAAATGTTCAAGAGAACTAACAAGTCACAGATTCTTGTTTTTACTATATGTTACTAAATGTCTCATCTTTTCTAGAAATGAGGTTTATATGTTTTAAGCAAACATTTTAAACCTTCATGAACACAAGTTAGCAATACATTCATATCCATTTCCTTTTAAATTCATGTTTAAAATTAACTACTCTGCATGACCCTTACATCTTACTGATCAGATTAAGCAGCAATTTAGAAATGTCAGTGGGTGTTAAAAATAAATAAATAAATAAATAAATAAATAAATACCAACAAAAAAGAAAAAAGACTAAAACAAAAAACAGAGAGAGAAAGGCAGCGTGAGAGACTTACATCTGCACTGGGCCACAGGTCCTTTATGACTCTCTGGATTCTGTCGACGACCTCCAGCCTCATCCGCTCTTCCTCTGGCCGAGCAGACATGTACTCGTAGAAGTCTTTTATCTCCTCATGGAGTCTACACACAGAACCACAGACAGAAAAAAGTTAAAGAAATGATGTTGAATTCAGAAAACATGAAAGTTATTAAAAAAAGAAAGAGTCAGGTTAATAAAATAAATTCTTGATGCTTTGGCTTAATGATGATACCACAGGGAGGGGAAAGGCAGGCTGATACATATACACCTGTCAATCACACATTAACTCTGCCAAGTTCTCATGGGTATTACAGCTTGACAAGAGAGAAACCACACATCTTACACACCCTGTTAGATAACATTTATCCCACACAGCCAGAGATTCTGCAAGACAGCAGAATAAATAAATCCACGTTATGTGGATAGATCCATTTAGGTTATCTACAAAATGTTCAAACTGTCTGGTAAAACTATGTTGATTACCAACAGCATCAG
The DNA here is from genome assembly GCA_021613375.1 of Megaleporinus macrocephalus. Taxonomy (NCBI): domain Eukaryota; kingdom Metazoa; phylum Chordata; class Actinopteri; order Characiformes; family Anostomidae; genus Megaleporinus; species Megaleporinus macrocephalus. Next base: position 16,600,825 of record CM038728.1, read on the forward strand.
TGTTAGTATAAAGATTTGGGTCTGAGTTAGGGTTAGAACCAAGGTTACAGAGAGGATCTGCTTTTGAGTCGAGGTTAAGTGTAAGAATTACTGAAAACGTAGACATATATGAGTAGTTGAATGCAAGATTACTGAATGGTAAGCATCTACAAGTCAGGTAACTATGAGAGATGTGTGCAGGGGCTGGGGGGCATACTGGTTCTAACACACACTAAAATGGAAGCAACAGCAGCCCATTTACAACCTCCAGGCCAAATTTCGCTACTGGTACATACAAAACGCATCCTGGGAGTAACTGAACAGTATTCCAGCACATTCAGTATGTACTGAAACAAAGGCTACTTTCATTTAAATGTATTTGCATCAATACACACCCACTGGCCCCACACTTTTTAGGCCCTGTTCTTTAATGTACAAGACCCCCACAGGACAACCAAACAGCAGGTATTAATTGGGTGGTGGATCATTCTTAGCACTTTAGTAACTCTGATACGGTGGTATTGTGTTATTGTGTGTTATGCTGGTACATGTGGATCAGCCCACCTAGTTTACCCCTCAAACCATATAATCCATATTATTTTTAGCTGGTAAAAGCACCTAACCAGGGAAACTAGCTTTCTTCCATGCTCCCACGACAGATTTGCAAAATCTTTTTTTTTTTTTTTGCACTGCCACTACTAATCACCTGAAACGGTGAGCCAGAGCTCTATGTAAATTGAATTAATTTAATTAATTGTTTTTCCTTTGGGGTGTTTAACCAGATATCTTAAAAGATGATCTCTCACAGATACTCGAATATCCAAATGCATCAAAATACACATCCTTACAAAGCACAGCTTCAATAAGTATTTTACACAGCTTATTTATTCATCCTAATCCAGGGTGTCAGTAAGTCCAGACGTGACTCACTAATACAACACACAAGCATGTACATGTCCAAAGACACACACACCCACATACTCATGGTACAGTTAGTAACTGTTTAGGAACATGGATGTAAATTAAGACTCTTGGAACTAAAGGAAGCTTTGCTGTGCGCATGCATTAATTGTCCATGTTTAAGTGCCCCAGTTTCTCTCTCTCTCTCCCATTACCTTATCCTTCAAAGCAATGGCAGCCAACACAGACGCCAGCCTTGCCACTGTTTGACATGTCATCACACACACACCCACACAACTTGTTAACATGGACCTTAGTTGTTGAAGATTGTGTGCAAGTATTACTTTACATACACTAGCTAGCAGATTAGTGAAGCTACACAAAGCACTGTTACGTTAAAAATATGTGGAAAGTAGAACTGGGTGATATGGCCTTTAAAAAAAAGACTTTTCACAAAAAAAATCGTTTAACGATTTAAAATGTCTTTTTGCTGTTTGAAGGCAGACGCAGAGTCCAGGTGTCAATAACAAAACGTATCATTAAACTCGTGCATGGCTGCATTGTTCGGCTGGACCACAGGTCAACGATGGCGGCATGATACGAAATATATTTGCAGCTTGGTAGCACGTACTAACCCTATCCACCTGTCTAACTTTCCACTGTATATATGGCGCCAGGTCTTTTGCAATAAACATCACTATAGCATCTGTGATAGCCTTCCAACGTGCGCCATTATGATATTGATCACTCTAAACTATGGAAGACCAAGGGGAGCATTGGTGGCGGAAAAAACGATTTTTATAACAACACATTGTCCTTAACTGTAAATTTAAATTAATCAATAAAATCGATTTATCGCCCAGCTCTAGTGGAAAGTGATTAAAATAATTCCTGATAATGTACATAACCGGGGGTAATCTATAATGTAGATAATCCATAATGTAAGAAACTGCATTTTAAAGACATACATTTTAAAACCGTACAGCTGAAACTGTTTAACTTTAACATAAAAATCATGCATCGTTTTCAACCCCACCCCATGACAAGGCACTGCTGCAAGGCAGTCTCAACACTCATCTCAAATGAACATCCTCACCAAACAACAGTGTGTGAAGACGCACCCTTAAGAAATGCCAAAAATTGTTCTGCACACTGTCGTGTTAGCTTCAGCTGTTCGGTAAGCCAAAATACAGTCGTTCTACAATTCACATAATTACAAGAATAATTAAAAAGAGTGCAGAACCAGCATCACCTCTGGAGTCACTTCTGAAGCTCTTGTGAAACAGGTTAGTTTTTTTCCTCCAGTAAACACAGGCAAACAGGGCAGAAGCACCTTCAGAGTTTTCATGGTAGAACACAAGACACTGTTTATTTTTTAATATTATTAAGGATGTGAGTCATTTAAGTGTTGAGCATTTCTATAAACACCCACATAAACCCAATGCAAGTTCAAGTAAGGGGCAGATGTCAGTGTGCGGTGGTCCTGTCCAAATGTGGTGGTCACACTCAAAATCCAAGTATCCTAAGGATACATACACATAGAACAGAAGTAGCCTGACAGCATTCATGGGTACAGCATTCATTACTGTCACATGAACTCAGTCACCGAGAAACAAACACCCTACAGACACACAGAGAGAGTGAGAAAGAGAGAGAAAGATAGAGAGCAGGAGAGAGCGATTATGAGTGGCGTACTGAAAAGTAGGACACAAAAATGTGGGTTAAAGAACCAAAAGGGAGGAGAGACAGAGAAACAAAAGCAGGCAAATCAAACTGATGGTCCAACACACAGTGAGCCTAAATACTAACAAGCAAAGTCACTACTGTTCCAGTATCAGCAGGGCTCAGTATGCACTGGAAGAATCTGGATCGAGCCACCGAAAAACATGCATCTTAATTTTTAGCAAATTTTATTTTTCCACATCATTTAACAGCAGCAGCAGACAATTATATTGAGTGACAATTTTTATGGTTAAATGGACCAACAGAAATGCTCCAAAGTAGCTTGGAAAAAAATTCGGGTTCTATTGACATACACTAAAATTAAAGAAAGTTTTGTTGTTAGACCACTAAAAGCTAAACCTTGGATGACACTTGGATGAAGCAAATATTAATATAGTTACATACACTTGAGAATTTTTTTTTTCTCACCAATAAGATCAATAAATACAGGGGAACCAATTCCTCTGGCAGCAATACATGCCCAAATGCTACAATAACATATGCCATAACAATCCATTCTCATTATTATTTCCATTATTCTGGTACAAGTTGATCTTTCTCTGATCTGTCCATAAGATGTTGTAGCAAAACTGTACAGTTTTCTTTTTATGTGGTCACCTTGATTTTGGTTTACATGTTGTGGCAAACCCTCAGTATCTAGTCCAGTTTTAACTTCTCTTGATTGCTAACTGACACAAACAGGCAGGGCCCCGGGAAGGTGTTCCTGATTTAGCCAGTTGTTGTGAAGGGTTTTGATCATCAGGAAAATAATTATTCTGTCATCCACCGCTGTTGTTTTCCAAAGTCTTTTGGAACTTCGTGTTTCTGAGCTGACCAGTGCATTCTTTCTCTTAAAACAAAAATGCAATGAATTCCTGGTTAAGACCCTAATGTGCTTGCTCTCTCACTGAAGGGTTTGTTTAGATTTTTCAGCCTAATGGTGGATTGGCAAGCTCTTTTGGGAGTTAACAGCAACAGACTCCAAATGCTCAATGCAAATGCCACACTTGAAACCAGTTCTAAGCATTTTATGTGCTTACAAGTAAATTAAATGATAAATTAATAACACATTGCTGTCTAAGGAAAACCAGAGCAGCAAATTGTCAAATTCTATAGTTTGTTTTTTTTTTAGAAATATGCATTAAGGCAAAGAATAGTCACTCAAAGTGTCTATATTGACATATACCATATACTATACTATATGCTGACATCAACCACTCCTACTTAAGAAGCACAATGTTAGTTTATGTGTCAGTCTGCACAAATAATATGGCATTAAAAGATAGCATTTGTTGCTTAACAACCCTGTTAACACACTGGATCATTCTAAAATGCAACATTATGAGGAGACCAACCACGCTGTCACCACTTAGACATTAAGCACTGCACACCACACACTGAAGCAGAGCATCACATGACAGTAATTAGTACATAGTGCAGCAACATCACATGGTGAAAGCATACATAACCCTTAAGCTGATTTTACACACTGATCCTATAAATTTCATAGAATAACACTTTCATAAGTTCATCAGTGGATGCATCTTGTTTGGTATCAGCTTTACAAACTTCAAAACTTTAAAAATGTTCTGAGCCAAAATATACAACATGTAAAAAAAGACTTGGCTAAGAAGTGTTGGCTGAGTTTACAGACCATTGGCAGTTATCTGTTAAAGCTTATTAAGAAAGGCTTAGATATACAAGAGAAGGTGGGCAGTGTGTTTCTCAGAGTTTCCCAGTAATTTTATAGTGACTGCCTTTCTTGATAGAAATGTAAAGGCATAGTCCATTGATGTCTGTAGTTTTGGTCAGGGTTTAATTTAGTGCAGTAATAGTGAATTGCTGAGTGACATGCTGTGGCACTGAAACAATTCCTATTAAAAATAAAACAAAAACATGTGATCACTCTAACTATACTGGCTGGCAGTGCTCCCCAAGGAAAATTATTACTATTGCTTAACACTCTTACAGTGTGGGGCTCATGTCATAAAGAAGACGTGATCTAATGGCACAGATTGTTTTATATATATATATATATATATATATATATATATATATATATATATATATATATATATATATATATATATATATATATATATATATATATAAACTAAACAAAACAACAAAAAACACAAGAGCAAGCAGCAAACAACAGATTAGAAAAGGTTAGAGAAACGACAAAAAGTGCTCAAAATAATGACTATATGTGAAGTCTGGTTAAAAACAGATCATCATGACAGCTAGTTATGACGTTTCTACGTTAGCTAAGCTTTGCATTACCGCAGACACACAGCAACTACTCAAAACAGTAAAAAAATCTACATTGACCTAGAATGTATGACAGATGATATTCATTCATCATCTAAACTGAATATTCCTCCTGGGACATGGTGGGGGTATGGGGGGCTGAAGCCCATCCCAGTGCTCATTGTGTGGAAGGCAGAAAACACCCTGGACCATACACTTCCACACACACAAGGGGGCAAACTGATATCTTAAACTCATCTGTCTGCGTGTCTATGGACAATATACAATATACACAATATAATACAGATTGTGATACAGCGGTCACAATTCAATATATCACAATATACTGCGATATTGCAAGCAAAGTAATATACTGCAATTTTCCAAATCCTACTATTAAAACCACTATATGAACAGGTTTGCCAATGTTTACAATAGCATTGCACCCTTGTGCTGCTTGTTAATGTTGGAGAGGAGCTGAAAGTGGATTACAACAATGGCATCTAGTGTTCAAACACAACACACAATGATTCACTGTCTGCCAGGAATCTGTGTATCAATACTGTGTTTTTGAGGATCAATACAGTATCACTAAACATAACATCCTGATATTTCTAGTAGGAAAATAGTAGAGCACCTGGATGAAACCCACTCACACTACCATAGAGACAACATACTAGCTCCACACAGTAAGAACCCTTGTCACTCAGCAAGCAGCTAATTTTAAAAGAGCTGTGTGTATTGTTTGCTTTAATCGATAGTATAATTGGGAGAATATTGGACTACTAAAATGATCAATAGCTAAAGTGCTACTGAGCAGTGCGAGCAGCAGCAAACCATATAAAACAACGCAGTCAAACCTTTTTAGACACAGTGTGATGCAAAGTATCCAGTGTACAAAATAGAAACAGAAAACATGGAAATGTTGAGTCAGTAAAGAACAGAGGAGACGGGAGACGAAGGGAGAAGAGAGGAGAAGACAGAAGACATGTGTCATAGTTAAACGTGAGTTACATCCTAAGAAAATAATAAACACACACGTCAACAAGTATGTTTGTCATAGAGCTGGTGAGAAGTGCGACACCACCAGAGTAGAGAGAATTCAGGAATAATCCACCAGTTATTGATTAACTTCTAGCTCGAGTCAAGGGTAGATTTGTTCAACTTGACTGCGACACCGGGGGTCAATTCTTGCAGCCAGAGCCGCCTTCAGCACGGACTGTGCCAGGTTTAGACGCAGCTAAATTTGTCATACCAGGCTACGTCTAATTTGAGATGAGCCAGTATTTAAGTGTATGCGCTCGTGACTAATCTATTAATGGAATCTCATGAGATCTTAACTATTCTATTAATGGTCTGCAATTCTGTGTTCCATTTTATTTTCCCAATTCAGTCGGACAAAACTAGACCAGAAAAACAGCTCACAGTCCTAAGGCCAAACAATGATAAACACTGCCTACGGTGGCCTGTTACCACGCAATTTAACTGAACAGGGATTCAGTCTTAATTACACAACATTGTTGTCTTTTACATGCAGTTAAATTCAATTGTATTGTTGCTGCAAATTAATATACAAAGACAAAACATTGGCAACACTTGTTTCTTCAGTTTCTTCAGTTCAGTAGTTATTTTCAGTACTACATCTGTTAGGAATTCTTTATCAAATAATAGTCTTTCTTTTGTATGTGTGCTTGTTGTTAGTCAAGGCAGCAAAAGTGCTTTCATAATAATTAATGATAAAAATGTTTTTAAGCTAAAAAACATGGCATATCACATATAGCAGAATGTTAAGTTTGGTTTTAGCTAAGTTTGGTTTTTAACTAACTCTTCTCTAAAAGTCATGAAAAAAAGACCAGGCTAGTCACTTTGGCCAAGCTAACAGCCCATTAGCAATAGTGTATTTCTTTTAAACACTATAGCTGGACAGTTTTCAGGGATTTTTTTTTTTTATGCTTAATGTTATGGCTTGGAGGTAGGGTTAATTTGTAAATCGATTTATCTAACGATTCTTTTTTTCCCAATTAGTCGATTAATCAAACGACTAATTTTTAGATTACTCTAATGTGAGTGTGTTAGGAATCAAAATGTTTATTATTCTGTTATGGATTTATAACCAATGAATTATTTTGTGTGCATTATTTATATTATGTCGATGCGTCTCCGCAGCCCTATTTGGCTGAGAATGAAATCACACTTCAATGGCATTAAACCCATTAAAAATAAAGGATTTATTTATTTATTTATTTATTTTTTAAGCTGTGAGAAAGACAACATGGGAGTAGGTCTGGGTGTTATGGCGGTGTAATTGGAGAGACAGAAGTTTGTAAAAGCACCAGGGTACAGAAAACGGGGAGTTTGAATGATACCAAACATTAGTGTGATATTAAACATCCAATTCAGCTTGAATCAAATAAAGTCATAAATATAATTAAACACAGCCAAAAAACTGATCAGAGCTATGTGAGAACTGAGTGGGCGTGGATAATGAGCGGCTTGATTAACGGCTCTCTGTCCAACACCCCAACTTTCTGCTACTTACACAGAATAACCGAACGACAACAGACCGGCAGATGGACAGACTATCGAACAAACAAACACTGCATAGACTAAAGGTGAAGTGAACATGTCAGTGTTTATAGTCAGATTCCATCACTGCAGCACTCTCCGTAAAATGATATAATGAATCTCTCATACACACGTCTGTAAAAGCTGCTAAGCAAACGTCTCTTAAAAGCACAAAGAGCACAATAAGTGTAAAGTCACTGTTGGTGTGTGCTCAAGTATAAAAAGTAGCTTTATATACAGCATTGCTGTCCCTTCCTTGCACCTCAGCTCATTTTTACTTCTCCGCCAGCATTTAACGGATGACAACAGCCTGCCTCAACTTTCTGTAACTGGTCCTGAAGTTCGAAATAGCCATGGAACTGGGCCACTGCTCAGTTTGATCCATGGTCCAAAACCACTTTCACACCTGCCATTTTACTTCAGACCATGCTGAAATGTCTCAAGGTCAAAAGGTAGATTTGAGAGCTTCCTATGAGGCTGTTTGTTTGGTATCTCTCCTATGCACTGTGGCGCTAGCTTCAACAACATCTCTGCTGCATGTGATTAACTGAGAGGATTTAAAATAAATTGTTGTACAAAGTTAGCCGACAAGTAAACATAAATCTAAAGCTCATGGTCGCATGTGTTTACAGTAATGTTTAATTAAAACGACAGGTGAGGCAGTTTTAAAACAATGTTTTTAACTTATATGACCCAACATGCGTTTTTATTTTATTTTATATATAATAATAGAACACAAAGTAAAGCTGCTGCAGATTGTGTGTATTTGTTTCAGGGATAATATAACTTACAGTAGAAAATACTGTGCTAATTGTTTTTTTCCAAGGCAAACTTGGAGAAGCATTCATTGTGTTGATCTAAGGGCAGAGGTGCCAGTTTCATTTCTAAATATGCCTGGTAGTTTCATTTCAGTCAACGTACAATGGGAATACAAATACAAACTGGAAACAAAAAGCCAATTTACAACATCATTCCAGATAAAAGAAAATATTTTCGTTTTACGTACTATACTATTTGATAGCAATAAGTCCACATGGGTACCATATGGGTATTATATATGTACCAAGGCTTAACACTTCTGGACCAAAAGGAGAATCTTTACACTCCAAAGGACCAAAGGCAGCATGGCTACGTGGGAAAGCAGTGGGCTTGGCAATGCTGTCAGTTCTGCATAGGTAGGCCATCAGTTTCATTTCAAGAGAGTGCTACTGGATGACTCGGTTTCGTTTCCCTAGAAGAGTCTCCTGGCTACTCCAATCACATGAGGGCAGGGGGGAACTTTCCTTTCTGTGGCAGCCAATCAGTGAGTCGGCTCTGTCACCACGGTTATACAGCCATGTGACACAAACACATTCTCACACAGTGGCTGTCTAAGAGCAGACTTCACAAACGAACACACACATGCACAGATTCTTGCTTTGGCTCATTATATAATGTGCTGGTTATTATTATCATATGAAAGACTCCAAAGCCCCTTTACACACACACACACACACACACACACACACACACACACACACACACACACACACACAGAGAAGACAGAGATATATCTACACACAAAGAGGCAAGAAGTAAAAACAGAGTGTCAGTGACTCCTAAAACACATTCCTCAGGGCAGATGTTCCCAAACCTTTCCGTTCCAGGACCACATACATGAGAGGCGCGTCTGTCCAGAGACCCATGCAACAGTTTGTCAAGAGAAATAAGACCCAGTTGTTTTCTCAGAGAAGTCAAGCTCTCAATCCTTTTGTTGGTCAACAAAGCACCAGCATGTTTACACCAGAGAATAGTAGAGTATTTTTTAAAGGTGCAAATACTGTTCTTAGTGGTTTTTATTGGTATAGTTGTTTGCTCAAACCATCAAACAAATAATATTGTAAATCAAGATAATGTAAGTCTTGAATTCCCACATCAACAGTAATCTAATAAAATAACAACAATAATGAGATGTTTATACATTTATTACCCATATTATGCAATATAATATAAATACTACTGCATTTAACATAACGAACCATGATGGTTCACTGGGAACTGATTGATGCAAAAACTGTGCCACATAGGACTTTTAGAAGGGCAAAGTTTTAACACCAGTTTTAATACCATCACTGGCTGGCATGGGTATTTGGGTTACACACATGCAAAACTTTGGATATTTGTTTAATAGAACAACAAACAGACCTATAATTTTTATACATCAGGGTAACTGTGGCTCGCCTACTTAGTAAGACATTAGTAAGAAGACTGGTCGTCAAATGCATGAGAAAGCTTGCAATCTGTTCTAGAGGGACGTTTTAGTTTAAGGCGCACAGGTCTTTAAAGAAATCTTGTATGACTGGAAATAACTGCTCCAGGGTGGCACTAAGGAACATTTTATACCTGCTTTCAGTGGCTCGTAACTTGAGGTAAGCGGCAAAAAACAAACTCGAAACTTTAAGCGTGCCAAGCGTGATTCACTGCTTATTACATGCAGCTAGTCTAAATGCCACATTCATGACTGGGAGTGCTCTGCAAGCATCCGCGGCATAGCACTAAAACCACATCCATCCCTGCACCGCACCAATGGACACGACCTGTAGCACTGCCTCAAAGGAAGTCAGGTGGGACAGTGTTCAGGAAACAGGGGCCACAATGATTTGATATGAACGCAAGCAAAACAGATGTGTTACCAGAGAACAAAACCATTTGAACAAACATTTAGCTACAGCTAAAAACAAAGGTATGAAATCAAGCCAGAAGCTAACAAGTGAGCTCGTTAATTAAGCATAAAAATAGCTACCTATTAGTATGTATGTTTTTATAGAATATTTATATAAAGTCTTATAAAAATTCAGCTCTTTTAAACAAATCCAGGAAATTTAACAAGTGAGAAATAACTTATCTAAGAATATTTAGCTGACACATGTAAATCATATCAAGTAGTTAAGCACTGCTGGGATCTCTTTCGTTCTCTTTCGTTCAGATTACATTATACGCATTGAGATGATCAGTTATCCACATTTTTGGCTCCCTAAAACTCATCAGCTTGAGCCCAGTTCAGAGTTTTGTGAGGTCAAAGTAATTGTACATAAGCAGCCAATAAAGATGAGCTCCTCTCCTGTAACACAGTAGGTCTAGCTGAAGTCTACCCTCCACTTCAACACGCAACTCAGCAGACAGTGGAAAGAAGTAACTCATATGACCAAATTATGACTTTAAGGCCATAAGTTTCATGTTGCTTATTCTTTTACAAGCTTACGTCAGAAAGGCTAAGATGGGCCTTTCTGAACCCATAACTTCTTAAAACACAGATGTGTTTTCATTACAGACATGCAGGGAGGACAAATAGCTAAAACATAAATATTGCTGAAACTGCATGAAATAACTGTGGGCTATAAATAATCACTTATATTTGGCCTCATAATATACAGACTTTCTTCCACAGACTGATCATAAAACAATGTTATTAGCAAGGACCAGAACTTACTGCCAATGTTATCACTGTATTTCACTGTGATTATTTGCGCCTGCTATGAATGACCTAGTCGGAAAACAAAACTTGTATCAGAAATGGCCATCATTTTAAAAAGGCTGACTATAAACGTTGACAATAGAAGATGAACCACACACAGTTTGGCCAGGATTTGTGACTCATATTATATAATAAATTGGGCAAACCCATCAGAACATGCTGAAGATGGAAAAATGGCAAGTGCCAGGTCAGGAACCCCACCTCAAGTGCGTAAAGCATTACCAAAGACTTAAGTAGGAACAGCAGGGATTCACCTGCAGATGACAGAAGCTGCTTATATGTGGGTGTGAAAGAATCTGGATAGCACATATTGAAGCAGGGAAAGGATTATTCACACACAGCGTCATCAGTAGGAAAAGAATAATTCACACAGGCAGTAACTGGGAGGGTAGAACAGCTGTGAAGCTACAGTTAGACTTTTTATTTCTGTCCGGTGGAAATAAGGTGTAACCAGAAATGAAGAAAAAGAACTGAACGCTTAAAGACGACATTTCATCAGCTACGTTCATTTTTATTTAATATTTAATTATATAATGATAAATACTAAATATATGCTGTTGCTGGCCAAAGAAAAACCATATATATTAATATTTTTTTCTACATCATATGAATGAGACACCTGCCACTGACATTGTGTAAAGACAGTTTTTGTTCTCTCCTGTAAAGTTGCCATTTTGGAGATGTTTTTTATTGGTATTAGTGGTTAGATTAGCTAGAGTTAACACTGGTATTAGTGGTTAGATTAGCTAGAGTTAACACTGGTATTGGTGGTTAGATTAGCTAGAGTTAACATTGGTATTAGTGGTTAGATTAGCTAGAGTTAACACTGGTATTGGTGGTTAGATTAGCTAGCCTTAAAACTGGTATTGGTGGTTAGATTAGCTAGAGTTAACACTGGTATTGGTGGTTAGATTAGCTAGCCTTAAAACTGGTATTGGTGGTTAGATTAGCTAGAGTTAACTTTGGTATTAGTGGTTAGATTAGCTAGAGTTAACACTGGTATCGGTGGTTAGATTAGCTAGAGTTAACACTGGTATCGGTGGTTAGATTAGCTAGCCTTAAAACTGATATTGGTGGTTAGATTAGCTAGCCATAATACTGTTTAGTTAATATGGGTACTTGGTATCAGTCTATATCAATGGATCAGGTATCAGTAATGAAACAGAAAACTGTGGTATTGAGGCATTCCTACTACAAACTTAAAATTTGCTACAAGTAATGTTGATCCTCAGTGATCTGACAGAATGAACGCATTGACAAACTGGCAAAACATCATGATTCCAATGACATGTTAGATTATATACTAAAATAAAGATTGCCCTTTCACCCATCTACATCATCAACAATCTGACAAACAATATAATCCCTATGACCTAGATTATCTAATATCTCCAGTTACCGTGAATTATCTTTTCCCCACTTGACTGTGTGAATAACCCTTTCCTACTTATCATGGTCTGTATGAGTTACCTTTCCCCTCTGGCTACAGGCCAGACAGCTAAACAGGGAAAGAGTGCACACTGCCCTAAATGGGTCTGATTAGAACCCAAGACATCCAGCAAAGGAATGCATGTCCCTTTATCTCTCTCTCTCTCTTTCTCTCCCCATCTTGCTGCATTGCCTCTTTCACTATCCTCTGACTCTACCTCTTCCATGTCTAGTCAATACCAACTATTACACAGACCCTCCCAACCACCAAAAAAGGGCCACTGCATATCTGCTCCAGAGGCTTTCCCCTGTCTCCCCCCCCCTTAACAGCAGTGCTAGTGCGAGACACACGCAAGCGACGGAACTCCCTCACTCCATAGTGTCTGATTGGCCGGAGGCGTTCTGACATCACAGAGGCAGGAGTCAGGTGTCTGCACAGAGGGAGGTGGGGTTTGTTTTGGACGGCTGAGACTCGCTCAACGTGCTGAGAATATAAACAATGGCAAATTCTCCACCGCCCAGCCTATGGGCCACGCCACACATGCGCATGCACACAGCCCACTTTAGCAAACGACTCACCCATGAAACAAGCTGCCTCATTTTTCTTTTCTCGTCCCTCCCTGGCAGCGAGGGTCACGAAAACAGTGCTAAAAAATCAGTTCGTGACCGACGTGCAGCAACATGAACACCCCTTCTTTAAGGAACAGGCTGGAGAGAACTCATTTGAATTTAAATTGCATTTGGTGTATACGCTCACAGACATGTAAGGGTGGGAGGGGTCTTGGGTGAATGATTTGGTATCTTGGTCGTGCTTTCTTAATACTAAAATACTTTGCCAATGTATTCATATAAGCAGCAGCTGTGTGTTTTTCACCATATAGCAGCAAGAGTCAGCTCAAAAACCAGAGAGATGAGAAATGGAGAAAAGAAGGGTATGGTAAAGGTTAAAGCATTAGGGCTAAGCACTAAGGAATGCTCTACTGCAAACACTGGGCTTCAGAATTACCCAACAGAAGGACTGTCCTTTCCTGCAGTGTACTTTGCTCCAGGCCTAGCAAGCTGCTACACATGTCAGACGTGCTGGAGAGGAGCGAGTGAATACATCTGCACTTTAAAAGCTTACCTAATGCCATATTTACTTCAAATCCTCTACAACTATTAGCTTTAAAAGACATAAGGAATCTAAATCGAAGTTGTCGCAAATCGATCTTCTGCTGGGCTACATTATACATACACAAAGTATGTCTAACAAATACCTTTCCAAAGTCTTATATCCAAGTTCTCCCTTCTTTATGTAAACTAGGTGGTCCTAATCTTAAGTAACGCTTCTGTCAGCATATCCGAAACAATCACAAGGCTGACATCTCTGCTCCCACCCACACAAAACAGTCAAAAGAAACTTGGTGAGTAAAGCTAGGCCAGCATACTTGTCTGTAGGTGTCTATCACCCATTTGCTTGCTTGTTCATACACCAACAGTGTTTGTTCCTCTGTTTCTTCATTTGTGCACTGCTTCTTGTTCGTCTATCTGTCCGTATGTACATCCATGACTCTAGATACTGTCACTTATAAGCTGGATAATGATTTTAGTTCAATATGAGTGGCGGAGCAGGCTAGCTGTGTGGGATAGAGAGCGACCAATCAAGCTCATTAGCCGCGCCCACAAAGTTCTCATTCAGGTCTCAGCATTTTTTAAGCCATATTTTTTCTTTACTTCGCTGAAAATTTAAGATACCAGAGAAATTCATTACCATAAACATTTTAATATATGTTTGTTCTCTGGAACTTTAAATAAACCTGAAAAAGCAACAGCACTCCAGTGTACTGCCAAATAAGATTACTGGGCTCATCTCACAAACAACTACATTTAAATATTTGCAGGAATTATAAGACTATTTCAAGATATGCGGTGTATTTTTGCTGTACAGGTGAATAAAATAAGCCTGTAAAAATGCTTGCTTACGATGACAAGCCAATAAAGCAAACTTTGCTCCAAGTCAAGTAGGCTGGGCTGCCTTCGAAGGACAGACACCCCTGTAAACAGTGACAGACGGACTAATAGTTAGCCAACAACAGCAGTTACAAAGAATCTGCTGCCCAGATATGGATTAGGCATAGCATTGGATTAAAATGCAATTGAAACGGTGATTATATACTTTTCAGTCTAGGCTTAATCTGGGTCTGGCCAATCTGCCCACAGTGACTAATAAAAAGTCCTCTAGGTGTCCTGTATAGAGGATATAGGATCGCCTCAACTACGAAAACTCATTGTTGGTTTTCCAGGGACAGATTAATCCCAGCACAGATCGCTGTAAACCCCCACACAGAGCTGAATATCCCTTCATCTAGAAATAAAAGAATACTCAACGTTTATCTCATCTCAGAAAAAAAAAATCAGAGCAGTACAAGTTGGCTAGCATGTAAGAAACGTGAGGGCCGTTACACAAGTAAGACGAAGCCTGACACGATGGGTGGCTCACCTCGATAATGATTTTGACTTTTGTACATGTGTTAGTCACAGACGGTCTCCAAATTCAGCACCACAGCAGAAAGCTTAAACTCCACTAGCTATGTACCCGGTGAACCTGCAAGTATGTGCTGCTAAGGATGCTAATGAAGCGCAGCAATGTCAGCTGAGCTAAGCTAAGCTAGCGCAGACTCACTCTGGCCATTTAAAAGGAGTGATTATCTAGTAAGCCCACCAAATATGGTTAAGAACTGTCTCAAGTGTCAAACTACTGACAGATGACAAAATCTTAAAATACAAGTCCAAAAAGTAATTTCGAGTCCGATCACCATGTGCCACTGCTCCAGCGTTAACAGCGCTAAAAAATAAAACCTAAACTAAACTAAACAAATTAAAGGACTGGTTACTGGCCGAACTTCTACCAACTAACATAACGACGCGTCCGCCAGCTAACAGCAAACTAACACCTCGACACCGTTCAGCGCAGAAGTGAGACTTGTCTATTCACCTCCTCATGTCAGCAGCCGTTTAGTTAGCAGCTCTTATCAAGTGCATTAAACTCTAGCTAGCTAGCGAGCTTGCTAAGACCCCGACTTTCCACACTGACTTACCCCACGATGCCCTCCGAGTAGTTTCTGTTTTTCCACGGCGTGCCCGCGTACGCCTCGTCGTCCGGCCCGCTGTCATGTAAGAGCAGACTCCTGTTGAAGCCGAAAGTGCTCGCCTTGTTCTCTCTTTTCCTCTTGTTACGGTGAGCCGCTGCAGCGACCCCAGCCGTAGCCGACTGCCCTGTGGCTCCGCCACCGCCGCCGCCCCTACCCGCGGTTCGCCCGTTGTTCTGGTTGTTGTTCGTCTCCAGAGGTAAAAAGTCCCGCTGCTCCGCGATCTCGCTGTCGGCCCTGAAGCCGGACATTCCCTGTGCCTTCGCCTCGCTGCTCTTGATGTCCGCCCCGATTCCGCCGCTCGACCCGCCGCCGTCGCCGTTCACTTTCGGGCTTGGTGCGGCCGGACCAGCGCCGTAGTTGTTGTTACTGCTGCTGCTGTTGTTGAAGTACAAGTTGCCGAGGCCCTGCGTGGTCTCCCAAATCTGCATCCACAAGCTGTTGGCGGGTCCGCGCTGTTCTGGCTGAAACCAGGCGATTCGAGGATCCATCAAACGGAAGGCTGGCTGCTGCCCCCCAGAGCAACAAGCTCGGTTCGCGTTCAGCTGAGCCAGTTAACGCCCGCTAACGCCGCAACACTCCGAGCTCGGGCAGCGCAGCTAGCTAGCCACTAGCTCGCTAGCTAGCTAGCTAAGGTTCACTTCACCCCCTGTAGCCCCTTTTTTTTTGGTTCGCTAGAAAAATATCCGTAAGACACCGTAAAATGCCATCAACTTAGCCGAAGCGAGCAATGGCGCAGCGACATGACCAGGTTAAAACTGAACGAGCACACCACGAATAGAGACGTTTCCAGAAGGAAGAGCGTCCACAGTCAAAGTTGAGGGAGAGCGAAGTGAAAAACGTGCGAGCGTCGCCTGTCGAGGTGCAGCTAAGCTAAACCTCTCTCTCACTCCCTCACTCTCTCACTCTCACGCTCTATCTCTCTCTCAACACGGCGGCACTGCGCCCACCCGCGGAGAGACTGAGCATCGGAGCTGTTACGCAAGAACTGAGTACTAATTTTTCCAGTTACGTAACACTGAAGCGCCTCTGTTGTAATTTGAACCGTAACAATCATTTACATTCAAGCCCTTCATAAAAAAACGTCACTCCACAACGTACAGCCTATATAGGCTAAATAGCACCGTCGTTCTGGTGTTTGCAGCCTTACAGAAAAAAGCAGTCCTAGGTTTCTATATCTGAGTTTTCTTTCTAATAAAGTTAATATTGCTTCTCTGGCCCACCATATGAATGTACAGTATGAGTTATAACCCTACCTAAAGTCTAACAAACATCATTTCACCACATTTCTCTCCTCTCCCTGTAAACTAGGTGGTCTTAAACTTGACCTGACCAATCACAAAGCTGATCTGCAAACAACCAGACAGCCCCACCCACACAACACACCTTCAGAGCCAGAGAGAATAGCGAGCTACAGCTAATTTAGTATAACCAAGAGCAGAAACAGCTGGACCACCTTTATGTGTTGGCTCGTCCATCTGTCTGTATGTCTGACCGTCTGTGAATATTTTGATCCAGTTATTGTCACATAAAAGTTAGATAATATGTTCAGTTCTGCATGAATGATGGAGCAGGTTACCCACATAATGTTGTCACAACGTTGTCTACTTTCCTATAAGGTGCTACAAAGTTGCCCAAAGGTGGTGCTTTTTACATTGTCTGAACAACCTTGTCATGACAGAACTCTTAAATAATTCTAAATTCTACTTTATTTCTAATTGTTGACAACTTCACAAAATTTCATGCAGTTCCATGCAGACATAACGGAACATGTGAAGAAGTCTAGGAGGTTGTGACAACATACCGAAAACATTACCACTATGTTATCACAATGTCATCAGATGATGTTGTCACAACAGTTAGGGGTATTTGCAGGGTTAAGGGTGTTTGCAGGGTTAAGGGTATTTGCAGGGTTAGGGGTGTTTGCAGGGTTAAGGGTGTTTGCAGGGTTAAGAGTGTTTGCAGGGTTAGGGGTATTTGCAGGGTTAGGGGTGTTTGTAGGGTTAGGGGTGTTTGCAGGATTAGGGGTATTTGCAGGGTTAAGAGTGTTTGCAGGGTTAGGGGTATTTGCAAGGTTAGGGGTGTTTGTGGGGTTAGGGGTATTTGCAGGGTTAGGGGTGTTTGCAGGGTTAGGGGTATTTGCAGGGTTAGGGTTAGGGTTAGGTTAGGTTAGGTTAGGGTTAGGGTTAGGGGTATTTTCAGGGTTAGGGGTGTTTGCAGGGTTAGGGGTATTTGCAGTGTTAGGGTTAGGGTTAGGTTAGGTTAGGTTAGGGTTAGGGGTATTTTCAGGGTTAGGGGTGTTTGCAGGGTTAGGGGTATTTGCAGTGTTAGGGTTAGGGTTAGGTTAGGTTAGGTTAGGTTAGGGTTAGGGGTATTTTCAGGGTTAGGGGTGTTTGCAGGTTTAGGGGTATTTGCAGGGTTAGGGGTGTTTGCAGGGTTGGGGGTGTTTGCAGTGTTAGGGTTAGGGTTAGGTTAGGTTAGGGTTAGGGGTATTTTCAGGGTTAGGGGTGTTTGCAGGGTTAGGGGTGTGTGCAGGGTTAGGGGTATTTGCAGGGTTAGGGGTATTTGCAGTGTTAGGGTTAGGTTAGGTTAGGGTTAGGGGTATTTTCAGGGTTAGGGGTGTTTGCAGGGTTAGGGGTATTTGCAGGGTTAGGGGTATTTGCAGTGTTAGGGTTAGGTTAGGTTAGGGTTAGGGGTATTTTCAGGGTTAGGGGTGTTTGCAGGGTTAGGGGTGTTTGCAGGGTTAGGGGTATTTGCAGGGTTGGGGGTGTTTGCAGGGTTAGGGGTATTTGCAGTGTTAGGGTTAGGGTTAGGTTAGGTTAGGGTTAGGGGTATTTTCAGGGTTAGGGGTGTTTGCAGGGTTAGGGGTATTTGCAGGGTTGGGGGTGTTTGCAGAGTTAGGGGCCTTTGCAGTGTTAGGGTTAGGGTTAAGTTAGGTTAGGTTAGGTTAGGTTAGGGTTAGGGGTATTTTCAGGGTTATTGGTGTTTGCAGGGTTTGGGGTATTTGCAGTGTTAGGGTTAGGGTTAGGTTAGGTTAGGTTAGGGGTATTTTCAGGGTTAGGGGTGTTTGCAGGGTTAGGGGTATTTGCAGGGTTAGGGGTGTTTGCAGGGTTAGGGGTATTTGCAGGGTTGGGGGTGTTTGCAGTGTTAGGGTTAGGTTAGGGTTAGGGGTATTTTCAGGGTTAGGGGTGTTTGCAGGGTTAGGGGTATTTGGAGGGTTAGGGGTATTTGCAGTGTTAGGGTTAGGTAGGTTAGGGTTAGGGGTATTTTCAGGGTTAGGGGTGTTTGCAGGGTTAGGTGTATTTGCAGGGTTAGGGGTATTTGCAGTGTTAGGGTTAGGTTAGGTTAGGGCTAGGGGTATTTTCAGGGTTAGGGGTGTTTGCAGGGTTAGGGGTGTTTGCAGGGTTAGGGGTATTTGCAGGGTTGGGGGTGTTTGCAGGGTTAGGGGTATTTGCAGTGTTAGGGTTAGGTTAGGTTAGGGTTAGGGGTATTTTCAGGGTTAGGGGTGTTTGCAGGGTTAGGGGTATTTTCAGGGTTAGGGGTGTTTGCAGGGTTAGGGGTATTTTCAGGGTTAGGGGTGTTTGCAGGGTTAGGGGTATTTGCAGGGTTAGGGGTGTTCGCAGGGTTAGGGGTGTTCGCAGGGTTAGGGGTGTTTGCAGGGTCAGGGGTATTTGCAGGGTTGGGGGTGTTTGCAGGGTTAGGGGTATTTGCAGTGTTAGGGTTAGGGTTAGGTTAGGTTAGGGTTAGGGGTATTTTCAGGGTTTGGGGTATTTTCAGGGTTAGGGGTATTTGCAGGGTTAGGGGTGTTCGCAGGGTTAGGGGTGTTTGCAGGGTTAGGGGTATTTTCAGGGTTAGGGGTATTTTCAGGGTTAGGGGTGTTTGCAGGGTTAGGGGTATTTGCAGGGTTAGGGGTATTTTCAGGGTTAGGGGTGTTTGCAGGGTTAGGGGTATTTGCAGGGTTGGGGGTGTTTGCAGGGTTAGGGGTATTTGCAGTGTTAGGGTTAGGGTTAGGTTAGGTTAGGGTTAGGGGTATTTTCAGGGTTAGGGGTATTTTCAGGGTTAGGGGTATTTGCAGGGTTAGGGGTGTTCGCAGGGTTAGGGGTGTTTGCAGGGTTAGGGGTATTTTCAGGGTTAGGGGTATTTTCAGGGTTAGGGGTGTTTGCAGGGTTAGGGGTATTTGCAGGGTTAGGGGTGTTCGCAGGGTTAGGGGTGTTTGCAGGGTTAGGGGTATTTTCAGGGTTAGGGGTGTTTGCAGGGTTAGGGGTGTTTGCAGGGTTAGGGGTATTTGCAGTGTTAGGGTTAGGGTTAGGTTAGGTTAGGGTTAGGGGTATTTTCAGGGTTAGGGGTATTTTCAGGGTTAGGGGTATTTGCAGGGTTAGGGGTGTTCGCAGGGTTAGGGGTGTTTGCAGGGTTAGGGGTATTTTCAGGGTTAGGGGTATTTGCAGGGTTGGGGGTGTTTGCAGAGTTAGGGGTCTTTGCAGTGTTAGGGTTAGGGTTAAGTTAGGTTAGGTTAGGTTAGGGTTAGGGGTATTTTCAGGGTTATTGGTGTTTGCAGGGTTTGGGGTATTTGCAGTGTTAGGGTTAGGTTAGGTTAGGTTAGGGATATTTTCAGGGTTAGGGGTGTTTGCAGGGTTAGGGGTGTTCGCAGGGTTAGGGGTGTTTGCAGGGTTAGGGGTATTTTCAGGGTTAGGGGTGTTTGCAGGGTTAGGGGTATTTGCAGGGTGAGGGGTGTTCGCAGGGTTAGGGGGGTTGGACAGAGAGCAGTCAGTCAAGCCGCTTATTAGCCACACTAGCCACACCCACACAGTCCTCAGACAGGTCAGACCAGCAGTTTTTAAAATGCATATTTGTATCTTAAATTCTTCATTCAGGGTTTGCTGGAAGGTGAATATGACACTAAGTTTAGTATCATACAAATCTTTTTTAATATTGTACTCTGCGTTGCCTGGGAGATATCTTTCAGAGTGGTTTCATGTCAAACCTGCCAAGTCAGAACTGTTCACAGTGACTGTGATGAGAACCAGAAGTCTAAAGTGTTGAATTACTCTATAAAGCTCCTACATAGAAAGCTATGAAACAGTTCTGAGTACAGTGTGAAGTACAGGTCAGTAAGTTAATTCTAAATGAACCTCTTTAAGAATGAGAACGTTAATTATTCTTCCAGCAGTCAAACATAGACATGGCACACCAATGCTTTTTGTGCTGGTGTTTCTTTGGTCAGTATGCTTCATGGCCTTTACGAACTAAAACGAGCATTATAGTTAAATAGTTATAGGCCTCCCATTACCACGTCTCTGACTGTAGCTTGGACTTCAAGGTCAACTTGTAAATTAAAGTTTTAAATTATTTCCACCCTTAAACAGCTACAAGGTGAAACTCCTACATTGTTGTGGGAGAAACAAAAGCTATAAAACACATTTATTTAAGACACGAGTAATTATCTCTGATGGCCTGTCATAAAATGTGATGTTCACTTCAGAGTGGCACAGACATTTTTAATAATATACTATCCACTTATTTTTATTTTTTTTATTTAAGTAGGTAGTACAATGCTTTAATTAATATATATAAACAGAATAAGAGAAAAAAATGTGTTTAAATTAATGAAGAACTGTGCTTTAGATGAAGACTTGCCCAAGAAAAATGTAAACCTGTCAGTGCAGTTATATATTATGTAACTAGGAATGTGTGTGGAAGGACACACATGACCCGAGGTGAGCAGTACCTGGTCCCATTAACTCAGTTCCACATGCCTTTGTACTTTTCTAAGTATTTTGGAATGATAATGCTTTCACTTCTGCTCAGGCAAATCCGATATAAGGGATCTTGCCCACTTATCTAATGTCCTTGTGTACTTACAGTATAGTGCAAATACCAGAGGACACAATTTTGCATTCTATTTTCTCTCATAAAGGACAACCCTGCTAGAGAAAACAGCATAGGCCAGCAAAACCTGGTAGTCTGGTCAACAGCAATCGAAACTGATATACTGGTCACCAGCAAAACTAACCTACTGCTGCTTAAAATAAAATCTTGTAACTTGAATTGTCCAGGTCTTACACAGTTTGAAAATGCCCATCGCCCTGTACACTGTGCGTGAATTTCTTGATGCAAGTAACAAAAGAAATGACCCAGATTACTAGGAAAACGTCTGGTTCCAGTGACTTACATTAAATAAAGTTATGAAATAACTTAAGTTTGGGAGAAGAACCACGCCCAAACTCCTCCTTTCCATCATTACACGCTCTATATAAACCACTCCTGCCAGCACCTTCTCGTGATGAAATTCTCACCCCACCACCTCCCCAGCTCCTCCATCTGTTCCAGAAATCGTATTCACTCTTCGCTTGGCAAAAAGGTGGGGTCTGTCTTCAAAACCCAGCAGCAGAAGCCACCCAGAACTCTAGCCCCAGGTTTCTCAGAGTTTCCCCTCTGGTGGTCCGCACTTCGCAAAAAGTATAGTATGTGCTTTCCTTCTCCAGTAAAATGACCATTTTGGAGATATAAGTTTTTGTTCCAACAGCTGTGATATGTTTTGTGTTTTGGATGCTGGGTGACTATCTAGACCAGCAACGGACCAGCACGGAATAGAAAAGCACTAAACTCCTTTTTTTCACTTTAGCAGAAAAGTTATTAACCTTTCAGGATGGATTTCTGAGGAGATCAGATATCCACTTATAATCCACTTACATACACAACCAGCCAAACGTTTTAGAACTACCAGCCAAACATAATTTATTTTATTTTAGATTGAAAGGAGCATAAAAGAGAAGAACAGAGCGAACAAATCCCACCAACAAGTTTCCACCCTTTTAAGAGCTGGATATACTGCAGTGAACACAAAACTTGGGGAAATGTTTGATGGAAGGTTTCTTATCCTTCTGGAGTGATTCCTGTTGTGATTGTTTGTAAAGCATTCTCTTCTCTGCATTAGTTAATTTATGATCTGTTCAGTTAAAAGAACTGACGAGTTTAATACAGTTCTGTGAAGACTGTCACTCTCTACCTGCTAGTGTCCTGCATGTGAATATGGAATGCAGATGTGCCTGTGACAAGATTGCTTAGCTGACCAACCCTCACCCTTTTGACCTTTTATTCACTTAAAGGTTATCAGCCCTGAAGGAAAACTTTCACCTCAGAGAACACACACCCATGTGGCTCACACACCACACCCCTGAAATCAGTCTTCACCTAGTTTAACCGTCTGTAATTACACAGGCCCTCTGAACCATTACTGCGCCCTTCATTTGGCCTCCTGATTGCAAACTTACTCACGATTATTCACATTTGACATCCAGAGCGGCTGAATTCCAGCCTGATACTGCCAGCACAGCACTACGTCAGTGACTGCTACGATCATATATGCCAAGCTATCTGCTATTATGTCATAAGGTGTTATCTCCCTCTTTGCACAACTCTACATATTCTTAGTGCAGTGAACACTTTTTTTGTTTTTTGTTGCACAGTTGCCATTTGACTGAGTACTTATATACAGCTGAATTTGACAATAAAGCATCTTGAAACTATATATAGCATATTAAGCATAATTTAGATATGTGTGGCTTTGTGACTGTAATTTACTGAAACGGGCAAATTCAAATTTAATTTCATTTTCTCTTATTTAGCTTCTTTTCTTAATCATAAAATGACGTCATTCATACTAATAAGCTTCCAACTAGTTGTTGGATGTACTTCCACTGCAGTTCTAGAAGTATACTTTTTAAACTTCTACTGCTATTACTCTTAGTCATTGTAACCAGAAGTAACCTTTACTGAAGTATGGGTTTAGGCCACACTGGTCACCTCAGTTACTCACTAGTATGGCCTTCCATGATCTGTCAGATAGTTTGAAATTTCTAAGCTCACAAGGACCTTCTTGATACTGTTTTCACCATAGCTATTGTATCGGCACCTTCTCTGACCACTTTATGCTGATATTTTAATTATATGTGAAAATAAAACATCTAGAATCAGTTCTGGACTTTTTGTTCATTTTCTTATTTAATGATGAACCAATGGTCCGCTTTAAACAGAGGGACTAAAGGTGTGAATGTAAATGTAACTGTAAATACTAGCTATTGTTGTTATTCTCCAACTTCAGATCGCTGATGATATCCTAGGAACTTGAGAGACTCCACAGAGCTGTTGATGTTGAGGGGGGATATGGAGGGAGATTGCGCCTGAAGTCCAGTTTCATCTTTACTGTGTTTTCTATGGTGAGCAGCAGGTGGTTGCTGCTGCACTAGATGACCAGCTGCTCAACTTTCTTTGTATGGGCTTATCACTGCTGGCTTTGAACTTAAGGACCTTCACTGCTGGCATATTCATAAGTGTAGAGACTGAGGGGAAGGGGTGAGAGCACACAAGGGTGCCTGCATAACACATATTTACGATATATGTGTTAAAAAATAAAAGTTTGTTTTAACCTAAGGCTTAATGTTATATTCAATTTAGATCTGTTTTATTATATTATTAAATGTTGTGAAAGCGCATAAGCAAAACCTACATATCAGTAAAGCCAACTATCAACTTTGAGGTTGAATTCAGGGGTAATTGAGGGATATGTCTACATAACATATTGTTTACACAGACACATAAACATAATATCCCAGCAAACACACAAAGTTGTCACAACATCGCTACTACATAGTCAGTTTGAAGTTTTTACATTGTTAGCAAGCTTGTCACAACGTCACTACTAAACAACGTTGTTTATGGTATTATAACTATGACAATTAATTAATTTATTAATTGTATTTATTTAACTAAATGCCATGGAGTTTCGGGGTTTTACTGAAGTTTAGTCCAGCTTATCAGCTGGAAGGTTAAACGCACGATTTCTGGTGTACCAGCTGGGATTTTAATGTGAGGTTGTTCTGTTCAAAGGAAGCACAGACATACAGGCAGTGTGTATTGGTTGTGAGATTTCTAGGGCTCCAGGTGTTTGCTATGTGAAGTTGGACTGCTGGAGTGAAGCAGACAGACAGTACATGTTTGTCTGTGGCCTCGTTTTTAAAAGGTCACTGTCCAACCCAGCTTGTGTACCGACGGGTCAATTGAGTGGCCTCCACTTTTTCCCCAGCATCTTTGCAGCATGTGAGTCGGGCATGTTCAACTCAGGAAAAACATTTAAGTCATTTGTTTTGTGTAATGCGGCCCACTTCTCTCTTACATATGTGCCCGATGCTGTTTTCCTCTTATTGTGAACCATCACCAGGTGGGCTTCACTGTCCCTCTAATTGGACCATCTTTGTGCTTTAATTTTTTTCATTTTTTTTCATTTCCGTTGGACTTAGTAAAACTTTAATAACCCCACAAGAGTCAGTGTCGAGAGCAGCATCAGCAGAGAATATATTCAGCATTTAAGAGCAACAGCAAACTGCAGAGTATCTGACCTCCAAATGTTTTCCTTCATTAGCAATTATGAGTAGCAACATATCGTTTGTAATATTACAGGTTTGCATATATCAGGTTGGACAGCATCAAAATACCTAAGTGTCGGTCCCCCTTTCCAAAAGTATTATTAATAAATTATATATAACACTGTATTCCAAATATGTAACAAACATAAATGTACAGATTAATGAATAATTATTTAACTAATGAATTTAATTATACTATAATTGCAGCACCAGGATATCAACATAAAAAATGTTACAGCATACTGCACATTTAGTCTAAACATGAGCTGATCGTTTCTGCTTCAAGTATCTTTAGTTTTTCTCATCCAGACTGTATATCACTCAGTCACTGCATTACCAAACTTATGGAACTCAATAACAGCAAGTCTTATATTCTTAACTCTTAACTCACATAACCGATTATAAAATGGAAACCATTTTTCTAATGGTGAGCTTCTATACAGTGACACTGACGTGGTGCTGGTGTGTTAGTTTGTGTTGTGATGGTGTGAGTAGATCAGACACAGCAGTGCTGCTGCTACAGTGTTTAAACACCTCAGAGTCACTGCTGAGCGATTAGCTTAGCCACCTCAGAACTCGCTCTGCTCAGGTTCTCCTGCGCCCCACGTGCCCTGAAGAACAGCTGCTGCTGTGAGAGCAGGTTTCTGTCCTCTCGTTTCGGAATATTTATTGTAATGTTCACGCTTTGTTTCTTAATGTCTCTTCATATTTAACTCCTTCATTACCGCAAAAGTCTCTTGGCGTAATAGACACACGCGTTTGCAGCGTCTCTCTACGAAAAAAAAATTCACTGTCGACTTGGCGCTTTTTTTGTGTAGCCGTCACTGCGTGCCGCTCCGTAAATTCAGGCCCAGTCAGTAAAATAACGGCTCTTCAGTTTATTTAACTTCGATTGCTAACACGGCGGTGAAACATATGTATATATTGCTGCCACCATCAGGTGAAAGTAGTTTGGGCTGAGCGATAAGGGAACAATTCTTATCACGATAATTTTTTTCATATCAGTCGATATCGATATATATCACAATATAAATCATTATTTCTTTTTTACTTTTTCTTAAATTGTTTTTATTTTCAGACAAATGTACTATAGAACATTACACAACTGTATTAAACACACACACACAGATTTATTTATCTTTATTGGTTGCGAAATTACGTCAATTAGCATAACGTACTCTAGTTCAGCCATCTGATTGGTTTGGAGCGGCGCCATTCTCCTTCTCATTGGCTGTTCGTGATGTCTCTCAAAACATGGACAGAACTTAATTCTATCGACTTTCTATCGACTACGTCTTATAGTCCTATCGAGGAAACGTTATTTCGCGATAAGTATCGTTATCGTTTTATCGCCCAGCCCTAGCTGTAGTGTTTGCTCCTTTGAACGAAGTTGGATGTGTTTATCTAATAAAATGCTCTGAAACCAGCAGTGATTATTAAGTCATCACTATCACACTGCGCAGCAATGCAGCAGGTCTGTAAACACAAACACGTCATCACTTTAAAAGCATTTGAGGGTGGGCAGCTATGAGTACCACTGTGAGTGGCTGGTCTGTTCTATTTCTCTGTGTTGCATTAAAGCTGCAAATTCCAGCTGCACCCAGTGTCACTGTTTGTTGATAACAAACACAACATTTGCTTTTTTGGCTTTATTAACTGCATCCTGTAATCAGGATTAAACAAAGGTCGGTTAAAAATGTTTGTCAATGCAGTTGTTGTAAAATGTGGGACAGCAAGGCTTCCAAACATGTCCTGTGCAGGACCACCTTAAACATGCATCTTGACCATTGGAGAAGTTACAGCCACAGTTAGGAACACTTATACAACTAAGCTATTTTTTTCTATTAGAAAAATGTTGTTTTATTGAAATGAGTGTTTTACTGGCACTTTTGTCAATTGTTTTTTTTTGTTAATTATGATTGTAATATGATGAGCATGTCATGCACTGGTTGAAAGAAGGATGAATTCACATTGCTGAATCTTCAAATCACTTTTTAAAATGAAAAAACAACCAAGAGACAAAGAAATTATAAATGAAGACCATGGGGTCAGTCTCAAAACCTAGTGAGCTGTCTAAGTAGGCACTGACTAAGTAGGCAGTTCTATCTGACAGAGCGACTGCGTCACGGCTTGTTCCCGCCTACTGCACGCGACTGGTGGTTTAGCTAGTTGCTAAGCTACCGGCCTGCTATCCAAAACAACAGCTAAAAG
The DNA here is from genome assembly GCA_021613375.1 of Megaleporinus macrocephalus. Taxonomy (NCBI): domain Eukaryota; kingdom Metazoa; phylum Chordata; class Actinopteri; order Characiformes; family Anostomidae; genus Megaleporinus; species Megaleporinus macrocephalus. The sequence goes on from CM038728.1 coordinate 16,627,944, forward strand.
CTTGAAAATCCGCTAGCATACATGCTAATGGCTCAAGTATAAAACTGCAAAATGGTGAACGACTCCTTACAAATAAAATGCTGTTTTGTGTCTTGTATAACAAGAAACACATTTAAACACTGGTGAATCTTAATACCTTAAATATTAAAACGACTTCACTGTTCCTTAAAATCAGACCAAAATAAGCAGTCTCAGTAGACAGCATGTTTAAGGTATCTAAAAACTGGGACAGTCTACATGTCGGGAGCGCATACTATAACGTAAAACGCTGTTTATGTAGACTCCCTAGGTTTTGAGACCACCCCATGTGATGGTATTGGATGGGTTAATTAACACTCTGCTGCAGCACAACCACCAATCCATTAGCTCAGACACTCGTAACCAAAAACTCACGCTTTAATTAAAGCATCAGCCTCAGTTGCAAAAAAAAAAAAAAACATTTTCACTGCAAACTTGTCACAAAATAATAAAACCATTAGAAACTGAAGAGGTCATAAAGAAAAAGAAACTGAATAGTTGGGGCTCTTCCCTGTGACACACTCTTACACTCAATACTCACATTTCTACGTACAAGTCCTTGTTGAGTGAGAACAATGAGGCGGAAATAAATCAAAGAAAGCTTTTGAATTAAAACAGCTTGTGTAAGAATAAGACCTACCTCACTGTCTTCCTCTAATGGTTCCACATGGAGAAAGCTATGGCGCCTGGATTTGTAGTCACTTTTAAATAAGTGCAGATTCTTATAATCGCAAACAATGTCTTTTAACTTTGAACACAACTGCGTCCACAGCACTTAAAAAAGGGTAAGTCCTCAACTTTGGCACACAAAAACATTCTTTCTTTTGAAGTGGTCAACATAACACAGCAAAACAGAGCAGCTGAGGAGGGTCCTATTTTTCTTTCTGAACTATGTCTTATAAATAAATCTTCTGCCTCAGACATTCCTATCAGGCATTTCGTAGCTAAACACTTAAGTCACTGAGCCCCACAGCAGCACTCTCCCTGACCTTGGAGTACACAGACGTCTCTAGTCGAGACAAGACTCGTCCTTAAATTCACCATTAGCATGGTGGAAGATCCACTTGTATACGCTCGATATTGCAGTTTGTATTTTTAAGCTCCAATCAAGAATTGCCAAAACAGTGTCATAGCTGCACCAGGGCTACTAAGCAAAACGTAATGGTTTCAATGCATATCCAGCCACAAGAAGCTGGGAAGAAAGTGACAAAAAAACTAAATCTTATCTCCAAAATAAGATTAAGAGGAAAGAAAAACTTTAACTTTCAATGTTTGAATGTATGTTAATATAACATTTTTTTTGAAGTGATCTCGCAACACTTACAACCGTCCTTATACACTTTTGCACAATCTACAGGGCGACCTTTACAAATAGAGGTTAAAAAATGCTATAAGGAGTAACATATCAAAACAAAGCCAATAATAAAACAAATCCAAAAATGTTACTCAAGCAATTTCACAGTGGATTGTTGTTTCTACCTGTTTAATGCAACTAGAGTGATGATTGATCTGACAAGAACATGTCTAATATTAAAAATATTAAATGATCAAGCAAAACATCAAAAGCCCTATGATAAATATGTATCATATACACCAATGCATTGCATAAACAATAAAAATAACATTTTTATTATTTGTACTGCACTAACCTGCAACCCCTGCACTTATTTCTGAAGTATGCATACATACATGTATGGCTCTAAAATAAACTGCCTTTAATGCAGTTGGTTAAGACATGGTTAAAACTGCACTAGCGGTGCTGGTTAGATGCCTCTTTTGCAGTAATAAGAACTGGCCTGCCAGTTTCAGCAATTCCTGATTGGTGCTTAAATTATAAACATTTAAAGGTCCACTGAGTCCAAGACACCATAAGTGTAAATGCAGAGTGCACAGGCTCAGGGTCCCACACAGACGAAAGACATCAGTCAGGCTGTCATTTCTTCTGTAACGTATCCAGGTAGCCGATGAACCTCCGCAGGTTAACTCTGACGTTGTCCAGAACACACAACTGGTCCGGGCTGTACTTCACGCGTCCTTCCTTCCGGATCTGTTACACGTACACAGAGTGAATGAGTTTGTATGTCACAATATTTGGCTTCACATCAATTTGATCATCATTCTTTAGGAAGTGATTCTGAGTATCACTCACCACGATTTAGTTTAATTAGCCTGGCAAGGTTAAGCATTCCTTTTCAAGCATTCATAAATGTCAGGTAGAACAAGTTGGTAGACCTGGTCAACCTTCTAAGGCTCCACATAATGATGAATTTCTTAATCAATTAGTCTAACTATTCTTTTTTCGATTAGTTGATTAATCAAACGACTAATTTTTAGATTACTCTAATGTGAGTGTGTTAGGAATTAGCAGGAAGCACGAGGAAAACTCATGGCCATCATAGACTTAATGTTAAGGTACCTTAAACTTTTTAAATGGTTAAAAAGATCAAAAGTCTACAGTCTGACCGACTTTTAGAGGCACTAATGAGACATAGCCTACACGCCTCACACACAAGAATTCGGACAGTTTAAAATAATATGCTAAGATAAGTAACACAAGTAAACGTGTTCTGTCAAGTGCTCGTGCATAGCAGTTGCACTGTTGTGATAATCTCCACTGTGCAGAGCTGACAGAGCACCACATTGTTGTGTTTCCCACAATTGTTTACAACTTCAACTTGCGCTCCAGAAAAATTCAAGCTTTCAGTAGACGCGGCCATCTTTGCGATGCATCAATGCACGCTATGCTAAATCAACATAATTTCGTTGACGCATCACCTCAGCCCTACTACCTTCACAAGCTAGACTGGAGCAGGACCTGCTAAATGTGAGTAAGCGACAAGCCAAGCCCATGAGGTGCTTTGCATGTTAAATAAAGGAGCCAGGACACTGAGGGTAAACAATTCCAACCTTCCAAAAGTCATGCAACTGAACAGGCACACCTGAGGCATATTATGTGTGTGTCTCTGCTGGTACCTTAGTTTTGAACACAGGCTGTAGGGCTTTGAGAGCTGAGAGCAGGTTGATGTTCTGTGCTGCTCTCTCTGCCTCCTCTCCATCAGCAAAAACATCAAACAGAGCGTCCAGTGCCTCTCCACTCACCACCAGGTTAGAGTCCTTAGACGCTACATTCAGTAATGCGTTTCCTATCAGCTAAAACAAAGACATTACAAATTAGTGAACAACACCTTTGTGTTGGTGTCTTCCTTTACAGTCTTTCAACTGTCTTGTTTAATCATGTTGGTTTTATTTCTATGGTAGAATTAGACTAGCGTAATGCAATTTGTGTACATAACACATTCCTAGATGAGTTATCTGTGACATTATTACCTGAAGTGTGTCAGAAGAGCCTTTCTCTTTGGCCAGTGTGCTTCCAGTGATGCCCAGTATTGCCAGAGCGTTCACTCTCACACTGACCAGATCACACTGTGTTGCTGTCTCACACACACTCATCAGCTGCTGGGGTGTCATACACTATAGAGTAATAAAACACACACAAAGGTAACATTATTAAGTCAACTCAGTATTAAAACAAACTAAATAAATAAATACATAAATAAAAACAAACAAATATATTTATGGTTTAACCCCATCAATGTTTTTTTTCTTTTTATTTATTTATTTTATTTTTCTTTCTGTAACCGATATCTGTAGCACATTCCAGGCAAGAAAGGACAGGGGCCATTAAGACTAGGGTCTTTGTGAAAAACAAAAGGGTGAAACATTAATGCTTAGCAATGAAAAGATCTTCCAGCTAAGGCTAACACCATTAGGAACAATGATGGTTGATGGGTATAACACTTTGCCCATGGCATCAGTAACATGCACATATGTGAATGCAGCATTAACAGTGAAAGAATCTACACACTTTGCAGCAGCAACATATGCTGCCTTCTAGACTACATCTTTTTCAGGAACGTCTATGCCTTCAACATAACAAGCCACATTCTGCATATCCTACAACAGCATGGTAACGTGATGGAGTACTACAATGTCAAAAAATAAATACATTAAAAAAAATAAATTTCACCCAAATCTGGATTAAATGGTGTCTTTAGCCTTCAAACAATTACTGAGTGCTGTTCAAATGAAAGGTGATGCAGCACAGCAGTAAACACAATACCATCTCAACTTTCTTTGGAATGTGTTGCAAGCCTCTAATTACAAATCTAATATGCAAGTATACACATATAGAGTGTGTTCTAACCTGGGGGATGCTTTTGGAAGCCATTATTTGGAGCAGGGAGCGCATGGCACTGGTCACTGCCTCCAAAAACTCTTCATCCTTTACGACCTCTGAAGCATCAAATTATACAAGGAAAAAAAAAACTAAGCAATGTATATTATATACACTCCTAGTAACTGTATCAAAGAGTGAGACATGTCAGTACTTTCTTGATCATGCCAGATCATCCATAGATCTAACCTTCTGAGCTGAAGACCAGAGAAGACAGATGCTGAGCGACAACCTGAAGACCCGCAGCCCCACCCAGACATTCCACATCCATCACAGATAGGATGTTATGGAGACACGTTAATGCTCGACACTGCACCCGCTGCATTCTAGGCATACAAAAGGTATATTTTAGAGCTTGTGTTTTTCTAAGTAATGAAGGCTGGCTACACCTAATTTAAGGTGTTACAATGCAATGTATAAACCAACAGTGAGGTAAATAAGTAACAATACTTTCTGATGAGGCATCTCCACGCTGGGTCTTTGTTGCAGATCTCCAGAGCAGCACAGCTGGGGAACTCTGCCTTTTTCAGGACCTGAAAAGAAAAAAAGAAAGACCTCTAATTGAGTTTCATGTTCAGTACAGATCAGGTCTGGACATCAAATATCTGCACAGATTCCTTTAGCTGTCAATGTCACTGCGGCATTGATGAATGAGACATGCACACCATCTGCATACATTTATAATCTTGGAAAACTGCAAAACTCACTCTAGCCATCACTTGATGTTTGTTACAAAACCCAGATGAACCTTCTTTCCAAGTACAAACTGTCCTTAGTAAATTAAAACTAATAAACCAAAATCAACTCTTACGCCCAAAGTCCCTCAAGAACAACTTAACATAAACAGCGACTAAAATCTAGCAACCAAAAAAACACTGAACCATGGCTTCTCTGGAACTCAAGAAGATATCCATTACTTGTAATGGGATCCAGCATTGCTATACACAAAAGCACAGACAGCAACAGCCCTAGGTACTATTCTCCACTGAAACTTCACAGTGAAATGAATGTTGGCAATGATCTTCAGTGTTTAAGTTTATGATTTTTTTCCATTCTCAAAAGGATTAGTTATATTTTGCTGTATTTTTGCTATTTGCTTAGTGATAAATGTTATCACCATCTTCCTTGAACAATGATAATTAGTAGTGCATGTTGTTGGCCAATCTAAAAAAATAATGGCTAATAAAAATTGACCATTAGTCGATTTACCTGTTAAAAAAACCCTCTTAATTTAAAAGTGTAAATGTTTCCGTTTGGAGGCAGGACTTCACATTAAAAGGAGCCAATTCGGAGGGGCAACAGGAGCGCAGCCGTTGGAGAGCGCCAGTCTCTCATGGCTAGAGTTGCGAGTTGCAATGTTTACTTGTACCACACACTGCTTTAAATATTTTGCTCCTTTCACAGCTTTAGTTGCCAACAGCGGATGGACAGGCAAGTGACCATTCCTGATAGCTATTTAATGTCTAGACACGCTAGGTAAGAGGCGGGTGCCGATCCATGTATTTTTTTGTTAGGGTGAGTGTTTGGTTAGGCAGGACTAGTAGTTTTGTTTTGTTCATTTATTTGGCACCGTCTGTGTCCACCGTGGGTTTGGCTGAGGAGCTAGCTGGAGGCACTATTATTGTTTGTTATATTGTATTTGTTAAAGTATTTGTCTGTGTGTATCGCTGGGCATGTTATGTTCCTAAAAAGTATCTGAAGTAAAACTCAAAGCTACTGCAAACAGCTGTGTAATAAGACACTGAACAGAGAAAGAGAATAAAAGCAAGATATTTTCTTTACACTATTATAACAGAACAAACATACAGAATATTTTCAGCCACTCCTGGTTTTTAATGTATGTAATCAAGACCCCACCATGACATCAAAAATGTAAAATTTTAGACCCCTCGTTGCACTTCTGCTTAATACCTTCCAAATGAAGACACTGAAAAGTTAGAAGTTCATCAAAATGCAGCCAATTAAATTCTGTATGTTGTGACAAAACAGACCTAGACCCAAAGAAGCATGTGCACATGTAACCTGTTAATAGTAACTTGTTGGAGTAACAGAAGTAGAGTGTGTATGTGTATGTGTGTGTGTTCTTGTAGAGGTATAGTTGTGAGGAGCACATGTCCTCATTAGTATAGTACAGTCTGATTTCTTTGGTAAAGTGGGAACATTTTGCTGGTCCTCACTTTAGGACATGTCATTTTCTCCAAAAATCAAAATCTAATTAGTCTTTGGGGTACTGAGGTTAAGGTTAGGTTTAGGTGTAGGTGTGGTATTATTTAGTTATAGCAAAACAAAGATCAATAGAAACCTATAAATGACCTCACTAATAAAGTAAGACAAACGTGTGTGTGTGTGTGTGTGTGTGTATGTTACCTGTTGGGGTACACTGTGGTTGAGCAGCATTGTGTGCAGCTCAGCCGAAAGGCAAAGAGGTGAGAGCAGACTGTTGTTCCCATCAGAGACGTCAGCACACATTTCACTCTCATCACTGCTCGACATCTCCTCCCATTCATCATCAGAGGGTTCTACATAGACACAAGCACAAAATCAATGCTCTTTAACTTCTCATCACTTCATTACTCGCTTCTAGTAATCCCCTTTAGGTCCTTTCTCCCATTTCCACACGTTCATGCATCAACATCAACATCATCTGCTACTGGAACGACAGCACAGCCAGACATATATCAGTGGTTAATAACAGCTGGTGATTTTAAGGTCCCACAGATTAAATATAACTAAACATCCACAACATGTGTGGTTTTATAATCTAAGAAACTGGCTGTCAGTAGCTTTGCTTACTGTTTATCGCAGGCAATACAGACTAAACTGATCAAGCTGAATAAAAAACTGCACTGCCAAGTTGGTAATCCACTGTTATCTTTGTGGAGCAAGACAAATTCTAAAATAATTTAATAGATGAAATATCTGTCATTCAGGATTTCAAAGTTTTAATAGCCCAATACCGTGCCCACTGTTAAGTAACTGCTTGTTTCATGATGACATGTTTTGTGAAAAGAGTGATAAATAAGCCTCTAACTATAAAATGGTCAGGACTCAACCAGCTGAATTCTGGTGGGGTCTAAAGCATCAATAAAAGATGAAGACCCTGCATACTAAATAATGAAAAAACGCAAACATAACAATGAATGCTTAAGTACTTGAAGGATGGGGCTCTGCCCTATTAACAAACCATAACAAAATAATAATAATGCTGAAAGCTATAGGCCACTAGTGCCACAGACTTTATTCAAATTACTGAAGACATGATTTAAAACTGAATTAGAAATTATATCAGTAAAGCACAGTTTATCAAAGTCTTATTTTTAATAATATTATGATCACCAGCCAAATCGATCAGTGATTAACAGTTCTGGTTTCTTAAAATTATCATTAATCACACATTAGTGTCCCACATTGGCAGCCCTGAACTAGAAGGCGATGTAATCATTGCTGTTCTCCTACAACCCCCTCTCTGCAGATAAGCCCGACACACATACACGCCTACATACACGTACCGTCTGAACAGCACATGTTGACAATGATCTCCAGTGATGTTTGCTGCCCTGTCAGCAATGCTATGGCCTCCCTCAACTCCAGTCTATCCCTCTGGACACATGGACACACACACACAGTGAGAGAGAGAGTACAAGGATCAGTAACAGCAGCCGAGGGTCTGGCTTAGTGGTGTCTGACAGAGATTCTGGAGGACCAGAGAGGACCACAAACACCAGATTCACCATCTTCAATTTCAAGTCAATTTATCAGTTCAGGTTTTTGTTACAGTGCCTGTATGCTGTGCCAAGCATTTAAAATTCATCCTGCAAGTAGTACAGCACAAATTATGAGAATGCTGAGGTGGGACAGACTATGGGATCACCTTTTGTGACATCACTCATCTTGTGTGGAGCTGAAAAATCTAGGCTAGTAACAACAGCAGAGGTAACTTACATTATCATGAGCCTGTTTATCTAAAACACTTGGCTACCATTCTCTAGATTCTCTAGCTGTCTAGGGTCTAAATATGGCTTTAATTTTACATAATAATGATTATTATATGACTTATAACACATTGGTGAATCACTGATGTGATGTACAAGGTTATATTATGTTGGACAAGTTAATTAGGGCTGTTAAATGTGAATGGTTGGGTCATTACACACCCACAGAACCCTGTCTGAAATACCTGAGGTCAGAATGCTTCCAACATATCCTCTGAAACCTCAAAGAGTTTTAATAAGTTTGTCCCACCTTTGCTGCAGTAACAGCATCTCTTCTGGGCCTTTAACTAAATATTATAACTTAGCTCTGAGGATCTGATTGCACCCAGTTAAGAAAGCATTAGTGAAGTCAGCTACTGGCGCTGGATTATTCGTTCTGGATAACGAGAGACACTCTAGTTAATAACCAGGGTATCGGATGGAGCTCCAGGGCTTTACACTTCTCTTGCTGACCGTTGGAATTGGGTATGCTGACCTTATGCCTATGTGTCAGCAATATATGCACTTTAAAGCAGCTGAATTCACTCATGTAGAAGAGGTGTCTGCACACTTGTGGACATAACATGGCCAGGACGCAGGGACACAGGATTGTCCTAGGGGTGGGCATTACAGCATTAGGTTTAAAGGGTAAAACAAGTATCTCTTCCTCCTCTGGCTTATAGATGTCATTGTGAATTAGGAGCAAAATAAGGGCAGCCTGGCCCAAGGTGAGGGAGAGGTTATAGCTTTGACTAAGGAAAAAGAGGACAGGGGTTGTACGGGGATAAAGAAAACGTGCACTGGGGGAAACTGACCATGACTGATCTCATTTGACTTCACAAATTAAAACACAGACATATACACATCAATACCTTGGAGGTGCAACAACCCCACAATCACACAAATAGTACAGCATGGCATTTGGGGTTAAAAAGTTGAAAAGTTGTCGTTAAATCCAAGTCATACATCTTACTGTACACTACTGTTCAAAAGAAACCATCCATCAAATCTCTACACAATTACAAAACTGCTAATATCAATAATGACTACACTATAATGTTCATGGTTAATCAAGTATTAACATTTTTAACAGCAAACATACAATTTTCCGCACCTCATACAGAAGAAATTTGTATATACTGCAAAGTTATCATAGAGAATAGAAATTTTAACATGTTTTAATAGTGTGTTACGTGTTTGCACAATAGCCAGAGCCGTAGGTGTTTCTTAAGTGTAGGGGTGACACTTAACAATCGAATACTCTATTTGATGATTCAATTTAAGGAGTTATTCGTCTGACAGCCTCACAGTCAATTTGTCGAAGGATCATTCAATACTGGCTATATCTGATACACAGAATTGCTTGGTTTCTCCCAATAAATCATGATATATACCCTACTTTAGTATAAATATAAGCCTATTAATAACACTGCTAATGAACATTTGACGGTAACCTATTTTAAATCAATCTCCTTTCACCTGATTCACACATGCTACCACTGCGTGGTGGGAATGACCTGGCAGTGTGATTGCTACAGCCTGCACGCGCTGACCTTTCAGACATACACTGTTTGCACTGCAGAACGGAGCAGCAAGACAATTATACAGTCTTCCTGTATTCAAACTGATAAACAGTCAAATCAGCCACTATGCTCTCAGTAAAGACATTGTTTAAGAAAATCATTTATAAAAGTGTACAGCACATTTGTTTATCCTTAACAGCACTCTGACTATGACTGAAAGAAAGTTTCAAATCTTGAAAACCAGTCAAGAATTCTGTCTGCAGTAGGAAATACGTAAAATATTTCATTTAACAATACATGAATTAAATTATAGAAATGTAAACTTTTTTACTAGGTTTCTGTTTCTTTTTTATATACTTTCATAATTTATTTCAGTTTATTTTGCTATATGTCTCTTGTGGGAGAAAAAAACAACTCTTCCTTTATTCTCTGAATAACACAGCTTTAAGGAAGGATTGAAGACCTTCTTTTATAAAAAATTAATTCTTTTGGTGAGTCAAGAAAAAACTTGTTTTAGCTCTTAAGGCTGGGGTGGAAAAAATGGAAGGCAATGTCACAAGTGATAATATGGATCAGAGAAAAATACATAAATAATTATAATCTGTGAACCATAGGCACTTGAGGACTTAGATATAACCATGTAAATTCTAAGTCCACGTATTTAAGTGACTACATGAAGATTTAGTAATTAATTTAGTAATAATAATAATAATAATTATTATTATTATTATAATAATTATAATAATTATAATAATATCTAGACTTCAAATTCATTGACTTCAAACAACTTAGTGTCTAGTTAACACTACTCCAAATCAACGTGGTGGAAGTTATTAAAGGTAACAAAACATTACCAGTGATTCTGAACTGTAGTGTATGTAAATAAATAAAAAAAATTCTAAACTCACGGGCAGAAACTCTGAGATATCTTTATCTATTTTTGCCTTTCTTCCATTTCTTTTTCCTCCCTTCATCTTCACTTCTCCATCTCCTTCCTCCATCTCCTCCTCTTCCTCCTCAGCACCCCCTGCTGGCTGCTCTTCTGTATGTGTAGAAGCTGGCTCTGCTGCACTGTTCTTAGATAGGCGGTTGGTCTGGGCCTGCCACAGCTCAGGCACCACTGCTCCAGCGTCCAGACTGAGGCAGTGGGCTAGAGTGGCCACCACTACCGTCAGGACTTCAGCCTGACGTGTCGAGGAGAAACAGCCCTTCAGGTTCCACACTGATCCTGAGAGAACAAACAGACAACCAGTCAGTTAATCAGTTAATATCAGCAGGACACATCAGTTTTTTAAGCTGTTTGGGAAGAGCATGGCTGCATGAGATACAAATGGTAGTGACCCATTCTGACAAGTGGAACGTTTAATAAAGTCACAGAGGTTTACATTTATTTCTATATAGGCTTAATTACAACACATTACTTTTTATGTAATTATTACATAGCTTCTATAAAGAATAACCTTTAAGTGAAGTTACACTCTGTAGTGACAGGATACCATCTGCTCAACTTTTTTGCTGTCAACAAATGACAAACACACCAGCATTTCCAACAAACCAAGATTGCCTGAACAACAATTTGTATGCAATTTAAAGGGGAATTCAATTAATTCTTTCATGTTTTTCACAATTCCAGTGTTTAAAGAGAAAAGGTTTTATTGTAGATCAATGTATTGACTTTTCTATTAAATCTGGCCTGGTATGTTTTACATTTCACATCAAACTGCTCTGAATGACTTTGTTTAGATATGAAGTATTTGATTACACAAAGAACCTGGGGAAAAAACACTCCAAAACAGAGGAATTTTCCTTTAATTCATAATATATATTTAATGCTCATGAAAACATATAGAGAATCAACTCAATCTGGTTTTGATCTACATGTGAGAAATACATAAAAAATATATTTTTCTGGTTTTGGTCTACGTGTGGGAAATGAAGCGTTTCAAGAACCTTCTCCACTTTCCTCTAGGAAAACTAAGTCAAATATTTTATCTGTCAGCTGTACCTGCAGCCAGTGTGCGTAGGAGAACGTGTTCCATGCTGGATTGCGTGGAGAGCAGCACATTTTCCAGAGCAGCCAAAACTGCCCCATTCAAACTTCCGGTCAGCTCCGAGTTATCATCGGTCACAGTGTGCAGGCAGTGGGCTGCACATACACAGAAAAGCACTTAGTCACTCACAGCAAACATATATACATAAAATGTATACATTTATACATAAAACTCTTGTGTGTGTGTGTGTGTGTGTGTGTACGCGTCTCACCTGCTGATAAAGCCAGTTGGATGTTGTGTGGATGTCTCTCAAGGCACGGCAGCAGAGCATCCAGAAGTCCAGCTCTATTAAACACTGACACAGCTGTGCTGCTGTTCTCACTACACCACATGAATAAAACACAACTCAATATCTTATACAACCAAAACCACAAGACCCTCCAACGCTAAACAACAGGCAGTCTGCAAGGGAGCATTTAAGGGCTGCGTGCTGACCTTCAACTTCACAGTTGGTAACATTAGTATTGTGTGAAAACTACTGCTCTGACATTGTCCAAGACCAGAGAGGGATTTTCTGAAAATGTACTAAAAGCTTCTCAAGAAAAACAAGGGTGTTGTCATTATATAAACCATGTTGGCATGTAGTTTTGGCAAAGTGTGAAGTTTAAACTGTAAAAAAAAAAAAAAAAAAAAAAAAGTATGTACCAGAGGTTCCAGAGTAAGTTCACAGCTTCATTTGCCACATCTTCCACTGTGTGCTTTTCTTCCTTTTTCACTGGGCTAGAATTCATCTGGAACCCTAAACAGCACTGCACAAAGACAAAGCCATCTATTATTATGTGTTCAAACAACTTTTTAACTTCTCTCTTTAACTCTTTAACATATAATTGCTTTAAAAAGGAGGTTCGCTGAAGCAGTGGTGTGACCAGTCAGTCTTTATTAAGTAAGGTGTTTATAAACATCACAACTCTTGGATCTGGTTTTAAGGGGGACCATTATGATTTTCTGGTTTACCCCTTTCCTTTATTGTGTTATGTAAATTCTCTCCCATACAGACTTTTTTTTTTTTTTTTTTTACAGCTGCCTGAAATGCCTCATTAGACCTCCAGCCCTTTTCTCTGTTACAAGGTGATGCCACCTAGTAGCTCAGCCCTTATTGGTTGCCTGGAGGAGTGAAACAGTCAACCTCTTTGACATTTCTTTCCTAAAAGATGTCTACACAAAAGTTTTTGTACTTCAAAAGCCTTTATTCATGTACAACTTTCTAAACACTTTGCCTATACTGTCTTTTAAACATCCTCCCAATATATGACATTACTGAGGTAACCAGAGGTTGGTCATATCACATGTATATCATTAACATGTTACTATGTAGATGTTTTTAGGATACAGCACATTACTTCTCTCATTCCAGAGTTTTGGGGTAATAAAGTCGGAACACACAAAAAACTGAAGACATCAATTTGCAACTAATATCCTATAACACGCTTCTACATCTATTTAAACATGACTTATTAAGTTCTGTAGTATAATCCTATAACAAGTAGGATAATCTTAAAATCCTCATAATAGTAACAACAATTTATGGGGGTGGAAAAAAGAAATTATATATAGTATTGTGATATTTGGCACAGCAATAGTGTACAGGTACCTAAGTATAAGTAAGGTTCTTATGACAGTGTCGATCAGTCTGTCAGACAATCCCATTTGCAATAAAGAAAAAGATTCAAATGAACAGACTAAAACTTTACCGTCTTAGATAAAACAGATGTTGACAAAGGTTTCCTTTGGGATTATTTTTTTTATGTAATAAAACGCAATGTATGTTATTACAGTACTCAACATATCGGTATATGTTTAAAAATCACAGTGATACTGCCTCATGGCTTTAGTATTGAGATATAGTATCACAGTGGTTTCCCATTTCTGTTCATTTACAATAAACCTGCAGTTGTTATTAAAATAAGTGGAGTAAAATGTCTACATAAATTAGTTAAAACACATTCAAAGGCTTCTTATGCTTAAGAGAACTCAAGCTTGTCAATGGCAATTATCTGAATCTTAATAAAAATGTGTGCATGTGGCATGAAATCTTAAAAGAGGCCCACGAATTGAAAAGACACGTATTCATCCCACATATAACAGTGCTCTGAGACCCAGACCACAGTGTATTTACAGTTCGGTAGGTCGTTTGACCATTGTTTCTCAAAGACTGTATGTGCTCTCACCTCTTTCAGTAAGGCAGTCAGAGGAGTGAGAACATCCTGTCGCACCATGTCCTCACACACATCTGGACCTCCACATGCACTCAGGTTTCTGTAAAACACATACAATATTCTTCAGACAACGATCCACGGCAGTCTCAGGTTCACATTTAAAACTTTATAACTCTCACATAACTGCATTAGCTGAACCTTTCAAGGTAATAACTGAACTATAAGCTTTACCAGATGAGTTAATACAGAGTCACATCGTGTCGCTTCGTGCAGATGTGTGTTTAATAGATGTAGAAATGTTTTTGGCAAGTTTATGTCCAGAGGTGTCAAACTGCCGCCTTTGAATGTGCTTTACCTCAGTGCCCCTGTAGCAGTCTCTCTGACAGCAAGGCTGCTGTCCAGCAGCAGTGGTCCCAACCTCCTCACTGCATCTCTCTGCAGGAAGCCAGGGATGGTCTGGCTCTGCTGCACAACACGTGAGATGCTTGCACATGCATACTCACGGATGTCTGCACATGGACTCTGCAACTGAGAGAACAGCAGCAACAGAAAGACAGACAGTCAGATAAAAAGAAAGGCTGCATGTCGATCAACCAGTTACACAGACAGACATAAAGACTGTTTGTTTGTCTCGTCAAGAGGACACGTGAAGTATTGGGAAGTACATTCTAATTTTGTCGGTGGTGAACTGAACTAAAACCTCTAATAGTCTGTGTACACATACAAAGACCTGAAAATCTCAACTACCAATTTACAAAAAGACTACAGAACATAAACATCTGATAAGCCCAAAAAAACAAGTAACACCAGAAATCACTTGTCTGTACAGGGGTTGGACAATGAAACTGAAACACCTGTCATTTTAGTGTGCGAGGTTTCATGGCTAAATTGGACCAGTCTGGTGGCCAATCTTCATTAACTGCACATTGCACCAGTAAGAGCAGAGTGTGAAGTTCAATTAGCAGGTAAGAGCACAGTTTTGCTCAAAATATTGCAATAACACAACATTATGGGACATACCAGAGTTCAAAAGAGGACAAATTGTTAGTGCACGTCTGGTGCACGCCAATGCCAAACGTCAGTTTCAATGGTGCAAGGAGCGCAAATCTTGGGCTGTGGACATTGTGAAACATGTATCGTTCTCTGATGAGTCCATCTTTACTGTTTTCCCCACATCCGGGAGAGTTACGGTGTGGAGAAGCCCCAAGCAAGCGTACCACCCAGACTGTTGCATGCCCAGAGTGAAGCATTGGGGTGGATCAGTGATGGTTTGGGCTGCCATATCATGGGTTTCCCTTGGCCCAATACTTGTGCTAGATGGGCGCATCACTGCCAAGGACTACTGAACCATTCTGGAGGACCATGTACCTTCAATGGTTCAAACATTGTATCCTGAAGGTGGTGCCATGTATCAGGACGACAATGCACCAATACACACATCAAGACTGGTGAAAGATTGGTTTGATGAACATGAAAGTGAAGTTGAACATCTCCCATGGCCTGCACAGTCACCAGATCTAAATATCATTGAGGCACTTTGGGGTGTTTTGGAGGAGCGAGTCAGGAAACGTTTTCCTCCAGCAGCATCACGTAGTGACCTGGCGACTATCCTGCAAGAAGAATGACTTATAACCTGACCACTGTGCAGGACTTGTATATGTCATTCCCGAGACGAATTGACGCTGTATTGGCCAGAAAAGAGGCCCTACACCATACTAATAAACTACTGTGGTCTAAAACCAGGTGTTTCAGCTTCATTGTCCAACCCCTGCATGTGTGTATGTATGGTTTGACAGACTGATTAGCTAGTTAGCCAGTTAGCTAGCTCAAAGCCAAGACATTATTAAAAACGACTGGAAAGTTAATGAAAATGAGCCGCTGCAGAAGTTTATCTTAGGCGTTATTCTGTCGTGTTGTTTAAACAGAATAAGCCGAGAAGGACAGCAGAGAATGACAAGAGCGCAGCTCGCGCTGTTAAAGCGAACCGGCTACTTAGCATTAGCGTTTAGCTCGAGCAGCTACCTTCTCCAATAAATCTACAGCCGGGGATTCTTCCGCGTCCTCCTCCTCCACGACCTCCTTAACGGCGGCTACAGACAGCCCGTCCGGTGTGAACTGCGGCCGCTTGAATCTGGTATTCTTGGTTTTTCCCATCGCGCTGCTTCTAAACGAGTTTACAGCAAAACGTGACTCGGACGAACTGCTTCCACTGCCATGTGGACACTGGCCGCCGTCCCGAATCCATAGCAACGTGCAGTAAAGCAATCAGAACTGTCGCGTATAGTCGCAAGGCAAAGTTCCAGTGGGTCTAGATGCACCCTCGTGGTAGTACAACGTGTTGCAGCAGATTTCACTGAACAGTTCAGTGCGATATGTGAGTGTTCCGCTTGTATGTAGTTGCGATGTATATAGTTATTTGCAATCAACAATGAATAAATAACCGTTTTGTTGTGCATTTTAAGGAGAAGACGAGCTGTCTGGGACACCAGTCCCTACAGAGGAACAAACAATTGAGCAGCATATTATGGACGGCTGAACTGTTTTCCTGATCTCAGGGCTACTGTTACAGTCATCAACACAAAAGCGGATGATATTTAATCCTCCTCCAGGCAAAAGCAATAAAGAACGCCCTGGTGTCCATGTCTAATCCCTAACAGCATTAAAGTGAATCCACCCCCAGGCTGGCAAAGTTGACCACCTCCTCGAAAGTCCCTCAAGGACTCATGAAATATGTAACTGAGAAGCCATGCTGTTGCGCCATTTTCTGAAAGGGCCCATATTTTAGGGGGTTACCGTAAAACTCGCTGTCAGCTTGCTGGAAAAGCTCAACTGCTTGCCTTGAGTTTTGCTTATTATTTGAATTCCCTGTTCCACCTTAAACAGTGCAGCAGTTACATTCTGACTTGTATCGTAAGAAACACACGGCCCCTTAAAGTAACTTCTTATTCCAATTCCCTGTCCCACCTTAAATGGTGCAGCAGTTACGTTCTGGCACCCGAGGCAATATTTGTCTTCGGGTTTACGCTCAATAACAGCTCCAATGTTTTGAAACCCCAAATGAGTTTAATGGAGTATGTAAACACTGGTAAGGTTTCAAAACGGGTCAATTTGCTCATCAGTCTATTTAAACAAAGCCACAGAATGGCTTGTTCTCAATTCCTTGATTCTGTGTTGTTATGAAAACCTTCCTAGATTCAGCTCCTTTAAATCTAAGGAACAAAATATTGAATAAATAAAATATTGTAAGTAATTTGTCACTGTTTTACTACATAAACCCACACTAACATAATATGTGAACCAAACAGGTAAGATATGAGCCCTTTAACATGCGCCAATTGGTGTATATCAGGGTTTACAGCTTTTTTTGGGGGGGGAATAAATTACAGTGTTGGTGGTGGGCCGAGGGCTAAAAAGTCCAAAAAGCTGGGTTGTTTATAACTATTCAAAATTATATGAATTAAAGGAGCAATATGTAATATAGTGTAACCTGTCTAATTCATAAGCCAAATAATACTGGGCACTCCTATCCTAAGAAACTAACAGTCCCTCAACCTCCATGTTCGCGTCAACAGCTGCTTATTGTCCAGTCTAGAAGAAAGTTCACAAGTTCATCTTCTTCCCTTTACTCTGCATATGGACTCTGTAACTAAGAGAACAACAGCATCGTGCAATCAGATAAACAGAAAGGCTGCACGCCATCAGTCAGTTACACAGACAGACAGACATACAGACTGTCACTGTGTCAGTCAGTCAGTCAAGAAGACATATAGACAGTTAACCTGATACCTGAAGTATGGGATAGTGCATTCTCATTTTACCTCTAATGGTCTGTGTACACATACTGAGACCTGTACGTCTCAACTAGCCAGTTTACAAAAAGATTACAGAATTGACTTCTGATATCTGAATATCTGATAATCCCAAGGATAATAACTAACACTAGAAAAAACTAAAATATAGTTACAGCTAGCTAGCTCAAGACTTAAATTAGTTATAAAATAACTTTAAAATAACACGTTGCAGAAGTTTTTTAGATATTAGTTATTTAATCATGTTGTTAAAAGAAAATAAGCTGAGGAGGGCAGCAGAGACAAGAGCACAGCTCCCCCTATTAAAGTTAACAGCCTACTGAGCATTAGTGTTTAGTGTGGAAACACTGCAGGTTCAGCGTCAAACTTCATCTCTTTAATCTCCAAGAGCGTCTCCAGCGGTGGAAAGCATATTTTAGCATATATTAATTATATCACCTGGCTGGTTAGCATGCTAACTTGAGTAGATATCTCTACATGATACATAGACGTACCATAAAAGTTGTTTTCTTTATATTCTGTTGATAATTTTAGTTAATTTTGAAAAATCTTATATAATCTAAATATAATTTATTGTGCTACATACAGTGTAGAAATATGTTCTTTCACTGGGCGAGGGGTTGGGGTTAGGGTACCTCATCCTCACTGACCAGTCAAAAGGGGTAGGTTTGCTGAGTATAAAGTCTTTGTTACAGTGCCAGCAACTCATGACTATAAACTTAGCAGTAGTCTTGTGCAGTACTGTGATACTGATTCCTCGGGTCATTTATGGCTTCCTTTTGATGCACTGTACAAAATGTGGAAAGAATAGAGTTCTACAGGAGCAGTTGCTAGCTGGAGAGGACCCCTGCCCCTGCCCCAACCATCTCCCGTTCATCCAGTGAAGAGATCTATCTCCACACTGCGCGTGGCAGCCCGCCCCAGTAATTGTCTGGGGGAAGAACTTGAGAGCAGTTCAGGGACCACACTTCACCACAAATCTCTATTTCAAAATCAGGCACACGCGCCACACGAATGCTGCCATGCACGTTGAGGGAGTCTTAGGAGGAGTGTGAAGTAAACTCGAAGACATTAAATTATGTCAGGGGACGATTTCAACATCAGATGCATCGTAAAGACCTTTGTGTGAGATACACACACACATAACACTGATCCAACAAATTATCTTTGAGCCCACGTCCATCTGGCAGTCAACACAGTTCAGTGAATAGGACTGTTTTTGCCCTGTTTGTTGTATATTACTATGTATATAGATCATTCTGTCCAACTGGTTCAGAGTTGAAACCACATTTTAGACTTTTAACTGATTTGGACTTTAGAATAAATTGCTTTTGCTATGAGTCTGACTCTATAAATAGCAAATAAAATCATAGTAATTTTATTAAAACACACAAAAGCTGGTGTTTTAGCAGTCACCATTTTAAATTAAAACTTTGGGACATATTTATTATACTCACTAATATGCAGAAGCTTGACTAAAATAAGGCTGTGCCTGTAGATGTAGCCAGTAGCCAGTAGGCAGTACTGATATACTCTCTACACACTTGACTATAGATGTCAATCAAGACAACTGTAATTAGTAAATTACAACATCATAATGAAACATACAAATAATTAAAATCACTGATGTGTAAACTTTGCTACAGCTTTACATGAAGTGACAAATCTTTGTTCACTATTTTCTATGCAGTTTGTACTTGTCTTCCAATGGAACTTTTTTACTTCATCCTGAAATTGTCTAAATACCCTGTGCAGCTCACTTTGTAGGCAACTATGAGAGTGATTGGAATGTGCCTTTTGTGCCTTTTCTCCCAAAAATCTCACTTTAAAAAGGTTAAAGTTAGGGGTTTAGGATTTGGGACAGCACCCCCCAAATGAAAGATAACCCATAAATTATTGTTTTGTATATATTTAGCTCATTACTATCTCACTGATTGCCTTGATTTTAAATAAATCACAGTTCTTAGAAATATCTAATATCTAAACTATCATTACTATTATTATTACTTATTTTTTTAAGTTTAAATTTAGGGTTTAATATTAGGGACAGGCCCCCCAAAAGCCCAGCCTCCTTCTCAAAGGAAAACACTATATAAATTATCATTTTGTGCCTTGATTTTAAGTAGATTAGTCAAGAGGCTTTTGCCATTCCATCTATGTACGGGAACACTGTGGAGTGGAATTACATTCCTCCAGGAACAACACAGTGCAACATGGAACAAAAGAGTACAAAGTGCAAACGTGCAGACCTAAGTGTGCAAACAAAAAATGAAAATATAAAATATAATAAATTAAACCGACACAGTAAACAGACTGGACAGTGCAGCATCGACACAGCACTCATTTCTGAACATGAGGGAAACACTGAGTTACTGAGGTAGTACTAGTTCTCATAAATATATGTGGTCTAAATATTTTATAGTGGAACCACAAACTGCATATATGTGGAGTTCATATGAAGGTGTTATCTCATAAATTCTAAGCTATCACATTGAATGGTGAAAAAAAAAGTATAGTTACATAAACATTTACTTTAAAAATGACCACTTGATTTGAAGAGGGTACTCTTTTAAGGGACATCAAGGACTTGGATCCATTTGTCACAGCCAAAACCCAGCTGTCAAAATAAATATTAGAACTCAATTGAGCTGTATTTTTTATGTATGTAATGCTTAACGTGATCGCCCCTACAAAATTTCACCACTAGATGGCAACATTGACCCATAGTGAAGGCCTCCAGTGCAACTTTGCAGAACTTTGCTGAACAATTTCACACTAATTCAGAGTGTTTTAGGGTGATGAAATACATGCGCCAGTTCAAATATTCATCAGCATTGGAGCATTTTAAGCATTTCTAAAAGACCGCTTGAGTCATTGACCACCCCATCCCCACTGAAGTGCTGCTTGTTCGCACTTCTGCTGGTACGCGCACTTGCTGCCTGTTTTTCTACAAAGTGAAATAATCTTGCAGGATAAAGAGCCCTGCAGATTTAGGGTTCTCATTCTAACCATCTGGAAGGCTAACACTATGGCTCCTACAGGGCGAAACCCAGGGTTCTATAGCAAACAACTGCTAGTGATTATTGTAAAGCATAAACGTGGGACTTATTTTTCCCTGTGCCCCCAATTGACCCACTCTACATGCCATTTTTTCAGTGAAGTGAATTGAAGGAGACATGTTTGTTGTATTGGTTGGCAGGAGGCCTGAGCATTCTTGAGTATCTCAACCACAGCGCTTTGCTGCAGACAGAGAGCAAAGGGCAAAAGAACACATTCCTGCTGCTTTTTCTTCTTTTCCCCCCTTTTTTGACGCCTGTTCTCATTCACAAACGAGGATACGGGTCCCTGTGCATCTTCGGCCGCATTATTGTTATTATAGGCACGAGAGCAACTGTTTAATGAAGAACAGCTGGTACACAAGTGTCTTGTATATTTCTGATACTGAAACAAGCTTAGAGGAACGCTCCAGTACTTTTCAAACTCACCTCCGTCGGTCTCACATATACGATTACATTAATGACCGCGGACGTGTTTCATTTATGACCGCTGTCTCAATACACTCTTATAGTAGAAGCTTTGGGGCAGCTGTTGAATCCTGTAAGTAAAGATTTTGTCATATACTACCCTCTCCTGGGACGGTGTGTTACTAGGTACATGTCTAGGCCATGTCAACCTGCTCCACCCATTCCACACACTTGTTCCTGCTCCCCAGGCCACTCCAGTTCTTGCTCCCCAGGCCATTTCAGTGCCAGTTCTTGTGCCAGCTTTCTGCTCCAGTCCTCCAGGCTGCTCCTCTAGTACTGGTTCCATGTGCAACTCCTGTGCTGGTTTCTTGTACTGATTTGGTGCCGGTCCCAGAACTGTGGCTTCTACAATGGTGGTTCTCCATGCAGCTCCTGTGCTGGCTTCCTGAGCAGTGGCTCCTCAGTGGTGCTCCCCTGGGCGGCTCTCCAGTGCGTGCTCCCAGAACTGCTCCTCCTGCTCCTTCTGTGCAAAATCAATGGATGGCTTTACAGTTTCACATCTGGTGAAGCTGGTGAGTTGTGTTCCAATCAGCCGCTCCATGTCGCTGGCTCTTCTGGTCCCCTCTGTTGGCCTAGTTGATGGACTGCCCTCCCCTCTTGCCTACCATGAAGTGGAAATGTATGGCTGTTGGTGACCTGCCCCGCACTGCCCAGTTTCAGCTGAGCACTCCTGTGGATCAATAGAAGAGTTTTTGCTTAAAGTGCTATGTTTCCTGTGGTGCCACAATTCGCAATTAATGGCTTATTTACAAACACTGAAGTTCCCGCTAAAGCCTGAGCAGACTGATCATTCTGTTAATAAGCCAGTTATCAATTTTAGTGTGATTGAGCTTTTGAGGAATTATCTAATAATATATAATTCTGCACTGTTTGGGGGATTGTGGGAGCAGCTGAATTTGTGGAACTTAATTTAAATTAATTCATATTGTTATTGTTACTGGAACAGTGTGAATTAAGTAAAACTGAATTTCCATGTCTTACCAAGTATTCCAATGCTACATTTTAATGAATTGCAGTGGAAGACATTACTGAATACGTTTAGGTTACAGTGTGAAAGTAACTTTGGTATTTAGAATTCTTTCTATCAATCCTTTTAGTTACCAACATTGTGATGCAGGCTTTGCTAAGGCCTCCAAAAAAAGTATAAAAATGAAAAGTTGGGGTAAAACAATGTAAAACATGGCTGTCTCATCCTTAGACCTTTCCTGGTAGTGAGTGCAACAATGTAGTTCTGAAGTTGTGTTATAGTATCAGCAGCTGCCAGTGTGCCCAATGGCTTGTACTGTAGTGAGTTTCAAGTCATTACATTTTCTGTTGTTTTCACAGAGAAAAACGCATCGAAATGATCATCTTTGCTTATTAATGATACAGTGCAGCAGAGGAGGTCCAAAAGGCGCTGGAGTATTCCTTTAAGCTCTAGTTTTGATTGCACTTCTTCGCTAAAGGCATCTGGGTCGGCGTTCCACCCCAAAACTCCCCACCATCATCCCAATTCCTGTTTCCCAATCCAACCTCCTCTCCGCCAAGCTCAGAGTCCGTTTTCACTCGTCAAGAACTCTTAAAAGCTCGCTCCAAGCGCGTACGCCCCTTCAGATCTCTCTCTCTCTCTCCTGCTCTCCCTCCCTCTCTGTTTTGGCAGTCTGTGGTACCTGTGGGACTGCTCCGCTTGCGTTTTTTCACCTGATGGCTCGTTCTTTATTTATTCACTGTTTGATTTTATTTGTGTTTAAGGTTTATGTGATTAACAGTCATTCCGATGCTATCTTTCTCCTCCGCTGAAGGGAATTTCACTGAGGAGAGAGAGTGAGGAAACGGAGAAGAGAGGAGAGAGGCAGAGAGAGGGAACGAGGGAAAGTGAGAGAAGTGAGCAAGAGCTTCATAAACTCAGTAGGAGTTTTCCTTTGGGATTTGGACTCATGGCCTAAGTGAAATGTGCTGGCTGCTCTGCGGACTTTTCTGGAAGTGTTCATGCGGCTCTTCTTGCGTCCCACTAGCAGCGGGCCAACAGCAGGCTTGCTGTGCTTTATGGACTGAAATGCTACGGTGACCTCCTCGCTAATCCAGCATCATTCCCTCTGTACCCACGCAGGCCCCCCCAAAGGCGTACGATCACTCCACTGCAACAGAAGGGGGCTGATCCAAGGGGGTGGGGGTTAGTAAAAGCGAAAAGGGGAGAGGGAGAACGCAGGAAGAACACATATTGAAAGAGAGAGAAGCAGAGTGAAGAGAGACAGAGGAGAGGCTGTTGGAGAGAGAGAGTAAGAGACAGAAAAAAGAGAAAGGTAAAGAAAAAAAAGAAAGTAGTGGGAGAAAAGAGTGGGGAGAGGGGGAGAGATGAAAAAAGAGAGACAGGTGAGAGGGAAAAGAGAAAGTGGAGAAGGAAATAGAAATGTAAGAGAGAAAAGCAGAGAGCATGAATGAGACAGTAAGAGAGAGAGATGTTGAGGGGGAGAGAGAGATGGGAGAGAAAGTGTGGGTGGGAAGAGAAAAAGAGCGAGAAAGGTAAAGAGTGAAGAGAGACATGACAGAAGGAGAGAGAAAGGGGAGACTATATATATAGAGAGAGCTATATATATATATGTGTATATATATATATATATATATATATATATATATATATATAGAGAGAGAGAGAGAGAGAGAGAGATGAGAGGAAAAGGGTGGGTGGGAAACAAAAAGAGGGAGTAAGAAGAGGAGAAGAAGAGGAGAAAGAAAGAGAAGTGGAAAACAGGAAAGTAGAGAGAGCAGGGATAAGACAGTGAAAGAGAGAGAAGCAGAGGGGGAGAGAGAGATGGGAGAGAAAGTGTGGAAAAGAAAGAGAGTGAGAAAGAAAAAAGAGTGAGAAGAGAGAAATGGGAGACAGATAATATATATATAGAAAGAGAGTGAGAAAGTGAGAGAGAGTGAGAGAGTTGTGGGGAGATGGGGGATTGATGACTAAGCTAATAGACGGCTCTAACTGACTGATAGTGGTTAAACAGTACCTATGGGGCTGTAGTTACTCCAGTGTATTGGTTGCGCATGAGCTGAGTTGTGGTCCCTCATGCAAAAATAGAAGCTGTAAAAGAAACAGAGAAGAATAAAAAATGATATCACATTTGTAATAGAGACAGAGACAGAGCGACCCACACATGCGTAAGGGGTCGTTATGTAACAGCGAGGGAGGGAGTACACACTGCAGGTCAGAAAACATACAACTAATATTTGTCCTTGGTGTCATGGTAACCATGAAATGACACCTAATAAAAGGGGACATGGACCGTTCAAGAGGATTGTGGCATAAGGCTTCTCTTTATCTAAAGAAGGCCTTTACACAGACACAAAAAGAAAAATACAATACAATAATACAATAAGAAACTATATCATTTCTGCACTTCTATAAAATACTGTCCACATTTCTCCTGAGTAGTATTTATAGGGAGTTTGTCCCTTTTTGTTGAGTTAAACACTATATGTTGGACCATTTCTGTGATTTGATTGTGTTTAGCCACAAGAGCATTAGTGAGATCGGGCACTGATGCTGGATGATCACAAACATCCCTCCACCTCAGCCCAGCAGTATTGGATGGAGCTTCATCACTCCAAAGAATACAGTTGTACTGTTCAAAAGCCCATCACTGTGCGGCTTAATACTCTTCTAACGCTTGGCATTGGGCATGATGATCTTAGGCTCATGTGAGCAGTTGCACCAGACCAGTTGCACCAGACCATCTACTCCCATCGATTGGCAATGCTTTTCTATAGTGTTCATACAGCACTGTGCAAAAGTCAGGGCCACCTGTTATTTATTTTATTTCCTGTTATTAATTTTTCAGGCTATCTTTCTGTTTCTGGTATTAAAACCAGGAATCAAGCTCCAATATTGCTTCAAAACTCACAGGTGTTTCTGTCCATTATTTCACTGTGAGATGAAATTCAAAGCTAGGGGTCTGAAAGGATGTACAGCTGTCTAGAAGCTGTTACTGAGAAATATGAATGAGACAAAGAAGAGAATTGGCATGTTGCAAACCAAGAGGCTGCTGGTGACCCCCAAATACCTCATTGTTGCTAAAAGTGTGAGACAGGGGTGTAGCTAACATTTTTCTTTTTCTTTTTACGTTAATTTGTCTCTGACAAGCTGGAAATGTTAAAACCACAGAGCAGGGGTCCCCAATTATTTGTTTTTAAGGGCCGCCTTTATCCAACACCACAAACGCAAGGGCCAGCGCATTAGTCACATAATGTTTTAAAAGGCAGATTGTACAGTAATTATTTCTTTGTTGTTATAGAGCATGTCATTAATTTGGTATGTCAACTGCAGCTGTATGATTTTACTCACCATTCAATAAGAGAAGTGACAGCAGTCGGTTGAAACAAAAGACTTAAAGTTGGGGCGGTGCTGTATTGTGGCGATGCAAAGACACGGATCTAGGCAGTGTTGCCAACTTAGCGACTTTTCAGACCCTCTAGCGACTTTTCAGACCCTCTAGAGACTTTTCAGACCCTCTAGCGACTTTTTTTAAAAAAGGCGACTAGCAACAAATCTCGACTGGTGTTGTTGGAGACTTTTGGAGACTCTGAGGTGAACACATGATCTACAGTTACTGTCCTCAGCGAGCAACACTGAAGATCATGTGTAAAGACCCACACCACTCCACGACCCACTACACTCAGGGGGTAAATATAAGGATGTAAATCAGCAGGATGTAAATATAAAGGTGTCTTAGATAGATAGATACTTTATTGATTCAAGAGGGAAATTCTTCAGTGTGACACGGCCTATTTCAATAGCAACAAAAAATAATCCACAAAACAAGTTCATTTATTCAGAGTTCTTTTGTAGTTATAACATATTTAGTGTGTTTTTACTCACTTTTTGTCTCTCACTCAACGTTATTCCTTCAAATACACGCAAATAGACATTATGCAAATTGGGCGATTACGCACAGCCAATAGCGACTTTCCACACTGAGGAGTTGGTTACAGTGGATGCACTGGAGAGTCTGTTTCTGTCCCGGCTGTTGATAATGTTCATTGAAGAAAATTATGTCTCACAGATATCGGTGAAGGGAAAAGTAGCAGTAGAGGCAGCAAACAAAGCAGCTCCTCTCGAAAAGCTTTCTCATCAAAACATTGCACCAACACTGACACCTGCTCTAAGTCCGTCCTATCGCAAGACGTGTCAATGGTGAGCGACATGAAGTCCGTTTTCTTCAGACGAGAGAGCAGGACACCCAAACAGTCCTCCGCTAGAACCTCCACTCTTCTCACTGCAGTATTATCAGATAACGGTACTCGATTAAACAAGTCTACGACCGTTTTCTTTGTTTTTCATCGTGGCTCAAAACTTCTTCCACCATATCAGTCGCACACGTCTTTATCAACACGGCTTCCGTGAAAGGTTGTTTAGCTTTTGCTAAGTTCCACGATACGCACAGAGACGCCGTTGTTGTGTTTTCTTACGGAGATGTTGTCTTATGGATGGTAGTAACAGTATGGTTGTAGGCAGCAATCAAACTTGCAATCTTTTGTTTTCGACTCTGATTTTGCTGGAAAGTTGTGATTGAAATGACTGTGGCGTGTTTTGAGGTGCCGCTTTCTGTTAGCCACCTTGCATACGGTTACAGCTCGAGAGCATAGTAAGCAAGCTGGCTCAGCGTTGGCACGGTCTGGTAAAATTAAACAAAGCTTGTCGGTCCAGACGGAACTGAACTGTCTATTTTTGTTATCAGCTGGTCGTGTTTTTGTGCAAGCAGGACTTACATATGCTGTGTTCTACAGAGGGAGCTCGTCAACCGATGGCTAGACTGCTCTGCTCTTATATTTTAGTCGTAAGGTAAATACGCAAACATATGTGTTAGGCCCGCGGGCCGCCTATTGTGGAACACTGCTATAGAGAGTATATGGTCAAATCAATTATTTTAACTACAAAATACAGCAGCCCCCTCCATTGCCTTACAAAATGCTATGATCCAGCTTCTCTTTCTCTCGGTGTCAGTGCTTTAGTTGACTGGTGTTATGTTTCTAGTAAAGAAATATTTTTGTACTTTATCAGTCAGGACCAACACATTGCAGTAATGATCAGCAGTCCGTATTTCTGATGCACTCTTTATTCTGTTATTGTTCGCTAGGAGTGTATATCTGACGGTTTATTTTAATTTAGCAGGCTAGTGCTGCAGGTGGTCTGTTTATGAAGGAGTGAGAGAAGTTATAGCTGCTGTTGGTTAGTCTGTGTGTTATTAAAGCTAAGGTGCTAGAGTAGTGCTGTCTGTATGTGTAGTAGCTAATTCATGTTCTAGAATGATAAGATATGAAGAAATGATACCATAACGTAACTGTGTGTGTGTGTGTATGTATGTGTGTGGTTAGCCAGTCAGCTGTGGATATTTAATTCTTTTTCCAGAAAAAAGAGGCAGGCTCAGGTGAGACATGCTCAGATTCTGTTGATAATCATAATTATATTGATAACTGATAATTAGAATTGGTGTGTCTGATCTAAATTATTCTAATTAATCTGTCATGACATACTCACCCCTAGTGTCACCCTCAATTTCACTCATTCTCATCTGGTCACCCTCAATTTAAATATGTGAAATTGATATGGATCTATTTATTTTTCTTTTAGGTGAAATACATGAGCTGTTCACATTTAAATGCTCAGCACCCTTAAACCTCTAAGCCCACAATCGCCCCTGGTGTGAGATTACCTAGATCGTGAAAAGCAGAAAATGTGACCAACCTTTAAGGCCAAACTTTAGAGGTGTGGAATTTTTTTTTAAAATAATGTGTAGCCTCAAGCTGTTGGCTAATACGAAGCTGTGGACATGCAGGAGATGTGCCATGCGTGGCGCCCACTGGATGAATGTCGGACATGCAATAAAAGAGACTACATCTTGCAAGTAGTTGGAATTGTTGGTGTAAAGATTGAAGATGTACACTACCGGTCAGAGGTTTAAGAACACTAACAGTCAAAACATTTAGTACCCAACGGTTCTAAAACATTGGTTGGTAGTGTACTAAAACGTTTGGCTGGTAGTGTACTAAAACATTTGACTGGTAGTGTGTTATAATGTTTGGCTGGTAGTGTACTAAAACGTTTGGCTGGTAGTGTACTAAAACATTTGACTGGTAGTGTACTAAAACGTTTGACTGATAGTGTACTAAAACGTTTGGCTGGTAGTGTACTAAAACATTTGACTGGTAGTGTACTAAAACGTTTGGCTGATAGTGTACTAAAACGTTTGACTGATAGTGTACTAAAACGTTTGACTGATAGTGTACTAAAACGTTTGCCTGGTAGTGTACTAAAACGTTTGGCTGGTAGTGTACTAAAACGTTTGACTGATAGTGTACTAAAACGTTTGGCTGGTAGTGTACTAAAACGTTTGGCTGGTAGTGTACTAAAACGTTTGACTGATAGTGTACTAAAACGTTTGGCTGGTAGTGTACTAAAACATTTGACTGGTAGTGTACTAAAACGTTTGACTGGTAGTGTTCTAAAACGTTTGACTGGTAGTGTACTAAAACGTTTGACTGGTAGTGTACTAAAACGTTTGACTGATAGTGTACTAAAACGTTTGGCTGGTAGTGTACTAAAACGTTTGACTGGTAGTGTACTAAAACGTTTGGCTGGTAGTGTATCTAAAACGTTTGGCTGGTAGTGTACTAAAACGTTTGACTGGTAGTGTACTAAAACGTTTGGCTGGTAGTGTATCTAAAACGTTTGGCTGGTAGTGTACTAAAACGTTTAACTGATAGTGTACTAAAACGTTTGGCTGATAGTGTACTAAAACGTTTGACTGGTAGTGTACTAAAACGTTTGACTGATAGTGTACTAAAACGTTTGACTGGTAGTGTACTAAAACGT
The DNA here is from genome assembly GCA_021613375.1 of Megaleporinus macrocephalus. NCBI lineage: Eukaryota > Metazoa > Chordata > Actinopteri > Characiformes > Anostomidae > Megaleporinus > Megaleporinus macrocephalus. The sequence goes on from CM038728.1 coordinate 16,657,076, forward strand.
TTGACTGGTAGTGTACTAAAACGTTTGGCTGGTAGTGTACTAAAACGTTTGGCTGGTAGTGTACTAAAACATTTGACTGGTAGTGTACTAAAACGTTTGACTGATAGTGTACTAAAACGTTTGGCTGGTAGTGTACTAAAACATTTGACTGGTAGTGTACTAAAATGTTTGACTGATAGTGTACTAAAACGTTTGGCTGGTAGTGTACTAAAACATTTGACTGGTAGTGTACTAAAACGTTTGGCTGATAGTGTACTAAAACGTTTGACTGATAGTGTACTAAAACGTTTGACTGGTAGTGTACTAAAACGTTTGACTGATAGTGTACTAAAACGTTTGACTGGTAGTGTACTAAAACGTTTGACTGATAGTGTACTAAAACGTTTGGCTGGTAGTGTACTAAAACGTTTGACTGGTAGTGTACTAAAACGTTTGGCTGGTAGTGTATCTAAAACGTTTGGCTGGTAGTGTACTAAAACGTTTGACTGGTAGTGTACTAAAACGTTTGACTGATAGTGTACTAAAACGTTTAACTGATAGTGTACTAAAACGTTTGGCTGATAGTGTACTAAAACGTTTGACTGGTAGTGTACTAAAACGTTTGACTGATAGTGTACTAAAACGTTTGACTGGTAGTGTATCTAAAACGTTTGACTGGTAGTGTACTAAAACGTTTGACTGGTAGTGTACTAAAACGTTTGACTGGTAGTGTACTAAAACGTTTGACTGATAGTGTACTAAAACGTTTGGCTGGTAGTGTACTAAAACGTTTGACTGATAGTGTACTAAAACGTTTGACTGGTAGTGTACTAAAACGTTTGACTGATAGTGTACTAAAACGTTTGACTGGTAGTGTACTAAAACGTTTGACTGATAGTGTACTAAAACGTTTGACTGGTAGTGTACTAAAACGTTTGACTGATAGTGTATCTAAAACGTTTGACTGATAGTGTATCTAAAACGTTTGACTGATAGTGTACTAAAACGTTTGACTGGTAGTGATCTAAAACGTTTGGCTGATAGTGTAGTAAAACGTTTGACTGGTAGTGTACTAAAACGTTTGGCTGGTAGTGTACTAAAACGTTTGACTGGTAGTGTACTAAAACGTTTGGCTGGTAGTGTACTAAAACGTTTGGCTGGTAGTGATCTAAACGTTTGACTGGTAGTGTACTAAAACGTTTGACTGGTAGTGATCTAAAACGTTTGGCTGATAGTGTACTAAAACGTTTGACTGGTAGTGTACTAAAACGTTTGACTGGTAGTGTTCTAAAACGTTTGGCTGATAGTGTACTAAAACGTTTGACTGGTAGTGTACTAAAACGTTTGACTGGTAGTGTTCTAAAACGTTTGGCTGGTAGTGTACTAAAACGTTTGACTGGTAGTGATCTAAACGTTTGACTGGTAGTGTACTAAAACATTTGACTGATAGTGTACTAAAATGTTTGACTGGTAGTGTACTAAAACGTTTGACTGGTAGTGTACTAAAACGTTTGACTGGTAGTGATCTAATACGTTTGACTGGTAGTGATCTAAACGTTTGACTGGTAGTGTACTGAAACGTTTGACTGGTAGTGATCTAAACGTTTGACTGGTAGGGTACTGAAACGTTTGACTGGTAGTGATCTAATACGTTTGACTGGTAGTGTACTAAAACGTTTGACTGGTAGTGATCTAAACGTTTGACTGGTAGTGATCTAAACGTTTGACTGGTAGTGATCTAAACTTTTGACTGGTAGTGTACTTAAACGTTTGGCTGGTAGTGATCTAAAACGTTTGACTGGCAGTGTACTAAAAGGTTTGGCTGGTAGTGATCTAAACGTTTGACTGGTAGTGTACTAAAAGGTTTGGCAGGTAGTGATCTAAACTTTTGACTGGTAGAGTACTAAAACGTTTGGCTGGTAGTGTTCTAAACGTTTGACTGGTAGTGTACTAAAACGTTTGACTGATAGTGTACTAAAACTTTTGACTGGTAGTGTACTAAAATGTTTGTCTGGTAGTGTTCTAAAACGTTTGACTGGCAGTGTACTAAAAGGTTTGGCTGGTAGTGATCTAAACGTTTGACTGGTAGTGTACTAAAACGTTTGACTGATAGTGTACTAAAACTTTTGACTGGTAGTGTACTAAAATGTTTGTCTGGTAGTGTTCTAAAACGTTTGACTGGTAGTGTACTAAAATGTTTGGCTGGTAGTGTACTAAAACGTTTGACTGGTAGTGTACTAAAATGTTTGGCTGGTAGTGTACTAAAATGTTTGACTGGTAGTGTACTAAAATGTTTGGCTGGTAGTGTACTAAAACGTTTGACTGGTGGTGTACTAAAACGTTTGGCTGGTAGTGTTCTAAAACGTTTGACTGGTAGTGTACTAAAATGTTTGGCTGGTAGTGTACTAAAACGTTTGACTGGTAGTGTACTAAAGCGTTTGACTGGTAGTGTACTAAAATGTTTGGCTGGTATTGATCTAAAACGTTTGACTGGTAGTATACTAAAACGTTTGACTGGTAGTGTACTAAAACGTTTGACTGGTAGTGTACTAAAACGTTTGACTGGTAGTGTATCTAAAACGTTTGACTGGTAGTGTACTAAAACGTTTGACTGGTAGTGTACTAAAACGTTTGGCTGGTAGTGTATCTAAAACGTTTGACTGGTAGTGTATCTAAAACGTTTGACTGGTAGTGTATCTAAAACGTTTGACTGGTAGTGTACTAAAACGTTTGGCTGGTAGTGTATCTAAAACGTTTGACTGATAGTGTACTAAAACGTTTGACTGGTAGTGTACTAAAACGTTTGACTGGTAGTGTACTAAAATGTTTGGCTGGTATTGATCTAAAACGTTTGACTGGTAGTGTACTAAAATGTTTGGCTGGTATTGATCTAAAACGTTTGACTGGTAGTGTACTAAAATGTTTGGCTGGTAGTGTACTAAAACGTTTGACTGGTAGTGTACTAAAGCGTTTGACTGGTAGTGTACTAAAATGTTTGGCTGGTATTGATCTAAAACGTTTGACTGGTAGTATACTAAAACGTTTGACTGGTAGTGTACTAAAACGTTTGACTGGTAGTGATCTAAAACGTTTGACTGGTAGTGTACTAAAATGTTTGTCTGGTAGTGTTCTAAAACGTTTGACTGGTAGTGTATCTAAAACGTTTGACTGGTAGTGTACTAAAACGTTTGACTGGTAGTGTACTAAAACGTTTGGCTGGTAGTGTATCTAAAACGTTTGACTGGTAGTGTATCTAAAACGTTTGACTGGTAGTGTACTAAAACGTTTGGCTGGTAGTGTATCTAAAACGTTTGGCTGGTAGTGTACTAAAACGTTTGACTGGTAGTGATCTAAAACGTTTGACTGGTAGTGTACTAAAATGTTTGTCTGGTAGTGTTCTAAAACGTTTGACTGGTAGTGTACTAAAATGTTTGGCTGGTAGTGTACTAAAACGTTTGACTGGTAGTGTACTAAAATGTTTGGCTGGTAGTGTACTAAAACGTTTGACTGGTAGTGTACTAAAATGTTTGGCTGGTAGTGTACTAAAATGTTTGACTGGTAGTGTACTAAAATGTTTGGCTGGTAGTGTACTAAAACGTTTGACTGGTGGTGTACTAAAACGTTTGGCTGGTAGTGTTCTAAAACGTTTGACTGGTAGTGTACTAAAATGTTTGGCTGGTAGTGTACTAAAACGTTTGACTGGTAGTGTACTAAAGCGTTTGACTGGTAGTGTACTAAAATGTTTGGCTGGTATTGATCTAAAACGTTTGACTGGTAGTATACTAAAACGTTTGACTGGTAGTGTACTAAAACGTTTGACTGGTAGTGTACTAAAACGTTTGACTGGTAGTGTATCTAAAACGTTTGACTGGTAGTGTACTAAAACGTTTGACTGGTAGTGTACTAAAACGTTTGGCTGGTAGTGTATCTAAAACGTTTGACTGGTAGTGTATCTAAAACGTTTGACTGGTAGTGTACTAAAACGTTTGGCTGGTAGTGTATCTAAAACGTTTGACTGATAGTGTACTAAAACGTTTGACTGGTAGTGTACTAAAACGTTTGACTGGTAGTATACTAAAACTGTTGACCAGTAATGTTCTTGGGCATTAAACTGGTGGTGTTCTAAACAGCTTGATCAGTAGTATATATATGTATTGCACTGGTCTTCTGTGCTGTAGAGCTGTTTAGTGGGATAGTATTGCAGTGTTTGTGCCTTCCATCAGAGAGAGTTTCTATGGCTATTGATGGCCTGCCTGCTATCACTTGGGGGCTGGTCTCCACTGCCGCCATGTTCAATAAAGGGGAACTCGTTTGAAAGCCCGTCTCGTTTTACACCGTCTCCTTCTTTGCCAAGTCATTACGATACTTCTATTTAGTAATTTAGTTATTGAGAACTCTTTGCTTTTCTTTGCATGGTGCTTTTGCACAGAACTGTGCGTGCAAACACAGTGTGTGAGCATGATGGAATGTCTTTAGCAATGTAAATGCCTTAAAAGTAGCTCAATTCACTAATTCGAAGTGGGGCCTGGAAATTTTGGGGCATATAGTGTCCTCAGTGCCTTTACCTCTTCTAATGCTGCCTTGTAGTAATGTATAGTAACCTACAGTAAAGCATTAGGCCGAATTTATTATAAGATCCTTATCAGAACCCTATAGAAATTCCTGAAGTATTACTATTGTTCCCTTTTTGTCTGAGCAATGCGCATACACACACACAAGAGCGTGCATGCAGCATGCATACGCCCTCGCACGTGCACACACAGGCATGTAGGCTATAAACACCCACCCACACATACACACATACACTAATGCTTCTGGACGAAAGACTTCTGGAGACATTTCCAAAGTGTCTTTTTTAGTACAGGAAGTAAAGCATGCCAGATAATTAAAAAAGCAGTGCTTTTGTCAGAGGAAAACAGCATATAATGGCTTGATAAATAAAAGAGAGCAAAGTGTTCAGCTGTTGTTAGAGTGAATGGTGAAAAGGTAACCAAGTAAGAAAGAAATCTAGAGTGCAAATGAAGGATAATAGCTTTTAATTTGTCCTGCAATTTTTATACATCAGCTGGTATCCCAGGGGCCACACACACACACACACACACACACACACACACACACACACACACACACACACACACACACACACACACACACATTAACTGAGTCTATGGGAGTTGCTTGGCCGCTTTGTTGTAAAAGTATGAGTCAATTAGCATGCCTTGGCATGATTTAACTTCCTGTTGATAGTCTGGTATGGGGAAAAAATTATATAACAATGAACAAAGGTGAATCATTTACATTTGTTTGGAACATCATGAACCCAGATTAAAAGTAAACCACAGCGCATCGATTTGGACACACATCCCTGCTGTTTCCTTTTCAAATTTAATGTTGCATTAAATGTTGTTCCCAACACGGACTGGGATGGTGTCAACAATGCACTTACTGCAATGCATTCTTTATATGAATGTATGTAAGTAAACTATAACTAATAAAATGATAGCTTGGTCAACATAGACCAGATAAAGTGGTTTCTGACATACTGCTATCTATAAAAAGGTGAGAAGCTGCAGCACTGTGGAAAAGACGGGTCACAGAAAAAAATATGTTTAATAGAAAATGACATAGAAACCTTACTAACTAAATATAATATCACATTTCAGCATTTCTTGTGTTCACACTGCATTACTACTTCCAAACTTTCCAGTAGATACTTTTTGATTTTTCAAAGATATCGGTGGGTATATTTTCTCACACCAGTCTTTCTCACATTTAAAATAAACCCAAACACATTCAGTGTTGTGATGGACTGGACCTTGGTGTGGTCAGTCAGTTGTTCTAAAAACACCAGCAGCTTCTTTAATTAATTAATTAATTAGAAAATTAGAAATCTCCCTTTCAGTTTTTGACAGCTACTCATCCATTCAGACCTATATCACTGAATATATATAGACACATTACATGTTGGCTATCTAAAAATCTAACTTTAAAAGAAAATATTGTCATTGTCAAGGTTGCTTAAAGTATTGTGTTACAATATTTTTGCCATATCACCCACCAGTAAAGACAAAGCTGTACAAGCTTCACAGAATGCTGAAGTTTTAAAATCAGTTTTCAAATTGGACTATGCTGTTAACCGAATCTAGGCTAACTGGCCTTAAACAACATATAATTTTGAATGCTGAAGTATTTCCTTGAAATGAAGGCTATTTATAGAATAACTGATAGGCTATTGATTGACATATGGTGTTGGATAGTGCTCCATCACTCCAGAGAAAACAATTTTGCTGTTCCTCAGCCCAAAGCTGGGTTGGTGTTATACCCATCTAGTTGACATTTGGCATTAGATGCGGTGACCTTAGGCTCATCAGAGTGTCCCATTCTTAAATGTCTTGCCAAAGGGCACAACCAGATTCACCCAGTCAGCCCTTATATGAACACTCAACTTTCTAGTTGCTGGCTTACCAGAATTTAAAAAATATTTTTAGTAATGAAATACGGTGAACAAGTCTAAACAGCCTCTTATAAAAAAAAGTGGTTAACCTCTGGCAAGTGTCTGTATAGGTCCCCCCAAAATTACTTTTCTTCAATGGTCATGAGTAAAAACCTATTTTGAGCAATGTCATGCCTTATTAGACTGAGAATGCCTGTGACCTGATAGACACTCACCCAAATGTCATCCAGTACAAGACTCTGCAAATAAAGTATACTGGCTATATTGTTTTGAAGTCCACAAAGTTGCAGTACTTTCTTTTTACTGGCTATGCACACACACATAACTCCCCCACAAATGCATGATTCAGACATCCACAGCCACATGATAGTCACAGATTAGCATTAGCTGTGTTTTTTCTATGGGAATAGGATTTAAAAACTCAGGCCCTTGTGCTGTAGTAATGGCCCCCAGGCTAAGAGCTATACAGTAGCCAGCATGCTAAAAGGTGAATTGTTTCATACCAGTGACAGACTGAGCTCCAGATGATTGGCTCTTCTGATCTTTGCAGTACGAGCTTAATGGAAAAACCTGTGCTAACACTAATTTGATTTCCCCTTTGCAGCAGTAGTTGAGGAAGCTTTGGCTTAAGAGGATATGTGTGTAGGGTGCATGAATGTATGTGGGGGTGTGCACGTGTTTTGAGAGAAGTGTGTGAAAATGTCCTTCTAAACATGATTTTTTCATCACTCTGACCTTGAACAGGCCTGATTAATGACATGGATTCCGACTTGTGGAATTGTGGAATTCCCTTATGTTGGACTGAAGCTCCACTGGCTGCCAGAGTGTAATGATTGTGATTTAGGCATCTTGAGCTCTAGATGGAAATACCAGCATGTCATGGTTTCTTGTGGCAACCACTATGGGAAAAGTACCTGGCAGTAGGGTGTTAGGGTGTCACGTGTCTACGCTTCATTGAGCATAAACTATGGAACACTAGTAAATGTCAGCTATGACAGAACATCATAATAATAACAATAACAGAACCCATCCCGCAAGAATGACTGTATCATGCTGAAGAGCTTGCTGTCATGTTCTCTGTCACACGACTAGAGCAATTTTTTTTATTTATTTAAACATGACAATGTTTCGCATACAACCAAAATGATATTAAACTTCCATCGAATGCATAGAAACATGGATGGATGAAGAAGACCTGAATAGGGACAAACATAAGCAGCATTGAAGCGATCAGCTTATTACAAAATAAGCCATGTTTTCCACTTCGAAAACTCAATCCCAAATGGTCCAGAACCAATAGCTCTCTCCACAAGCCAACGACTGTGTTTCCACTTATCGGGCCACGGTTCACGGACTGAGTAATTACAATGCCATTTTCTCTGCCAAATCAAATCTGAGCACTCTACTTAGTGCCAGTTTGTAGTGCAAGTGATTGGTTTTGGAATTTCTATGGTTAATTTCCTGACGTATATATTGACAATATATATATAAATATATAAAATCTCCACGGAATAGTATTGTCAACAGAACAGCATACAGTCAAGTCTTCACAGCAGTGTTCTAACATAAGCCTTCTCATGAGAGTTAAGGTTGGAAACACTGTTATGACCCTTACATTCAAAAGAAACACTGGAAGCTAACTTTTGGAGTTGGTAGCAGGTGACTGGAGTCAGATTTTCAACTGTTGAGCGAGACTGGACCATAGCTTCTTTGAACCACAGCTCATACAGTTGTTAGCATGTAGGCCTGTTGTTTTAAACCAGCTTGGCGCTTGCTCATCTCTTACCCGTGACAGAAATGTCACTGCATCTTCAATATTCTTAGTTTTGAGTTAGAGTTTCAACACAGTAAGAGCTTCTCTTCCAGCAGCGCTTTTAAAAAGAGCATTAGTCAGTCTGCATTTGTGCTTCCTCTCAACACACAATTTGCAAATATCTTTTTTTTCCTCACCAGAACACTATAAACATGTGTTACCACTTGTAGGGTTCATATTGGTAAAGTGGGACAAAGGGTAAAGTGGGACACTTAAGCTTTATCCTCTACATCTTTATGCGTTTATGCTTCACTGATCAGCCGCTTGGGAGGCTTATGGGAGAATACTGTATTGTTGTGTTCATAATTTATTTACATGTCAACAATAATGATTAGGATTGTCAATGGTAAGTATTGGCCAATGAATGTTTTCCTGTCTGTTTGGATAGAGATCCAAAGGCTTGTTTGTTGTTTTTTTGAAATAAATAACCTTTTTGGATTTTCATGTTAAACAGTGCTGCAAACTAGTAGAGAGCATTAGTCCAGCGTTCTCTACAGAGAACACACAACAGATGTTCATACATAATTACTGTTTATTAGCTTAATTAGTTAAACATTTTAAAATAAAATGAAAAAATAACATTTGACCTTTGAAAAAGTTACGGCACTTTCTTACATCTTACGTTTTTTTTCCCAGAATGTTTAATTTAGAAGAGAGATATAAATTAATGTGCATGATTGTTGCAGAAAAATTGCTTATTTAAGTTCCTGCTCATGAGACTGTGCTAAGTTGTTTTAGCTTAGAAAATCAACAAAACATGTCCACTGATCACAGTGCTCACAAGACTAAACACAACACAGCCATTTTTCTGGATGCTATGGGCATCTTTTCTTCCTGACCACATTAAAAGCACTGAACTCACAAGCGAAGTCACTGCTAGTGGACGCTTATTAAAAATAAATGTAAAATTAGTATAGAATGTACATTTTCGCCGTTTTGCAAACTCAGCAAAGCTAAAACAAACAGTGCAGTGAACCGTTGAGGCCTTGACCGGGCAAGCTGAGGGGCCCAGTTGACGGCAGAAATCAAACATTGTCTGATTGGCCGTTGTCACCTGTGTGTCTAAATGTTTGATTTGGCTACCAAGTGCAGGTATGTGCCTGTTTGTGTGTATGGATTGGGTTAGAGCCACAAATAAAGAAATGCTGTCTATCCTATCATGTATTTAAAATCAGTAATAGAGATTTCGAGGAACAAGCTGTGATTGTGCCAAGACTTTGAGCGCTCTATAAACAAATTGTTTTGTGACTTCTTTGCTGATGTGGAAGCCCTGAGAAGAAATGCATCTAATTTTCTGAACACAAAAAAACAGTCTCCTGTGGTGTCACCTCGTTTTGTAAATGTGAGAAATGACACAGATTATTTTTATACAGAGCTTAAGAACATGTGCTCTTCATCAGCCTGCTTCTGTAGAAATGCTTTTCATTTTCAGTGCACTGTTTCGTTATTACCCTGTTCTGTTAGTAGTTGTAGGTTAATCCACCTACTTAAAGTAGTATTGCCACATATTGCTAGTATTTAATGTTACTTGTCATGCTATGTAGGACTTTCCAGACACACATTTTATGCATGTAGCCTCAAGTTGTCTTTTGAAAAAAATAACAAAATCAGCTATATTTATCTAGTAACTGAGAGTTAGAAATGACACTGAAACTGAACAGGTCTTTATGTCAGAAAATTATTTGCACTCGCATTTGAACTAAAAGTAACTCTAAAAAGGTACTTGTGTAACTGAATCAGTAATATGCTGGTACTATGCTGTACTTGCACCCAACATCTTTAGCATCAGCTGGTCTGATTGGCGGACCTAGAAAATCCTGCTTAAGGCCCCCAAATGCTGGAGCTACTGGTATGTAACCAAATCACTAGTATGCTGGCACTATACTGCACTTGCACCCAAGCACCTGTAGCATTTGGGGGCCTTAAGCAGGATTTTCTGGAGCCCCCCCCATCAGACTGGCTGATGCAAGATTAAAGGCTAATTAATAACAATGACTAATACAAATCTATAAAGTTGAAAGTGTGTGTTACTGATGATTAGATGCTAATGAACCTGTTTAGGGTTCTAAGAAGAATAACTTGTATTACTTAACTTTTTACTGGGTTACATCACAATGGCCACTTATGCTGCAGGCCTAACTTGCACCGGGGCACTAATCTACTGTTATACATTATGCCTTAGCATTAATAAATTAATAAAACAATATGTTTATCTGCTCCAAAGTAGAAAACATATTGTGATCTACATTTACTACCTGTCCTCAGTAAATGCTGTGTACCATCAGCAGTCTCAATGGAACTTACAATCAGTCCTCAACATGGCTGCATGAAACCAATGATTTTATGTTCAGAGCTGTAGGCTTGATGTAAGACTGATACAAGGGTTAGTACATGCAAATAATTTAAAGTAACAAATTAAATTTAAAGTAACAATCGCAAGTAAATATGAGTACAAAATGCAAGTAAATGCTTCTGAGAGCTTCAGAACTGAAGAAAAACAGCATTTTCACAGAATGTTTACCAGCATGGCAGCTAGCATGTTATAAAGATAACCTGGGATTATCACTATGGCTTGTTTTATAGAAGGTATAGAAGCCGTTGGAATTTTCAATGACGCAGGAGTGCAGTCCATAAAAGTGACTTACGTGGCGGAATCATGCTGGGCTGGTTTTGCCTGGGGAGGTGCTGTAATCTGAATGATTACCAACAAGATCCATGACATATATCTAATGAGAATCTGCAATGTCCATAGTTTCCTAAGTAATCATTCTGGAGCAAATTAGTTTCCAAAAGTTTGCCAAACCCGAAGCTCTCTCAGTAGTAGTCCTGTTTAAATCAACCTCACAATTTCTGGTAACCGACATCAGCACCTCTGTTTCTTGGCAAGCATGACTTTGCACAGTACCTTAATCCTCAAATTCAAAACAGGACGACTATAGTCTAAAATGTTTATGGTGTTTGGCTAATTATAGGGAAAATTAACTTAAAGTACCTCATGCAGGGTGTGGTAAGTCAATTAAGCCCACTTTAATAGCCTAGTGCTATTCTATCTGGTAACAAGGTACCATAGTCTCTGATTTGTGTTTTGGAAGATGATGATGTGATGCATATCACATCATATTCACGTTTGCACCTCAGCTCTGTTCTTGCCATATCAACCTCTCTACATCCACGCCAACATGTGTGCGTGATCTTTGCTAAACTCTTTCAATAAGATGGTAATGGATTTGCTCAAGAGAGAGCGAAAGAGAACGAGATAAATGAACTATCGAAACATAAAACAGTCCTTCTGATCCTTTGCCGCATAGGCCGGGCCTGGAACCGTACTCATTATCTGTGTGCCAAACTTAAGGGTCAAATAAGAGCAAACAGCTAATCCAGTGACCTCTAGTGACCCTGTAGCCTTGCTCTGGGGTGACCAGAGGATGGAAGGTCAAGGTTGGGTGGGGTGTCAGCCCCATGTGTTTGCTCATTGGCTGAGGGACCGCAGTCAGCTCGCCTATCGTGTGAGCACTCTGGGCAAGCGTCCAGCGCTAGCCTCTGGAGGGGCCTCTGATATTTTCTGGCCGGGGACCAGCTGGTGTTCAGCACATGGATCCCAAGCACACAGCAGACATGATCTGAGATCAGCACACAACCACACCACCTGATCGAGAGACGGGGGTACTCTGGGTGAATGGCCCGAGTTCGTAAAGGCCCTACTGGCTGTTGCATTAGATACCTCCTATTAGAGATCCATATTGAAATATTTATCCAAAACTTCCCGGACATGACCGTTCACTCTGGACCACCTTTAAAGGGCCCACATCCTACTTTTTTTTTTGCCCTGGTACACTCCTTAGATTTAAGTCATTTTGTGAATAATTTCTACACAGTCATTTTCTTTGCTCACTTTAAAAGTCAAAAGTATATAAATGCCTTCTGTTCTGATAGGCTGGCCTGTATTGCACCTTAAAACAGTTTAGGCTGAAACTCTTCAAATAAATGATTTATGCATAGCTAACATGCTGTAGTCCAAATAGGTAAACATGTTCTGTGTAGTTTTGGGCATATAAGCAAAATTGTTAAAACCCATCATTCTGAGTAATGTGTAGTTTTGCCAATAAAAAATAACTATAAGAAATTAATGGAGTGCAAAGAATCAAGAATCTTGTTATAAAAATAAAATGTAAGCTAGTTGGAAGAACATAGTTTTGATTCTAGACCTCTAATTGGTAACCCGTTCCATATATTTGTTAAAATCCATCACCAGCACACCTGATTATCATTAATGAAAGACTGAATAGCAAAATCAGGTACGATGACTATTAATAGTACTAGTAATAGTAAAAGTTTGGAAATAATTAAGCATAACGTTGCAGTCTTATGAAAAATATGGTTTTTATATTGTGTGAAAGTTTCATGAAGAATGGATGAATAGAAATGCTCCAAAATAGCTTGGAAAAAATTCTGGTTCCATTGACTTACATTGAAAGTGAAGACAGTTTTTGTCCTCTCCTGTAAAGTTTCCATTTTGTAGATACTTGTTTTTCATTGGACAGCAATGATAAGTAACTTTGTATCATGTAAATTTATCTGTAGTTAACACTAATTTTTCATTTTACAAAATAAATACTACCTAGTTAAATAGCTTTTTCTCTGTACAGTGCTGTATGTAAACAGTTAAATGATGTCACAAAACTAATAATACAAACAGTTTATATTGCTAGATTTATATATATATATATAGGCAGCAAACAGTATATTGTGAAACTTCACCACAGTTTACCTACTACATCAGACTCATTTTAAAAATTCACCTTTCCCTGATATGAGGCCTCCACCTACCCCTGCTATAGTTTGTTTTATTCTTTTTCCCCCACTCATACCACCTTAAACACGTTTTAATCTGACATGCTGGAGTCACACCAAGGTCCACTGAGGTCCACGAGGCCAGCATGCCAGCAGCACATTATGTAAAGTTTATTCAGATAAAATATTTTGGGATGATGTGGAATTTAAACTAAACTGATAACGTAACAGGTACTATTAATCAGGTGGTCAGTTCTAAATTTCATCAGGTTTCAGACCAAATTCTGACATGATGTTTTTTGGTTTTGGACAGCAATATTTAAGCTTAGGCAGAGAGTTTGTCATGCAGTGTTCAGGTTTGGACAGAATTTTAGATTATGTAAAATTTAAGACCTGGATAAAGTTAATACAGTTGGTCTGTACGTGAACATATACATGGCTGCACTACGGAATGGATTACTATAAAGTACTATTTATTATTCAGTAACTGTTATACAATATGAAGTTATTGGAGTAAGGAATGGAAAGCTGGCTGTGATTACAGTTTTTTGGGATTCCTTCGAGTTTTTTTTTTTTTTTTGCTCAGGATACACAAATGACACACTACAAACCAGGACAAAGACTCCATGTTGATCAGGTGATACATCAGGTTGATGATTGTGAGGTTTATTATATTATTGATAAGATTACTGATTAGACAAAAGATAAGATACAAGTTTTGTTTTAGTACACTTTTATACAGGGCAACAATAGTGAAATATAAAACTGAATGGTATGTATCATTTTCTTATGCATGCCACATTGTAGCTTTTTGTGAGGTAGATTTTAGAGGCAGTTTGAAAAGTTTGAGGAAATACTCTTTTAAATTGGAAATGTGATTATATTTTGTGTGAGAAATATGCCAGCACGTTAAGGGATTGACACTTTGTCATGTCTGGCAATGGTGAACCTAAAAAAGCCCAACGAAGAAGAACTCAAGTGGTTGGCCAATCAGAACAGAGTGGTTGAGCTGACCAATCAGAGCACACTGGGCTCTTTGGGAGGGAAGTCTTAAAGTCATAGAAGCTCTAACAGAGTGTTTTAGACTGAGGGTGAATACAGATGTACAGTAAAGGGAAAAAATGCATTTTGAGAAAACGAATGCATGTAAATCTATTCTAGTAGACCCCACAAAAATATAGTTCTGAACACCCTTTAAAACCACCGACAACCAACCACTGTATTGAAACCACTGTCATGAAATTAATACTTTTATTTTTTGCAAAGGCAGAGGCCCCCGGTCATATTTAGGCCTATAGCTGGCGCCGGCTCTGGCCACACAGCTGAAGAGAAGTTTACATACAATCATCTGTTTCTCTAGCAAACGTAAATACAATGACAGCAGCCAATCAACATTCTTTCATTAAAAAACACGGCATGGGCCAAACGTTCTGTTCCCACAGAGTGAGATGACCTTTCATTTCACTCCCGATTAGAGTGACAACATTGTTGACCATATTCTAAGCATCATTTCACAAAGTGGAGACAATAGCACTTAGAAAGTATCGATACACACACATTATAGTTTCTGTGGCTTTTCATAGAAGACTTGACGTGTATTACAGAGCAGTCTCCCAGTACTCAGTTCCCCCCCGCTTTAAATCGTAACGGTAATTTAAAGAGGGGCTCTCTTTCTTTCTCAGCTGTGGTTTGAGCTGTTAGTCAGAGGAATATTCCATCAGCCTCTCTCCAGAGCAGGCCTCAGACCGGTGTGGGTTCACTTCCTTCATTTGCATGGGCAAAAGCTCTGAGTTCACTGACCTTTTCTGCATAGTTACGCAAAAAAACTCCACTGTTTTCAGCTGTGGAACATCGTTCAGCGATCATTATTATGATGCAACGTTTAATTAACAGCTTTGGAAAAGAAAAGAAGTTATATAAAATTTTTGTGCTGAACTTTGAGTTTTTAAACACACCGGTTCGTGATCCTCAAACAGGCACTCCTGCCGTAGTTTGTATTTGTTTGTTTTCGTATTTTTTCTCGATTTCTGTATGTCGAAGCTTGATTTTTTCCATCTGTCAACAGAAAGCAATAGACTCTCGGGACTTTAATCTGGACATGGTGAATTCATCACTGTAATTAGCGTCGTTCCTCGCAGTGGTCCTTCCAATGAACTTCAAAGGCTGCTTGCTAAAAACGTGAGGCAAACAGAACCAGATGACCCAGGTCGGCCTGATGGCTGTTTTGGCTGTGTGGTCAGGAGATAAAACAGCATGCTGATCAGAGCGTTTCGATGAAGTCATTTTTCTTCCTTGATCCAATGGTCCCTTACAATAACTCTGTTAAATCCAATGAAGCACGATATGGAGGGAGTGGTAATAATAACATTCCATATTGTTTTGTTGAATCAAACCATGTAAAAACTGTGTAAACCCCTTAAAGGGCCCATAACACGGAAAACCAAATTTCACTTGCGTTTTTGAAAAAAAAAACAAAAAAAACATAGGATGTGGTTTGTAATTCCACATATGAAAACCAAGCTCCAAAGACAGTCTGCTTTAAATTCAATGTTTCTGTGATGTCACACAAACAAACATATGCTGTATATCCACCTATTTAACCCACACCAGTTTAGCTCTTCACATTTACACTGAAGGATTGTTTCAGCCACGACTGCTTTTTCAATGCCAGATGTCAGTGACATACATCAGTCTTAAGGACGCACTAGCAAAAACAGTCTGTTTAGATCTAAAGGAAAAATTAGGTTGAAAAACGGTCATGTAATAACAAATTACGACTGCTTTTAAATCCCTTCAATTTCTCACTCACAGCTACAAAACATGCATATTAGTTTAGTAGTAATTAATTAACAAACCATCATAGTTAGTACAGGTAGAAGGTTCTGCTAACTTTACAGAACAATACATTTTACTCTGCAACTACACTGAATATAATTCAATAATAGTATATGTTCTCTTAGTAGTGTTTATACAAAATAAAGCACTATGTTTGGATATGTTAATTTTAACCACTACTTTTCAAGACTGCTCTAACAGGCCTTGCCTTCTCTGGGTAGGTCCTTTCTACTCCTGAGCGCTGTCCACTGGCATTGTGTTAGCAGCAGTTTGAGAATATGCAGTGGTGTTTGACGTGTCTTAAGTAAAGCACATACTAGTCTTCACCAACAAAGCTGCATGTGATATAAGAAGAGCAGACTAGCGAGTGGAATTACGTACTACTAAATTAGAGAGAAAATAGCTGAAATGCTTTTTTGCTACTTTCTTTTTACTTTATTGTTCAGAACAACAAGCATGATAATCTTTATTAAATAGAAAGACCCTCATTTTCCAATAAACAGACCATTTAAACCATATAGCTTTAGTAATTTGGGTGTCACAAAAGCAATGCATGTACATATAACCTAAAGTCTACAATAGTTTACCTCCCTTAATTAATTCTGAAGTTATAAGGGGTGTTTTAGCCAGGATTGCTTTGTGGTGGATATTTATGTTTTCAGGAACAGAAACAGACAATTTTTTCTAAAAGGACAATGAGGTTGGAAATTGTGTTTTTTGCCTACATAAACCAGATATTTTATAAGAGAAGACCTAAGAGGCAAAAATAAAGTACAGGAAAAGTGTAGGATTTAGACCCCTTAAAGGTGAGAGATGAGTTGTGAGATAACTATATGTGAAATTTGAACCTGACCCAAGCTGAGAAATGACATATGTACTGAATGGTGGGGTCTGGACAAATTACTCAAGCTCTAATAGGACGTATGTGATGTCTCAGCCAGAAAAGAAAACAAAGCTGATCATACCAGAGCGGCAACACTGTGTAAATTCTAAAGTGTAAACAGAATCATGTTGTTGTACATTCTATTTTAATCTTGACTGCGTTCTCTACATAGCAGTTTAAACACTGCAAAAAGTAACATGAATAGTATTTACCCTCTGCCAACTTTCACTGAGTCAGCAGTTTGTGAGCTTGCCCACCCGCTCCCCCTAACCCCCTAAACTCTCGCTCTCCTTGCCAAAAGTGGAATCTGCTCCTCACATGGTCCGGATCATGAGCCTGTCCCAGTGTTCGTCCCATACAGGGCCTCATTGTAGGAAGCCTCCCATCACTCCCTAATGGACCTTATCATAGCCGGGCTGGGGGGGCGCTCGAGCCTCCCTGACTCGCTGTCATAGTAACAGAGTTGCAGCTGCTGGTGTGTGTGTTTGCTTGTGTATGAGCGAGGGGCCTTCGTGGGGTAAGGACAAGCAAAGGCACGCTGTGGTGTTAAAAACATATTCATCATAAAATCTGTGAATCTTAGAATGCTGGCTAAGAATAGAACAACAGTGAGGGGCCATTAACATTACAACATTGCTATAGAAGCACCCTATTATTTAGAAGGGTCAGCGTTCTAACACATACTAGCCAAGGCACCTATTCATTATATTCCCAAAGCAATATTGCACAGATTAAGCCTAATCTTGAGGCTGCAGTTTCACAGTGGAAATACTTCGGCTGGCGTCGTATGTCAAGTCAGTATATGCAGCTTTAAGAGACGCTGTCAAGCATTCAAGTACGCGGTGATCTACAAAAAGTACTTCTTACGCAAATACTTAATATCACAAGGGATTTTTCACAACAATCATAACACAAGCTGCTAGAGATGCCATCGTTTTTCACTGCCAGAGAACCCAAACAGTGGTGAGATGTAGCAACTGTGCTACTGGTCATTATTCTCTGTCACGTTTATAAAATTTCAAACTTAGTTGGCCAGTCTGTTGAATTAATTCAAAATATGGTTCCAGAGAAGAAAACCCAAAACGCTCTTTAGACATAAAGCTATTAAGTATTAGAAACTATGTTATGACCTATTAAAACCCATGGTATTAATTAAAATAGCAATAATTTAAATATATACAAAATCATCATTTATAGAGTACTTTCTATTAGGAGGCGGTCTCAGACTGAGACTAAGCATTTCGCATCAAGCTGCTCTGAATGACTTTGTTTACATCTCAACTATTTTATTATGCACCTAACTTGCTAAAAATAAATTAAATTAGAGTAAGTGCTAGTTTTATGGTTGGTGGAATGTTGACTATAAAACAGTGGACTATAAAATGAACAATTGTTTATCGTTATAATAATTATTAATCATTTTGTGTATATCATTAATTAGTTTATTACTTCTACATGGGTATTTAATTAGAGTTCAGTAAGGTCCAGTTAGAGGAAATTTCCTCAAGCCAAGGTCCGGACAGTCATCATTTTTAACTTGTGTTATGATTCAGTGGTGTATCCTGTTTACTGAAGTTCCCTAGTATCAGCATCTTATACCATCAGCTACTGAAAAACATCACACAACCGTTCAATATATTTCAGTATATTTACTGTTTAAATGCTGAACTAAATTAACTTCTAATAAATGTTTGGTTTTACATAGCGGTATTCTCCAAAACGAGGCGAGAAAGTGTCTGTCCATTCCTGGTTAAACAGTCAGTTTTTGCTGTTGACTTTTCTTTTTTTAGAGCACTTTATTTTTTTTAACTGGCTTTATTCTCCGCCTGCTGATTCTCATTTCGTACCTCGCCTGTGTGCGTGCCACGCTGCATAATCTGTACAGATCTGATTGGCTGAGGAGCGCCATTGGTGATCTTACAGCGCATGTAATTGGCCCGTATATTGTAAGGACAAGAAAACTCTACCGCTTGAAATAAATCAGAATTATCAGAATACATTTTTTCTCCGTAGTTTTGGGTCCGCAATGGACAACGTCTGGGTCTGCCTATTAGTGACCTCTGTTCTAGAGCACAAACAGGGAAACATACTTGCCAGCTAGTGTGACTTGGTCTATTTTGGTATATCGACATCATACTGACACATTTTTCCCCATTTATCAGTCATTTTAGACGTAAATTCCTGAAAAATGAAAGTCAGAACAGGTTGTATTGTTTGCAGTTTGCAGGACTACATCATTGATTGAACAAAACAGCCTGCCTAGGAAACGTACAGGGTGAACTTGTTATTTTAAAACAGGTAGCCCCTCTCAGCACTGCTTATGCACTTTTGTCAGTGTAACAAGTAAACAGTCTACAAATCATCTCTTCCACATAAAATCAAATTCCCCACAAATAACCTCTTAAGCAGGCATGAATTGACCTCTGTGTTGTTTGGCGGTTTCTTTTTCCCTTGCCCTCCGACCCACAAACACTGAGCCGCTGCTGTGAAGGCTCAAGCAGCGATCAGCCAAAAATCCTGCATTTTAAAAAAGCATGCTGAGAGCGACGCAGTAAGTGATTATGTGTTTGTTAGCAAGCTTAGCCACCCAACCAGACCTTTTATGTAACACAGATTGTAACAAATAAGCCTGCAAACAACACAAGGAGAGTGTTACTGTACACAGTGATGCCAAAGCACATGAGCTGTAAGAGGATAAGACCCCCCCACACACACACACACACACTCACTGTATTTTTTTTTAAACACTGTCAGGATTAAAAGTCGTGCATATGTCCCATATATGTACATATCTAAACTCAATTTTTTGGCCATTTTATTAGGCACACTTGTATTTACACTAGTTTTTAATCTCTAATTGTAGAATTACAACCAGAAAAAAAGATCAAAGTCTATTTAACAGAAAAGTTGACCACTAAATATAATAGCAATCTTTATCAGTATTTGTTTCCACTCTTTGCTTTTACTACAGCTTACATTTTTCAGAGGGGATGTGCTTTGAGTTTCTCAAAGACATCCACAGGCATTGTTTTTCACACCTCCAAAGTTCAGTCTTAAAAGTTGGCTGCATTTTCTGGTTCTCAGAATCCAAGTAATTGTAAACACATTCAATGATAATGGTGGTCAGTAGAATGTTCTTTCAGATCCACAGCACTGAGCTGTCTTCTCACAGTGGACAGCTGGACAGAACCAGCTGTGGATTCTCTTGCACGATAGTTAGGAACTCGTTTTTTGTATCTGTACTCGTTGTTTATTTAATCAAATCCATATACTTAGTTCTACCATTATAGACTGTAGACTGTAATCTGTTTCTCTACATATTATAATTTCATCCTGTTATTCAGTGGTCAAGAACCACAACAGAGCAGCAGGTACTATTAAGCAGGTACTATGATCAGTGTCACTGCTGGACTGATAATAGCCCACCAGCCAAAAATATCCAACGGGCAGCATCCTGTGACCACTGATAAAGGACTTGACCAACACTAAGGAGAACTAATACTATAGGAGTATCTAATAGCATGGACAGTGGGTGGACACAGTGGTTAAAAAACTTTAGCAGTGTCACTGCAGTGCTGAGAAAGATCACTGATCCTGACCATCCTGACCACTGATGAATGGGGTAAGGGTGGGACTATATAAACATGTGGACTACAGACTGTATTTGTAGAACTATAATGTGCTCCTATATGGTAAGTGGAGCTGATAAAATGGCCAAGGAGTGTAGATACAAGGTACGTAATAAAATAGTCAGTTTATATTTTAATATTTCTTTATCAGTTTTGGAAACTTCTTATTTTCCTTTGAATTTCACCTTTATTACGCAAGAGGATCTTGCATTTAAACTCCTTCAGAAATCCATCCATCCATTATCTACCACTGTTCTGGGTATCCGGGTCTGGGGTACCTTACAGTACTTTGTGTGCTTGTATGATCTCAGGAGCAATGTTGTCAGGTCTTTTGCCTACTGGTAGGGTCTCCCATGGCAAACTGGTCCTGGGTTATGGGCCAGACAAAGAGTGATCCAAATAAACCCCATGAAGACCACTAGAACAACAAGGACCCAGGGTCCCTTGCCCAGACTAGGGTTACTGGGACCCCACTCTGGAGCCAGGCCTGGGGGAGAGGCTCCTCGGTGAATGCTTGGTGGCCGAGCTTTCACCCATGGGGCCTGGCCGGGCTTAGCCCGAAGGAGATACATGGGTCCGTCCTCCCATAAGCCTACCACCTGTAGGAGGGGGAATGAGGGTCCGCAGCTATGTGGATCGGGTGGCAGTCGAAAGCAAAGGCCTAGGCATTCCGATCCTCGGTTACCAAAACTCCTTAGAAATATCTCCTAAATATGGATAATGGATAATGGATAACTAATGGATAACAACTGCTGTTTAAACTCAAAATTAGATTCATGGTGGTAAGTCTTTTTGTGAACAGTACTGTATTCAGTAAATGGACCTGATTTAATAATGTGGCAAGTGAGTGTTGACTTAAACCTATCTCTAACCTTAACATGAATTTGCTTTTAGTTTTTTTCCTACATAGTCGGAATATTGTTTGTCTGTAAAATGTACTAAAGTGTACACGCACACTGGTGCTGTCTTTTCATAGCCTGTGCATTTGGAGAAATAAAGAGTGTACACTCTCCCCTACATGCACTTTGATCATAAGACTGTCTCTCTCCTTCCCTCCATCTCTTTCTCTCTCTCTCCTTTTGCAGTACTCATGAAAAGAGGAACTCGTTGACCACTTCCCACTGAGACAGGCTATGTTGTGCTAATGTGCTGATTCACATGCGTTCAGTGTACAGGAAAAAAAACCTTTGCCACCCACGAACACTTGCATGACTTATAAGAAAAACATCAGCTCATAAAAATAAAAAGGAATAGCATTTATCAGGTCGCATAATGCATCAGTAGTTAACAATATTCCACAACACATCTGGTGCCTATGATCCATTTATAGAACACATTCATGACATGGGTCAATACAACTGAACAGACCCTGCCTGTTTATAAAATCTTATTTATTTGCTGACACCTGAAAAATGAAAAAACAAATGTGATGTACATATATAAATTGAAACAGTTTAAAAGTTCAGTTGTGACCATTGGTTTACTGTACACACAAAAGAAGTAAGTGAGAAGGACTCACATTATCCCCTGTTCAACAAGTCAAGACTGAATATGAATACAAAAATCCCATAAAAACTACTTGGTGTGATACACGGCCCAGAAACAAGAACAAACCTGCTGGTACTGTATAGGTACAATACGTACATTCCTGGTGGAAAAAAAGAGATCACGTGGGAAGACAGGCTGGAAGAATTGTCTGGGCCTGTTTGTCGTAAGGCCAGGGGCCCTCAAACTGCAATCTGATAGGATGAGCTCAAACTGATTGTGGAGATATCACACTGACGGAATACTATCAGTTTAGTTAGGAAACCTAATCTTATTTATTGGACTCTGGATTCCAAAACACCTCTTCAAAGTAAAACATAGTATGCAATGCTCAACCTATAGTTTCCAGTGAACAGATTAATATTCTTTGATAGCCGGCCAAACTGTAATATTTGTAATAACACTAAACAAAAAGGTTTGCAGAAAGCAAGTCTCTAGAAAAACATGGAAGCTTGACAGTTTCGCCTGAGAAAATTCAATGGCCTATAAGTGAACATATATTAAAATATGACCTATTACTCCTGTTTTCAACATTGTACTGGAACAATCTACCAGAATAGATTCATGTGCTTCTATATTTCCAACACAATATTGTTCTCCTACTCTGGGGAGACCCCTGTAGAAATAGCAGTGCTAGGGAATCCTAACCACTGATCTAAAAACTAATGAATACAACAGTGATATTTGGCTTTCTAGCAGTAATGTAATCCACCTAACATCCTTCTGCATTTGAGAGTTAGTGAAACAAAAAAACCAAAAAAACAATCCAATAACCCACTCTGTTTCCATCCTAAAAGAGTTACAGTTCCGTAAAAGTTCCTCCCACTTCATCATCAGATGGGGGTTTTCCTTGTACAGTGTAGGCTAGTAAGTATGCAGATGTTTACAGTTTCCATATTTATATATATATAGATGTTTAAGTGATTGTGGAGTTTTTCTATTGGTTCAAACATCTTAGAAACTTTTACAGGGTTTCCTAACATTTGAACAGCAGAGTGATAGGGGGCTAATAAGGAATGCGTGTATCAGATGGACTACGGTCTGTAATTATAGAACTTCACCTTTATAAGTGCGCCTATAGGGTAAGCTGAGCTGATGAATTGGAGAGTTAGTGTAGATACAAGGAGGTGTTAGGAGGAGTACCTGATTCTACCTGATTCTGATTTTAATGAATCGGTAAGATATCATATAAATAAGACAAGGGCAACTGCACCGTAACAATAAATATAACTGTGGTTCAGCTCATTCTGTCTTTTGTGAATGTTTTAGACTAGAAATGTTTCATTACATTGGCCTTTTCTACAACTTTCTTGTTGTAACTGCTGTGAAAAAAATCCTAATCCCAGGACTCCCAGCATCAGAGAGCATTGCATTAACTGGGATTATTCTAAATAGGGGTTACTTTGAGATTATCACACATTTTAACCTCCTGCGTATGTGTCTAAAGATTAGCGTACTGTCGCTGCAATATAACCGTACAGGTGTGATTCAAAAGAAGCACATTTACTTGCATTGTCGCAGTCTGAGAAAGTTCTTTAACATTCCATTAAAGATTTAGGACCAACAATGGCTGGGAAATAATGAAGATTAGTGGGCTACAGTACTGTTAAAAATACAGGTGTGCTACAGATATGGTCTTTACTAGGCACTGTTAACAGTTACAGCTCCTCAAAGCATGGCTGAGCTTTACATAAGAACACAGGCCTTATCAGCCATCTGCTGCAGCTGTCAGTGAAGTCCTAAAACCGTCCATGTTTTTCTTGAACACTGCAGCATATTAACTGTATTCGATGACTGCATGACAAATCAGTGGTTTCTAGCAATGTCTTGATTTATGCTAGAAGCATAACAGAAATGCTTTGGTCGAACCATAATTGAAGGCCACTTGGGCCTGTTTAAAAACAAATAATTCCAGACAGATCTTAGAACCATGCCTGCGAGCTCCAACCATTTGACTGAATATCCCTCAAGTGACAATCAACAACAACAACACAAAAAGAGACCATACATAATGTACCACCGCAGTTATACAGTAACCAGCAACCCACTGATGTCAGACACCATCTTGTTATTATGCTGTCAAAACATGAAGATAAATGTCAGCTTTTATTGGCTCGCCATTTTAATTAAAAGGTGGGAGTCGGCAGTTAAGCTGAAGTAGCTGATATTAAATGCGACTACACCCTCATTTAAGCACCTGTGAGGTCATTACAGTAAAGCCATACCGGGAGTTCAATAGGATGGTCATGCGGCGCCTTCACGTTTAGGTGTAAAAAAAGGGAGCACATCACTAAGGCCGCTTCTCGGGGACACTGTTGCTGCCCTGAGGTCATTGTCGGTTCTTGACAATTGTAAGCACTCTGGAAGCTTCGCTCAGTGGTTACAGACAAATGTGCTGGCAGAAAGCTTCTATATAACCCTGGAATTCTGTGTACAGACAAAAGAAAGTGGAAAGTGATGGTAAAAACCATGAAGTTTAGAATCAGGTTAATAGGATCAGGTGCTAACAAAAATTAAAAGGAATTAAATGACTTTAAATTTCTAGGACCTTATTAATGATGAATTATTACAATGATTAATATTATTTATATGACAAATAGCAATGTAATCTGTTTTGGTCATTTTTTTTCAATAATGTTATTGAAGTATATTTTTAAGGAAATGTGCATGACAGCTTTGTTTTCATAGATAAGCAAGAAAGTCAACATTTATAAAAGTGTTTATACTAAGTGTAATAGCTATTCTTGTGGCAGCTGTACATGATTGTACATGAAAAGTTTGAAAGCTGCAGTTGTGCTGTCAGTTTGCTCTCAGTACTTTATAGAGAGGTGTGTGCTTCAGCCTGTCGCTGCAATATAACCATACTGGTCTGGGCAAGACTGGCCTGCAAATACAAGTAAACGGGGGAGCCGTTTTTTTCCTCTCTCAAGATAAAAAGCACTATAACAGCTCTCTTAGTTGTTTTTCTATCATAGTGTTTATAATCTACGTGGAGTACAAAAAGAGTCTTTCTCCAGTTACTTCACATCTCGATAGGATAATTGCTGTTAGACACTGAGAAGAGGAATGTGTAGCAGGGTTAGGCTTGCATTAACTGAATTACTAGTGTGGTGGAAAATAATTCATTGTTATACGGTATTGTAAATCACATATTTGCCAAGCATGGATTTGGCTTATTTCCCTAGGTTAACGCCTGTGGAGACAATCCCATATGTCACACTTCCGGGTGCTCCCTCTGCCTTTATCACCAAATACTACAGTTCCCAAAATACACTTCTTGATGACAACAGCCAATCAGAGACTAAGTACTGATGTCATGCACCTGTGTCTCATTAACCTTTCTGTGTATATACCTGTTCAGTTTGGTTGTGACCTTGTTTCCTGTTGTTACTAAGTCTGCTAATATCCTGTTATTATCCTGCTTGTCTCTCCAGTGTATTATCCTAGCTAATTCTTGTTTCTCTCTTGTTTTTGCCCTTTTGTATTGGTTTGCTTGCTAGATTACTAGTTAACTCCTGTCTTTAATTCCACTCATACACTCCTGGTCATTAAACCCTCTATAAATGAAACCTACACATGTTTACTTAGTCTACTGAGTGTTACAGAAATACCTTCTGCTGCACAGATGGAAGTTATTAAGGATCTTCAGTCTGTTGTGAGTACTCAAGGTCAGCTTCTTGGCCGACACAACCAGTTTTTGGAGCCATTAACTAGTTCTACTTGTTGTACTCTCATTCAACAACTAAACAAGCAGCAACAACAACAAGCTTAGATTACTGCATATCTCAAGGATATCTCTAACCAGCTATTGTTGTTAACTCCTAGAGTATCACCTCCTAATAGTTCTGCTCTTTCTTCTCCTCAGACTACTGGTGTGTTTTTATTAGTGCAATGGCTTCCTGTTGCAATGTTCTATATTCTTTGCTAATAAAGCATGCATGTCATTTATTATATCCCATCTTACTGGTAAGGCTTTGGAATCAGCTACAGCTATATGGTCTGTGATGGAGACTATGTAGCTGTATGGAGACTTAATTTTATTAAGGAGTTAAAGGCTGTGTTTGATCATCCCCATGAAGGACGCTCTAAGGGAGAGCTTTGGGCACATATCAAGCAGGGAAATCACTCTGTGTTTGATTATGTACTAGAATTTCAAACTTCAGCTGCTGGTAGGGCTTAAAACAAGTCATCTTTAGTGGCCAACTCAAGTTAAGCCCTGGCTCTATGATTCACTGCCTGTGTACAAATGAACCCCACTACCTAAGAAGGTCCAATGCCATCCTCCGGTCTTGTCAGTCCTCCAGGGAATCCTGCGATAGACAGCAGCCTGTTGAACCCATGCAGTGTGATTAATTTCACTTGACCCATGTGGAGAGGCTTTGCAGGTTAGATACCAAGCTTGATCTATGTAGTGACTTACAGTCTTGTCAGGATTAAAGAGCATGACGAATTGAAAACTGCCTTTCTCACAACTGAGGGGCACTTTGAGTACTTGATAATGCCTATGTGTTGTGGAATGCCCCATTAGTAATATACTTAACTTTACTATTTTAAGACTCCATTAAGTATATTTAATTGCATCTTAAGTACACCTTCTTCTACCAATTCTGGATTTTTAAAAAATACTTGGAGTATATTTGAATCCACCTTTAAGGTAACTGTTAGTATACTAATAAAATATAAAAAATATATTTATAATTGAATAACAAAATCTAGACAACATAGTGTGAAAAAGGAGTATATTAAGTATATTTAAATGTGTCATAATAGTGTCTCAAAATAGTACAGTTAAGTACAATTATTTAATTAAGTATATTTGTAATAGCACTATGATATTTATTTAGCATACTAAGTACATAGTATAGAATAATAGCACACTTTTATTAATCATAAGTGCTTAAAATGTATTGATTAAGTATACTAGGGTTAGATATGTCTATCTAGTGTTATAATATAATATAATATAATATGCAACCCTATCATTTTATCTTTTTTGAGGTCCATGTAATAACACAGCTCACTCATTTTGAAAGACTTTAATTATAATTAAATAGTAAAAATAGACTATCTTTGAGGAACAATGGGACAAAATCAGCAAATAGTGAGAAACAAATAGTGAGAAACTGGCCACTGGCATTCAGTCTCTCTCTCTCTCTCTCTCTCTCTCTCTCTCTCCCTCTATATATATATATATATATATAAATACATATATATATATATATATATATATATCTATATATATATATATATATATAAATACATTTGACCTTATTTTCTGGATGAACCGGATTAAGTCAAACCTCCTGGAATTAGACAATTCCTTTAACTTTTTGTATTTGTTGATTAGTAAGTCACTAATGAGCCATTTGTAGGACTTAAACTATAAATGTGAACCTTTACAGCACAAAAATACACAACACAAGCAACCTCCAAACCATACAAAACCTAAAACTGTGTTGGCCTGCAGACTTTTATTGACAATGGGAAAATCAAGATTTAAATAAACACGGTACTCGATGGTGTGAATGCTGGCTAACGATTTGTGATTTATTGCAACATGACCAATGACAACTGTCTTTGCGTTTTGAAATCTTGATATGTTGCCACTCTCAGCGCTAGGTGATTTTGAAACCTGGTTGTAAACTGACACTTGGTTATTGATGTTTGTGGTTTTGAAGTTCTGCAAAAGTGAGATGCCACTTACGGTACGGCAGAAGGTGATGAACTTACAGACAACAGGAACATCTGAACGGTCAGAGGAATGGCCAGAGGTTGTTTGCAGAGGTCGCTGTCCAAACACCTGCCTCAGACACATTTGTGTAGGAAACATCCCAACTAGACCAGAAACTGTCACTGGTGTCCAAACTTTTGTATATAATTGTATGTTTGTAAATAGTAGCGAAAATATTTTAGTATGATTAAAACTGATTAATTGTTATTGTTGTGAGCACAGTCATTTTTGTGGAAAGAAAAAAGATATTTAGGGAAAAGAATAATCACCCTTTAAATTTTATATCATTTATAGAACTGAAAGCCAAAAGTGCAGGCTCTTACCTGTGGATACAGAATGCAAACAGATAGCAAATACAGTTAATCATGTAACACTGCAATTAATTGTGTTTAAGGAGAATTGACTGCATAGTAAAACTCTAGGTGGCTAAGGGTTCAATAAATACCTGTTTGGGAAGGAAGAAAAAGTGCATTTAAAAAAATTGGAAGGTTCCTAGAGATTGTTTGTTAAACACAATAACATAATCGGTTTTGGGACATGATCAACAATATTCACATATCAAAATGTTTTTGTTAAAACTTGACACAAATGTTTTACATGGTGTGTGATGCAGTCAACCCATATTTTGCTCATGAGATACTGTGAGGGATATGGTTCACATGCAACTGAAGGCTGAGGTGAGAACAGGTTAAGGCATGAAACAGTGAGAAAGGTCAATAGGGGCAATAGAGGAACTTTTCTTTAAAACAATATGAGCCAATAGTATTTACAGAGGCAACCAGTAGACAAATTCACAAAGTTCATCAAGGTCATTGCCACTGATTACCTGCTTTTATTTTATTTTTTATATTTGTATGTGTATATTTTAAGTATCTCAACTAAACAGAGATGTTTATACAGTTAATGTGCATTTTAATTTATCTGTTAAAAGACAGTTATAACATAGATATTCAAGAGTTTTATTGTCATATGTACAGCAGAACAGGCAGTTACACTGTACAATGAAATTCTTACTTTAGTGTATATAGTGTAGTTTTGTAAAGAAAAAAGAAAGAAAATTGCAGGTACTCTGTTGTGTCCACACAATTTATATAACCTCTCAAATCTAAACAAAAGAATTTTGATGCATTAGACTAAAAAAAACCCAGAATACAATCACTGCAGAAAGATTCAGGTAATTAAGTTCTAAGACTATGCAACTGCAAGTCTTGTTAAAAACTGCATTGTTTCTCAGAATTTTGTCTCATTTGTTAAAAATCTGTTTACCATCACAAAGTCCATCTGTACTGAATTTGGTAAACTTTTTTTGAGACCACTAATCCACATTTATCATATACAGAGACATTTCAAAAACAGGCAATAATTTATGTTCTATCTACTAAAAGCCCTAAACTGGCCCATATTGGTGCTTGGATCCCAATGACCATGGCATGCAATATAATTTATATACAGTCCCTCAACTTGTGACTCTAAACAAACATTGTGGCTGTCCAGTTTTAAGGATTTAGCCATTTTGACCACATTGTGCACTACGATTTCTCTTTAGGTTGACTTGGATTTTTGCCAGCATAAACCAAAGCTTGTCTAACCTAACAGCTGCAATTAAAGAATGCATTTGTGGGTGAAGTATGTACAGGTCCAGTGAATTTGATGCACTCACCCCATTGAATCATGTCTGGAGTTCTTCTCTGCTGGACAGATACTAGTTCTTGTACTAGAAGCACATTATTTTCTTTTTCAAACTGCTACAAAACAATTCTCAATGGTGATTAAAATAAGAACTCTGTGCAGTAAACACTGATCACCGTTCTCTGGCAAGTTGGATCTACTCCACAGAATTTGCAGATTACAAAATGCATTAGAATTAGGTTGATTTGTCTCTGTAGAAGTTAATTCAATGCTGGAGGTTTTATGGCACTGCTGGATGGAGCTTGGCGCTCCAACAGTTGGACAGTAAATACCAGTCGCTGAAAAACGATTGCGTCACTCTTCATCTAGCTCCAAAACTGCGGAGCGCCATGCAGAGCCTGGTTACGTCACAGAGTTGTACTGTACCAAACTGGCCTTTAAATCCTTGGAGTTAGCATGAAATCTCTAATGCTCTTAGCCTTGCTGGAAGGGGCCTACCCTGTGCCATGTGCGGGGCTGGAATGTGGGCAGTGGTGGGGGTCAAGAGGGAAGAGGTGGGGTAAAGGTGGTAAAGATCAGGTACTATATAGCAGGTACAACATAACCCAGGCGTGAACTCTGCCCCCCCTTCCCTGAATGTCAGAAAAGAAGCTGAAATCCAGCTTCACATCAACAACATTCCAAATCAGTCCAAAACCGTTGTGGGTACGATGAAGGAAAATGAAAACAAAACTGAAAAAAAGCACATGAGATCTCCTTCCCAGATAAACAGCTTTAAAAACTGATAGTGTGATCTGACAGGTTGGCATGTTGGCAAGACTTGGAGACTCTGGTTTGAGATGTTGACAGATGTGACAAAGAAGCAAGTCTAAATGATACTGCGAGGTCATGTTGCGATATATCAGGTTTTTGAGATATATACAGCAATTTGATTGAGCTACCCCCAAAAAGGGTGTGTTTAGTGTGGGAGTTAAGACTGTAGTTCAATATTCTGCATAACATGAACAAAATATATATATAAAATAATATTTTCCATTTACAATACATTGAGAACTCATCTTATGTACAGAGTACCATTTGAGTTCATATTTAATGCCTTATTATGAGACAAAAATCTGCTAATAAGTGTTCGTTAAGCTTATATACAACCTCTGCAGCAGGAGTTTGCGTGTTTGTATTTGTGTATTTGTGTAATTGTGGTATATGCCAGCACCTTCTTTTGGCAGATACTGCAAATGTGAGGTGTTTCAGGAAGTTTCACCCACTTGCCCTTACACAATGCTTCTAGTACTGTGATCTTCTTGGGCCATACTGCATGCACAGCATGGTTAAAGTAGCGGTTTCTAGGATGATGCAACTTTTTAAATTGATACTCCAAACAACAGGGGACAACATATCACCAAAATGCACAGTCTCTCCTCCTCCCCGTTCTCTCTTACTAGTCTGGAAGAAACGTTTCACGTTCAGCATCAAACTTCATCCCTTCACTTGCCAGAAGCTGTGCTCTTATAAAGTGCTACACAGTGGCATTATGAGACAAGTGTCAAAGGCAAAGAACTCAGCATGATGTTCGCAGAGCTAAGGGTCGAATGGGATTTATTAACAAGACTGATGATCAAGCACAACAGCAAAACACGAACAAACAATACAAAGGGGCAAAGCAAGATCGTGCTCAGAGGTACAGGCAAGAGTCGAAACGAGGAGAGCAGTCGACCAGGCAACCTAAACATGAGGGAGAGACAAGAGAAATAAAACCGAAGTCAAAACCGGAAGATCAAACAGAGCCAAGCAACCAAGACCAGAAAAGGGCGAAAAAGACAAAAAGGAAGAATCGATAAACACAGAGAATCAAAGTTAGAGTTCAAGACAAGAGATAGTGAAAGAACACTCAGGATTGCAAACTATGTTTGGCAAAACTTTGCAGTGAGTGAATGTGTGGATGTGGTTTAAATGGTGTGTGTGTGATGATATGCAGGTGTGTAATCAATATTCCGGTGACGCAGATCGTGAACATGGTGTGAGTCTGGGTATTGGTGAACATGTGGTTGTGATGTCATCCGGAAGTGCACACTGGGAAATGGAGTCTGAAAGTTGGTTGGTGTTAGATGAGACTGTAGGTGTGACAATAAGTCGGGGCTGGCTGGTCAGCATGCTAACTTCTGTAGATCTAAAACACAATACATAGTCACATTTGATATACCGTCAAAAATTATATTTCTTTACATTCTGTTGATCATTTTACTTCATGATCATGTTTTATCATATTGGCCCTTTAAGATATGCAAACTAATATTCAATGATGTTCAGGTCAGGAGACTTTGAGGACCATTTCAAAATCCTAAGCTTGAATTTCGTCAAGCATGTTTTGGAATACTGTCCAAAATCCACTCTACTCTACTCATGCAGTGTTTCCTGTACCACTGACTGTCTCACAACCCCAACCCATAACAAATTCACCAACCAAGCTGAACAGCAGGCAAGGTGTTATTTTCATTGATTCCTGCTCCTTTTTCTCCAAACATACTTTTGGTGATTGTAAAGTCTTCCATTTTTACTTTATCAGTTCTTACTTATTAAGATGTCTTACTTCTAATGGATCTTCTAATAAGATCATGTCTGTGTAAGCATTGTTCTTAGTGAGTTTACAATTTTTTTTTTGTAAGAACACGAAAACAATAAAAGTTTGCAGGTCTTTTGGCACAAATAGTAATATCCATTCAGAGAAAATGATATTTCATCCAGGAGGTGGAGGCTGACCGTTAAATTGATGTGTTGAAATCACAGGCCGATATGAGCTGACTGATATAACTGAATAATACATATGTAATGTAAATAAAACTGTGGCCATCGATACCTGATAATATCGCTCTTACATCAAATTTCATTACAGTGGAGTGACTATTGTGTATACCACTGTGTATACCAACTAGTCAAGTAACACAAATGTAAATGTTACCCTGATAATAATAATATAACACTAAGAAAATGTTTTCGGCCCAAAATGTCCAACAAATCTATTGAAAGATGAGTCAGCTATAAGCATGTAATCCTAACCAAGTCATATAATAATTTTGTGTGATGTAGCTTTAGTGTTTAATGCCATTCAGATGGAGTCAGTTTCTCTAAAACAAAATATCAATGAGATTCCTTTTTAAGTTTGTTAGGTACTAGGTATTAACCAGTTTTTTGGGGGTTTTGGGGTAAATAATCATGGTAAATTCCAAAACCAAATTACAATGAAATGCCTAACTGGCTCTATGTATAAACTGGGTAAGGGTACATTACTTTCTAAAACCTATATAATTATTTTAGGGTACAAATTTCTGGGAACTTAAATGCTGTACATGAATAAACAAAGAGTCTTGCATAGTATACATGTGTCTATTACATATAAATAACATCTCAAAATAACATCGTCAAATCTAGGCTCTGAAATAATTAAAAGCTAGAAACCTGTTCAGTGTAATTTATTTTGCTGTCCTGGAACTCACCATCACACTGATCAAATTAATGATCTAATACTATTAAGCTTGTAGCTCATACTTAGCTGAACTTACGGGACTGCAAAAGAAAATGTCATCTGTGTGGGCTGATTGAAGTTGTGTGAGTTTGTAACTGTTCATTCCTGGAGGTGCTAAGAAGGCTTCAGAGGACCCGGTTTGTGTTTTGGATGTGGTTCTCTCTCTCTCTGTGTATTCTCACTCCTCCCCTTAGAAAAGAAACCCCAAAGCTAAGTAGGGTTTATTGCAGTCAGGTGTACTGTTACCACCTTCTGGACTAAAACTCTCTAAGCATCCCAGAGTTGGTAACTGAGTGTTTGAGTTTGTTGTTCTGTACAGGGGATGATAAATCAGTTCAGATCGACCTGTTTGATGGCCCATAATGGGTTTGAGTAATCCAGATTAGCTCAGTCTAGAGGGAGGAACACTGCACTACAGAGTAGCCTTTAATCGCGCAGAGCATCCGAAAACCCACACGCACAGAAAAACACATCATTAGATCACTTTCTGTCTCTTTCGGGAGTGATTAGTTATACCCCCCCCTGGTCTTCTGCCCCAACTCTCTCTGCCTCCTGCCTGTGTGTGTGTAAGGACAGTTTTGCTGTGTGTTTGTGTGTGTGTGTGTGTGTGTGTGTGTGAGTGTGTGGAGAGAAGCCAGTGTTTCTGCATATGTTTCCCATTCAGTGTGAGAAGTTTAGTAGTGCTGGCTAACTCAGATACACCACAGAGAGCTCAATAAGTCATTTCCGCCAAGCATCCTTACTCGCCAAACACACGGCCCACAATGACCTCTCTCTCTTTCTCTCACTTTCCTTCTCTCTCTCTCGCTCTATCTACCTCATTGCCCCTAATTTCGCTCTCGCTCCAACTCTCTGCCCCACTTTCTTTCTCTCTTTATCCTCTCTCTTACTGTTTCTACCGTAATGCCCCCACTTTCTTTCTCTCTCACTCTCGCTTTACTCTCTCCCCACATCTCTCTGCTCCTCATCTCCTTCCCCATTTTCTCTTCCCCCTTTCTTTTTCTTTCTCCAACATCCCTCACTCTCTTTTTTATCTCAGTCGCTTTGTTCCTGTCTTTCCTTCTCTCCTTTTTCTCTCTGCCTCTTTCCCCACTCCATCTGCTTCTCACAATAATTGCTGTTGTCCAATTATGTTGCAGTCAAGCCATCTCTGAATTACTGTATTTCTGAGAATCCAACTGGCATCAGCGATCCGAGTGTCTAAATTCCAAATTGTGAACAGCAACTGAAAACACCAGGGAAGAAGAAAAAAAGAGCCTGGCCTGCACTCGTTTTCACGTCATTTTACTGTCTTTCTCTTCCTTGCTCCTTTTTTTTCTTGCTTTCCGTAAGAGAGAGAAATGCTGAGAGCTGACAATGTTCACCAGTAGTTTCACACACTCCCATGGAGAGATGAAAAAAGTGGAGACTGGAGAGACTTCCAACTATGCTCTTAACTAGATAAAGTAGCTTCCAGCTCCCCGCAGAGAGAGAGAGCCCAAGATTTATGACACAGATTGATTTGCCCTGTGGGAGATAGGACAGTGTGGATAAACTGCAATACAGAGATCTGGGAACAATAGAAGATGCACAGACACGCATACATTTGCATACACAGCTTGCCAAAAGTATAGACACAAGTACAAGTGAATTGATATGTGATAATTCAGTTCAGTATGTTACATGGTTGGCTCTGTTTAATAGGTTTTTTGAGTCGGAAGTGCCTCAATCCACATATTAAATCATGGAACATTGACCTTCACGTCCGGGAAGCCACATCTTTGAGTTCCGTTTGTCAGGCTTGTTGACAAAGATCTAGGAGGAGCTAAGACTAGATAGCTAGCTGAGGCCTTAGTTAAGCAGCGCATAAATCAGCTAAAAGGTGTCAAGAAACAAACTATAAAAAATGTAACCCCTTTTCAAACCATAATGTCTGAATAAATATGGAAGTGACTGGAAGTGACACTATTGCAGCACATTTTTATATATTTTTGGTCTTGACTAAAAAAGTATTTAATGGATTGTCAATACTTCTACATAATTAAATTGTCACAATGTAAACAAATTCATTTAGAGTGGTTTGATGTGAAATGACTGTCCTCCTGTCTGTTGAAGGCTGTTGAAGGACTGATCATCGGGCCATCACCCCACCATCACCAGCCAGCTCACCTGTCCATTTACTGCTACACCCTCAGTTACATCACTGTGCCATCCAGATGCACCAGCACTGAGATAGGATGGGACTGTTTCAGCTCACGCCCACTTTACATAAAGACTGTCATAGACTGCCTCAGCCAGAGACTGCCTCAGTCATACACTGCCTCTATCTGTGCAGCTTCTAAAGCTTTGCTATCCAGATTTCAAACAGAGACTCCTTTCTTTGGTATTTAGTTCAAACTGTAAATACTGTTTGACCAGAGGAGGATGGGTCTCCCCTTGTGAGTCTGGTTCCTCCCAAGGTTTCTTCCTCCAGTTGAGGGAGTTTTTCCTTGCCACTGTTGCCTCTGGCTTGCTCACTGGGGGATATATGTTATAACTGTTTTCAAAACTCTGTAAAGCTGCTTTGAGACAACATCGTTGTAAAAAGCGCTATATAAATAAAATTGACTTGACTTGACTTGAAATGCTCCATAGAGAAACTTACATAAATGCTGCTACACATTTGCTCAAGCATTGTTGTATGATTGTTCTACTTTAAACTTTTTTTCCAGATTTTTACGTGTTCACAATATCAACATTAATCTAATGAATTAATTCATAGAAGAAGACACATATATGTTCACTAGTGGTTTTAGATTTCAAAAACTCTATGTTTGTGGACGTTGTAGACAATGTGACTTGTGGTTCTTCATCATCAACACTGTCTCAACACATCATTTCACATCAAACAATTCTAAATGACTTTATCCCTATTCAAGTTTTACCTGGGAAGGTGTTGTTTTAATATTACCTGGGCATGTGCTGTAATTTAAGTTATTACAAACCAGCTCCAGATACAAACGTGCCTTGTCCTTCGTTTTATACAAGACTGCTAAGAAATAATTTGGGAGCGAATTACCTCCCAAAATTCCCTAAACTCAAACTTCTTCAGTAATAATACTCCTGTTCTAATCAGCATCTCATAATGTAATAGTATCAGGTAATAAAATATGGACGAGTCTGAAGTTGTTCACGAGGTTCTTGTTAGAATTTTTGTGGTCCGCCTTAAATAGTGCAGCCATAATAATTTCCAACTGAAATAATTTCCCATTAAATTCCATTACAAGTGTAGTTTAAAGGGTTTTCTGTTCTTTTACTAAAGAAACGAAAACATTCAACAGTCAACACATTCAACAAACATTCAAAATAATCAAAATTACCGTCTATGGTTATCAACTGTTCAAAAAAAAAATAAAAATCACCTGATGCCAGTTAGGTTAAAAAATAGCCCTAGATTAACATGTTACTGTGTGTTGTCTCCAGTCTCATGTTTATGTTTACAAAGTTGGTCTTACTTCCAAACTGTGGTAAAAAAAAGGCAAACATGAGCGCCAAC
Organism: Megaleporinus macrocephalus; assembly: GCA_021613375.1. NCBI lineage: Eukaryota > Metazoa > Chordata > Actinopteri > Characiformes > Anostomidae > Megaleporinus > Megaleporinus macrocephalus. The sequence goes on from CM038728.1 coordinate 16,693,399, forward strand.
GTACTGTGTACACACGCAGCACTGCTGGTGTTAGACTCATGACACAGTGAAACCTCATGGCCTGCTGACATCATCGTGTCATTCTCTGCTCGAGTGAACCTCTCCCTGTGACACACACTCACACAACCTAGTGACCACTGCGTGCATCTGTGCGTGAGGTTCGCAGGTCAACTCATTTTTTTTTATCTTTGTACCTTCTAAAGTCTGTAATTCATAATCAGGGCATCTTTATTTTGAGAACCCATCAAACTAACCAACCTGCAGTGGAAGATTTGATCATGAGATCATGAAACTGATAATGAAAGACACTCTCTACTCCCTGAGTGAACACACACGCACACACACACATGCACACTCAGGCTTTCAGAGGTGGAAATAATTTATGGGAATTCATTACATTCCTCATGACCACACTACACAATAACAAAATCACTGCCAGAGAGAGATAGAGAGAGAGAGAGAGAGAGAGAGATGTTATCTGAGAAAAAAAAACTGATATGAATAGAATGCTAAAGATTGACTGAAATAAATCTTTAAGTAACATTCATCTTAAGCTTACCTATGTTATGTAACTCTGTCAGAGGGGCATTTGAGGCCCTCAGATGCCTAAAGATCTTTGTGAAATAAAAGAATATGTCTTTTATTTAAAGAATATTTTGCTATTATACTTATATAATAGCAACCTGCTATTGGCTGTGGAGTTGCGGGGGGTGTGGTGACATACTGCGATACAAAACTACAGCAACATTTTTTAGCCCTTTACAAGTAGTGAGTTTCTGTCCGTAGAACCATTGCTGACTTCATATGTCTCTGGGGATGGACCACTCTCAAACAGAAGTGGTCTGTATGACAAGCGCCATTACAAAATGCATACTGCATGCACTGGGTAGCATTCAAAATTAAATGGGCAAAAGCTGGTACTACCAGTAATTCATCTGGGAAGTCACAACATACCCCAGAGAACACACAGCAAAATTTCCCCCCAAAATTACGAACGTTCCAGCTGAAGAACTATGTATGACGCTGGCCCCTGAACCCCTGAAAAAAAAAGTTGATAATGCTTTTGCTGATCGCTCAAAAATGCCACCAACACCAATCAAAAATAGGCATAGAAAACAATATATGACTCCACATTCCTACACATTCAGTCAAAAGTGCTTTTAGCTACACTAATATGACTAATTATGAGACATCCTGACAGACCCCTACTGTTCCTTCTGAAACTATTTGTCTATGTAAGCTTGATTAATGGAGCGACTCCATTGTGTGCATGCATGTGATCGCTGGCCCATGAAAATACGGTATGTACCACGATTTGTGTATATGGTCTACTAATCAAAGATCTCAACCACAATAATAAAAGCAACATTACCTCAGCAGTTTACTTTAGCTTTTACTAGCATCTTTAAATCAGTATCAGCTTTATAAGAATGGCACAAAGAAGATACTCTTAGACAATGCCCTCTTTGTATCATTCTTATAAATGATTTTCACATTTTCTCAGTACCTCACTTTTTGGTTACTATTGAGTCACAGGCTTCTCAGAGATTCCTCAATTAATACTTGCTCTCTCTTTGTTCTTCCTGCTCTTTACTTTGCACATAAAAACACAAAAAAAAATATTAAAAATATATAAAAAAATAGAAAATTTGGGTTTGAATTCTGAGAATCCCAAAAACAACCAACTGCTAAGACCGAACTTTAAATATGTGGAAAGATATTTAATTTTTTCAGAAAAAACAGAAAGCAAGCCAATAATGGAAGGTGCAATCAAGGCAGAGTTGGACACAGCATTACTGAAAAATGTAATAATGTAATAGTAGTTAATTGTCTTAAACTTTTGCACAGTCCTGTAAATTAAGTAAACAACAAATGCACAGAACAATAAATTAAAAAAAGAATAGACAAAGGCAGAGTTAAAGCAGGTTTTCTTGTGAATGATTATGTATTCTTATTAGCTTCATTTCATCATATATGATGATGACATAGAGAGAGAGAGAGAGAGAGAGAGTCGGAACCACATGTGTAATTGTGTCAGTGGATATTTTGGTGTCAAATGACTTCACATCAGCCTGTCACATGAGGAACACACACACAAATACTTTGCATCTCTATTATGTCATAGCCCCTGAGACTGGTGTTTGTGTGTGAGTGTGTGTGTCATGTACTAACTCAGAGCAGATGTCAGTGTTCGAACCCCCAACACACTGCGCTACACAGCCAAACACGTAACCTCTACTTCAAACATCTTACAGTGTGGCCATAACCTCACAGTTCTCCAACTGCTGTCTCACTGAAATCCAATCCAACAATACGAACAAGCACTAAACACCTATTACTTTAAAAGCACTTACACACACTGCCTACCGAGCCCTCCACTTCCACACCACATCACTCACCTACAAGTATTATAAATAAAGATTGATGAATGTATGTATATCTGTTCTGTTTCAGTCACATAACATCAGAATCTATAATAAATAAAATATGAATAAAATAAAAAGTTACATAACTTTCCTCGTAACCTGGGCCCAAAAAGCATTTCCCAAACTAACTGTGAAAAAAAAAAGCACCTGCAGTGCAGTTGGACATAGATGCTGCCAAGGAAAACAAAAAAACATCACATGATTGTTTTACAGAGCACAATGTGATAAACAACAATTGATAAACAATGTTAACTGGTTTTTGCCAACAGTGGATACCATGTCATTAGTTGACTAGACTACATGAATTCAGCCTCATTTTGATCAATATTTTTTTCAAAATTCAAAATATGGGGTCAAAAAACATGTATTAATTAATTAATTTATTCATTCATCCATTCCAGGTCCAGAAATATTTTTTTAGTCAGCCTATTATTTGTTATTATTACCATTATCTTTTAAGCTACTACATAATTTCTTCATGTCCCCAACCCTTAAGTAAACTCTATTATGGTTTGTGCCAGAAATTATATCATTTGATCTGATGAAGACAAGGATCTAAAATGAGTTTTCTGTTATATTTTCCATTTCATGGTTCCCTCATTACAGATAAAGGGGGTAAACTAGATACACCAACCACTTTAACTCACTTAAATTTAACATGGATGAAGCATCCATTATCACAGTTCCACTTATAATTATTATATATATGTTATGCTCATGAGCTGGTGTCCACTATGTGGTCCGGTGGTTTTTAACACATGTGGAATAATAGTTGCAAAGCTAAACCCTGTTACACTTCTGTTACCACCCTACAGGTAACACGCCTGACAGTATTAAAACAGTTTGTGTAGTAGCTTATCAACAGCATAGCAAATGTTTTAGTGAATTATTTAAGTGACTTTAATACTGTGCCTACCACCATACTATATTGCCACCAACCTATTAGAACTTGCCATAGAGTTGGAGAACTAATTTGGTACTTTTTTCTCATGAAAATATGTAAAAAACTAATTTTACAATGTCTTCACCTGCCATTTTATGTCCAAATTATGTTCTAGACATTTAGACTCAACCTAGACCTGATAGATATCATTAATAGATACAATATCTTAGGTTATGCCTGTGATCTAAATCTTCTTAGTTTGTGAATTATTTTTTTATATGTATACTATGTCATCATATGCCGCTACAAAATTATTACAGAAGAAAAAACAGTGGTTAGCACTTCTGAAGTCTGTAGGTAACAGATTTAACGTGGTCTTTTTGACATTCTTAAACTATCGCTGACATTCTGTGGTTGCATTTAAAACATTTGGGGGGAAAACCTACAAAAACAAAGCAAAACAAGACAAAACAAATCAAAACCGACCTGTTTTAAGAATTAGTCATGCTGCCCACTCTCAGGTGCTACTGAGCAGGCCTGAGTTTCCTGAAATGTCTAAGCTTATGAAGAAAAACGTCACCATGGTGTTTCTGAAAAGCAAACACCCTGCAGGCTAAACCTGCTGTAGTTTAAGATGTGTCATGTTTGACGGCCTGAGCCCCGGACTAGTTTTCTGCTTAAGTTCAAGTTTTCTGAGAATGTGTCCGCTGGGGCCGTGCCCAGTTCCAGCTCTAACAGCAGAACTGTGTGAACCAGATCACATTCTTTCTCAAGATATTAAAGAGCATTAAAATGCTTTACGTAAAGCAGACAAAGTTGCAGGACCAGTAAGTAGAATTTGAGGAGCCAGTGATTATAAAGAAGAGGTAAACCACCACAGGACGGTAGGAGAGGGGTGGACAGGTGAATGGTCACTCTGAATCTCGCTTTATTTAACTATCTATGCTTTCTTTTGTAGCTACTGTTTTAAGGCTGAATTATTTAGAATTGGTCCAGTTTGAGTTTCCAGTTCAAACTACTATGCTGCTGAGCTTGATTGTTGCAGCTAATCAAAACTAGGCAGGTTGAAAAATGAAATTATATTCTTTTTCCAATTCAGAATTACATGACAATTCATTTACTATGAGCTCATTAATTTAAAATTAATTTCACTTGAAATCAGATATGTGTTCTACAATCAATATTTTGCAATAAATTGTTTGTTTCTGTTTTATATTAGACTGGATATTAAAATATTATGAAATTCAGAGCAGAGAGGGACTGCCAGAACTAGTATTCAACATACAATACTGTGCAAATATCTTGTTCAGAAAATCACCCATTAAAATGAATACAAATAACCCTACAATAAGCTTATAAATAATTTCAGTTACTACTCAATGCCTGGTTTGGCTAATCAGTCTTTCATTATCAAGTTTGTTGACTGTAGAATGTATCAAATGTAATGTGATGGCTGGAGAAATCTGTAACCAAACCTGTGCTCACCAAATATCACTACTGTTTTTTAAAAAGCATGAAATTCTTGCTACTGTCTTCATGTTTGTTTGCATTTATCCTACTGTTACAGTTTGTTTTACACAGAAAAACACACTTTTTGTCCAGATAAATGATTTTAACCAGTTTGTACGAGTGACTTCTGCACACTACTGTGCATGTGTATGATTTGACATATTTCCAACAACCACTACTGAAAAACTACTGTAGTCATAAGAAAGGCTTTCAATGCAGAAGATATGAGGACCTCAGTCAAGAAGGTAAGTTCCAAGTCCCCAAACATGACAACCAAGTATAGCCTCTTTGTAATGTGGGCATCAAAGCAAAATAATGTGTTCTAAACAAAGGATGATATATTTGGCTACTGAACACTAGTGATTACTTTTACTACCAATATAGAACACATTTGTGTGAAAAATTTGTTTCTTTACACAGCTGGAACATTGCTGAACCATGGCATATGCATCACAAGCTAGGTATGTAGTGAGCATTTTTTACCATCTTTGATGTACAATCTATTAATGATTCATCAAGAGGCAGAGAAAGGCCTAGAGGGGCAGCACAAGCATTCATTCTAACTAAGACACAAGTAACACAAGTACAATTACTTAAACTGAACATAATATTGTATAAATATCACACTCAAAAAGGCTGGAGCAGAAATATTAATATATAAAGAAGTAAAATGTTTATTATAGCAGTGATAAAACATTAATGCAGTAGTAACTTTTAGAATAGAGTGGCCAGGTAACTATACCTGCTTATCATTTTCACATGAATAAAACATTCCTCAAAACAATTACTGCCAAACGTACACTTAAAGACAAGAATATGTTGATGTAACATGTTTCAGTTACATAAAAAAACCCATTTTGAATAGAAGTTACACACCTTGCCAGGCAGCAAAGTAGCCTACAATACATGCATGTATTCAACAGTAAAATGAAATTAGTCAGCATGATAAATCATTCTTGACAGTTTTTGACAGTGAACTTATCTTACCGTTATCTATTTAATAAGGTAGCTCACAAAATGGGAATTTTGGGAGCTGGACCACGTCCTGATTACCTCTACCTACTATTGTACGGGAATGGAGCGAGAATGGGAGTGTATATCACCCCCATTCTCACTCTATTCCCGTGCCGAACAACACTGCATGATGATGGGATGATGGGTAACCCATTTTTCAGATCGACTGGTTTACTTGCCTTTCCAATGAGCCATGGAACATTTTCTGATATCAAGTTAACCAGAAATATGGGACATGAAATGACCATTCTCCTCACCTGTTGCCTTTTCTGAGACATAGATGTTTTTAGTGTCACATGATCAGTGACTAGCTGACAGACAATAAATAGACTAGTAGCTTTTTTCTGAGAGTTTCACTTTGGTTTACATCCCCCAGTCCTATTCCCCCTTTGCTTGGGTGCTTGTCCTCTTCTTATCTATCGCGTCTTGGTACTGGCTGACTACTGAAAAATCACATGCATTTCATCGTTCATATAGCCAACGATGGAGCTTGACGAAGATTGTATATTCTCTGTGGCTACAATAAAGTCAGTTGATACTGCAAGTGACAATAAAAGTAGCGTTAAAAAAATATGTGATCTGCGCTTTACAAGCGTAATCCGTTAATTGCCTTCCTAAACACTGACATATTATACGGTTTCGTCAAAACTTGTTTGGGCAGAGATTAAGACGTGTCTAGTAGTGTAGCGTCTTGTTTCTCATGTGAAGCTAAAGACAGTGGGACAATTCTATAAACAGTGCACATAGGTCAGTTTAGAGTCAACTGCATGACTGAATAGTGTTGGTATAAAATCTTTTCTTTATAATCAGAATGTTGCCATCACACTACAGAGAATCTCATAAGTAGAGATACATAGAAACAATGTCAGAAATGAACAGAAACGATAGCTGATGGCTCATAGTTACAGCCATTTACATCACAGAATCTTTTTACATGAAACAGTTATGAATGCACTGGCTGTGACAATAATTTGTATTTTTTTAATATGTACAAAAAAGTACACAAAGAAAACATATATTTTTGGCTGACCACTATATAAAACCTTGTACCTTCATTTTTTTTAATATCATTATAATTTTTCTATATCACTGGAGAACTGCCGCTATCCTTTATTTTGAGTGAATTTTTAAAGAATAATGGGCCAACAGAAATGCTCCAAAAATTAATTTTATTGATTTGAAAATAAAGAATGCTTTGACCTCTCATGTAAAGTTACAATTCTGGAGGAACTTGTTTGACAGTAATGAAATAAAAGATATAAAAGTACAACTCGTGATTTTATACATATTTCAATATATATGTAATATAATAATAGATATATTTACATATTTATATTTATTTATCTTTATATTTTTGATGTGACCCCAGTTCTATCACCAACACTAAAAAGACAGAGAGAGAGAGAGAGAGAGAGAGAGAGAGAGAGACAGTCAGAGCTATTGTCAGAAAATTGCTTGAAAAATGTTATAAACCACATGCATGATATCAAAGTTTTCCCAGGCCCGCTGTGTATGTAGTCATCAACAGGGAGACATTCTACACACGTCATAACTGACCACAGGATCACACTTCTGCTAGCAACGAGTATAAGTGACCATAGTCTAAAACAAAATCACCATCATTCTTTATCAAACCATGTCCCACAAAAGATCACGAATTTGCCAATCTTGCACAATAAACATCAAATTATTTTGTATGTGTGAGCAAGTGTTCTACAGGAAATGTGGCCTCATAAAAAATGGTAGGAATTACAACAAGCAAGAAGAGTATTCACAGTGTCTTTGCATATTTCTCAGCCAAACAAATTTTATGACTGGAACTACCTCTTCTATAATAAGAATTTGAGTATATTTTACTTTGAATATACTTTTTATATACAATATATAAAAATATACTAAAGGTATAAATAAGAATTCAACAGGATCATTTCCCAAACTATTATTAAAAGCACATACTACACATACAGCACATACTTTCGACCCAAAGGTGGCTTAAACACCTATAAAAGCTTTGATGCTTGCATCTCCATATTAGAGTGGGGCTTACCATTATTCTCAAGACACTTTCTTTATCAGCTGTAGTAGTATTTAGTTGTAGTATTTACAAAAAAAATCTATTAACAAAACAATTCTAATGATTAACTAACCAATTCGGAATCTCTATAGGGAACAAATATGGCATATTTCTGCACAATTTGTTGACTTTAACATACAGTAAAAATATTCAATGTGCCATAACTTCCGCACAGGCCACATTATCAGTTGTATAAGTTGTATTTGTTTTACTGATATGTTAAACAAATACACAGTGCATTATAGTAGAAGATGTAATTATTTAGTTAAGGTGAAAAAACCCAGATTTGGTATTTCATGCCCATTTGCAGCTTATAAATAATAAGTTGAGCTCTGCTCTGATTTTACAGCTAGAGACCATGATCACATAGACACAGACAGAGGCAGAAAAATAAAATAAATCTCATGAACGTTGTTATTAACTAAGAAACATGAAATTTAACATAATCTGTTTTAACCAGCAAGAGAGTTGGTGTTAATAAATGTGAAACTGTCCCTCTCTTCAGTTCACTAAGCAAAACCTGTTTAATATTATTCAAGGTCTGACACAGTGCCTGAAGTGAAATGTGCAGAGCAAGCTAACGACTTTGAATCAAAGTTATGCAGATATGAGTGCTAAAGCTGGCTTCCTATTCGTTCCACCTTAAACGGTTCCACCGTTACATTCCTGCACTTGTACAAGCTATAGCGTTTAAGGGGGCACAGAACATTTGAATAAGAAGCTGGCAAGTAGGAAGGCAACTTAAGCCTCATTTTAAAGATTAGTGATGGCCATTCAGTTCTCTAGATAGTGTTTTAAAAGTACTGACATCTGTACCACTGTCACTGTCTTCTGCTAGGCTGGAACATGAGCTGGTGTACAGAAACGTGTGGCCCATAAATATTAATGAATCAAGACATAATAGTCTAGGATTCTGGAATTGTCACGTTTCACTGACCTCCTTTGCAGGATTTGTATTTGAAGGATACGTCAGTTCTATCAAACTAAAAAATCAGCAAAACATGTCATTTGACTAGGATGCCCTAACTTTTGTATATGACCGTCCCTGAGGCGCTCCACATCTAAAGAAAATCACCTTTTCAGATCTATCAGAACTCGCTCTTTGGGATTTTTCTGAACATAATAAACAGTTTGTCATGAAGAAGGCACTGAGGTCAGAAAGTCCGGAACCAGGGGTGTGATATTTGTTTACTATGCTAAGCTACTGCAAACTGATGAAGTAAAACACGATAAATTGTTAAAAACATTTTAACAGCTAGGTGTCCATAAACATGGACAGTGTATATCCTGGGTCTTAAATAACATATTAAGCTTAGCTTCAAACATCGAAACCTGTCAGCAGAGATCATAATCACCAAATGTGCTATTGAAACTATGCCACTTCCTCAGATGTTCTCCCACTGACTGTTATCAACAGTCAATATCTATATGCTTAAAGGACTGAGGCAGATAGAAGTGTGTGTGTGTGTGTGTGTGGCGTTGATGTAAGTAATGCTCTGATGGTTTTGGCCCAGTGGAGAGATACCTAGCTTCCCACAGAGAGCTCCCACTCCCTGAGCTCCAGAGATGGCTTCGGCTAGAAAAACAATAGCTGGTGTTTGCAAATGCTTCGCCTTCAAATTTATGTCCTTTTCCCCAAAACAGCATTTGCTGATGCAAGCTAACAACACAGGAGGGAAGGGTGACTCATTTTAAGCTTGAATCCTGCAGCCAGAGCAAGCAAGTCCAGGGCAGATTAGAGGCAAATTCTACAGTGTTCTGTCAGGCTTAGTTCTACACTTAATCTTACTATGGAATATAGTCTGACTAAATTGGTGACTATTGTTTTGTGTGATTTTATGAAGAAGGAACTTTGTCAACTGATTTCAATCTATATTGCAGCTTGAGCAATGGCTTAAATAAATAAATAAATAAATAAATAAATAAATAAATAAATAAATAAATAAATAATAAAAAAATAAATATAAGGAGTACATATTAGTTATGGATAAGAAAACAAACTAAGCAAAGAAAAAACCTAAAGGACACACAGACTGTTGGTGTAGAGCCCTATTTAAGCTTAATTAATTTTTGCAGAAACTGTTTGAGAAGGAAAGGAGGTAACAAACACAGACAAGGTTAATAACTTTCCCCAAATAAATGTAAACCTACATTGTGAGGTTGTGTGACCTGGGTGGCCAAAAAATAGTGGGTTCACTACAACTGACTGCTTGGGTTCCTCAAAGTACGACTGATTCCTTGAACTACGTTCAAACACACTTGAATAGTCTTGACAACAAAGAAATTGAACAGCCTTGACAATGATTAAAGGTACTATTGAAGCTCAGGTTTTAAGTAACACCTTGCACTCTGCAGCTAACCTCCAGCAGTCACTGCCACTTCCAGGCTTTAGCAGCAGCCTAGCAACAAAATAAGTCTAAAGGCCACAGAGCCTGATACATTCTACAGCAAGAGAATGTATTATGCATTATCTCATGCTTAAATAATGTAAGCCCTAAACTCAACAAAGAAAAATATTAAATGTTTCAAATAATATTATTACAGATAAATACTTTTAGCTCACTTTAAAACATATATTAAATTTGCTGGTATGTTCCCCACTCCCAGTGTCATCATGGATTCTGCTAGCCCCTAAAAGAGGATGCACACAACAGTGGCACTGCTCTTACAACACTCTGCAGATGACAGAGGCTGCCACTTATTTGTTGACCTTCATCACCTGATGCTTGTGGATGTTTGCTTTGCAAGTGTTATTGAATCATGCTTGCATTTTTCAGTACTGCATGGCATATCTTTCAAATAACCTTGTCCCTTTGGTCAAAATAGCCTCACACAGTAATTCTTGTTTGCCTCATTTTGCTCTGATTTGGCTGTTGTTGGCACGAGTGCTTGGTTACATGAGTTGACTTGAGTTGAGTTAATAGCCAACTATTTCCATATTTTTTATGTATTATTTGATATTTTCTTAATGTTTAACCAATTGTATCAATTAGTCACAATGCTTATTGCCAGTTACTGGATTATGTGTGCAATATTAAAGAATTTAGGTAGTGCTTTAAAGAAATGATGCTGGTAAGGCAGATTTTTACTTCCACCATGACGGCAGTAAATCAGTAAATTATGGAAGGTGAGCGCTTGACAATTCTTTAACAACCTTGTAAAAACTACAGACATGGCAGATTCCTCAGTTAGAACCTATCTGGCTTCAATAGGGTTTAAGACACATATTCAGCAGTCAGTTTATTCACCATGTGTTGTAGGTCAGCTTTCTGTGAAATGGGCCTCACTAAATGTTAGGTTCTAGTTATGACCCTGAAAATACCAGCTAGTGAGCAGACAGCAAACAGGCAGACTGCGATGTTTGCACGAGACTGACTGGACCTGTTCAACTAGATTATTGTACTTAAAGAGAGAGAGAGAGAGAGAGTGAGAGAGAGAGTGAGAGTGAGAGAGAGAGAGAGAGAGAGAGAGAGAGAGAGAGAGAGAGATTGGTAGGCCAATAGTTAACTTTACTCTCACAAGAAAGGGCACACACACACTCAGACACAAACTTCCCACATCCTGTGACAGTGAGCATTACTGGCAATTCATAGCAAGTCTAACTGGTTCTATGTTTTTGCTCACACACTCAAACACACATGCACACAGAAATACAGAGAAAAAGGACACACATCCTGTGCTTCCGTTAATTTCACTGTATTCCACTGAACAACAGTCCAGCAGTAGTTCTCATCCTCATAAGCAAAGGTGTCAAAAGTATTCACATTCTTTACTCAGGTAGAGATATAGATACTTGGGTTGAAAATTATTTCTGTAGAAGTATTAACTCAAGCTTTTTACTTTAGTAATACTGATTTTAAAACTACTTAAAGTACAAAAGTAATGTAATGCACTAGTGCACTACCTTACTTCCCCAAAAAAACATTCTTCTAAAAGCTATAATGACTATAATGTTATATTAAACTGTTAATGTTGATAAATTTGGGATGCGCTAGGCTTCCTGTTTCAGCCGCGTATACGCCCATTGAAAATGAATGTATTTTAGTACAATGTAAATATATTTAAGCATTAACATGTGTTTCATGGAGTGGAAGATTTGATGACTAGTTGTCTATTAGTATTGTGATGATTCAAAAAGTCAAACTTCAAAGGCATGTTATCAGTAATCTTTACTGGAATGTAAATGTACATGAATGAAAACAACCCAAAATGAAATAGAAGTAACGAGGCTATTTTTAAAATGTAAGGAGTAGAAAGTACAGATAATGGTGTGAAAATGTAAAGAGTAGAAGTAAAAGGTCAAAGGTGAAAATAATTAATAACCAAAATTTCTACTTAAGTAAGGTAACGAAGTATTCCTATTTGCCAGCTACTTTTTAGAATTTTCTCATTCCACTTTAAATGGTACAGCTTCATATGGACTGCTGCAATTTGCAGACACAACTGGAACCGGGGCCAAAAAGTGGTTTTCATTTGCCATTTTGTGTAGCTTGTATCCTGAATTTGGGTGAAAAGTTATTTTGTATTACTCAGTAATGAAATATTTAGTATCTTTCATTTTCAGTTATATGTGTAACTGTTCAGTTTTCATCAGCGGTTTTAAGACGGGGCGGTTAAGTTTATTGTTGAGTCCAGTAGGCTTTAATTTAAGATGATAATTGCTTGTTTCATTCCTGGGTTCGCCACTTCCCATAATATATGCAGCCTTGTTACAGAATGTTTTGTCCCTCAGTCCTGCTAAAGAGTTCTAGTCCAATGAAACATGACATACCCTCTGTCCTCATATACCCTTGCGAATGTTAATAGCAATTTTAATGTGTTGTCACTGTTTTATTAAAGAAAAAAGTGATTAAAGTTGTGCATTAATGTGAGTTCAACTCCATTTTGCCTTACAAAACATAAAAATGTCCAATGAAATCACTACATAATCAGGTTTCTCGTAGCTTACTATTATAAAAAAATAAATAAATATCTATTTTACGTTAACAAAGCGTTTGTGCTCATTGGTTCTACTTAATTTAACAGTGAAACCTGAATAGAACGTGTCAGAAGAAGACAAAGTGTTCCTGAACTTTTGACAGGCACACACAGAGCCACTCATTCGTTTACTTATTGCTGACTGAATCATTCTCTTGCACACATAAGAACACTCACTCTTGCTCACTCAGTCGCAAATGTTTTCTCTCATGAAGGGAAATCAGCCATGCACAGAGAAGCCTGAAAGCACTGCTCATGTCCATGCTGGTTCTAACCCATTCACCGAGAACATGTCATGATAGCAGAATTGTCACTGCAATCAAACAGGAATCCACAATCCCATTATCCGTAGCCAAAGCACACACAGTGTCAAACTAAAGCATGTCTCCTCTGTGCCATAACTCCAGATAATAATGTTATCCAATCCTTAACACACTGCACGTCTTCACAAGGACAGCAGCATAAATCCTATTAGTTGGCTCGTGCTGTATTATGATGAAGAGGTAGACGGGCATAAATCTACACCAGGTAAAAGGTGTGCGAGCATGAAAGTAAGTGTGTGAGTGTGTGTGTTTGGGCATGGGTGTGTTTATAAGAGAGGAAGAATGTGTGTGTGTGCTTTCAGAACGAGTGAAGAGTGAAGCTACAAATGAAATATTGGTGTTGGCCATGCTAACCACCTCACAGCAAGTTTGAATTGTGCCCAGGGCACCCCCCTCTCTCTCTCTCTTTTTCTCTCTTACTCACTCACTCTCTCACTAACTCTCCCCCTCCCTCCAAACATACTTAGCGTGAAGGTTCTGTCTTATAAGAATGTAAAGTTTCACTTAACTGTGTAGAAAATGACCACCTGACACAAAATTAGCTTTAGCATTACTAGTTAAATATATAGGATATCAGGGTTTAGGAGTTGAAGGCAGATATACTAATGTTTTTCACTATCACAAATCTATTTTGGTTCTGCTTTAATGATTTTGTGTTCTACCTTACTGTTGTTGTGTTCTGCCCTAATGCTGTTCTGTTCTGCCCTTATATTTTTGTGTTGTACCTTAATGTTTTTGTGCTCTGCCTCAAAGTTTGTGTATTCTGCCTTACTGCTCTTGTGTTTTTCCTTAATGTTGGTGTGTTCAACCTGACTATTCTTATACTCTGCTATACTGTCGTTGTCTTCTTCAGTCATGTTGGTGAGTTCTGCTGTACGGTCGTTGTCTTCTTCAGTCATGTTGGTGAGTTCTGCTGTACTGTTGTGTTCTCCAGTCATGTTGGTGAGTTCTGCTGTCTTGTTGTTGTGTTCTCCAGTCATGTTGGTGAGTTCTGCTGTCTTGTTGTTGTCTTCTTCAGTCATGTTGGTGAGTTCTGCTGTACTGTTGTGTTCTCCAGTCATGTTGGTGAGTTCTGCTGTCTTGTTGTGTTCTCCAGTCATGTTGGTGAGTTCTGCTGTCTTGTTTTTGTGTTCTCCAGTCATGTTGGTGAGTTCTGCTGTCTTGTTTTTGTGTTCTCCAGTCATGTTGGTGAGTTCTGCTGTCTTGTTTTTGTGTTCTCCAGTCATGTTGGTGAGTTCTGCTGTCTTGTTGTTGTGTTCTCCAGTCATGTTGTTGAGTTCTGCTGTCCTGTTGTTGTCTTCTTCAGTCATGTTGGTGAGTTCTGCTGTACTGTTGTGTTCTCCAGTCATGTTGGTGAGTTCTGCTGTCTTGTTTTTGTCTTCTCCAGTCACGTTGGTGAGTTCTGCTGTACTGTCATTGTGTTCTCCAGTCATGTTGGTGAGTTCTGCTGTACTGTTGTGTTCTCCAGTCATGTCGGTGAGTTCTGCTGTACTGATGTTGTGTTCTCCAGTCATGTTGGTGAGTTCTGCTGTACTGATGTTGTGTTCTTCAGTCATGTTGGTGAGTTCTGCTGTACTGTCATTGTGTTCTCCAGTCATGTTGGTGAGTTCTGCTGTACTGATGTTGTGTTCTCCAGTCATGTTGGTGAGTTCTGCTGTACTGATGTTGTGTTCTCCAGTCATGGTGGTGAGTTCTGCTGTACTGTCATTGTGTTTTCCAGTCATGTTGGTGAGTGTTGCTGTCTTGTTGTGTTCTTCAGTCATGTTGGTGAGTTCTGCTGTCTTGTTGTTGTGTTCTCCAGTCATGTTGGTGAGTGTTGCTGTCTTGTTGTTGTGTTCTCCAGTCATGTTGGTGAGTTCTGCTGTACTGATGTTGTGTTCTCCAGTCATGTTGGTGAGTTCTGCTGTCTTGTTGTTGTGTTCTCCAGTCATGTTGGTGAGTTCTGCTGTCTTGTTGTTGTGTTCTCCAGTCATGTTGGTGAGTTCTGCTGTACGGTCGTTGTGTTCTCCAGTCATGTTGGTGAGTTCTGCTGTACTGTTGTGTTCTCCAGTCATGTTGTTGAGTTCTGCTGTACTGTCGTTGTGTTCTCCAGTCATGTTGGTGAGTTCTGCTGTACTGTCGTTGTGTTCTCCAGTCATGTTGGTGAGTTCTGCTGTACTGTCGTTGTGTTCTCCAGTCATGTTGGTGAGTTCTGCTGTACTGTCGTTGTGTTCTCCAGTCATGTTGGTGAGTTCTGCTGTACTGTTGTTGTGTTCTCCAATCACACAATATTTTGTTAGCCTAGCTGAACATGTTTTAAATAAATATGATGTTCTCTGTGGTGTACCACGAGGCTCTGTTCTTGGCCCACTCCTATTTTCTTTGTTTATGTTACTGCTGGGTTAGATTAATAAAAGCAGGGGGCAAGTTGTCTTAGTTAGACACACTATACCCAGTTTTACAGTTTAATTGTTGGCCATATTTAAACATCTTCTGATGTTTTAGATCCTCAAAAATTCTTTATCAGCGACAAAATGCAATGCCCCATTAGGAGGTAACTTTTTCCATCATTATCGAACATCAACAAAACCTTCAAACATAATAAAACCTCATTTTCTATATGGTTTAATAAAATCTGTTTACTGGTCATTGCCTGTCAAGGATCAAATAATTTAAATCAGTTAGATTCTAATTGATCTTTCCATAATGTATTTTAAATGTATTCACTATTTCCATGTTAAAATAGTAAACTCATTACAGAAATCTCAGTATATTGTACATCTCTCTCTCTCTCTCTCTCTTTCTCTCTCTTTCTCTCTCTCTCTCTCTCTCTCTCTCTCTCTCTCTCTTATGCTGTCCCTCTCTCTCTGTACGTAATCATTAACTTTCTACTATCCTCATCACACAGTTAAAGTCATATGCTGTTGTAGGGTTTTACCGAAAGAGAGATAGAGAGTGCAGATAGAGAAAAGAGAGAGAGACAGAGAAAGTGAGAGAGATGGAGAGACAGACAGACAGATAGATAGAGAGAGAGAGAGAGAGAAAGAGAGAGAGAGAGAGAGAGAGAGAGAGAGACACTGCTACAGGGTCCAAAGGTAGTGTGTCCAAGATAAGTTTCAGCACAAAGAGTTGCTCTTAACTCAGAGATGACAGTGCACACGTCTGCAGGTGAGGTCATACACACACCCACAATGCTCCACCAGTAACCTCTCAGCTCACAGTGGCTTTTACTAGGGCAAAATATGTGCACAACAATAACTCCAGCACTGACAGCACTGACAGTCATGAATGCCACAAATACCAACGCTGTCTTTTGAGTTTCGGTACATTTTTATTCTAAAGATCTGAAGCGTTAGATTCTAAACTCCTTAAACTGCAAGTTTATTTTTGAACCTGTTACTCTATAACTACCAGTATTTTGGTAATTTTGATGAAACTATGTAAATAATGTGAGTAATGTAATGAGAGAAAGGAACTGTAGAACAGTTGTAGTACATAAAACACCACTTTAGCTAAACTTTACCTTAGAGTCACCCTTAGATGTTTCTTTAGGTTAAAATCTGTCACACAAAAAAGGTAATTTTCCTTAAGTGAAATCATCATACATCCTTACACTTTCCCTTAATAATCAAATTCCCCTAAATAATCCCTCAAGCTTTGTTTCCTAGCTGTTATTTCTTTATGATGATATAAGGTACAGAAAGCACTTTCATATAGTTCTTGGCCAACATGAAAGCTCTTATGGTTGTGTGTTGAGATGTTTGAGAAGGAGAATGAACCTGCTAGTTCTTCTCAACAAAAGCTAGCAAGTGGGAAGATGGCCTTTACTGCTGCACAGCTAGCCAGTAAATGTTGTTTTTTGGAAATCTTTATCAAAACGATATGCACGTTTTAGTGATTGTGCTGTATAATGTTTTTAAAATAACTGTACATGTATATAGATACATATTTATTTATACTAAAAAATACTAATAGCCACTAGTAAACAATAATCAAACTTGGTGTTGGGAAATGTGTTAACCTGCCTAGCTTTCAAAAATATCTTTTCTTAAACAGATTGAATGAACAGATGAATTTTAAGCTGTGAGAAAAAATTACTCAGTCCTGCTCCACCAGTATAAATACAGCTAAACTCTGTGGAACTTTCTCAGCAAGGGGAACAACCAAGCTCAGAGTGATTCAGCAAGACAAGAGACAGACAGACATAGAACCAGTCAAAGCAATAAAATTATAAAACCTGAATGAATTAATGTATTTACTTACATCACTGCCACTGAGGAACTTTTTACAGTCTAAATAAAAAACAAATTAAATAAATGTTGTTATTTTTTTTTTCAATTAAAGTAATTTTTGATTTTTGATTTTTGATAAAAAACATTAAGGTTGATTAAAGATGGATAAATTGCTTGTTACCATATCAGGTATTCTAGCAAGAAAACATGTTTACAGCACATTAAATATGTAAGTGAAACATTTCTGGTGGAGTTCTTCAGCATATAGTGGAAATTTTGTTTCATATTGATGTCCTCTAGGGTGTAGGATTGTTCACAGAGTGAAAGAGACTTCTTGCTGATGATTAAACTAAACAGTTCATTTTTCTCTTTGTCAGTAGTAACAGCTTAACAACACAGTTCCAGCATTTAGCTAGATTAGCTGCTTCAATAAGTTCCTTCAATGAGATAATTCGCTGGTGGATATGGTAGAATATTGCTACAGCAAAGCCCCAGTTACTGTAGTGGACCCCTTTAGCTGAGAGTAAATATCTGAAGGGTTTTTTGCAACATCCTTAATGAATTCCCCATTGATGAGGAAAAACCCTCCTTTAAGGTTCATGCTTTAGGGAAAACTTGAGGTTTTCCATACATTTGTGCATTGACCTATCCATGATCCACCCACATACATATTCTTTCATAGTGACTGCTTGTGGCAGCATGTATCTCACAGACAGAAACTGAGCAGTGCTCAATCATTTCTTATTAAGTTGAACAGAATTTCCACCAGAATTCTGTAAAACCTGTCCAAACCCTGAAACAGTTGCTACGAAACACAACTGTGGATAGATCTAGGCACAGGCCTTATGGTGTTTAAATGATTACTCTGAAGTCTGTAAATGTAGTGGAGCTAAGAAGTAGTCAGTTTCATTAGAGAAAATGATTTAAAATAAGTATGTAGAAATAAACTTCTTTCTACAAACTTGTTTCCACAATCAAAAATATTGACTAAATTTAGGATTTCCTCTTGCCTAGATTACCTATGGCAACTGGAAATACAAATTAGGTTAAAATGCTGAGATATAGCTCTAACTGCTGCTCTTAAATGTTTGGCAGAAATAATAATAAAATGTTTAGTCCAGGAGCCATCCTCAGTTGGTGACTGTTCTTCCTCTTTCCAAGTATAACTTTCCTAATTTGACATAACACTGTCATGATCATGATGTTTCCCTTGACATATCACGAAATATTGCTCTCTTACGTCATTGATGCCCAACTTTACCACCAAATGACCTTTATCAAAATTGAAAACACTGTGTTTAAGAAATTTACAAAATATACAAAATAAAAACCTTTGTTGTTAGTTTGATGTCAGAAAAGCAATCAAGAAAAATTAAGCTAGTATAAGATGCCAATTTTATATAGCATTTCAATTTAATCAAATTATTAGAAGTGTAGACCACAGGTTATCACTATAGCAATGCTTCCATAACATGACCTTTAAATGTCTCTGAGGCTCAACAGAACGCCTAGGACCTTAAGCGCACTCAAGCGCATACTCACTCATACTCCCACACATAGAAACAATCATACACACAATGTTCAGTTCTGTTTTAATAAGGTAACTTGTGTTTGTAGCTATGATTATCTGTTATACAGCCACACCTGTTCAAATTCATGATTTTGTGATGTAAAAACACAGAGAACTACAAGAAACAACCTTAAATAAGGCAGTGTTCCACCAATTTTAGTGCACATGTTGACAGTCTGATGACATATTGACTGGTGACTTTGAGAGTGTTGAAGCAATGGTTCTCCACCCTGGTCCCGGAGGACCCCCCAGCACACCTGACTCAACCAATCCACTAATTAACAACCCCTTCCCATTTATTTAAGTATTTTTGTTCCAGGACCAAGAAAGGAACCCACTGGCTTCAGGGAACACTCCAGCATTTTTCAACCTAATCTTTATTTGCTACATCCGTAACATATGGGCGATTATCACAGATGATTATTTTACAGTAATTAGATAAAGCAGAAATCCCACTAATTCAAAACACTCATAGCGCAAGCTTCCAATCTAAAAGTGTGTTTTGTGCCAAAGAGTTTTCTGCTCTTTCACCAAGTGCATGGAAATGCTTTGAAGTTACTGTCCGTGGTAAATGACCCTGTGGTACATCTAAGATAGAGATCTGGTGGAAAAATGTTGTTGTGTTAATTTACCTGAACCCTAACTTTAACCTCACAGACCAAAGTTTAGATATTCACTAACAGTAGAATGCACACATATATGGAGAAGATAAAGATGTTGTAATTGTTTTACTCTCTGTTTTTGGATAGAGAGAGAGCAGTTAGCTGCTGTTAATAGGCGACTATAAAACACTCCACTTCAACTTCACTGACGTGTCTAACAGGAAAATTAGGAACGCTTTCATAGGTGTAAATGAGCGCAATGTTCAGCCAAATGAAGGAACCCTGAAGCACTGTGTGTGTGTGTGTGTATGTGTGTGTTTGTGTGTGTGTATATGTGTGTGTGTGTCCTTAGGCAGTGCAGAGTTTAATCAGTGTCATCTCAGAATTAATATAACCCACATAGTGGCATGACAGAGCATGAACAAGCAGAATGCTCCTCACACACCCACCCATACACAAACATCTTTTGTGTTTCTATAGTATTATTATTATTATTATTATTATTATTATTATTATTATTATTATTATTATTATTACTTTGTTATTTATTCATTTTCTAATTTGCTTATCCTCCTGGGTTACTGCTGGAGCATATGCCTTATTTATTTATTTATTTATTTATTTATTTATTTATTTATTCTTTATGTGGGCAAAAAATGCATACAATACATACATTTCATGATAATTAGATAAAAAGAAAAAGCCTTAATAGAAGATTAATCTATATAATTTTGGTTACATTGACCTACATTAAATGAAAAGTATGCTTTGGCGTTCTCCTGTACAGTTATCATTTTGAAAATATAAGGTTTTGTTCTGATGGCAGTTATTAAGTACAAAAGAACACAGAAAACTACACAGTATCCTCAACAACTAAATATATTTTCTTTGTTTGTATTTAATGTGTCCAGAGTTTGCCGGTGTTACAGCTTCCTTTATTGCGAGAAAACTGTAATCAGTTTTGTTGGTCTACTAGCTCTTGCGCAGTTGTTTGGAAACTAATTTTCCCTTTCTCTTTAAATAATTTTTGGAATGACTATTTTGTAATGCACACTTTGTTCACACGTTTGAAATAAATGTGTTCAACAAGCTAAAAGCAATTTGGTTGCAGAAAAATGCATAAAATAATTGTGCTGCACTAGTAATGTGTAACTTCACAGCTTTCTAATAATCAGTAAGAGACTAGAAAGCTGTATCTATAGACCCCCGCACTCCCTGCTCTGTAATTCAATTAGCATGCATCACGAGTAGAAGAAAAACACACTAACAGAAAGAATCTGCATTGTAAAGTTGTAGTTAGGAGACAAAAAGATATGAAAATACCAGATCTTATTAACTCATATACATATCAAACACTTCTCTGTTAGTGAATATCAAAATGGAGCGTTCAGCTGATTACAATAACAAACATTATTCATCCCATGTTAATTTGTGGTATGTGGCACGTAGTCAAAAATGTTCCAGATTTTTTTCAGATGGAGTAAAACCACAAAAGCAGGCCTCTCACTGCGTGTTCTCAGCTGTCACCAACAGATACCAACCTTTCAAATCAGCCAGACAAACCACTCTGAGTAACAAGATACCCACAGCTTTTGTCTCTTGTTTCTCTTTTTTACCTTCTCCTTCCCTTTAACCTAACCTCAGCACACCACCTCTCTGTATCTTGCTCTCTCTCTCTCTCTCTCTCTCTCTCTCTCTCTCTCTCTCTCTCTTCTCTCTATCTGTATATCTATCTATGTATCTCTCTCTCTCTGACCTGTTCTGTCATATCCTGTGTATATCTGAATCATTCTCCAGTGGAGCCTCATTTTGTTAATCCCATTTAATGTCTGCTCTTTGGCCTTTACACAGGTGCGTTGACCCAGAGCGAAGGTCAAAAAATGATATTTTCCATTTTTTTTCTTCCTTTCAGCAAACAGTGTACTGAGTAAATCATTATCAGCGTCATTTATCGGAACATACTGACAACTCAACATTCACACCTAAAGAAAGTGTTTTGTTTTCAGAAAAAGTAAAAGAGAAATAGTCCTCTGTATAACAACCTTAAGATAAATTGCTTCTTGTTTTCTCTCACATAGAATTACTATGAGATTCACTTATGTTATATCACAAATGATATTCACATACGTTACATATTACAGCATAAAAAATGTTAGCTGCTTTTACACTGGTTGAACATTTTGTGATGAATGGACCAAGAAACAGTCCAAAATGACTTAAAATAAGGTTTGAATTGGGCTAGACTGCATACATATTGTTCTTGGGACAATTTATGTCATAAGTCAATACAATATGCTTTTTTGATCATATTGTGAATATTCTAAGTACCTGCAGAACACTGACCACCTGCATGCCTCTCTACAAAGAGAACAACATTAACTGGATTTAGTGTAATATGGTAAGCCAAGTATTGAACAAACATCTATTTATTCACAGTATTTTTTTAATGTAGCACTATTAGTTCTTTTTACACTACTTCAACAGATCAGATGTAAAAAATATATATATTTATTGAAATATATTATATATTTTGAAAACGTAAGTATTGCCATAATATACTGTTGCCATATTTCCCACCTCTAGTTATAATGAAGTACAATAAATGAGCAATATGTATGATGACACAATCAATTAGTATGATTCCAAAATGAACTAAGATGATCAAGAGAATGTGAAGAAATAACAGTTTTAATGGTTTTTGTGTTGCAAAGATATCTACTGAAGTTAGCATGCTAACCAGCTAGCCTGTTACCATCTTAGGGTTTTTCACAGTTTAGTACTACACCCAAACAACTGTCAGAGATGGAATATGTAAAGAGTCCAAAAACAGACTTACATGAAAGTATCAACAACTAAATTAAAACCTTTCTTAGTGTTTCTATGTGCATTGTAGTGATCAATTGGCAGTACTAGTCGGTACACAAAGACAAGTTGGTAAAGTTGTGGGCAGTATCAATTTACAGTGATAGATAGGGCTGGACATTTTGATGAAAACAATTTGGCTTATTCACCAATTTCTTATGATTCTAGATTTCTCTTTGATGTCTAAAAGAAACCATATTGTTTGCTCTCTAACATTCAGGTGAGAGATATTGACAGTCAATAACTAAGAATAAATAAACTGCTACTCCCTTTAGAAAAGAACGCCAAGGAACAGAAGAACCTGTGGCATCGTTGACCATTTAAGGTATGACACTGCACTTCACTGACTTAACCTCTACTGTACAAATAAATGGAGTATGGCGGTATGCCTGTCCAAAGAAGACCACTCATTTTTATTGCTTTGTGTATGTGTTTGTTATTATGTATTTATTATGTGTTTACTTTACTTCTGTATTTTTGAGTACAGTCAGTTGTTTTCCAACTACAATTAGGACATCACAATTGTGTATTTTTCAGTTACTAATAGCAAACGAACACCTGTCTAATCCGCAATCATGCACACCCAAGCCTACTGTTTTACTGTGGACAATAATTTCTCTGTTCTAAAAACTGAGGATTAAACTTTAAAGACTTATGAGTCACTGAAATTAATGCGTTAGAGTTTTGAATTGAAATGTGCTATTGTTTTGTTATTGGTGAATGCTTATACTTTCATGATCTGGATGACTAAAGTGCAGCTATGTGCTGAAATGGACTCAGGCAGATATATTTTTAAGATGTTCCAGGATTAGTGACACACAATGAGGAGCCCTGATGACGTATAATGCACTACGACAAGGCCATCCCTAAGCCTGGTTAATTATTGCAGTGGAATTTTCCAATACATTCAGAAAAGTCTACACACACTCCTCATAGGGGCCAAAGGTCACTCTCTGGAAGTCACTCCCTCATATTTACTCTGCAGGTTATTGACAAACTTAGGCCTAAAAGAATTGTTTCGCTTATTATTTTACCCCAAAGTAACTCTTAACTGACCTCTCCATGCTTCACCCACAACTACACAGAGATTGGAGAAGCTTTACAGGAGGTTGGAAAAACATAATGAGAAACTGTATTGCCCAACATAAAGTATTGCACTTGTTTGACTTTTAATATGTAAATTCAGACCATGTTTTGAATTTTGAATTCAGATGATGTAGTGTTTTTATCAAGTAATCAAGGCTTTTAGAAACAAATAGAGTGAAATAAATACATATATTTTTTGGTCTATATTTATTTAATAGTAATTTCATACATGTTACATTTAAACTTTGTTAGTATTGTAGCAATATTCCTATGTAATTGTTAAGTTTTGGTTAGAGATAAAAGAGTTAAAATCTTGAAATACTCCCAAAAATATTTTTCATGTAGAATTATGTAATTTCTAGGTAGATACAGCCAAACAAGTTCTCGTATTGGTTAGGCCTTCAGGAACACTACTAAGGGGATTGCTACATTCACCAGGCACTTAAACTGATCCACATGCACAAAAGAACAATGCTTTAAGTTGCGCTCATCTCTACTTCTGGAGGTATAACTTCCTTCTTTGCCAGCATCACAGGAGCAATCACAAAGTTCCAATGGCTGACAGCTGGGCTCATCACCCAGAAAATGTTCAAGCTTACTGTTAAAAAGGGGACGGTGACCTCCACTTCCTTGGGTTGTGTGCTTTGTTTCTCTAAACTTTGCTTTCAGACTTTTAACTTTTCATTGACACAGCAGTCTTGTTTTTCTGTAGCCACATTCAGCCACTACTTTCAAAACCCCGCTGCAGTGAGTGTCTTCCAATTTTGTTTGTACAAAAACATCAACCCAACTGTTTATGAGGTTTTGGGAGTGAAAGTTGTGATGAATGTTGAGCTGGATTAACATAAAAGTTAATTCCGATCTGGCTGTTTAGTCTGAGTTGCACTGCCGCATATGTGATACAAATTGCATTTCAATACCACATATGCAAAGGTCAGTCAGCTGTGTCTCGAAGCTACAGACCAGGTAGGATAGACCTTCCTAGCACTGGTACACAAAGGCTCCTATAGTGTTCACTCACAGCTTTCTGACTTCAGCAACGCAATGTTTAAATCTGACACTGAAAAATGCATTTTGAATTTTGAATGCAATTCTGAATTTTAATTTAAATATTATATATATTTTTTTTTTGCTTCACTCGCGGCTGTCTGTGTTATTTGTGAAGTGTTCTGAGCTGCACCTTTTGTGATAGATTGTAAAAGCCCGAAGCTCTACAATAGTAGTCCCTTTTTTCGTTTACTCACAAAACTGACAAACGTTTCTAGTCTGCATTTGAAGGACCCTAGAAACCAGAGCACCCTTTAGTGACATAGTACCCTAGCAATGCAGCCGGCTTCAGCTGCACTAGGGGTTGGAATGCAGTGCACAAAAGAATGCATTTGTGGGTGGAACATGGACAGATCAATTACTCTGAATTTGGAAAAGACTCTGGAATGAAACAGTGTGATTCCTGTTTGTGCTATGCTAAGAAACCTGGGGGAGTCAAAGAGAGAACAGAGAAGGCCCAGTGGCAACGTAGACATTCCACATATGTTCAAGTTTTCTGACAACCTGAGTGATTTAGGACTTTTTCACCCTGAGCGCTGTGATGCTCACATAAACATGATATTTCTTGCTAAGAAAGGTGTTTGCTATTGGTGCCCAACCTGGGTTAGATGCAGAGCCAAACCTATTCTCCCTAGAATCCAAAGCAAAACTCTGCAGAGGAACTCTCATACCTAACCTATGAGCCATGAAAACCAGTAGCTGCACAGTAAAACAGGTAAATCACCCGTTCTACATTCCTGAATCCTTTAAAATAGTCTTCAATCTAGTGCTGTACAATATGGCCAAAATATAGATTGTGATAATTCCTTAATTATGGTCGATAAAATTCCAATAGCGATATAAATAATTTGAAGACCTCAGAAAACCTGCCAAGAATCCCTATAATGGAAGCCTGTATTTACTTTAAAATTATAAATATCTTTGACATTAAATTACAACAGAGGCAGAGTTTCATATTCTTTTGTAAACAGATTGAACAGATTAGTGCGACAGTGCGTCAGCCCGGATACAGAACATAAAAAGTCTTCATATACATAAAAGTAACATGACATTCCATCAAATAAGCAATCCTCTAGATCAGGGGGCCAAATTGCACATTTCACATTTCAAAATACTAGGGGCCTAAGGGCCGCTCTATCTTCCCAAAAGTATTATATATATTCATATATACACCTCCAGCCAATTACACATTGTGTGAAATACTGTTAATCGTTACCGTTAATCAACTCTGCCCCGTAACCCTTAGAAACGCAAGCACGTGATATAATGCAGCCAGCTGAAGCGGGGAAGTGCGTTCAGGTTGATTGATGCGACGGAGCAGTGTAAATACAGCATTAGCACTTTTTTGAAGTAGCCATCACTGCATGCGGTTTTGTATATTCAGGAGTTCAGTCAGAAACTTAAAGGCTGATTTATACTCAACGTTTAATACGGATACACATGGAGTGTTTTGTCCGCCCTTTGTGTTTATTTTGTGCGTAATTTGCACGTTTTCACAAAGCACTGATACGGGCGGGATGAAGCAATAGCGCTGCAGATGCCACCACTTCCATACGAACACAGCAAAGAAGAAACGGCGGGATTTATTTGGTTGTGTGAGTTGGTTAGAAATTTTAACCATGATGTAACTTTACTGCAGCACAGAGACAAACAGTGGTTTTCCTTCGTTTTTGAAGTAAATACAGAACTACGAGCTCATCCACCGCCGTCATGATTGATTTACTCCGAATTGCACTCTACTGGAAGTGTTGCTCAGCAACCATGTAAACGGAGCTGACGCAGACAAGTATGTGGGCTGTGACGGTTATATCGCTTGAAACACACGCAGACATTTCCGCATGTAGAGGGAGAATAAATGAGTCTTAAATCAGCCTTAAGTTTATTTACCTTCCCTTTGCTAACACAGCGATGAAACCCTGCCGTAAATAATACATATCGAAATACCACAAAAATGATATCACCATTATTGAAACATAATAGCAATATCGAATTATTGTCCAGACCTACTTCAATCTGTCACAAAAATAAGTAGATCTTTAGTACGGATGATCCAGCCTCTCCTCTACTGACAAACATAAGCACAGAACCTTAAACATAATAAATAATAATATTATTCATTTTGTCATTTGTATCAGGCCCATTCAAACTGCTTCACCCAGACAGAATTGTGTTGATCTGCACTTGTTGCATAAAGACAATAGCAAGCTTCCAGATAATATATTTTCCAAAAATACTGTGTCCCAGTATGGCATGATATAGAGTAATTATCCCACAAATAATAATATAATAGTACAAACAAAACAACAGCAAGACTATGTACACTTTAACAGAAGTAGAGATTAGCCATCCCCGATCTTTAAAGCACATGTCCACTCATGACAAACACATTTATTTTAATAAATACATAAACTCTTATGAATTTGGTGAGACCCATTAGTGAGTCCAAGACAAAGTACAAGTACTACCGAGTCTTAGACAATGTCACGTCCTGTCTCGTTCTGTCTGTTTATGTTGTCATTTACGTAGTCCTGTCATTGCCATGTGCATTTGTTTTGGTCACATGTCTGTCCTTGTCTCCGCCCCTCACGTGTTTTGTGTCTGCGGCTTTTCCTAGAATGACCAGGTGTTCCTAGTTACATGTTCCTTATATATCCTTTGTTTTCTCCCAGTCCTTGTTGCGTATTCAATGTGCTTAGAGTGTCAAGTGTCTCTGTATTATCCCAGTCTGTCGTGTCGTTTTGTGTTAGATTTTCCATGCTTGTCTTTCTTTTAAGTCTGTTTGTTTAATTTGTTACTTTGTTGTGTAGTGCTCCTTGATTTGTTCATTTTTGTCATTGACAATAAAAAAGACATGTGAGTATATCCCCCTCGTCTACGTCCATGTCACAGACAAGTCTGAGATGATAATGAAAAACAAAAAACTTTTACACCCCTAATATCACAGTTAAATATCATATAAATGACAGAATTCTGTGTCCCCTCTTAAAATCAGAGAAATCCAAATAAGATAAGATAATCCTTTAATAGTCCCACAGTGGAAATTCACTGTGTTACAGCAGCAAAGGGATAGCAAGATAAATAAAAAAAGATAAATAGATAAATAAACAGTGCAGTATATACAATGTAAATATTAAAAAATCAAGAGCAACAAGTTGCTAACAAAATGTAAACTGAAATACTTAAAAAGAGGGAGAAATCTAAAAAAACTCAAAAATGAGCCGCAGCTGCTTAAAGCGTAATTTAAATAAAAGATTTTATTTGTTCCCTGTAGATAAAAACTTATTTCACACAATGTGTGATTGGCTGGAGGTGTTAAAACTTTTGCATACATCTGTATTACTTAAAACGTGTGCGTTTTATGCTGTTCATTTAAATGTGACAAATTGGGAATGGAAGCTTTAGTGAAAGTTCTGCTCGAAAACGTAAATGCTACGTCATTCATTCATTCATTCATTACCCCAGACTAATCGATGGCCTACACAAGTCTTCAAAATGAATCTACTTCCCTCCGGCTGCTTTCATGTGCCGACCTTCTTCCTCCCCATTGCCACCAGTATGGCCCGGTCTAGTAGTTGAGGGGGTGGGCTCTGCCCCTGCCATCCCTATCCAGCAAGATAAGAAGAGGTCTTGACTCTCCAAGACCTAAACTGAGGACAGGACCTACACCAAAGACACATTAAGTTCCAAACAATTGTATCCAGTATCAAAATTATCATCCTTCACTCCTGTCTCCTGATCTTTATGGCAGAACTGACAAACTTATCTGTCAGTTTTACTAAAACTACTGGAGCACACAGCTAAAATCTAGAATATACATTTACAATCGTATCAGTTGAAATTCGTTATCTACATTTTTAGTCATTTGAAAGCAGCCAAGTTCTCATACTTGTCAGGCCGTAGTTTTTGTCATTCAGGTCATTCAGACGTCATATGCTATTCAACTTCAATTTTTCTTGACCTATCTCTTCCACTCTTGAACTGTGATGAGGCAGGGCAGGTGGCTCACGCACTTTCTCCTTACACTTGATTGTGAGTTGTGATAACTCAGTTTACACTGTCATATTTCTCTGTACCACCAACAGTTCTTGGTCACATATCGCTGTCACAAAGTCATGTCTGATGCTGTGAACATTCGCCTAAACACTCCTCCTCCATCCTGTTTCTTTTGAACAATGACTCTGGCAATGAGCTGCAGATTTTCATCTCAAGCTACACAATTCAACACACCTTCTCGCTGCTGCGGTCTAGAAAAGTCTTTGGCTTGAAAAGTCCAAGAACGAACGGTTATGCTGTGATAATCCTTAGTGTGCCTGTCAACCTGTTTCAATAAAGCAGTAAGTCATAACAGGTCACACGTTACAGTAATCGCTATATTAAAAAGCACTGAGATCACTTAAATCACATAAAGTATGTCAGGTCAAGCGAGACATAATGTAATAGCACAAAAGCTTCATAGAGCCAAGATCATTCAT
Organism: Megaleporinus macrocephalus; assembly: GCA_021613375.1. Lineage (NCBI taxonomy): Eukaryota > Metazoa > Chordata > Actinopteri > Characiformes > Anostomidae > Megaleporinus > Megaleporinus macrocephalus. Next base: position 16,722,455 of record CM038728.1, read on the forward strand.
ATTATGATGGAAAAAAAAACAAATAAGAAACCACAAGCATTTTTCCAATCTTCAACAACAATGTGTCAAATGCAGACAAAAGAACTTGAAATGTGGACCAATAACATTAAAGCTAATTATATTTATAACAATCACATTTAAAATTAAACAATGCATTCACAATCTATTTTCATTTGAGATTTGATCATTTAGAGTATTTAGAGAGATTTCTCATTTAATTCCAAAGACATTCCAACCACATTTGGCCAACTGCAAAACACAATGTTCTGTTTGGTAAGGAAACCACAACAGTGGCAAACTGCAACACACCATAAACAGCTGAAACTCTAAAGACGGTGCAAACTTTACTCTCTCCATTGCTTAATTTTTAGCTGATGGTGAAGCTCACAGGCAGATAAATTCTGGGTTGGTGTTCTTTATATCTGCTTTTGTCTTTGGAAATGGATAGAAAATAAAAACACTTCACTCTGCTGTCATATCAAGTGTAAAAAACACTGGCATCCTGTAATGGCAACCAGCAATGGCTGCTGAGTAGTGGTTTGACCAACTGTACACCGGGAGGTCCACCATGCAAAGAAAATGTAGAAAAATGTCAATAAACCTCAAGCTCAATCTTAGTCTTGTAGATATAATCGAATAAAACATTCAACAGCTTTTAGGGATCTTATCACAATTGATTTTGGCTGACAAAGTCTTGGCAAGTCTTTTGCTGTTTTCCAGAAGTAAGTTATGCAGTAATATTAGTTATGATGTTGCTAGGCTAATATTGTTAACTGGGGCAACATATTTGTCTGTTAACTTTAAAGAAATAAGCAGCCTTCAAACCTAATGAATGGACTTCTATAGGTGGTGCACTACTTTTCACATACTATTTCAAACTATGAATTATAATAAGTCCTATAGTGGGCTGTCCTGGGGGGTACATTAAGTTTTAGTTTTAGCTTTGCTTGGACTGACTTGTTCAGAGCACGAACACTAGACATACTCTTAGTAAAACAGAAAGCAAAACTGAAATTAAATTAACACATACAGTTTCATTCTCAGGTCACGCCTCTTATGAAAGACTAAAACAACACTCTGACATAACTTTTGGCTTCTCAAGAAACACAACAAAGCAGAGTATGTAAAGTTTTAACTGGCAGTGACATGGAAAGGTAGTATACTCTGTTTTACAACAAGCTGGCTAAAAGATCCAGACCTGTCAGTATGACTTAAATATAAAACCTTAAATGTTAGTGCAGTGCCATAATGGTGTCTGCAGCAGCTCCAAATCAAACCCCAGGCCCCTAACCACAACTGTATATTTCCACAACATGTACAGTGTCTATATTGTGATGGTATACCAGGTATTACACAATGAGATTACATGCCTGATTAGACACCAAAAGGTAAAATTAAAGTAACTGAATGGCCTCATTCGCTTACTTCTCTTCCCAAATCATTAGCTGGCTCAGCAGAAAGGAATTAGTATTATTAATATTATTATATTCGTTTTATGTAGCAGTCATCATATTTTAGATCGAATGCTTCTTTGTTTGTGGTGATTATTTTATTTTTGTCTTTGATGTTTTTCTTATGTTTCCTGACCCAATGTCCATTTTTTACTTGTATACTTATTGTAGCCATCAAGTGAAAAATTATGATGTTGAAGAACATATTACTGGTAATTCTTACATGAGTAAAAATAACAATATTATATACATAATAATAATAATAATAATGTAATAATATTAATAAAAATATAAACACCAAAATAGTAATTATCTTTCAGCAGCTAGGTTGCTAACTCCTCCCTTACTCACTGCAGCTGGTATGAAACATTCAATGGCCTGATATCACACAAAACACAGCTGTAAGCTTGAGACATAGCGGTCTCCAGAATTTTAGGTAGCTCCAGACACACTCACACACACACACCCACACCCACATCACCATGACAACACCCAAGCACCCACAGCTGACAGTCATCAGAGCTAGCAGCAGCAGTTCGTTAGCACATCCCATATAGCCTAGCCACGCACACCCCTCAGTGCGTGGCATTGTTTCTCTGTAGAGATACTGTGTGGTTTCAGCACCTACTTATCTGTGGTCTCTGGGTCGTCGTTTTAGGGGGTCTCTACTTAGGTCCAACCAGACTCGGCTTCTCAGCGGGGTCCTGTCACACTCCCTGGAGCCCAAGAGGATCTACAGTCCCTCTGACCTACCCGGCAGTCACCTCCATCCGGCTGACTCTTCCCACAGGCATCTCCGTGGAGTGAGGTTGGTGAACCAACGTACTTCCGGAATTGTTCCCTGTAGCGAGTTTGTTTCCGGGCTCCAGCCAGTCTGATAAATGATGAATGTTTTTTAGTTCAAGCTTTATCACTGGAATATCACCCTTTCAGTTCAAGGCAGCCACCGGATGAGTGCTGAGACCACGGCGAGGAGCTATTACTCTCTGTTCAAACTGTCCACACGGCTTGTTCCTCTATCCCTTCTCCATAGGACGCGAGGTACTGCTCCGGTTCCCTGTAGACAGCCTGGAGATCCAGTGGTGTTCTGGTGAGGCAGTCAAGGCCCACTGTTCTCCCACTCCTGGACTCCTTGCGCTAGCGAGCCTCTGGACTGTTTTTCTGTTGATTATTGACTGCTCTGAGTATAATAAACCTTGCAAATGGATCGTATAACACCTCTTGAGTCTAAATCCTTACAACAGCTTAATACCAAACAATTTACTGTGTGGTAAAAAACAATCCTCCACCCGATTTCCCACAATTCATAGCATGACCTCAAACTATTTACAACCTCACGTATCAAGCAATTCATGGCCTAGGATCAAACTATTCTTGGCCTGGTATCAAATAATTTAAAGTCTGGTATCAAACATTTCACAGCCCGTTATCGAACAATTAATGGCCTACTATCAAACAATTTACAGTCTGGTCTCAATCAGTTTACGACCTGGTCTCAACAAGACCACGGCCTGATCTCATTCAATTCACGGCCTGGTCTCAATCAATTCATGGCCTGGTCTCAACCAGTTCATGGCCTGGTCTCAATCATTTCATGGCCTGGTCTCAACCAGTCCAAGGCCTGATCTTAAACAGTTTACAGCCTGGTCTCAAACAATTCACAACTCAAACAGTTTAGTTCTTAAGGTCTTAAACAGTTCATGGCCGTGTCTCACGCAATTCACTGCCTGGTTTCAAACAATTTCCTGCCTGGTATAAAACAAATTCATAGCCTGGTCTTTAACAATTCATGGCCTAGTATCAAAAATTCATACCCTGATATCAAACAATTCATGGCCTGATATCAAACAATTCATGGCCTGATATTAAACGATGTACAGTCATTACAAGAAAAAAATTAAAAAATATCAATTTGATTTCAGGTTAGTTTAAGACTCAAATGTTTGTTTTGTGGGTTTATAGCTATATTTGATTGACATCTAACCATATTAGCGTGTGATGTCATATTATCTAAATTCAAAAAGATTAAGATTATAAGGCATGATGTATACTATTAAGAACAAACTTTCTAGAAATGACCAGAAACAGACTCGAGCAAAACATGCTGACAACAGTGTGAGGAAGAAAACAAGACATGCGCACGCAGACACCCACAGTGAAAAACAGAAGTTGCAGATGGTGGTTAAGAGATGTTGGGCCCGCGTGATTCGCGTGGATGGATGGGACAGCAAGGAGAGGAGGAAAAGAGTTCTCTCTTTCTCTCGCCCTAATTTAAACTCAACAGGAAGGCCTGAGCTAGGCCTGCTGTAGCTGTCAGCCCTTTTCGCTTCCCTTTTTCCTCAACAGGGAGAGGCAGCAGTGGACTCCATGTTGCAGGCGCGGCCCCTGCATCTGCTCTGAGTCACGCAGGATGGACTGCTGACCTCTTCCACACTCTTCTTGCTCTTGTTTTCCCACAGACATTCAGTACCAGAACCTACAGTTTTCCTACAATCACTAAGTATCAGAACCTAGAGTTTCCCTATGATCCCTTAGTACCAGTACCTACAGTTTTCTTCTAGTCACTAAGTACCAGTACCTACAGTTTTCCTACAGTCATGTAGTACCAGAAGCTATTTTCCGCTACTCCCTTAGTACCAGAACCTGTAGTTTTCCTGCGGTCACTTATTACCAGAACCAACTTTTCTTACAGTCTTTTAATACTGGAACCTACAGTGTTTCACTAGTCATGTAGTACCAGAACCTGTTTTTCTTACAGTCTCTAAGTACCAGAACCTTCAGTTTTCCTACAGTTGCTTATGACAAAATTATGTACTTGATCATATTTATTTTAACAGTTTTGTCCCACAGTAATGCTCACCCTCTGCTGAATTATTGCTTTAGTTATTCAAACTTGATCCACAGTATTTTATCTACTGAATTTCTTTAACATAAAATCTGCCTGACAATCTGATGTGTCTGCTAGAACTGCTACGTTGTTGACTAGCATACCAATCTTGCTTTTCATCCTTATCTAGTGTTGCATGATTCTGTGTTTTCTCAAGTCGACTCTTGACTCCTGCTACTGGAGTTGATAGAGTCAGCTCCTCGATCCCACTCAATTTACCAAAACAGTGCCAGAGCCTAAACACTATCAGGCACACTAATATTACTGTGCAGTAGTAAGGACTTGCTGAATTTGGATGGAAGCTGATCTAAATCATCAAACACATGCTCATAAAAAGATCATACAGCAGCCATGAAGAAAGAAGACAGTAGTGGGAAGCATCTGGACCAGTAGACACTATTAAATTCCAAAGCAATGTACATAGAAGAAATGATCTTTATATGAAAAATAACTAGTTAACCACATTTATAAATAGTGGTTTTACTCAAGAACAGTTCAAAATGTTTTGTTTTCAGGTGTTGTGCAGGGTTCTATGAATAATGTCTTTCTAATTCTTGTTTATAGCACTCAGCAAAAAATAATACCTTGTCATGTCAAAGTACCTTAAATGTAGTAAACTAATATTTTTAATATTTATAACATTATAAAGTTGTTTATTATGATATATTTTGTTTGGATTGTTTGAAATTTAAATATAGTTATCTCACTAAATAGGCAGATACAAGCACATTTCCTAAAACAATATCAAATATGTAATAATTCCCATAAAAGAATGTAATTATCTTATAATAACCCTAACCTCAACATGAGAAATACCAGACATATCTGCAAGATTTAAGATCATTTCACTTACTAAAATATTTTTTTTTACAGTCAAGGCCTAATTTGAAGAAAGTTTTGATCTCTGTATCATGAAGTGCAGATGTAGATGTTTAAGCTAAAGTGAAGACATTTGACATTTTGTGGCCAGAGTTTTTTGTGGCCTTTCAGCGTTTGACGAGCAGCATTGGCATGAAATAGCTCAATGAGATTAGAAGAGCAGTGCTACTACTTGCCAAGCCTGAAAATCCAAAAGAAACTACACATACACAAACATTCCACATGCCGCCAAAACAGCCAGGCTTCATTGGTAAATAATATGTTGGGAAATACTCTATTATTTAAGCCAATCACAACGTTATGTTTGAAATAATGTGGAGTCGACAGGGGCAAAGAGTCGGCTCCAAGCATTTCGAGTTGATCCTGACTCAAAAGGTTGAGCCTTTTGGAGTTGACTCCCTATCACTACTTTAGTCTAGAGTAAAATGATGAGGGCACACCATAATATTTTTATCTCAAAATTCACCTACAGTACTGTACCACTTTAGAGATTTGAATATTCCTGCTGAAAATAAAATACCAGTACAGGCCAGAACGAATTCCATGCTGGTCTAAGTTGGTTTATGTTGGTCAGAACACATCACATTAGTTTTGAACAGCGTTCACAACATTCAGTCTTTTTTCATTTTCTCAAAAATCATTTTCCTACAAGAGTTTCTTTATGTGAAGCAGCAGTTATAGCAATTTATTAGAATATTAGTGTTTTTTTCACAGATTCAGCTAAATTCAACTCATAGCTATCAAACTCTAATATGGGCTTTTTTGGTGCTTTCTGTTGTTCTGTTATGACACCTGTGGTGAAAAATATGTGGAAGGCTTGCAAGATCATCAGGCCCCACTAAATATCCCACAATCCACTTGATTACAGTGATTACAATAACCATCAGCAAGAGTGCCAAAGTCACAAAGCTAACATCACACCTAGCCATCAATGCCATTGTTTCAGAAAAGAAGGCTAAAGACCTTAAAGCCAGAGATGGTAATAAACATTCAAGATTCTAGATACATTTGTCCTAAAGGCTAACCGCAATTACGCTAACAATTTTTATCCACTTGCATTCTGGAATTAAAAAGAAACATTTTGAGTCTGTCTCCAAACCTAGCGAGTGTCTAGTTACAGAGCGACTGCGTCACGGCTTGTTCCCGCCCACTGCAGCACGCCACCGTTGGTTTAGCTGGTTGCTAAGCTACCAGCCGGCATCCAAAACAGTAGCCCGAGGCTTAAAAATCTGCTAGCATAAATGCTAATGGCTCGAGTATAAAACTGCAAAATAGTACTCGTTGCAAAGTTGTAAATAAAATACTGTTTTGTGTGATTATATGACAAGAAACACATTAAAACACCAGAGAGAATCAAATTACTTTTTAACATTTTAAAACCACTTCACTGCTCGTAGGTTTGCCTGTGTTGCATCATGGGATTGCCTTAGCGGCTTAGGAAGCGTTTGATGTTTCCTTAAAATCAGGTCAAAATAAGGTTCCTCAGTAGACAGCATGTTTAAGGCATCTAAGATTTGGGACAGCCCACATGTTGGGAGCGCATACTGTGACGTAAAATGCTGCCTATGTAGGCAGCTCACTAAGTACTTTGAGATACACCTTTATTTGCAGATTCCCCCTTTATTTGAAGATGTATTACCTGCACAGCAGTTTCTAATGCTCAGCTGTTATATAGGTGGAATTCTAACATAAGAAATCTACATATGCAGTTGTGTGAAAGTTTGGGCATCACAAATCAAATCACGTTTTCTTGATAAGCACACATCCTCTTTGTTGTCCTCATCCTCCTGAATTTAATGCACTGGGGGGAAAAAGTAAGATGTTTTTTTTTTTGATTTGTTGATCTCAGTAAAAAAAAAAAACGCTACACACTACAATTTGCATTACGTATATATGTTATTTAAAAAAATAGAAAAAACTTGCAATTTGACAGGAAAGTCAAACTGTTGCATACAACCGGAAATCAAAAGAACAAATATTTTGACTGTTGGACCAAAAACAATAAATAAATAAATCCAACCGTCATTATGCCAGCACATAGAAGTCTTATGTGTTTTTTTTTTTTAATAATATCTGTGTGATTTATTTATTTATTCATGTGTGTATTCATTCATTTATTCATTGATGTATTTATGTCAAAATAAATGGCAAATTATGTGCCTGATAATAAATAAATTAATAAATAAATAAATAACTTTTGTTTTATGAAATTACAACAAGCCGAGGCAGCTCTCTGCAGTGGGCTATTCTCTTATTTATGCACAGAATTTCTCACTTTTTGAAACGTGAAACTGATTTCCCTCAGTGATGTCAGAACAGTATGCATGTGTAACCGATAAGGAGTTTCAGAAACACGCTGTCCTTCCGCTGTCCTGATGGACAGCTCTGTCAGAACTGACTGACAGGGGGGTGAAATGGGGAAATTTACCAGAAGAAAGGAAGAGGAGTGGAAGGCTGTCGGGAAACTGTGTGTGTGTGATGAGGGGAGGGGGAGGGAGGGTGGTTGTGTTGGTGTACATAAGTGTGTGTATGTACAGAGAGAGGCTTGGTGACCGCAGACCCATGATGGTAGATGGCATCTGGGACAGTCTGATTACCTCAACAAAACACACACACACACAAACCAACTTCCTCTCGCGCTGAGGGGCTTTGTGGCGAGAGACTGTAGTGTAAGAAGACACGCATACATGCGACACCTGTGTGAAGAGTAGACCTATTATTTCCTGGGTCAAATCCAGGACTGTTCTGAGAAGTAATGAAACCCTCACTGAACTGGAGTACAACTATCAGAGTTATATATATAGTGACACAATATAATCTGCATTGAAAAAGTAACATTTTAGGCTGTAAATGTTTAATGTATAAAATAAACACACCTTAAAAAAACACCATTGCAAATAAGAATGCTTCCCGTGAAAGCATTTTATTAGAATTTGTTCATGTATAAGATATCGTGGATGTTCTTTTTAAGTTCATTCTCAATGCTGTACAGATTTCTTAATTATCATGATATTACATCTTTAATTTATCTTTCATTTATCATCGAAAAAATCATTTTTGAAACTTGTAAAAAATCAGTTTCATCAGTTTAAAATCATTTTATACACACATCTTTGGGTTTACATGAAAGATGTTACTGTTTCTAACTGTAAACTGTGTAAGTAGTTTTTTCAAACTACTGTGAGGTTGATTTGCTCTGCACAGCATTACAGGATATGACAGTTAAAATATTGACAACAGTGCTATTGTTCATTGGTATTGCCAAAATATGTTTTACAGATGTTATGTAAAAGTGCTATATTATTTATAGCTTAGTACTGTAAGTGCACAGCTGTATAGTACATAGCTACATTACAGTAATCTTGTGGTCCCAGTGACTGTGGGACGTACATAGTTGTAGGGGTGTAAGAAAATATCGAAAATATCCAATATCGGGATGTTATGTTTGGTGATACTGTATCAATTCTCAAAAACACAGTATCGATACACAGATTCCTGGAACACATTGAATCATTGTGTGTTGTGTTAAAACCTCTGATGGCAGTGTTGTAATCCATTTTCAGCTCCACTCCAACATTAACAAGCAGCACAAGGGCGCCGTGCTATTGTAAGTATCGGCAAACCTGTTCATATAGTAGTGTGTTTTAATAGTAGGATTTGAAAAATTGCAATATATATCTTTGCTTGCAGTATTGCAATATATCGTGATATATTGAATCGTGACCACTGTATCACGATACGTATTGTATTGCCAGGTTCTTGCCGATACACAGCCCTACATAGTTGCTGTTTTACATTTAATGTGATCCAGAAAAAATACTGTGAAATCAATGCAACCTTTACATTGTTTTACAGTACACAGTTAATAGTTAATTATTCATTCAAAATGTTACAATATGTCTTCAAAAGCATAGGCACAAGTTGTACTTTAGGAAACTGAAATCACGTTATGTCCGTTAAAAGGGAACTTCCCAGCTAGCTCATCAGAGAAGATGAGAAGTAGTGAAGGAACATTTTCAGGACTGTGCCCTCCGCACACCACGCCTGCAGCCCACATTGTCAAACCAGACCCCACTTCTCCTTCTTTTACTGAAAAGTCAAATTGCTGAAATTGAGCAATGGCTCGAGAGAGACCAATGTCGATTAGTAGTTCTTTAATAAATAATTCAAAACACATACATGGGCGTTCCAGTTTCAGAACCACAACTACGCTCCCATTGTGACATCACAGTGCCACTTATTTCTGGTCCTATTTGGATGAGAAATTGGCTCATGCCATTCAGAGATGAGGCAATTTAGGCCTATACTGGATTCACACACTAAGCAATGCATCCTTGCTCATGGGACATTACTATTTTTAGCATGGTTTATTACATAACAACAGGACACTTAAAAGTACTAAATGTCCTTCATTAAATGTTGCAACATTGCAATTTTCAACACATCCTACTGTAGCTGTCTTCATCATTACTCGTATACACTTTAGGTTCAAGTTACTCGATACTCAATAACCTATTAGAATAAATGTCACAAGCGATGAATATTTTAATTATTTATAGTGACTAAGCATCTTTTTATCACAATTAGTCAATTAGAATTTTATAATGACTGTGTTGCAGTGGGCAAGAGAAAGTTATGTTATGAATTTAAGAAAGAGAGAGAGAGAGAGAGAGATCACATTTTGAAAGAATCTGTGAATTAAATACAGTCAGATATTATGCTGACACAAGTGATATTAGACAAGCTGGCATGAACTGGAATGGTTTTCACTGTTCTAGTAAAAACACTGCATGATATTCCTAAAATAAACAACCACAAACTAAAAAAATACTCCCCTGCGCTGCAACCAAAACCATTTACTCATTGTGTGCACTTCAATTCGTTTGTCTTGTAAGAGAATTATATGCTTTTCTTAATTATACACTGGACTGCTGTATTGTTTTGACAGTTTAACGCTACTCATAAAATGTTGCCACTCCTTTTATTTCTAAAACAGAACAAAACAAATAATAATCATATTAATAATTTGTAATAATTAGGGTTTGTATTGTGACATTTGTCGATAATTACACCTTTAAGACCACCACACACCAGATGTGCTGTGTTGTGCAGCTTAGTGTTCAGAGTAAACCGAAGTAGACAGATATAGATGTTTGGAGAAGCACAGTTATAAGGAAACATTCATGAAGCCACTGAGATAATGAATATAGTTGTTCACTATGACACATGATTTAACATAATGAGTTGCACACCAGTTAAAAATCTTTTGGAATCTCATCCTATACATTAAGAAGTGACATGTTGAAGTCATAATGAATTTTGCTGGACTAAAGCAGGGCTAATGCAGAAGGCCTGTCATGTAGGGTGGAGCCAAACCTAATATGGTGACTGTCTTGCGTGGCCAATGCATCATAGCCAGTAAACCGCCAAACAATGCAAGAGTATGTTCTATATAAGGCATGTGTGGCAAACTGCTCTTGCCAGTGTTAATGAATAGAGTTAATGTTACAATTGCATGTACTTAATTATAACATTTACAGTTATATTTGCAGTTACATTTTGTCTTCTGAATATATTAAAATAAATGTAACTTACAGATACATGTACAGTTACATGCAGCTAATTTGGTGTTTTTCTTGATTTCTTGCACATATTTCAAGACACATCTCTCAATGCTCACGTACACATTTATAATGCAAATTCTTCCATATCCCAAGTACAAATCTACGAACATAGTCCTAAATATAAAATATTCACATCAAACGGATATGGGGTATGAATCTGCATATCAGATAAGGTTTTTCACATTACACATTAGAGAATTCTCTGATGTCTTTGGACTATAGAAAATGCAGACTAGAGATAATGAAATGACACGTCAAATAAGTTCACTGAATTATTAATCGATGGCTGCACTCTTTGTGTATTTCAGGGTTTACATGAGGAAAAATAAGCACTGATACAAACGATACACCTGTCTTTCTAAATGTATTTATTTTGTGTGTTTGTTCTTTGAAAGAAATATTATGTGAGATTATCGTGAAATTTGAGGTTAGAGGTGGACAACATTGTTGACTGTTGACGCAGAAAAGTAGGTCAGCAGTTTGTAATGAGAAAGAAATGCAGTGAAGTCTACCCAGAGGTTAAGTATGCTGAGTGCTGTAAAACACTTGAGTTCAGAAATTTCAAATTGTGTGATGATAATGTTGTGTTCAATGCCTCTAAAAACTAATTACAAACCACTGATATATGATATGGTTACAAATATGTTCCCTGATGCCTGAGACACTATTTTACAATAGCTGTGAAACAGGTTTTGGTTCTAAAGCAATTGTTTTAGAAGTCACTATTACATAGAGGCCAGAATAGTCCCAAAAGAAAAGTATTTTATGCAGATGTACCACTCTTTTTCCATTATCAGTAATACATATACACTCTCGTTCACTGGGGTTGTTGAATAGTAAATAAAACTGCATTGTAGACATTGTGACTCCTGGTTTCTCCACAATTGTAAAGCAATTGGATACAGTGAATTAAAAAAATGTGTGCATATATGTGTGTGCACGTGCATGCGTGCCTGTGTATGCATGTGTATGTGTGTGTTCTTTTTGAGTTTGCATCCAGCGTATCAAATAATCAGATATTTTCTTCAAACCCTTCATCAGAAAGCCCGCGATAGCATCACTAACTCTCGCTCACCAATCACTACGTTTTTGTTTTGTGAATCCAAGAACAACAAAAGAAGTTTGGAGCTGCCAAAATCACCCCCTTCACAATCTGATAACATACCACTACACACACTTTCCAACACACGCCACTTTTTCTTTTTGTACTTGTTAATTGATAAGATTCTTCCAGTAAAATGAGCCACATTGTTTATGAGAAGAGAAAAGGCTCCAGCTACTAAGAAACAGCTGTGTGGTTTGTGTTTTAAACCCGACCAGAGGAAGAAAAAGAACTTATAATGGCTGATATCATGTTGACCACAAGCACTGAACAAAAGTGTAGTACAGAGCGTTTGCTATTTACCAGAGAACATTAAACAGTTCCCTTTGTGTAGTTTACCTCTGTTGAACACTGTGTAGTTAAGTCTATATAGTCCATTTAGAGTTCTATAATTAGTAATGTATGCTGTAAACTTAACAACATAGTACACATAGCTTGTCGTGTGTCATTCCGTAGGTCATGTGTCATTTTGTACATGCACATACAAGGGCTCAGAGTCTGCCTATGCTGTGTTCAAAAAACATTGCTATTGCATCATGTGGGAGTTAAAAGTGTGACAAAGATGAAGCACTTTGCTATATGTACATTTTCCCTTGAATTACAAGATCATTATAGAGCTATACACTACTAAATACTTGCAAGTGGTAACTAATATTCTTCTACACTGATGTAACATGTAGGGAGATGGGGAAGCAGGGTGCAAGTGCCTGTCTGAATGTTTATTGTGATCCAAGACGAAAAAAAGTCCATGAAAGTAACAAAACAAAGAAGAAACCTGACACATACAGTCACTACACATAAAAGAAACAAAATAGTTACTGGACACAAAGTCAAGATAAATACAAAAACACTGAGAAATAAAACACTGAGCAAAGAGAAGACGTAGAACCAGGGGTATAAATACATACAGAACAAATAAGAAACAACTAGAGCTGTGCTACAGACTATACACAGGTGCTTGCAAGGCAAAGGGGTGGAGCAAAGGAGGAGCTGACAAATAAAACAAAAAGAGAAACACATGGCATGACAGCACAAGAGTAAAGATAAACAAAGAAAGACACAGATAGAAACAGACAAAAACAAATAAAGGCAGGAGCAAGATTAAACAGGACGTGACAGCATAATTGACAATGCATGAAATTAAGCCTGTAGTTCCACGCTCCCTGGATTTTAACCTCTGGACTGAAGATGTCTGTTCATAGAGCAGTGGTGTTAGCCTGTAACAATATTAATATTTCCACTACTTAATAACCTTCCTATTCACTTTTGTTTACCAGAGAATGCAATAGCAGCAATTTTAAAAACACAGTCAATTGGCTTTCCTTATATACAATTGCTCACATTGCTCAAAAGTAAACTGCAAACATTAGCTTAGAATATCTCTAGTTACGTTTCATTTAAAAAATGTACAAGCTAAAACTTTACAACAATTATTTTATAAAGTTTATGTAGCGTATATTGCCTCTGTTAGAAGAAAACCTTTATTAAAATTTTAATTTAATAATATTAGCTTCCATTTATACTGTATCAAAAATGAATAAAGGATGAACACATAAAGGATGAACAAATAAAGGATGAAAAAGTAAAATCGTGTGACATTAACTTGTGAAGCTACTTTATGTATACAATGTTTTCTATCCGGCCGTTCCTATGTATTAGTTTTATATCAACTAAAGTTCCCTTCACCACAGTCTGTATGTGCTTCTACAACTACTGTAGGAAGAATATTGATACAATGCAATACCACCTAATGTAAAAACCAGACAAAAAGCTAAAAACTATTGAATGTACAACATTTGGCAGAGGCTCTTACCTAGATCTTACAATTTAACAATTTTTAGGTAGGCAAATACCATGTTAGGAGTCCTGCCCAAGGATTTGTACTAATATAATAGTATAGGGTGCTTGCTTGTCCAAGGAACTAAACCCCAGTCTGCATTAACTATGGCGCTATACCAGCCTATAAGCAGACCCTGTGCCTGCTAATAGCATAGAAGCATGCTAACATATTTTTTAGCAGGAACAGCCTAGGTCTATATTGTTATTTCTATGTGTGATGATACTGGATTACTTATAGCTTCAAACATACAATGGCCTCTTCTACGACGATAGCATGATTATGCACTTGAGACACTTGATTCATTTCCAAAAAGGCTTCATGTTAAACCAGGTGTGTTGAATCAGGGAAACACTGAGAAAACTCTCAGTATATGTTTGGAGTGTGATGTGTATACCCACTGAAAGAAAACACTGGTGCTGTGGGCTGAAAGTGGTACACTACAGGAAGTTTAACAGCAGAACAGATGTCTGAGAAATTTAGTTCCTCAATAAGAAGTACTGCAAGGGGTAGCAACGACAAACATCCTTACTTTGTTTGCAGTCTGTAAGACTCCATGTGCTTTAGCAATAATGTCATTTGTAACAATTATGCCAAGAAAGCGTCAAGCATCAGAGAAAGACGGAGAAAGAAAGAGACAGAGACAAGGAATGTAAGACAAAAAGCTAAGACAGAGAGAGAGAGAGAGAGAGAAAGAGAAAGAGAGAGAGAGAGAGAGACAGAGAGAGAGAGAGAGAGAGAGAGAGAGGGAGGGAGAGAGAGAGTTCCTGTCTCATCCCATCAGAATCCTATTTACATATCACTGTTTAAAATGCTCTCAAATACAAAAACTAAAAACATCCAAAAACATCTCTTTCTCACTGTCTCTCTTCCTTACCATAGGAGAATTTTCTCAAGGCAGACAAAGGGACTCAGTGACTATGTGTAAATTAACAAGAGTCAGTTTTAGGCAGGGTGGACTTTTTTCAGAGGCAATTGAAGCCAGAACTGACTGAGATTTAGAAGGTATTAGGTATTAGAGGTATAGAGGTACTAGTGTGATAGTAATCTAATTTATTTATATTGATTTCTTACACTTTATTTATGATACATCATTTGGGGAGATTTTTTTATGAGGAGATAGAAATAGTTGCTCTGAAGGTATGTCAAAGATGTCTATGTATCATGATGCAGAGATATCTACTAAAGGTAGCATGCTAACCAGCTAGCCCTGGCCTGTCCTGTACAGTGAGTCACTGCAGTGTTGAGCCATCAGTCCAATGTGAGCAGATGAAGGAAAAACACATCCATTCTCGACAGCTACTAAACAAGAATTAACATTGGTGCTACTTTTCATCGTTCCTAACCTTTGTCCTCGGGTTAGCCTCATTGAGCTTATTGGCTATATATTTAAGCTTTGTAATGAAAAACACGTCTTACAGTTTGATCATGACTTACACATAGCATATACATAACGTATGCGTCTAAATACTTTCTCTGGCTATGAACCTGTAGTAGAACTGCCTTCCTTTTTGCTCTTTTTAGCTGTGCTAACATACCAGCTAGCAGTGATGACGTTGTATCAGTAGTCATGGATGGGATTATATTATCGGTTTGGATCAAATCACAATTATCAACACTGATGTTTGCTCGAACGCTCGTTGCAGGAAAGCACAGAAGCTGCACCGTTTGTGTGATGCCATATGGCCAAGTCTAGACACAGCCAAATGCAGAGCTGTAGCATAGCTGGTAGCTCCTGTTGCTACCTGGAAAGCTTATTGTAGAGCAATGCCCACTTTTGTGCCCAACTGGATAGGGCTGTGCACACTGCGACTAGTAATAACCTTAACCTGACACACCTTATCCAGGTAACAAAGGCACTTCAAGTGCTTCTGAGCTCTGTAATCTAGTATGTCGGATCTGGTAGATCTCGAGGATCAGGTTTGGGTACCCCTGGGGCTACAGTGATCTGAGGGTGGGTGTTTGAGGGACTGCCAAACATTACACACAACCCTGCTTCCTAAAAATATGTATAATGTCTATAAAGGTTAAAAATAAATCAATACATAAATGAATAACATAACCATGTAGTTAGATGTACTTAACTGCATATAGGAGAGTGACTCTTTCTTAAAGCAGCAAATAATATGAAGTTCATTGTTTGAACAAAATCAGTACTTGAAAAACTGCCATCATGGCAGACAGTCCATACCACTACAGTTTAATTCAAGTTTGTGGGAATGAGATAATGACAATGAAGGCAAAATCCCTAGAGGCAAATGTCAAGTTTAGATGGTTATTTTTTGAAACGAGACGCCATGAATGAAGGACATATAATCTATATGGATTTTATTCTTTTGCAATGTAGATTAGAGCTTAGAGCTGCCAAAAACAGAACAACATGAGAACATATCCTGTAAAAAGCCACTGTCAAGAAGAAAGTACATGTATTCTGTTACATTCTCACAGTATGTATCTCTCTCTCTCTCTCTCTCACACACACACGCTCTCAGATGCCGCTACTACCACAGCATGCTTATCAGTGATGAGCCAAATTCTTATTTCACTGTGATTCTGCATAAAATGACTGAAAGAACAACCGACATGACCTGCAAAAGAGAGTGACCTACAACAACAAGACATAGGCAGAATGTGCTGTCCTGATGTCCAGAACAGCTGGCTGGTCATTCTAAATTCTAATATTGTGATTGACAATTCAATTCCATTCACAAAATTGTGGTGGGTTGAGCCACATTCTGTACTAATTTTATACTAAATGTGGGAAGGAAACTGAAGACATTGTTGTATTTTGCACTGTATCAACACTGTTGCTGTTTTTAAAAAGCAAGGAATCACAGTACAGAGGCTCTGATTTTTTACAACAGCTCTAAACTTGGCTCAACCAAACTTTTTTGTTTTTTAATCACTAGCTTTGTCCAAATTGTGTCCTATTTACTATTTATTGCACCAATTTGGGGTTCTCCAATTTTGTAGTAGTTTCTGAAAACAGTCCCAAATGCACCACAATAACTAGTGTCCTGGATAGTGGATAGGGGATAGACATAATGCACTGTATTACTTGATTTTATAGATTGCTCTTCTGAGGAATCTACCACCGAATCTGCTGTTGCATAGCAATGAGCAAACCCTTATGACATAGTGTCTGACATCTTTTAACACCATCAGATTTTTAAAAGTGGGATGTAGTGATTAGGGGGCCATTTTAAACATAACTTTTAGATACTTTTATTCAATAGTCAGTCCAAACAACACAATCTGATTGGTTAAAATATGTTCAACCTGCTGTTGTTTGTGAAGAAAGCAGGTTTTATCCCACCAGCTGCTATAATGATGCACTTATTGCCACAGCTGTCACCAACTTTCTACTTTCTACACACAAAAAACAGAGGATGGGAACATCACATAACTTCTAAAAGATCAGATTTGACCTGCAGCCTGTTTGGATGGATTCCAAAGAAGAGACTGGTTACATCAAATTCCGAAGGTGCACATAAGCAAGCTTTTCAGTCAGCAGCTATGACAGCGGTACAACTGGAATAAGCCAGGAACAAAACACAATTTAGATTCATTTAGCAAGTATGAAAAAAACTCAACCCAACATTGTGCCAGTTTTATGGCTCTATAAGTAACATGGAATGCTACTAATACGTCTTGGCTATGATGATCTACAGTACTCCCCTTTAGACCGTACTTGTTATTATTCTAATGTGTGAAACAGTGTATACATTATTATTGTAAGGCCAAATGAGAATAGTAGCGAGGGAGAGAGAGAGAGAGCAAGAGAGAGAGAGAAACAGAATGAGGAAGAAACAGAGTGTGTGAGTTTGTGTGGAAAAGAATGGGCCACAGCTTGCTTGTCACCATCCAAATTCATTTGTTGTATGTTTTTCAGCTCTAATGGAAAGAGTATGTGTTTGGAAGACATCAAAGAACTTGTACATATTTGTATGGTTAAATCTGTCCAAAACTATTATCAGTACCATCCATAATACCGACTGAGGAACACAAATAGAAAATAACAGTAATGCTTATCATTTGTGTACATGGCAATCTAGTACAAAAGTGAGTATATTTATTTTACAGGCATGGTGATATAAACATTGGTTCTTTTTAAAGACATTACACTGTTCTTTTGTTTTATACTACCGTCATTGCCTGAAAAAAACACAAACAAAACAAATTAGTGCAAAAGCATCTCATACAGTGCAACAATACAGTGTACAGCAATCACATCATTCTAGCCACTAAATGCTGTTGTTTTCATGACTCCCTACCAAAACATCTGCTTGATTTAAGGTATGTTTCATGTTTCACGCCCTGGAATCTGTTGATGAATCTGTTGCACTCAAATGGTGTCCAGGTTGTAAAAAGGTTTCATGAAACAAATAAAAGCTAATAAATGGAGAGGAGATGTTAACATCTATATGATGCCTTGATGCTTTAATAAGTCCTTCTGAAATTTATTTAAGCTGTTTCACTTTGCAAACGAAAGCAATGGTCAAGAACTGCCACTTTGCCAGCGTTAACACTAAATGTGAGCTCAGCCTTGGATGAATGTCTATCTAAATATTGCCATTGGAGAAGAAGCAGGGAGCTGAGTCGGATGAAAAAATGACAGAAAGGTTATCTTTGCCTTTGCTCTTGTTTCGAAAAGTCCAACAGTGAGAACAGCTGGAGTGCCATGCCTTCCCTGCCTGATACCAGTGTAAGTGTGAGTATGTGTATGTATTTGTTTAAATATATTTTACGGACAAAATTGACTTTGTATGAAAAACAGAGTTAACCCAGACTAACATGGTCAAGACTAATTAAATTGTTCTGATTTTGTACAGTGCTGTTTACAAAAGTTAAGAAATGTTTAAAACAGGATGGGTAAACCATTTCTCTTTTGATTACTGCAATTAAAGTTAAAGATAGTTGGGCTTAGCAAAAATAGAATGATTGCAGACAGAAAGTTTTCATTATTGACCTTTAACTGACTGTAGACTAGCAAAAACATTTTGAGTTACCTCACACTTTTAATTATGCATATTTTATTAAAACAAATGCATAAACATAAACACTACCAACTTATTCTGATAGTCCATGACTAAGACACACAGTTTTCAACAACTGTACACACAAAATAACATAATATTTTTCATCAAAACTCATTAAGTTTACTGACTTTGGAACACATTTATTTCAAAAAATGAGATAAGCACCATGTGGCAATCGGAGACGAGGATGCAGTTTCACTGTTTCTTGCCCTAAAATGCATGGGTGTGGCCTCTGCCATAAACTCCACCTATGTACTAAAACTCTTGTGTTTAGATTTTGTAAATTTATGTATGTAATTTGTATAAATATAAAACTTTACATCTTATATATTTAAAGAAATAAACATTTTGAACAAATCAAATATTGCTTTAAAAATGCACAGCTGTTTCTGTCCATCCTTCAAATGTGAGAAGAAAACACTATGTATTTGAAATGACGTGTAGCTGACAAGAAACTGTTACAGAAAAAAAGGAAATAAACATTTTTTTACATTTACAAGCAAAGATGCTGCTGGTGTTCTCAGAACAATGGCACAACCACAGAGCCCAGACTTCAACTAAATGCCTTTAAGATTACCTGGACAATGAGAAGCATCACATGAAACTAAGTTCTAAGACTTTGGAGGTAAAAATAAACTGAAAGCCGCTCCCAAAAATAATGCAAGCTGTAATGAAAGAAGTGTGGTCACACTAGAAAGTGAAAAATGTGATATTATAATTAGTTGTTGAGACATCCCCATAATTTATTTTTGAATGTATGCTTTGAAAAATGGTGGCTATTCTGTTAGAGTATTAAATAAATGATGAATGGTTTCTGACTTATGTACAATAATACATCTGTGACATGTCCTCACATTTCGTAAAAACAAGTGTGTTCTTTAAAGACTTGCTCATATCCTCTGGAATTTTGAAATGTAAATTAGAGAGAGGAAACAAAAGGCTGAATTTCTTTCCGTAATATCTAAGTGAAGCTGGCTGCAGCAAGGCTTAACAAGAGGATGTGTAAGAAAACGGTACTATTATAAATCACAACTGCGACAGCTTGGCTTTGTTTTGCATCAGCAATAACAGGCTGTGAGTGGAGTTTGTGTGTCCCCAGTATGCGTGCGCTGCCTGCGAGTCCTGTGGTCAGTGTGTTTCGTGCGTATGAGCAGTGTGTACATCCTTTTTCAGCCATTTGATGGGGAGTCACTCTGACAAACAGCAGAAGTAATGAACAAAAGCTAAACTAAGTTCTTCATTCTTCATGATTTTTACTTTTGGTGTTCATCCTGAAGAGTGTTACTTTAACATGAACCAGAAAAAAATATATATATACAGTATCTCACAAAAGTGAGTACAGGCCTCACATTTTTGTAAATATTGTATTATATCTTTTCATGGGACAACACTGAAGATATGACACTTTGATACAATGTAAAGTAGTCAGTGTATATCAGTGTAAAGCTTGTACAACAGTGTAAAGTTGCAGTGTCCTCAAAATAACTCAGTACACAGCCGTTAAAGTCTAAACAAAAAATGTGAAGTACACCCCTCAGTGAAAATGGCCAAATTGTGTCCAAAGTGTCAATATTTTGTGTGGCCATCACTTTTTTCCAGCATTGCTTTACCTCTCTCGGGCATGGAGTTTACTAGAGCTTTACAGGTTGCCACTGGAATCCTCTTCCACTCCTCTATGACAACATCACAGAGCTGGCGGATGCTAGAGGCCTTGCGCTCCTCCACCTTTTTATTTGAGGTCATCTTGGAGGTGTTTGGGGTGATTATCATGTTGGAATACTGCCCTGCGGACAAGTTTCCGAACTGCTTTAGTATGTCACAGTACATGTTGGCATTCATGGTTCCCTTAATTAACTATAGCTCCTCACAGTCAGCAGCACTCATGCAGCCCCAAACCATGACAGTCTCACCACCATGCTTCACTGTAGGCAGGACACACTTGTCTTTGTACTCCTCACCTTGCTGCCTCACACACTTGACACCATCTGAACCAAATGAGTTTATCTTGGTCTTATCAGACCACAGGACATGGTTCCAGTAATCCATGTTCTTAGTCTGCTTGTCTTCAGCAAACTGTTTGCAGGCTTTCTTGTGCATCATCTAAAAGAAGCTTCTTCGCTGTGCAGCGTATGGTCTGAGCACTGACAAGCTGACCCCCTACCCCTTTAACCTCTGCAGCAAAGCTGGTAGCACTCATATGTCTATTTTCAAAAGCCAACCTTTGGATATGACGCTGAGCACATGCACTCATCTTCTTTGTTTGACCATGGCAAGGCCTGATTTGAGTGAAACCTGTCCTGTTAAGATCACTGTATAGTCTTGGCCACCATGTTGCAGCTCAGTTTTAGGGTTTTGACAATCTTCTCATAGTGTAAGCTATCTTTATGTAGAGCAACAATTCTTCTTTTCAGATCCTCAGAGAGTTCTTTGCTACGAGGTGCCATGTTGAAGTTCCAGTGACCAGTATGTGAGCGTGTGAAAGCGATAACATCAAATTTAACACATCTGCTCCCCCTTCACACCTGAGGCCTAGTAACACTAACGAGTCGCATGACACCGGGGAGAAAAAATTGCTAACTGGGCACAATTTGGCCATTTTCACTTAGGAGTGTACTCACTTTTGTTGCCAGTGGTGTTGAGGTATTTTGAGGGCACAGCAACTTTACACTGTTATACAAGCTGTACACTAAAAACTTTACATTGTATCGAAGTGTCATATCTTCAGTATTGTCCCATGAAAAGATACAATAAAATATTTACAAAAATGTGAGAGGCGACAGAACAGATTTGCTTTCAAAATAAATAAAAAAAACATGTATCGAGAGAAGGTGAAATTATTTTTAACTTGTAATTTAAGGGTTTATTCCAAAGAATTTTGGAGCACTTATATAGGTCCAATCATCATAAAAAATTACAGATATAAAGCGCATGATGTAAAAAAAAATAATAATTACGAAATGTAATATTATTAATATACAAATTGTTTCTGCTTTGGTATGTACAGGATACTTTTTACAATATAAAAAATGCACATACAGCAATATTGTATAATTTATTATTATTATTTGAAAGTAATTTATTTATATACCAAGATGTTGTATCATCAATTGTTTTTTTTTTAGTGGAAAAAATGTTAATATGCCCTCTACATACAACACACATCCGCACATTTTAACTGTAAAATTACTGTTTATTTGCTGGATTTTTTTTACCTACAAAATCAACATCACTTGATATTTTACTGGGCATTCAAACTTTTGCATGCAACTGTAAGTTTGGGAATTTAAAATATGTATTATAAAATAAAGCTTAATGTAATACATTTATTGACCAAGCTAAGGAAAAGATCACTGACGATCACAGCAAATCACTGATGATCTACTAATCTGCTCATTTATCAGCCCGCAACATCCCATACATTCCTAGAATACAGCCAGCACTGCAAAGTGGTGCATGCAAATCTTCTTATGCTAATCATTGCTGCCTTTTATATCCGGTGTGTGCTGCAAGCACTGCAACGGTGTGCACAAACATTGCTTTCACTTTGATAGTTTTTGCCAGTTGTAGCTAAAGACGTACAAAACAGCAGATTCAGTGGGGTATGATGAGTGGTTGGATATACAGAGCCTGTGCTTTCATAGAGTGAGAGGACATGAGATGAAGGTGTTCTTCAGCTTTGCAGTGGTCTGCAATATCATGTGTGTGTTTCTGTGAGAAAGTAAGCTGCTTGTGTGAGGTTTTGTGAGGACACCAGGAGCCAAAGATGGTGAGAGATGACAAAAGTGTGCAGAAAGTGCTTATAAACGCCAAACTCTGATTGGATCAAGTGTTAAACTGTTAAAGTTAAATGTTGCTGCACCTACATGAACAACTACATCTTTCCATTGAAAGCAAGCACATG
The DNA here is from genome assembly GCA_021613375.1 of Megaleporinus macrocephalus. Lineage (NCBI taxonomy): Eukaryota > Metazoa > Chordata > Actinopteri > Characiformes > Anostomidae > Megaleporinus > Megaleporinus macrocephalus. Next base: position 16,745,175 of record CM038728.1, read on the forward strand.
TTGCACATTTGTCCACACATACACACACACGGTCTAAAACCAGTCTAAACCAATATGACTCATTTTGCACTCTCTGTGTGCATTAGCTTTCTCCTTGGGTGTGTTGAACTAATAAGGATGCATAAACAGCAGTTTTAAAAAGATGTCTGGCTATATCAAAGGAGGCATGTGCCAGCTTTTGCCATCGCAGCTTGATAGCTTTTTGTGTGACAGTGAAACTTAGCTAGCAGATGGAATTGCCAATTCCACTGATTTAAGACTTTCTTTGCAAATAAATGTTCAAGATGGAAACAAAGTTCTTTATTAAGAGTGGTAGGATGAGAATTGCCCCATTTAGAAAAATCTTTCTCAGTCAGAATGGTTTACAGCAGGGGTAATAAGATCCAGACATTACAAATGCTGCCTCACTTTCTTTTTTTCTTTTTGGTAATAATATCTCATTGTGTAGAGGTACATGTAGGTTACTGTTAGGCAAATAGTCCCCAGAGAAAACCTCTTTTTCACATTTGCCATTAATTTAAACTGATCAACAAAACATAATAAAATTCAGCAGGCATTTGTTTGTTTACTGGTCCTTGTGCTCAGTACATAAAATGTCTATATTGGTGTTGTGGACACTGCAACCTCTGGTTATATCTCCACCAGTGTAAAGAAATCCAAGTTTCTTTACAAGGAACCACTTCACATTAAGCCACTTATGTTTACACCTTTTACACCATTTAATTTTGCAGAAATGTAGGAAAATCAGTGGAATTCTCTTTTAAGAATGCAGCCCAAAAACACTAACATCTATAGTTACAGCAGTGATAATATATTAAGATTTGAAAGAAGGCAAGTTGTCCCCAAACTTGTGCTGTGCAGTATGTGCGTGGCGTGTGTTTATGTGTGTGTGATGGTGTGTACGTGTGAGTGTGAGAGAGAGCGCTGAGGTGAGGATTATGTAATTGCGTAGAGTGAGGAAGCTGCTGGTTTGGTAGTTAGAGCAGCAGAAAGAGGAAGTGCCGGCTGTTTATCAGTCCCCACACTTCCTGTGGCCGTGAGGGCGGGCCTTTTGGCCGGGGGGCTGTGGTTGCCGAGCACCTATCTCCCTCAGCAACAGTGAGAGCGAGTGACCAAGCGTCTGTTAGCAAGTGCTGAGGGGCTTATCTGTGTCCAGATCGCGCACACCACAGGTTAAATAACAGGAGCGTAACAGCGGAAGCTTTACACACCTGGCTTTACATGGATACACGCGCATTACACACACACACACACCACATAGCCACCCTCCTCCGCTTCTTTAGCCATTTCAAATAAACACACACACAACTCCTCTCCCAACTATCTGCATCCTTCTCCTCTCTCTCTTCTATGCACAAAGCTTTCGGACCCTCACAAATGTACACCTACTTACACATGCACCCTTATCTCCCCTACTCACTCATCCACACATACACACAAAGAAAGAATTGAAAGTGGAGCAGTACCTACAACTTTGAACCCTGAATCGTCCTGACCCGACAGGCAGCGCTAAATCCAAAGAGTGATGAATGATCACAGATAAACTGGTATTTCATACTAATATGGAAGCATGTCTATGTCCCTGGCCTTGTTCTAAGAGTTTTATATTCCTAGGGTTCTATGTTCTCAAGGCCCAGGCTCTATGTTCTATGTTACAAGGATCCTGTTTGCTCAGGCAAACCTAAACCACAATCCCTATGATTGCAAGGTTCTACGCTCCAAGGGCCCTATAAAAGTTTGTGTTTTCAGGGCTCTTTGTTCCCAAGGTCCTATAATCCCAGGCTTCCCAGGAAACACATTTCCAGAACAATATGATTTCTATGTTTTCAGCCCCCTTTGATACTATGGTTTTCTGCTCCCAGTGCCCTATGTTGCCATGGTAATTTAATCTCAGGTTATCATCCTGGGGCTGTTTGTCCCCAGGGTCCTTTGATTCCAGGGTCGTATCTTACCAGGGCCCTATGTTTCTGAGTCAATAAAATCCCAGAGTTAAAAAAGTCCTAACAAACTTGAGATCATGTGAAGGACCTGATGGCGAGGGCAAGTTACCAAGGGCATGTTTAAAATGAAGGTCAATTTTTTTTTTTTTTTTTCATGTTGAGGAAATATGATTGAACATGTCAGTGAGAGAACTGACAACACAGGACAAACTGCAACAAACTGTAAAACATATTTATAGGAAATATATTTTTGTAGAATTGTTGGACATACCTGGCAGAAAACCACATCCACATTCCTCTGACCAATGGTTAGCAGCTGTAACATGCATTATGAACATCATCATCTACCCCTGCCAGTTGTATCTAGTGATAAATCATCTGAATTCAATCTGCTAACATGGAAAAATGAGATAAATCTACTCTTTTACACAGTGCATCTTATTGGAATGCCGGGACAATTTTGTATCTGCAAGTTGGTAACATTTGCAAGAGAATTTAAAAAAATGATGTAATAGAAGTTAATGCAGTAGTGTATATATATATATATATATATATATATATATATATATATATATATATATATATATATATATATATATATAGGATTTGCTTTTCTTCTTACTACTACTGGGAATTAACATATGGAACCATGCACAGACCAAAATTCTTTTCAGCAGTTTGTGTGCATGTGTGTGTTTGAAAAATAAGGCTAATGTCAGAACCGGTCAGAAAAACGGCCCTGACTTTGTCAAGCACTTTTTACAAAAGCATGGTGTTTCTTTTTTTGCATAAAAAACAATCAGTAGTTGAGGTCATGGTTAGATATGGAACATTCTTACTTACAAGTGTATGAATTAATGCATGTGTGTACGTGTATGAGAGAGTGTACCTATGCACTCTTAAATGTCAGTTTATAGTTGGGAAAGCAGCATGTTTCCATGTTGCAGAATCTTCCGCTGGGAGAGAGAGACAGAGAGAGAGAGACAGAGAGAAAGAAAGAGAGAGATATGTTGGGACATTTTACTTCTTGTACATGCAATCTTCCTACTCACTCACACAAAGCTGACCTTCATCAGATGCGCTATGCATTTGAGTTTTCTGACATTTAAACAACATCTGTGTTCAAAATCATTACACACTGATTCATGAAGCACACATGCCTTTCATACCATATTATACATCTACCACATTGATGGACCCCAATCTTACAAAGTTCTTGGGCTCAAGTGTCATTGGAGTTGCTGCTGGTCCTCAATACAATGATAGGATATGAAAGGGTACACATTTGCACCTTTCTCCTGGGAAAGTGACCATAACATACCTTTAAAACAAAATAAAAAAACCTTTTTGTTCAGTGAAGTAGGTGAACTTATACTTTGAGTTAACAGGTACAGTAAACCTCAAAAATGCACCAGAAAAATGCCAGATGAGTGAAGATACAATGTATATGTACCTAATAAACTGGCAATTCAGTACATTGTCACGTCTAAAAATACCTTGTATCTCCTTGTAAAATTTTACTGTAAACAGAAATCCAGAAATCCTGTTCCATAAATTTGCTTTAAGAATGTTGTTCCTACTTGTATAAAGTTTCCATTTAGAAGAATGATTTATGAGTTATCTGAGCATATTTGTATGTACCTTCTCTGAGTTTGTGCCCTGTGAACAGGTAACAATGTAGGAAAACAAATGAACTGATCAGTAAAGTCAGAATGATGTGGGCAGTTCAGTTCTATCACCTGCAGTCCCAAAGTAGAACACCTAACCAGACAGACCAGTTCAGCTGCATGTTTTTAATTTGAAACAAGCCTACTGGCTACTAATAGCTGGGTAGTAAAATGTGACTTTTTACATTGATCTTGTGTGTGTTTTGTGGTGTTCTTCAATAATGAATGAGCTGATGATGATAGATGTCACCTGTTAATGAACCTCAAAATGTGTCCAGTAAGTGGAAGCACAACATACAATTCTCTGAGGAAGATTGACTACTCCTTGCCAAATTTTGTGTTTTGTTAAAATGAAAATACATTCTCTACATGAAACAAACTTACATTTGGCATTTGGCTGCCAAAGTTTAGAAAAAGATGGCAAATAAACACAGATTATAACAGTAACATTTGCAGATATCTGTAGAAGACATGCACTTTTTTTCTTTAGGTTATCAACAAAACTAGGAATACCTTAATACCGATACTGGTCTCGGATATCAGGCGGCACTTATTTACTTTAAGTATTATTAAAGTAGTATTATTAAAATGCACTGGTACCAGTTGATATCATGACATGACCCACATGTACTCTGCTACACTAATGATCAAATTACTTAAGCTAGCAGAGAAGAAGGATCTGCACAAACAGGAAAGTGTTACTGACTCCATGGGGGTCGGACACAGGTCAATTTTCTTTCAGCCAGGAATACAATGTGTGATTTTCGTGCACACAATTTTAAACACACAATTACAACTGCTTTTCCCATACAGGTGGAGAGAAAGGGCTAGCAAAATGAAGAAAAAAAACTTATTACCAAAGTTTGTATATTCTGACATTACTCTGTTTGACAAAATAGATCTGCAAAGTATCGTAGCATAAGTGATAAATTCTACAGGGTCACAGTTCTGGTCCATAACTAAAGCGTTCATTCTAAAGTTCTTAAAAAAGCAAAAACAACAAGAAAACACAGCCTCGTTTAGCTAGATGCTAAAAACACAGACTATATTGGCTCAAAACTATTTTTTTTACCCACAGCAGAACTCCACCAACCCCACAGATATTTTGGGCTTTTGTCTCAAAGTCCTTGTCTAAACAAGCTCAGAAGATCCCAGCATAAATATGTCTTCTTTCTTTTTCTCGAACCAAACTACATAAATGCAGCATGGCGGCCTTGTTGTCCTTGTTGTGTCTGTTACAGTGCACAACGTTAGCTGAGCTGAGTTTGCTTTGCTTTTATTTACACTAACAAAACTAATTCCATTACAAATATTTGTTATGGTACCAGATTTGCTATAGGCTAGTAATATGAACTTGCTGGAAATATGTATTTACTACATACTGTTATTATTAACCTTTTAAAAATTGTATTAATGCACCCCAAAACAAAGCCTCTACCACTGCATACAACTGCAAGCAAAAATATGTGTACGAATGTAACTCTCAAGGTACTTTTTCCAAGAACATCACAAATCTGTCATTATCCGCGTCTTGAAAGACTGTAATTGAAGAGTCAATGCACAAGCAATGTTGCCCTTCAGCTCTTCAGAGGGCTCGAAAGGTTTTTTTGTGGCTGACCTGCAGGAAAGACCTCTACCTGAAACCTCAGAATAAGATGCAGATAAGATGAGGTTTAAAGAAACCAGGGCATTTTTAAAGTGCTGAATGTCTCTCTGTGGTAAAACTGTTTGTGTCACCACCACAATGAACTATCTCAACCACCATCTATGAAAATCAAGCCGTCATCATTCTCACCTGTACTACTGTGCTAGTCTCTCTCTGTAGTGTGAAAAAGTACAGAATGAACAAAAATACACCATGCAATAAATAAAACAAGACAGTATATATGAATGGCCATCATAATAATACACACTAACCAAAATTGTAATAAGTACACCTACTGGTATATACATTCATCAGTTTATTTTTTTCTATTGGTTATTTATCAGGTTCTCATATCCCATTTAATCACATTATTATGACCACCAGGTACTATCCAGAGTAACTGCCATGTACAGCACAGACAGCAGCGAGACGGGCTGGAACTCAGTAAGGTTGTCACAGGAGCTAACTGCTGTGCATCCCACAGCTGTTGCAGGGAGTGTGGGGGAAGATCCACAGAGCGAACACAAAGATCAAGGTGGTCCCACAGATGCTTAATTGGGTTCAAGTCTGGGGAATTAGGGTAGAGTAGTACTTGGAAGTCTTGGTCAGCTTTTCCAACCTGGAAGATCCCATCCGCCCCAGAGAAGACAATCAACATGTATGGGTGTTCGTAATCTGCAAGGATGGATTCATACCCATATTGGTTGAGAGTGCCGTGGGTCCAGAGAATGCTACGAAAACTTTCCTCAGACCATAATGCTGCCACATAAGCGCTGCAGTTTTGTATAGACACTTTGTAGTTCAACAATTACAGACTGTGGATTGAAAGAATCAACCAAAAATATCCAGCAAACAGCGTCCTGTGGGCAGTGTCCTGTGGGCAGTGTCCTGTGGGCAGTGTCCTGTGACCAGTAAATTAAGGTCTACAGGACTAGAGCATGAGACAAACTGTGTAGCAATTGATGAGTTATTGTGTCTGGCATTGTGTCACCGTATCCTGCTTCGTTATTACAAACAAGAAAATGATTAAATTACTTAATTTCACTCTCACAAACAACAAACAAAAGCAAGGTATGATTTTCAATCCACCATTTAGTAAATGTTAAACCTTAAATCTAGCAAGTTTTTAAATATTTAACAGTGCTGCAAAACCAGAAAGGGCTGATCGTTAAAAGTAGCTTAGTTAGCACGCTGCTTGTTGTGCTCACCACAGAACAGGTTCAGTTCTGACTAACAGAAATCTTACTGATGCAAATTTGGAGGAGACAACGAAGTCGAGTGGCTGGTGTTGGAAAGACAGAAACCAGAAAATAAACCTACCCCTGTGGTGTTTCAACTTAAAGCAAGAGGGCTTCTCTCTCCTAACCTAACTTACCCCACCCACCTCAATACAGGTTCGATTCGACTAAATACTGCTCTGCTATGACAAGGAATGTTATAAAACTTTATAACTGCAAGATCAAAGTTGGCTGACCACTGCCACTATAGCTAAATCAAACTAAGCGCAAAGTTAGCTGGGTAAGCAAGAAATACCCCATGGTGAGACTCCTGAATCAAGAATGCTGAGAAGGTTCTCTGTCCTTAAACCGTAACTTATTTGAACCCCAAACAAGCATTTAAATCAGCAATGCACAGAGTCAGGTATAAATTTATATAATCACATCAGCTAGGAAACAAAATCCTGCTTAGGGTCCCCAAAAGGGTAGAACCGGCCTTGGCTGTACAGACTGACTGCTCAAACTGAAAGCGTTCAAGGAAAGAAGCTGGGATTATTAGACATTAAAGGCTGTTGGTGTAACTACCAGACTGTCAAAGAAAGACTGTATGGCAGGAGCTGTATAAAGTTTTATTTTCTACATAGTAATCATTGCTCAGATGAATATAGGCCAGCACTTAAAATAAAATACTACTCATTTGCCACTGAATGGTTCTATTTGTGAAGAAGCAGTTTCACATTCTGGCTCTCGTCATGCAGTCACATCCAAGGCTATGTATAGCAGCCTGATGGAGGAGATAATTGTGGATAATGTACAGAAATGTACACAGAAGTAATCCTGCTGACGGTAGTCTAGACATTGTGAGCCAGTCCAACTCGTCTGTCTACCACGCTAGAGTGCGTCTCCGGTACAGTGGAGATGAGGTGGCCAGCTCGTTTTGGCACGTTTCACTCGTGTGTTTACCTTGCACATTTGTCATGGTTAGCCAGCTCTGTTTCTGTAGCACTGCACTGAACCTCAGACAGGGGGGATAAACCCTGTTTAAGCTTGTCTGCAGGGATCCAGCGGTCTGCCAGGAATGCTCTGCATGTATGTGTGTAAATGAAAGAGGAGGGAGAGAGAGAGAGAGAGAGAGAGAGAGAGAGAGAGAGAGAGAGAGAGAGAGAGAGACAGAGAGAGAGAGAGAGAGAGAGAGAGGGAAAGCAAATAAAGCAAATGAGATATAAAGATAAAAGCAGTGTGAGAATGTGAAGCTACACGTCTACACACACCTATTTTCGTGTGTGTATATATTTGTGTGTGTGTGTGTTATACATGACTGTTGTTGCAATTTGCAGACAATTAACTGCACCTGTGCCCACTTGTGATCGTCCCTGTCTGATGACATCATGTAAGTGGCTGACTGTGGTTGAGTTCTAACATTTCTCGGCCATGGCTTTCAGTTGCCTTTAGCTTGAGGTTAACCCTCTTAAACCCAAATGGTCCATAAGCAAGTCCAGGCTTCAATAGGCCTATTCAGAAACTGCCCACAAATATGTTCTTTTTGTAGCAACTGTTGCAGGATTAGACAAGCTTTACAGGAAGTTAGAAAAAATTAAGAAAATTATTATATTATGTTGGACTGGTACTAATTGTTGGACTGGTAATTGTTTAGAGTTATAACTTTCCAGTGCAATTTAAGGTGGAAAGGGAAATTCACATGAGAGGCAGGCACCCTGGGGCACCAGAATGTAACTGCTGCATCATTTAAGGTAGATTCAAACTAGAAGCTGATGAATAAGAAGTTAACATCAGCTTTTTCCAATAGTAGAGGTTTTATTGTCATTTCAGCTATGTACAAGTACACAGTGAAACAAAACAAGGTTCCTCAGGGCCATGGTGCAACAAAAAACATAATCAAGTGCAAAACCAAACAATAAGTAAGCAAAGACATAAAATAAACACAAAACTAGACACAGGTCACACAGTACACAATACTGAGAATATGTAGAGTTTATTGAAGAGTATGTAGAGTAATATTATAGTTAAATACAGTATCTCAGCCATATTCCAGAATTGCAGAAGTAGAGAGCAAGCTGGTGGCATTTGCACGTATGTATGAGTGTGTATGTGTACGGAGGTGTATAGACTGGAGCAGTTGAGGAATCTGATGGCTTGTGAAAAGGAACTGTTGCGCACTCTGGATGTGATGTACACATGTGGACAAAATTGTTCGTAGCCTTCCGTTAAAGAAAGAAAACCCCACAATGGTCACTGAAATAACTTGAAACTAACAAAAGTAATAACACATAGACATTTACTGGAAACCAACTAATGAACATTAGACACTGCTTTTGAATTCTGGTTTAACAGAATCAGAACAGTTAGTGTGAGGGGTGTGTAGGGCCATTTACAAAGTTGCCAGCAAAACTAAACTTTGTCCACTCAGCTGCAGTGACCAATACAGCAGTTTCCATGATTAGCTCTTAGCTTCCATATAATGTTAGCAGCACTTGGATGAAAAAAAATGGTGTCCTTTTATTAAGGTAGCTCTGTAGAGCTACTGAGATGGTGGCCCACACTCTGACTGGGTTGGTTTGTGGCTTGGATGGCACTCAATATACCCAAATGTCTGAGCACAAGACTTTTTACTAATATGTCCTATTTGAAAGTTTTTTCCAAGAAAACCAAAAAGTTTTACGCCTAATCTCCAGGGTACAAGACAGTAGCGTTACCACTATGACATTTAATTCCTGTAAACCAGTAAGACTGGGATAAACCCCTGAATGTTACAATACAACAACTTATAAATTATAAGCATGTCTTATTGCCAACTTACTGGATAGAGTTACTGAAGTGAAATCTCCAGATGCAATTAGTTCTGCACCAGAAGGGCCATCTAAGAGTGATTAATGTTTTGGTACCCATGCTGACCTATTAGCTATATTCCTGGGATAAGGCTGAATCTCTTCTAGCTGCATACAAAACAATTAATATTCACACATACCAAAAAAGACTTATACATTCATAGAGCAACAGAGCAGGGCCTCAGCCCACCCCAGGGTCTGTCTATGCATGTGCCTGGGGGTTAAGGACGGTATGACTCAAAATTGTGTGGCATGGTAGGACCTAGTCATAAAGTAACTGTGCTGCTGACTGGTGTGGCAATGTGTTTTTAAAGCTGTGGTATTTTTACCGGTGTCCCAGACAAGAGCGAATAAAAATCAACATGTAAATATAAAAAAAAAAACAATATAAATAAAAAAAAACATGTACATAGACCCATATCAAGTGATGCTCTGTTTGGCACCCAAGGTGGATAAGATGCATCAAAGAAAATAAAGATTTTCAACAGGGAAAAAGGTGCAGACAAATGATAGTAAACCTACTTTTAACTTATCATTAAGAAATAAGTATTAATTCCTACTATTAATTGTAGGAAAAAGTAATATTATATATCATATAGCATATGATGCTTAAGGCAATTCAATTTGCACATTACAAAATTACATTTTAACCAGTAAATATTACATTTCAACTAAGCAAATCAGCTGTTGCTTGTAAGAATTTAATACACACAAGTAAAAATGCATTTAATGTGCATTAAAAAATAAAAAGTTGAAACCATTTGAATTAGAATCTCAACAATAACAATTTGAATTACCCCTTTCTCTGTGTGCTCCTACAAAAGCAGTTAGAGAGTTTTCAGGGGAAATTACTGCCACAGTGGTTCAGGCGTTATTTTTTGCAGAATTATATCATGTTGTTAATTACAGTCGGCCAACACTTCACATCGTGCTAGCGGTAAAAGACGGTAAAAGACGTGCCTTATAAATCTGGCCCAAGGAGGACATTTCTAACAGTACATTCTTTTCACAGATCATTAATTAAATGATTCAAGTCTTTTCTTATACCACAAGTATTCACAGGAAGTGGGTGATACACCCACATTTGCATATAGGAGAACAAAGGTAAGGGAGAGGTAAAGAACAGCACTGTAATAGGCTGATTTGTGATTTCCCCCCTGAGGGTTAGGACGTGAGGTTACACCACAGATTCTCTCTCCGTTACACCCACATTCATACACATATATAGTCTGCCTTGCCAACTAAACGTGATCTATAAGGTATCACTGTCATTACCAGCATACGTTCACATCTAAGTGCCTTTGCTTGCGTACACCTACATAATTCTTGACAACTATCTGACTCAAATTCAGAGTTTCTTTACACCTCGTTCTGAATACAATGGAACTTCCAGAGACTTCCCTGAGAGCTTTTTGCCTGAGCTGCTGACTCAGAGTGGGCTGTGGCACATGTGTGACTTTGATGCCTTGGTAATTCTTAGAAAGTTGCTGTTTCACTTTTAGCCGAATCCTGACTCACCTGGCTGGTTAGACACGCACACTCATGTACGTATATGCAGGCACAAGGGAGCAGCAGGAAGCACTGAATTTTCAATTCCCAGCAGTACAGGACATCTACATAAGCTTTTAATGACAAGTGACATAAACCTATATAAACATTTGTCATTAAAGCTCATGCTGTCAACTGATGTCATCACTGGTAGCATCAATGTTTTCAGTCTTTTTTTGGTTGAATGGATTTAGCATGCTATAAGAAGTGACTTTGTAGCTTAAAGTACAAACTTAACTTTGAAAAATTTGTATGTAGTAAGAAAGTATGTAGTTAGAAATATGTACTGAAAACAGTACAGCAACCACAATATTAGATGTTTTACTTATTTACTTTTTCAAATTATGAAAGATTTTTAAATTCCAAATTAGATACAAATTTGAACAGAACATGTTTAATACTGTTTAACATCTGCCACCTTTTAATGTCACTAATTCTTGTTTTAATGTCAGAAAATATAGATTTTTATTAGTTTTTCTGTTCATACAGGTCTATATGATTTGTCACAAAATGCTTATGTATGTGTTATAAAGTCTTATGAACACTGTCCTACAGCAGTGTTACAATAGATACATTTATACGTACAATACTGTGCAACGTGCAAAATACTAAGGGTCCTGGACCTCCTTAATGTCTCAAAATCAACATTCTCAACATTCTTTCCTGAAAATAAATTTAGGATGATGTCATATTAACCAATGCATCAAATACAAATTCAGAAAGGTCATTCATTTAGCCTCACAATCGGTGAGCTTCTGTCTTCTGTATTCTTAATTAACTAGAGATGCAGCACTCATCTGTCTCAGGGTGGCACTATAGCAAATTAGTTCACCCACTTGGTCCTAGCAACCGTAACTATGCACGGAATACCGCTGAAAAACTTTACAATATGCCATAACATTTGTAAATTTAAAAACGTGCCCAATTCCCAAGAGTGTGCTGGAAAGAGTAAATTGTTATTAATTTCTTAAACCAAAGACAAAAGAGATCTGAATTAACATGTGGAAGACCGCATTACCAAACTTAAAACGAGCTTTCCAAAAAAAGAATTGTTAAACCAAACATTTTGTTGCCATTGAAACGAGTATCTGCGCTGCTATGACAAGTGAGTTAGCAGCCAGCCAACCCTACAGCTGCCAAGCAAACACTAGATGCCCCAAATACCAGGAGATATTTTATACTGTGCAGAAGTCTTAAGCTTCAGAAAATACATTGATTTAAAATAAATTTAGTTGCACAGTAAGTGTTTCTCAGATAAATACTTTTACACTAATATAACAGTGGATACAAATAACATTAATTAAATAAATAGTGATTTTACTGTAAACATGATTAAGCATTTCCGGTATTAGTTGTGTTTATCCTCACAGTCTAGCTTAATCAATACCTTCTTATATTAAATTAGGTGTGCTGCTGATGGAATCTCGAAACACTTTGCTGTATTAGCCTAGTAGCTCTAGTGCAAATCTACAGAATCACACATCAGACCCCAAATGTGACTAATTAATTTTTGAATGCCATTAAAACTGAATGCTTTTGGTAATTTAAGATTTGGCTCCAGACTTTTATGACTTAAAAGTAAGTTAGCACTGCACACCATGTAGTTACTAAATAATAAGGCTTGGGCTGTATTAAGTCTGGAATTGTAAGAGTTAACCTCCAGAACCCATCATAAACCAAGTAATCCACTTTATAGTGCTGTGCTGTTTTATTTTACCCCCCCAATTCAACTTCTTAGATTACTTCCAGATCCTCACCATCATATTTGACACACTGGAACACGTTGTTCAACCATGCCTAAGGTTCAGCAGTGCCAAGCTGTCAATAGCTTCAGGTGAAATGATGCAATAGCGCTAGCGGATGCCAGGTGCCTTCATTTCACGACTTTCTCCGCCTTCTTCCTTCTGAATACTGAATTTACTGTAAATCGGTCACACCATAAAATCCTTACAGTGAAAAACACCATCACATGCAATGCACTTCCAACACCAAATTACAGCTTTACTGTTACTGAGAAAACAAACAAAAAACGTGCTGTGCTTTGCATTAAAAAAGCTTAGAAATCAATTAAAATGAAAATGAAACCAATTAAAAAGTTTTATTTCATTTCTGTTTTTCAGATTTACTAAATTGTCAGCAGAATCCTGACTCACTTGGCTGGTTACAAACTTACATGTACACATACACACGCACATTGTATTTATGTCTGTATAAATATATTACATAAATAAACCATAAATAAGACAATAAAATTGCACACCAGAAGCAGTGTTTCCTGATTTGGCCATATTTGTCTCAAAATGCTGATTCAATTTGTGCCTCATTTTATGAGGGGTATTTTGAAAAAAGAATTTTAAAGTCATTTTTTTATTTTTTCCCTAAAAATGTACAAAAGCAAATTCAGACATGTTTTTAGGTGAAATGCAAGCATGCTAAAACAGTTGGCATTGTAGATAAGTGTACATCACAGTGACATCATGCTAATGAAGTGGCATAGCTTTAATCTTACAAATAGTAAAACACACTCTAAGGTCACAGACGATGCTCACTTTTGCTTAACCAGCCTGACTAGGCAAGCATGTCATATTATTAGCTACAAAGTATGTGCCATTTCACCCAAGAAAAAATCATGACACAGCCCACAAGTATTAGTCATAAGGAAAGGTGATTGATGAACAAAACATAGTAGTTTTTTTTCTCACAGTGAAGAGGAGCCTTCAAAAACCAGGGCTTGCAATTTCTCTCCTATTGCGACTGCTATCTAGACTTGAAAGACTGCAGTCATGAAGTGAATCATAGCAACATTCAGAATGCAAGCGGTTGGACCTCTGGAACTTTGGATAGTTTGAAGGGTCAGAGTAGGATTTTGCATTAATAGCATCAGTTATATATTACATTGACTTTAGTACTACTATTCCAACTACTTATACACATTCAATAAAATATAATATTCAATAATAACTTTTGAATATTAATAGCCCGAAAACATTTGATTTTTTACAAATTCAAGGGATACGGCTTAAAAGACTGTTGTTTAGCCCCGCCCACTGTTCAGAAACTGTGTGTGATGTAGGTGAAGGACAACAAGGCGAAGGCGAGGTACACCATGGACAGTTTGCCAATCCATTGCATGGCCAACACTCACTCACGCACTCACACCTACGGGCAATTTAGAGTGACCGATCAACCTATCATACATGTATTTGGATTGTGGGAGGAAACTGGAGTACCCGGAGAAAACCCACTCAAGCACGGGGAGAACATGCAAACTCCTCACAGAATGGCCTGGACTGGGGATCTAACCCAGATCTTCTTGCTGTGAGGTGACAGTGCAAACCACTACACCACGTGCTGCCATTAACATTTTAATCCTAAAATAAAAATCTTTACATAGTTTTGGCTTGGATGTTTGGGTCTATGAAAAACCTTTTCATGGAACATGATCATTAAATGTTCATGCCCAAAATCAAATCTTCATAGAACCATTTACCGAAAGGTTCTTCAGGAAACCAAAGAGGTTCTTCTATGGCTGCTTATGCTGTTTTAGCTATATTACTTGGCTTTGTCTATCTTAATAGAGTCACTGTAGTATGTCATAAGGCGTCAGAAGCCACATAATCAATTCCTTATGGAGGATTTTCACGCTTACATTTATTTAAAACCTACTCATAAACAAAATGAACTAAAAAGGGTCCTCATGGCTCCTGCTGCGCTTTGTAGGTCAGCTTTTCAGCAGTGTAAAAAGTCCTGGTCCTCATCACATTTATGAAAATACTCTGGATGTGTCTGTGTTTTATGTTTCCAGCGCCAGGGGTGCTCTGACCAGATGAAAACAGATGCTCAAGCTGCTCGCTCACAAGCAATAATGTAGCTCCGCTATTATCAACAACACATGAGGGAAACTGGATCTCAGGTAATCAGTGTTAATTTATTCCTGAATCAGACACCTGTAACCTGTGCAAGACGCTCTCATGGCGTAGTCTGAAAGCACCGGCTCTGGGTGTGAGGAGAGGAGATTAGTCAGTTTTTTAGAACGGCTAATCTGTTAGTCTGTGTGCGATTAGAGGTGATTCATGGCTCGTGGGCGAGGGCGGGTCCACCACTTTGTGGGCTGCCAGACTAGAGCTACTGAGAAGAAAACAAAGTTAATTTAGCTCATTAAAAAGGATAGTCAGTCTACAATGGGGCCCTATTATGCAGGCTTAGAGAGAACAGATAGCTCAGTCAGAGACCAATACTCATGAAATATGAAATATAGAGGCGATGACAGGGTAATTTCTGAGAGTTAGTGAACAATTGTGGGTAAGTATACACTCCTGGGCAGGAAAGAAAATGGTCCAAGCCTCTGGTCAGAATCCACATTGATATATATAAACATATATACACACATATTTAGGTTTTATGTTTAGGTTTTATATTTAGGTTCTACGTTTATTGTTTAAAAGCCTTTCTTTCAGCGTATTTTCACCACGGACTGTATCATTACATGAGATGTAAATAAACGTAGATACAACACAAAGTACTATGAATATTATTTTGAAAGAGAGAATAAAACCAGGTATTAGATGATAAAATGTTAAATTAACACACTGACCTATGTAAAACCACTACTTACTGTATTAATACACTGAATAAATTAATAAACCGTTACTATATACACACAACAGGAGCTGCAAGGGTCTGTACACCTCAATTGTGAGTCTAAGACTGGGCCTACGCCAAAGACTCTTACAAATTTCTTACAAATTAACCTTCAAATCCTTCAAAATTCTTCAATCTGTACACCTTATTAAAGGTTCCATTCTCTTTGCCTTTTGACTTTCTAGCTAAAACTGGAAACACTAAATGTGTACAAGACATTAGTTGTCTCGTTACTTGCAATTCACAGCCACTGTTGCTTTCACTGGATGTCGATGACAAACAATTTAAACTGTGTTAATCACATGACTCACTTAACCCGTGTTCATATTATAAAAATAATGTTATGGAATTACAGAAAGTACATTTTGAAGAATGCCTTATTGAGCTATAAATAAGCAAAATAAAAAATAAGCAAATACAATTAACACAAAATAATGTGATTAAAAGTGATTGAGAGCCCATATATTGTGATATATATTATCTTCAATTTATATCTCATTTTCTACATCATTTGAGCCCAGCAGCTGCCCTTTACCTTGTGTGCAAATTTCATGATGATTGGACCAATGGAAATGCTCCAAAATTGCTTAGAATAAAATCACTTTACCTTAACTTAAGAAGGTTTTGACTCTCTCCTTTGAAAATACTTTATATTCTTTGGATAGTAATGATATGTAGGGCATACATATTGAGCAACTTGAAAATACATACTGCCCTTTACATTGTGTGACAATTTCATGATGACTGACTTAACAGAAATGGCACGTAATCACTTACCACTTTGTTACCGTATCTTTCTTCCTTCTCCTAAAAAGCTCTTGTTTTGGAGAATTGAGGTCTTGCTCTGACAGTGTCATGTGTATTCGCAGGTAGGCATAAGTGTGTTTATGTGTGTTAGAGGGTGTGTGTGTGTGTAGACTGGGATCCAGGCCATACCCTCAAACCACAACCACTCATCCTGCTATCACAGCTGCTGCAGGTTAACGCAATAACAACAAACATTTTAGCCTCAGCGCTCTAACACACACATACATACACACACCAATCAAGACATCATTACTTAGAAAATCACTTGTTATCTTGTTTAAACAGTTTTCAGTAGGCTCTAAACAGTCTGTAGGTAAGGTCTGTCTTGACTGCCACAGTATTAGACAACAGTCTGTGCTCGTCTTCATGCAGTATATTGTGTGTCTATTGTTGTCTACATTAAAAGCAAGTTGGAAAGAACTATGGAAGTCCATTGTCAAGTAAAGGAGAAAAAAGTGTTATTTTTTGTCCTTTGTTTCTGCCAATGGTATGGCAACATTTTAACAAGTTAATATCTATAAATCATATTATAGATCATATTTTATTATAAAATTAAGATTTGTATGTCTAAAGATGTCTAAATGGCATTTAATATAAATTATTACACGTGTGGAGACAACGAGTTTTACTTTTAAATGCCTTACATCCAGACTCTACTTAAACTCTACTTGGGTATTAATGTCACTTATTATACATGACATCCATAGCATGCTTACGACATGTCATACCGTGTTCAGGACCTTTCAAAGAATCCTCAGTTTTTTTTTAGTGTTATAAAACAAGGCATTTGCCCACAAACTGAGAATGAAGAGTTTTTTTTTCCAAAAACAATGGCTTGCAGATATTGGATTAAAGTGGATCATGCTTTTCTTGCATATTTCCATTTCAAAACAGCCCATTGTTGGGTGATAAATCTAATCAGGAGTGAAAACACGGGCCCGTTTGCTCCACGGCTATCAGGTTGCTGCAAGAGCACGCAAGATGGGAGATTTCTTCTCCTGCACATGATGAGGTCTGCATGTATTACGGTCAATTTGTGTTACTAGAGAGACAGATACAGAGAGAAAGAGATGAACAGAAACAGAAAAAGAGAGAGGAAGAGAGAAGCAGAGAGAGAGAGAATGTGTATCAGTGTCACTGTTTTGGCTAAAAAACAAAAGGCCTGTTCTGCCTTCACTCATACCTGGCGTTGCTCCTACTCTAGCTCAAAAGAACAAAGGAACATTATGCAGACGGCTGAGTGAGATGTACCTGTAGCTTTCGCTCCTCTGCTTCACCCTCCTTCTCTTTCGAGTGACTCATCAGACAGGCACATGTGTGTATTAGAGACACCTGTCTAGGCACTGGTATTAGACAAGGAAAAAACAACTTAAAAAGTCTTTGCTGTGCAACAGTCTTAGGCCTGCCAAGAAAATTTAAATTATTAAAAATATTTATCCAGGCATTAAAGAAATAGTTATATCATATAATCAAATAAACAAATGTCCCCCTCATTTGATCATTAGACTCTAGACTAAAATACTTTTGTACTTTTAAGAATTGAAATAATAATAACACCACTGAAAATTTGCTCAATGTTTTGATTTTGATAGTTTTTTTTAACACCAGACAGTACATGACTAGGAGGATCTAAGTGCCCACCATGTGGTCATATGGGACAGAGATGCAGCCTGACTTCCTGCTCTATAGACACTCTGGTTGCTCAAATTGTCGCTCCAGTCTTGTACCAAGCTGCCCTTGCAGATTAGTTGGTGATATCTGGACACACAAATTCAGTCTGATCCCTTGCAAATAAGGACAGATAGGTTTTTTTTTTAAGATCTGATGTTATACATAAATCTAAATTGCCTCCAGTCTGAAGACTCTCATGTGTTTTAGTAGCGACATGAAAATGTGGCACAGCAATTTTTAAATGAAACTTATCCTTTAACACCTTTTTGTAAGAAATAAAACATAACTTGTTTTTTTCACAAGTTGAAATTTAGGGCTTAGGATTTGAGACATTTTCCAACAGAACATTAAATACATTATTAATTATGCTAATTACTTTATAGCTACTTATTGCTGTTTCAATAAATGTCCTCGGTTTAAAAGATCATAAGACAAACGTGGTATATATCTATGGTCTAGATGGGTATGGAAGTTATTGTCTCTCTTTTACAAGAGTAGCTGCTAGGCTAGAGAAAATAATATCTGAATATCTGCGATAATATCATAGAAACTTCAGCAGTCTAATTGTGATTCTTTTGAATGAGATGTTTTACATCTCTTTTTATTGTAAGGTGGCTTAAACTAAGTGAGTATTCACATAAACTCATCATTACAAATCAGTATATTTGAGATGGTGGGTATATGGCTACACTACTACAAAAAGTAGTTGACTGGCCAAGTATGGGAAGCTTATGCTAGCTAGTATTGCTGGGTCATCTTAAATAGACTTGTGTTGTTTTTGACTAAAACAAAGTTGCAAACTCTAATATATTTGTTGTTTCAACAACTTTATGAAAAGTCTCAAACATTTTGTATTGAGAGTGTTAAGATCTGGATGCTGAGTAATCCCAGTAGTGTTGTCCTGGAAAGATTTAGCATTATTGTCCGTGCCATCAGGAAAGAACAAAATGATGGGATAACCGGGTCAGTCAGTATATTCAGGTAGTCAGCAGACTTTATTTTATTGCTACATAATGTAATTGAGCCTCGATCTGACCTGAAGCAACCCTATTGTTTCATGTGATTCCCTTCTTACCCTGATTTACATTTAAATTGTATATGTATGGGACTTACCAGACGCTCTTATCCAGTGCTTTGTGTTCAGTCAGGGTATGTATCTCTATCTAGTACAAACAGGCTTAAATCCAAACTACTTTTGTGCTCAAACACTGCCACAAACAAGTGCCAGTGCTGATATATATAAAACAGATGGCAAAATACATGGTTAGATACCATATAAGTGCGATACCTAGTCTAGAAGAGAATAAATACAAGACTATATATTATCCAGTGTTCCTAAAAGATAAAGAGTTAAGCACAGCTGCATAAGTGTAATTATGATTCATTCCAATACTTCAGTAGATTAGTGCTTATAACTGCTTCACAAAGAGATGGGTCTTCAGTCTGCGTTTGAAGACCGTGAGAGAGTTCACTGTTCGGGCAGCCATTGGAAGTTCAATCCACCATTTGGGTGCCAGAACAGAGAAGAGTCTTGTTGCTTGTCTTCCATGAATCTTGAGGCATGGTGGGTCAAGCTGAACCGTATTTGAAGCTCGAAGGGCTTGAGGTGCAAATCAATTTTTGACCATTGCCACAAGGTCAGGAGAAGCTTGTCCATTCTTGCCTTTGTAGGCAAGTATCAGAGTTTTAAATAGAATGCGAGCAGCTACAGGAACCCAGTGAACGGAGCACAGCAGTGAAGTGACATGAGTGAATTTGGGAAGATTGAAGATGAGCCATGCTGCTGCATTCTGGATCAGTTGCAAGGGCCTAATGGCCTGCAGAGGAAGACAAGGCAGGACCATAGTCGAGCCTTGAAATGACAAGAGGCTGTATGAGTACCTGTGTGGCCTCCTGAGAGAGAAAGGGTTGGATATGTTGGATGTTGCAGAGAATATATCTGGATGACCAAGCCAGGTTCGCAATATGGGCTGAGAACGATTACTATTCATCCAGAATCACACCAAGGTTTGTTGCATCTTTAGACGGAACAATCAAAAGTTCCCGAAAGAGATGGCAAGATCCTGCT
Source organism: Megaleporinus macrocephalus (assembly GCA_021613375.1). Lineage (NCBI taxonomy): Eukaryota > Metazoa > Chordata > Actinopteri > Characiformes > Anostomidae > Megaleporinus > Megaleporinus macrocephalus. Next base: position 16,765,225 of record CM038728.1, read on the forward strand.
GAGGACCTGTAGTTCAGGGTTAAACAGCAGCTCAGTCTTGCTAGGACTGAGCTTCATGTGATAAGCTGTCATGCATGAAGAGATGTAAGTCAGACATGCCGAGATGCGCCTGCAAACCTGATATAGACTCTTTCCATGTTACCTGGTAAGAACGCCCCTCTAGATAGAACTCAAACCACTTCTATGCACAGCCTGCGATTCCTAGGTCAGCAAGGACAGATAGGAGGATCTTGTGGTTCATGGTGTCGAAGGGCGCAGAGAGGTCAAGAAGGATCAGACCTGATGACAGTCTGGCTGATCTTGCTGTCTGCGCCCATCTGATGCGTCCATCACTCAGGAATAGGGTCAGCCAAGACTCATCAGACAACATGACCTTCTTTCTGTTGCTCCTGTGTCCCATCCTTCTACTCTCTAGCAATTATAAGCCTTTTTTCTGCTCAGCCTAAATAACAAGTGGTCTTCTTATGACTACACAGCTGTTTAGCCCCAAGTTCTACTGTGAGTTCCATTCAATTTAACGAAGCATTTAAATGATTTCCGATCACAACCATTCGAGATTTTTTCCCCTACAAAATCTTCTGCCAAAAAAAGTGTTAACCACTATCCTTAAAGGTTTCAATAATGCTTTAAACATTTTTAGTAAAGATTTTCTGAAGCTACTCACTGCTTCAGTTGGAGTTAAAAGAACTATTGCCATCTCTAACATTTTAGTATGTTTGTACGTTTTTCAAGGGATTTGAACTGTAGTTCTTGAACAGAGGGCGTCTTATCACATAAATACATCTTGTGATCTTTCTGCTATATGTGCGCACATGATATAAGCCTACGCACACAGCTGTACAGCACAACACAGTATCAGGTGTGTGAAGCTGCCAATAACATGTCACTACATCAAGTAAAGGTGTGTGAGTGAGTGACTCTGAGAGAAGAATGAAAGAAGAGAAGAAAAGAAGAGACACAGAGTGTTCCAGAGAAATGCTTTTTGTTTTTAGGTGGTAGTATGGCAGCAGTATGACATTCAGCTCAGTGATGGAAAGATAAACTTGATGAAAAGGACACCTGACAGAAACACACTCAAGCTAAGTTTGTGTGTGTGTGAAGCTGCCACAGAGAAAGATTTAGCATATTAATGTAAATAAAACAAGATTGTTAAAAGAATAGTTTGGTCAGTAATTTTCCACTTTCCAGCTCAGATTTAATCAACTAGCTTAGGCATGTTTAGAGTCCCATGTTTGCTTGTTTAGTTTTGCACTGGAGCTATTTGGCTAATGTAGCTAACAAAAAGGGGGGGGGTTATATTATAACCAATTAGCACCAATTGTTCTATGACAAACTATTATCTACAGAAATCTACAAAAGTTAATTGAAGCCTCAGTAGGTCTTTCAAGTTGTGGTAGACAGCAAGCTGTATTTTCTATTTACATGTTTTAGTTTACTTGGTTTACTTTAGTCAGTCATTGTGAAACCAACTAACCAAATAAAAAAGGGACTAAGTTTATAGGGACATAGAAGGTAGTTTTATAATGTCAATGTTACATTTTGTCACTTGGCCAGACAGTTTTTTGTTTTTGTTGTTTTTGGTTTTATCTCAGTTTTGTTTTGGAGGCACTGTGTCACCACTGTTTAGACACATGCTCCCCTGATCATCTAGAGGCTTATATACGTGAAGCTGTAAAAAGTTTTTGTATTAAAATTTGACTATACTGCAAATAAGTTAACAGGCATATCTGTGCCTACATAAGTTGCATTTTATTTTAAATTCTAATGATTGAAATAATAAGAATGACTAATTTCACAAAACAACTTAAGGATCTGTTAACTTTCCTTATTTCAGCCACTAATTAAAAAGGATTGTTTACTTCTCACATTTGTGATTAAACCATTCTGTGAAAAGTTTAATTGCTTGTGTGCATACCATTATTTATATATAATATATAGTATTGTTTCAAGTTTGCTAAAACCTCAATAAGTTGCTAAAAGTCTAAATAACCCCAGATGGGCACAGTCAAGTAAATGCTTCATGCTGATGAGGGGGAATGGGAGGCTGACCCAAAAAGTAAAAACCATTAAGTTCCAATATTGCTGTAGTCCACCTACTTTACTGTTAAAAAAATGTGCCATGAAATCATGACTAACAGATTTTTAATACAAATAGCAGACAAAAGTTTCAGTGTGGATATGTGTGGATGTACTTAGCAACAGCTCCCATGTTGAAGTAACATCTGTCTCAGACACACACTAATAAGCCATATTTTTTTTTCAAACAGCCCATATTCTGTTTTTATTATGCAGTGCTCTATTGAATCCACTTGTACCGGTGCAACACACATTAACATGCCACCAACACATTAGTATCACTGCAGTGCTTATAATGATCCATCAACTAAATAATATCTGCTCTGTGGTGGTCCTGGTCATTGCTGAACAGGTTGAAAGGTATACAGAAAGACAGATGGACTTCAGTGCACCTATATGGTAAGTGGAGCTAATAAAATGGACAATGTGTGTGGAGGTGGCTAATTTGTCTATGAGCTCTGTTTTGATTCATAGAGCACACAGAGTTGAAACTCTCCCTATATATTCAATATGAGTGGGCAGGGCTAAAGTGTGGAAGGCTGAATAGGTGGATATATGTAAATTTGATGGTGCTTGTGACATCACAAGATCTATTCATTCAAAACAGACAGGATTTGTAGTTTGTTGCTGGGATATGAACAGTACATTTGAAAAAATGTTTACATACCACATCACACTATATCAGAAAAACAGAGGAATTTTAAATAGAATATTGACCTGTACAACGTAGTAAATGCATGTCAATGTCTTGAGTATCTAAAACACTACATGTCTACAGGTCATGACCTTACAGACGAGTGGGAGAGGATGAGAAAATGCCTCGTCATATCCAGGAAAGATGCTGCTCAGTGATCATCTCTGCCACTCCCTCATGACTGGACTGCACGTCCCATTTTTGTTCTGCTGTGGTTAAAATGAGGGTTTGCTTGTAGTGAACCAGAGCACATAATGTATTAATCATGTTAGCTATCTAGACCAGGGGTATTTAATTAGAATTCAGTAAAGTCCAGTTAGAGGAAATTTCTTCAGGTCAAGGTCTGGACAGTCATAATTTCTAATTTGTGATTCATTGCCATATCCTGTATACTGAAATAGCCTCGCATCAGCATTTTATATCATCAGCAACTGAAAGTCAAACAAATTACACATACTGTTCAGTATATTTCAACAATATTTACTGCTTTAAATGCTGAACTGAATTAATTATAAAACTTCGAATATTAAATATTTTGAAAATTAAATATTTTTTCTTCACTTTAGGTAAAAACAAGGGCTACGTAAAAAAAAAAAAAACAGAATGCTTTCAAAAATCTTAAAGTGCTTATTTATAGAAAAAGTAAATAAAGCATGCGCCACTCATTTTACAATTTGACATGTTGGTTTGGAGCTGCTTGGGGGTAAACATAGAGTAAACATATGTCTCGGTCCATTTTTGGTTGAAAAGTCGTTTTTTGCTGCCGAGTTCTCTTTTTTTAGAGCACGTTATTTTTTTTCTTTGACTCGCTTTACTCTCCGACTCGCTTTATTCTCCAGCTCGCTCTATTCTTCGACTCGTTTTACTCTCCGACTCGCTTTACTGTCCGACTGCTGCTTCTCACTTGTACCTCGCCTGTGTGCGTGCCACACTCCCAAATCTGCACAATCTGATTGGCTGAGGAGCGCCATTGGTGACCTTACAATGCACGCGATTGGTTTGTGAGTTTACTATGTCGCTAAGTCCGTATACTGTAAAGACAAGAAAAGTTTAGCCGCTTAAAATAAACACTGTCAGAATTCAAACGTTCTCAATAGTTTATCGGTTTGGGTCATCGTCTTAGACAACGTCTGCGTCCGGGTCGCTTATTAGTGAACTCTGATCTAGACTAATAATATTTATGTTGGCATCCACTGAGCAGGCTTGTTTACATTTTGTTATCATGCTGGCAAATTATAACCCTGGTTCTGCAATAGTGTAGCATTTTTTTTGGTAGGTCACCAAAACAGAGATCAGGAGTCAAGTGCACATTTATTATCCCAACCTCACAAACAGGTACAAGCCAGGTCTAAATAAGAAGATAGATGATCCAGGCAAACACTTCAAAAGCAAAAAAACATTAAACGAGAAACCAAAGTTCATAACCAGGAAAACAGAACATAAGAAATACCACTCAGAATTGTTGGACATGGCTGAAACAAGACTTTGCAAAGACCTAAATGATGCAGGTGCATTATATGGCTGACAAAAGGAAACTGAATAAAACATGATGTGACCTCTGTTGTTAAGGAGTGGAACTATCTACAGCAGATGTGACAAATGCTTATTTTCAGTGTTCATAAATGTATTTTAGGGTCCACTAGAATACAATTACAGTAATTTACAGTTTAATTAAAACAGAGCATTTTCAGACTATGCATCAGTATTTACCCATTGGCTGAAACACCCTGTTAGCAAAGTAAAATGTTTGAATTTCAACAACTGACTTTGTAGTTGTACACTGAGCAGAACATATAGACATAGGTACAACCTGGCTACAAAACTAAATAAAGTCAGTTACTGTAAGGTTTTGTGATATTGTGCCAAGTTAGTTTGTAGACAGGGACTGTTACAAGATGATGTCACCATGTTACAGAGAAGAAGGCTAAAAATCCAACTAGTTGTTTCTGGCAGCTGAGAAAAGTGGGACTTTACAACTTTGGGCTTTATAGCTTTGCAGACTGTATACATGCACAGCAAGCTACATAACAAACTAAAGGAAAAGGAAAATACTTAAAAGCTTGCCTTTAAATTGGAATCTCAGTGTTACTCTGAGATAAACATGGTAACAAACAAACAAGTGAGCTTTTGTTCTATGCAATTACAGTTTTTTATGTACATTATGGATGTACATAAGAGACCCTGAGTGATCAAAACATTGATAATGCCTCATGTGTTTATAACCCTTCCATGTCCAACAATCACAATGACATACAATCATATGCTACAGCATTTGTTCTGTTTGGTTGGTGAAGAATCATTGTTTGGATACACTTATTAACTTCTAACAGCACAGATGTCCCAGATGTCTACATAAAGGCATGCAAATTTGGCAAAGATGAAAAATGCCCAGATGTGTTTTACACATTAATTTACAACCACAAAGGCCCTAGTTACTTGGAGCTTGCTTTAGATCTTGACAACACAAAAGTTAAAGTTGTTACTCACTATGAAACTTTCAATGATAATCTGCTTCAATCATCAAAGTGGATACAATAACACAGCATGGCTGCTACTTACTGGTTGCTGTTAGGGTTGTGGTGCTAATAAAGTTGGCACTGCTCCAAACAACTTTGGATTAAACTTGTCTGGGATGTTGTTAAATATGTAGGAGCTGTAGCCGGCTTCCTGTTCACCAAGTGTTTTTATCATTGTTTCGCTGAGCTAGAATGTGAACTGGTGTATATACATTCTGGGGGGATTTAGTCTAGATTGTTACGTAACAGTGAAATGTTTTGGAATTGGTCTGTTTTACCACCCTCTTTTGCAAATGCATGACTGTTATTTGAAGGAGGAGACAAGAGTGTTTACACAGTATGTCATTTCTTGTTACTCTTCCTATTCAGTCACACCAATGTAAATACAGGTTTACAATGACTTCTTTATATAATAAAAATATGCTTTTTGTGATTGATGATGCTCTACACCAAGAAAAGCTTGCTGAACCGGTTCACACGGTTAGCTTTACAAAATATGGACAGAAGGGAAAATTTTAATTTAGCCTAAATTGTGGTGCACAGCTCTATCATTCTGCAGTGCTTGAAGCAAAGAGCTTGACACGTTAATGCAACATTACCAAGGTTGTGTTGTTATAGCTAATAGCTACACTGCAGAAATGATTTATGGCTTAAACCTAAATAAACTGGGCAGCATGACAGCATCAAAGTTAATGAACTTGTCTTATTATTTTTTATGTTAAATCTTAAATGCCTGCATAATCAAATAGTATTTCAAAAATAAAAAAACAAAAGTTATTACAAAGATATAAACAAAGTCCTTCAGAGTGAAATGCTCTGTTCTAGAGCTGTTTATCGAATCACTTTTTTTTTGGTTATAGGAACCAGATGTCTGAAGAGTTCAGTGACTCTATAAGCGGCCTCAAAGAAAGTTATTACATGAAACCATTCTAAATGTCCTGCCTGATGCCTGAGACACTGTGTAACAATAGTTCTGAAAACGTTGGGCCTAAAACACATTTTAAAAATTATCTATATATACACATTGCAAGAAACCTGTTTCCTATCACCACCACTGTAAAGAAATCTGAGCTGGTACATTTCTCTACAATGTACCATTTCACATAAAACACTCTAACTATGACTTTGTCTACAGTTATTATGCAGATTATGCTGATTTTTTCCCCTTTCAGTTTGGGACCTTTTACATGCATGCAATTTGAATAGAATGATACTTTACATTTAGGTATTTTTTTAAATTCTCCCTTTGTTGAACAGGACCTTTGCCAGCTTTCTGCAAAGTTTGTCTAACCTTACAACAGTTGTTACACAAGAAAACAGAGGCACATTCTCAAAATGGCCTTCATAGCTGCCATAGTTACAACGCTTGCATAATAAAACCAAATGTTAAATGCACTTTCATTACCATTTGAATCAATATTTTGCAACGCATTGTTAGGACTGAATGCAGTCCAGTAGTGGGCAGAGCACAGATTGGTCAATTAGCTGATTAGTTTGGTCAGGTGCGCTAGGCCTTGTCTAGACTGCCAGCTCAAATGCAGCTTTTGGCATATCCAGACTATATACAGATTGATTTTTGATAGTCTGGACAGCAAAAAACACATAAAATCTTTTGCTCATGGGATTCATACCACATTTGGAGGAGATTTGAAATGCAGTTTCAATTAAATTTTTATAGATGTATAGATGTATCTCTGTCTTGATGCTCTGGCCACCCGCAATGCAGTGAACAACAACGCTGGGATTTGCTACATGACTACTGACATCCATGCCGTTACCACAGCAACCCATACAGCTAGGTTGGTGACGTCTGACCACATGAATCCAGTCTGATCACTTACAGACTAACAGTTGAAGCAGTCGTCTTAAAAGATGTGATTTGAAAAACAAATCTGACGTGCCTGCAGTTTGAACACAGCCCTACATCAGGTAAACGTCCAACATCTCTGGACCAAAGGTTGATACACCTTTCTTCCACAGAGACAAACTAAGTAATTGTTTTACTACTGGAATCCTATCAGGGAACTGGCCGAAGGATAACTTATGGCCATTTCCGCATGCCGGTCGTATGTTTGAAAGGAGGGGACTGTATAGAACTGGGCAAAACTCAAAAGATTAAGATCAACGTCCCTACGCCAGGCCGTTTACACAAGCCGCAGGCTCCAAAACAAAGGCGCAGTCTTCGAAGCTGTAAATCCTTCAGCCTGTCCCGTGATCATAGCAAGAAAAAGTGATTCTTGGCAGGAGCTACCCAACATGAAAGATGAAACGAAGGAATGGAGAAGAGAAAGAGAGCAGAGAACAACAACCATTGAAGGAGAGCGGGAAAGCGAGGGAGAGGGAGAAAGAGAGACAGAATTTGATCGTGGGAAAGCCCACCTAACATCTCCAACATGACAAGTGTAAAATCCGTTCCAATTCCTCTGGTGACTGTAGACTGTAAACACAGTGCTGGACTGAGACTTGGGTCTGTAATGGATTCTTCCTCTCTCTCTCTCTCTCTCTCTCGTCTCTCGGTGAAACAGCAAGGGAAAAAGAGAGGGACAGAGCGAGAGAACCTAGTCAAAAATCCTTGGATTTGCACTGTATTCCATTATTAAAATTGAATATGTTGGTATATGGTGTCAGTATTTGCCCAAATATAAACACAGAACATTGTCACTGATGTCCCGAAACTTTGTTATTTCTTTACTCTTGATAGCTACATTTTACATTATATGAACACTTTGTGATGTCTGGACCAACAGAAATGCAGTAAAAAGTATTACATTCGTGTAAGAACAGTTATATTTTGCATGACCATTTCAAAGTTCTCTTATTCCTTAGAATTAAACAGACCATTTTGTTACAGTACCTTTGAGACAGAGACATGCAAATAATCTCTGTAATGATTGGCAGCTCTGTGCTTGTTAGGTGGGCTAATAGAGTGGATTTACAACATATTGGGGGCACTACAGTGAAATCAACCACTCTTGTGACTTACAATGGGTGGGGTAAACTTTGTGTGAAAAATATAAATCTAGGCCTTCTGGAAGCAAGACCATGCAAATATGGCTGATGGTCTGACTAAATTCAGTCAGATGTTAGAAGTGGAAAACAGAGGCGACCTTTTAAATCCTTTACCATTTTCAAAAATTTAAATATAAAATGTACATAAGAATTGCTATTGGGTCAGCACTTTATACTACTACAGTCCTGTGGGGTACTAGCTGAAATTAGAATTACTGCAGAGGTTACTTATTTTTGACATTTATGATGCACCCTAAAGGCTCTAATAGACCTGTTTTACATACCACATCAAACTATTTTACTTAAACAAAACAAGCAAAACAAATATGATAGGAATACGAATTTAGTTTTCTGTGATCTGTTTCGTTTAAAAGTTCCTTCTCCTGTAAAATGACCACTTGGGAGATACAAGCTTTCGTTGTGACAGCAATGATACATTGTAATATATTTTGAATTTATTACTTTTTCATATGGTGTAATTGCCTTCTCTCGTTGAAAGAGCGCAGGGAGAGAGAGAGGGAGCAAGGCTAGAGTTTCTTTTCTTTGGACATTGTACCTTTCTGCACTTATCCAAGCTCCCTCTTCCCTCATCGTTATTGTAGGTCTTATCTGCAATAATTGGTCTCATTAGTGGAGTGACCGGACCGCTGGACTGGTTGGTGTGTGTGTGTGTGTGAGGCTGATGTCAGACTCACTCAGTGCAGTGAGAGTTGTGTTGTGGGAGTTTTGAGACGCTGGCCGATTACTGCTGCTTTGTGTTGGCCCCGCTGCAGCATTTTTGGAGGTTAGCATTCTATTCCCTCATGGTAGCTGCTACAATACACACACGTACAATGTTTTACTGCAGTGTCAGGACATGAAGTCATCTTGTAATATATATATATATATATATATAGAAAACTACTATATTTGGGTAGATGATTTTTGTTTTATGACAACAACAATCTATAAGTACCTAACCCTAAAGAAGAATTAAAATTTTTTTATAGATTTTTTTTTTAATTCAGCCTTTGTGATGTAAACAAAGTTGCTCTAAATAATTTGACTTACATGCTATAATGAGTTCTTACTGTTCTTATTTACTAATAAAAATGACTTATGACTTATATGTAATGTCAAACAAATGCTTTCTTTCACCTGCATACCTCTCCATATTACATGCATTTCAAAATATGTTTAAGGTTAAAATCTGATCTCAGACATTAGGCAGTGTAACAATTTCATACAATAGTTTTTTAGTAAGGTAGCTTAATAATTTTTGGGCTGTCTGGCTCTTATCACCACCACAGTCAAAAAAACCTTTTTTCAATTTTAGGGCCTGTAGGTTATATACATACACGCACACACACACATATGTTTGGAGGCTTACTGTGCTGCTACTCACTAGAGAAATACTGAGAACTCATGTAGCTGTAGTGTAGCATAGCTTTCACTGTCAAATGGCAAACACACATGGCCACACACACACACACACACACACACACACACTCACATTAATGATGTTGGCCCCTCAGGTATACTAAACGCATTCAAACACATATGGACGATGACAGAAATTCCACTTAGCAACAGTTTGATACATTTTTATATGTATTTCTAGTCCAAAACAGACAAGCATTCACACCAAACAACACACAAAACTAGCACATACATGCACACACATATACTAATGAGGCTGCATGTATCATGTAGAGGAACGATATGTAATATATCATTTTCTCAAGGGCTAGAAAAATAAATATTACCTGTTATATACAGCAGTATATGCAGTTATATGAGCACTGATGTTTATTTAAAAGTCCATCCATCATGCTGGCCCAGTGGAGCAGGCCTGGGCCTTTGGGCCAACACTAGCTCATATATACTCCCCTTCAACAAACACTAACTCATCGTCTAAGCAAGCCAGACAGCTTAAGTTTAATGGAAAATAATTTAACCTTTGAGACGAATCTATATATCTACAGTATATACCATGTATTATCTATATCAGCACAATTCCCTAAAGAACTAGCACTCCTGAAATTGTGCTCTTTGGTCTGCTGGATGGGTTGAAGCTATCCGCTCCCGATGCAGGCTGTGGGACTGGTTCATTTGTATCATAACTAGATTCGTGTCCTTTCATTTTTCACATTTTGTAATAGAGAGGAAAGGATTGTTGTGGACTGCTTGTATCCAATGTCAATAATAAAAAGCAGCGAAAGGATGAAGTTAGTGTCATTTTGAAAGCTTGCGCTCAGAAAACTGACGTATAGAATTGCACAATTAATCCTGACTCTTGTGTATGAAAGCAAACCAGCAATAATGTGTCAGAAACAAAGAATTCGGCACGACGCTTGCAGGGCTACAGGTCACGCTGGGTTTATTAACAGGGTCAGCAGTTTAAACAGGGCAGTAAACAAACAATATGGGGTTGAGCTATAATCGTATACCAGAAAGCAGTCCAAGGTAGAAACCAGAAAGGCAGAGAACGGAGCAAACAAGTCAAGAGGGAGATCCGAAGGGAACGTCAAAGGACAGAAGGGAGATCAGAGCCAAAAGCGGAGAAATAACCAGGCGACCAGAATCCGTAGGAGAAGACAAGAGAGAAGAGTCGAAAAAACAGAAGGAGTCAAAACCAGAATACTCAATGAGAAGGGTAACAAGAAAACGCTCAGCAATGCAACCAGGTTGGCAAAACTTCGCAAATGGTAGTGTGTGTGTAGGGTATATATGGGGAGTTTGGAAATAACAAACAGCTGTGTGTAGTTAGAACTCAGGTGAGACTGAACGTGCGCACGGGGTGTGATTGGTTGGGTTGGGACAGGTGGGAGTGACGTCATCGGAATGTGCATTATGGGAAATGGAGTTTGGAAGCGAGTCAGTGTCAGGGACAGCCGTATGCGTGACATAATGATCCTGGTCCTGGGTCCTGAATGCTGAGTCAAGTACTAGAAACAAGTGTAAAAACACCCTAAACACTATAATGTTCATGTTATGATTATCTAGTTCTCCTTTAGGCTGGTGGATGAACACTGTGAAGTTCCAAATAATGTAATAGAGCTGATACACACTTCAAAATAAACTCCGAATTTGTTTAACCCATTATTTCTCGGGTTTACATTCTGAAGACTATTATTCAATAATTACAGGGAAAACAGTGCAGACTGTAGATGGAAGTTACAAGAGTGAGGAACAGAAGCAAAGAAAGCTAACTTCTTTTGTCTAGGTGCAAATCTAGTCACTCTTTTGTACAGTATGTAAAAACATCAGCTGCCATTAAAGTTGTGTAAACATCTAATGATGAATGGGTCAAATGAAATGGTGCAAAATGGCCTAGAATAAAATTACAATACAATAACCAAAAATAAAGATTTTTTTATGTTTTTTTTAATCTCCTATTCACGCTATTTTTCATGACACAGGGGCGGCCATCTTTGTTTACTTTGTGTTGGACCCCTGGTGTGCCCACGAATACATTGATACTAATTACAAGCAAAACGACAATAAACATATAACATGAATAGTCAATTGGAAGAAGAGGAAAACTTGGCTTGAACAACAGTGCTACGAACACAGCACATAAAGATCAGAGTGAGGTAAAGACGCCTTCCAAAGAAGAGGACCTGCGTCTCTGACTGAATGTGCTACATTTACAACATCCACCCAAAACCTCTGTATATCTGCTCTTACCATTCTGGAGAACCAGCTCCAAAGCATCCTTATCCAGAGAAATGTCTCGCTTATGAAGCTCTGAGGAAGCCAACGCGTCAGGTGTTTGCGAGTTAAGTAACTGTATTCTGATCAGTGTCCACCGCGCTAGGCTATCTGGACTGTAACTAACACCCACACAAAGTGGCTCGGGCAGCTGGCTTGACTTGGGTTCACACCGGCTTTCAGAAATATAAACTCACCGTCTGTGTGTAGGAGTACACGGCCGATCTTCCCACTATGCAGGTACTGATATGCTTCACTACTTGTATAGTTTTTCATTACCGAACCATCTACACCTTCCGAGAGTACAAAATAATTAAAAACGCCGCCGTAGGTAACCTCAGGCCACCTTTTCGTATCATCCACCCACTATGTTATTAACCTTGGATGAGACAGTGTTGTCCCATTCGCAATTCTTATTGCTTCTCTGCTCCCCTCCCATTCAACTGTATTCATTTTGGTTAGCTGACCGGAAGTTCTAACACAAAGGCGGTAGAAAAACATACTTTTAAGTGGGTGTGGCCAAATACGATGAATAAAGTTGCAACATTTCTTACAACAGCAGTTGTGTATGTGTGTTCGTGCTTGTGCTGGACATGATGAAGTACTATGTATTGTGAGATCATGGTGAAGAGCGGTGCCCACAGAGGTCTGCCAGGGTGAGTTAAGGACACACAAAACCCACCCACCGACCAACACACGCACACACACGCACACACACACACACACACACACACACACACACACACACACACACACATGCATATTATCTTAACATGCTGCATTAACACTTCAACAATGAAACAAAGAGAAAATCAGAAACAGAGAAATGGTTGAAAAGTAACATGTGAGTGAGAACAGAGAAGTGGTGGGAGAGATAGAGAGACAGAAGACAGAGAGAGGGAGACAAAGAAGATAGAGAAAGGAAGCATAAAAAGAAGGAGAGTAGTATAGAATAAATGTTTAATGAGAGAAAAAGAGTGAGAGGGTGGAGCAAGAGAAAGCGGGAGCGAGAGAATGAATTAGTGAGAATAGAGAGAAAGGGCAAAGACAGAGAGAGAGTGCATGAGGAGAGAAAATGACAATGAGTTATAACGTTAAGGTGAAAAAGGTGGCAGAGAGAGGAAGATAGAGAATGAGTGAGTGAGGGGAAAGAGAGATACTGCATAATCACAAAACATATTCTTCATTTAGTTTATTTGCTTTTAGAGAGGTAAGGAGAGAGATTGTGTAAGTGAGAAGAGAGAAGCAGATAAAGAGAATTAGTGAGTGAGAAGCGAGAAAGAAAGATATTAAGCAAGTGAAAAAAAAGAGAGAATGAGTGAAAAAAGGATAGTGACAAGAGAGATGAAGTGAGAGAAAAGAGACAGAGAGAATGAGTGAGAGAAGAGAGAGAGAAAAAAACAGAGAGATTAAGTGAAAAGAGAGCAATAATAAGAGACAGAGAGAAACGGAGAGAATGAGTAAGAACAGAGATAGACTAGAGAGAGAATGAGTGAGTGACTGAGAAAAAGAAAAGAGACAGAAAGAGAGAGAGAGAGACTGCATGATCACACAACATATTATTTTGCATTAAGTTTGTTTGCTTTCGGAGTCTCTTTGTGGCGAAGCGTTTTGACAGTGAGGGATGTTGGATTACAGGAGTTTTCTTTCTAAGCCATTATAAATCTGAAGGAAAATAAGACATGGCACAGTGCTGCCAGCCAGAGCCCAAACCCGTCATCAATTACATACACACACTCTCACACACAATGTCGGGCCTGAGTGGGTGCAGACTGATAGGATAATGAAGTTCCCACACAGATACACAAACATAAGATACACACATGCATATATAAATCTCTCTCTCTCTCTGTTAGTCTGATCTCTCATCATCTGCTTAAGCTGGTATGATGGATAGACCTGATTGACTATGACTTTTTATTGGAATAGTTAAAGGGACATTCCATCATCTTTTCAGAAAGAATTATTTCACAGTTCTTTCACGGTGTGCCCACTTGATCTGTATAGGTTTAACCAAACTTTCCAAACACATTAGGAAAAGTAACCCCATCACTGTGGTCTTGCACAATATGATAAAGTTTATGTTGTCACCTGAAGGATGTTTGTGATCAGATTATTGTAAGGGCCTGTGCTAGTTTAAAACTTTTATGTTTTTCTTTTTACCTTTAGCGTGTTATGTAGATTTTAGCACAAGTAAGCGGTCTGCTGAGTTAAAAGGCCCAAAGTACAATCCAGAGGGAGAAACACTCTTTCACAGAAACCACTTCTCAGCTGCCTGAAGCATATCACTGGAATTTCAGCCTTCTTCTCTGTTACAAGAAGACATCACCTCATAACACAGTCCTTATTACCTGCCTGCCAGCAAGCCTGACACACCCTCACACAGTGCACCGAGAGTCTCAATAGTAAAAACATGCCACTCTGAAACATTCTGCTTCATTCTAACTTGTGATGGTGGATCAGGTCTACCAAGCTGTTCTACCAGACTTACATTATTGACCTCTGCTCTGACAAATCAGAACAGAGTAGGTGATCTGAACAGTCAGAGCACACAGGACTCATCGGGAAGTGGGGCTTAAAGACACAGAACTGTGCATTTACACAGAAGGTGAAGACAGATGTATATTATGAGAATTTTTTAGGAATGTTTCCTATTTATTTATATTTTTCTTATTTGTTATTTTCCTATTTATTTTAGGAATATTGAAAATAAGTGTAATAAGTCCCATTAAAAAATAAAGGGTTCTATAAGAAATATCATAGAAGAACCATATTTGGGTTATTCCACAATTGAGGTGCCATTTAGTTACCTTCACTTTATAATTTAGGTGACATACCTGTACTTCCAAAATCACCTTATCAGTGAACATGATCATATCAATGAAAATAAATAAAATTCCATGATCTTGAGAACATTCAAATAATGTGTGAATGTTTTATTATGATTAGTTTTCAAGGTAAACTGTACTTACAGTGGGCTTGGATAAAACTCACAAGGCTGTTATGAAGAGTACTTTATCTGTTTAAATCGCTCCGAAATGTCACAAAAGGGGGGCTTGGAGCAGACGAGGAGTAGGCAGGATGGATGGAGGGCGGACACAAATGCCAGCTTTTCAAAAAAAAAAAAACATTTAATGAAACCAAAAAACAAACACAAAGCACTATGAACATAAAGAATACAACCAAAACGGGAAAATAACAAGACAAACGGGTGGGATACAAAGAATGAACAACAACACAGGAACCAAACAGAAGGTATAAATCAACACACGAAACATGGAAACCCGGGAACAGGAGGAGCCACAGATTGGTAACAGGTGAGGGGCGGAGACAAGGACGGACACATGACCAAAACATAAACAGAAGCACAGGAACAGGATGAGGGAATGTAAACAAAGGACGTATACAGGGAGAATAGGCAGGGCGTGACATGAACCATGACTTTATACACATATTTGCAAATGTAATATCAATGGCACTTCAGTTGTGAAATTGATCTCATAGTTTACTGAACCGTCTTTTTGTATGTAAAACATGGAAGAAGCAGAAAACCAGCTAAGGAAGCTTTGTTTACTTGTATATTCTGCTTGTTTATTTCATACTTACCTGTATTACCTTTATTTAGCTCTCCTGCTGTCACACTGGACTTGCAGAAGCTCTGATTTAAATCTAGTTCACAGAGTTCATGTGCGTGGATGGTGTCATTGTGTACTATGGCGATCACAATGATCTACCATAATGTCATCACTGGCTTCGAGAAAGATCACCGAGGAAGCTTTCATTACAGTGTTGTGGGTTTGTTCTTGGCTTGTGAGCCGAACGTGTGTTTGTGTGTGTGTTTCAGAAAACTGTTATTTAGCACACTGCGATGACAGACACAGCTCAGATTACAGCTTGCAACGTTTACATTCAGTTGCCCTGTCTCTCTCTCTCACCCTCCCTCTCTTTCTATGTCCCTGGCAACATACTGCATTCACGAGGATGGTGGTAAAAAGTCCAACTGTCTGGGACTCTTCAGTGCTAGGTGTTACTATTGGCTACTAAAGGCTTTGGTTCCAAATGTTACACTCTGTAATTCTTGAGTCTGAGTCAGTTTTTCATGGGGTCAGTTTTTTTGTGATGCCAGTTCTTTGGAGTTTCTTTCTTAGATCTTCAGAAGCCTAAGACTTTAATTAACACATATAATGTGTGGTTTTAGTCTAACAAAGACTAGCAAACCTGTGGATAAATATAGCGGGCAAAGCAGTTATATTTAGTTGTTGGTATTCCCCTGCAGGTATGCTTTTTTACAGTGTCTCTGACTAATGAGGCCTTCAGGGTTTAACTTAACTGCAATTAGTGATTGACCTTTAGGGGGTGCTTGTGTCAAAATCATGAAGTTGGCATAGTGACCTTAACATCGCAGCATTGAAGACTGGCACCCAGCGCTAACTAAGTGGCAAGAAAGCGTGTAGGTCACTTCCAACCACACTTCTCCAGTTCTTAGCAGACCCCAACACCCACCAGTCAGCCCCAAAGCCCAGGATAGAACATCACACATCCCCAAAACAAAAAAAAAAAACAACTGGTGGGTAGATGTGCATAAACAAAGTAGTGCCACTGAACTTATTAGCATAGACAATGAACTGTTTTAGCATGATGTGCTAGTGCTAATGGATAGCCAACATAACTGGTATATTGCCAATGCTTAGTGGGTAACACTGGGGACCAAACCAATGAATGCATACCAGGAAGTTTTTTGGCAAGACTCCTACAGTCATTTATCTCTGTAACATGATTAAAAATGTAACTTGCTGTGAATAAGAGTGTCTCCCAAATGCAAAGTAACTCACATTTAATAAGTGAGCTGGTGAATAATTTCATAGAACAGTTAACTCTAGATCGCTATTTCACAAAATTGTTTCGCTTATATTATTAGTCGTAACCAAACTTCATCCCAAAAATCTGCACCCCGGTATTGAAATTAAGCTGGTGATGATCTTCTTAATATCAATGTTGTGTGTGTCGTCAATGCATGTGTTAAACAGTTGTACATTTTATTAGCACTCGTTGTTTCCAAGTAAAAGCAAAAGAAAGACTCTCTCTCGTTCTCTTTTGAGTTTGAGGTTTGGTTTCCGCTTGCTGGTCTCAGCTGCTGGATGGAGATAACATCTCAGGGCCACTGGACTTCCTTTTCTCCTAACCCTCTTTCACACACACACACACACACACACACACACACACACACACACACACACACACACACACACACACACACACACACCCACACACACACACACACACACACACAGTGAGTTAGAGTTCCCTCTCTTACAGTTGGTGGCCAACCTAGGAGCCCAGGGTGTACAGCCTGGACCGGGGTTGAAAGGTGGGGGTGGGAGATGTAACGAGGTGGGGGTCTGTTGTGGATGTCAGATGAGCGGCAGGATGAGCAAAGTCAGGATGCATATGAAAGGCTACTGTATATTTCTATACATGTAAAAAGAATGAAGTTAGTGCTTGGCACCAAATAACACCTGTAGCTCTTTACCCTTTGCCTTTCTGTCTGTCTCTCTCTGTCTCTCTCTTTCAGTTGCTGCCTTACTCTCCACCTCTGTAGTCAAGTCTCTTCAAGTCTAGTTAAAAACTTTATTGGCATATCTGTGAGAGCGCAGTGTTTGGGCGCAGTAGCAGAGAATATAATTGCACTCTAATCCCAGATAATGAAGGTGAAATATATATTGCACGTACAAAAATCAGGACACAGCATGTAACGAAAAATCATGGAAGAATAGGCAAAGAAAGACAAAGACAGGATAAAGTGCAGGAAATAGTAGGGATTAACTGAAGAAGTTTTTTTTCCCACTTTATTTCACTTATTCCTTTATGTTCCTTTATAAAATAAAACTCCCACATACCATACCAAACCAATCAGCCCCACATACACACACTGGTCAGGGGTTTGCAGACTGAGAAGTACAGAAGTAAGTTGCTGTACTTGCAGTGGTGGTTTACCAGCCACTGACTCGTCAGGTTTCAATTTGATGTGAAGACTAGATCAGTTTCCTCTGTGGCGAACAAACAACAATGGCAAAATTATAGAATGTACTTCTTACAGTTTTCCCACAATCCTTTAAACATAGTTGTCAGCACACCAACAAAATTTTTTAATTCGCCCATGTAGACCACATACACCCCAAGACAGCTAACCGTAACAGCATTTTATGATAATGTGCCATGATGCACAACTTTAAAAAGTTTGAAAAGTATATAAAGTTGCAGTGCTTGAGCAAAGAAACATTTAGCTTGTATTTCCAGCACTGTGAGGCATCTAGTGGCTAAGTTGCTATAACTTAGATAGTAGTGTCTTTGTTAAAGATGGATATTGTTTTAGTGCAAGATCAGGTAAACAGTACTTAGAGCCTTCATCATTGAGAGGTAGGAGATCATTTAGCCCACTCTGGCTTCAGATATGAGATGTTTTTGTCCATCCCCTCACTTTAAGAAGACATTACTGTGGGTCTGAGAGGATGTGTAGCTGCCTTATAGACAGCTGTACACATGCATTTGGTACCCAGGCATATGCTACAGATTACCTTTGCTGTGTAAATAAACGTACCACAAAAAGTAAGGAAATTTGTGTTTGGTAGAGTATTTCTTTGTTGTGACAATGCTACTCGGCAAGAAATCTTATACCGCTGGAAAGGCTGTTAATTTCCCTTTTAAATGGTGCCACATGTGTAAGGAACTTGCATTTGTGTGATGAGCAGTAGAGCTGAGTATGTGGGTAGTGCCCATGAAAAAGTTGCCCAATTCTCTCTGCCAATGCCAAACAGCTTATTTTGTTGTTGCTATTGACACTTATTTTGAGCTTCTGATACCTCCAGGTGCCGCCAATCAGGTGCCTGATTGCCATCTGAATGGCAGCACCTGTGAGCATGGGCCCTGCCGTGTTCAGTAGGTGTCTGCTCCAAGAATGGGCCTCCCACGACTGATGGGGCCGTGCAATTGGACAACTTCAAGCTGGTGTTCCGCAAAACCAAGTTGCGGTATCATTTGGAGTGAGCCCTAGTACCAACTCCAAATTGAAAGCCAAATGTTCAAATGTCAGAGACAGGCCTCAAAGTGGGTGTCCCAAAAAGGCGAAACTCCAAGAAGATAATTTCCTCACCTTGTCAGCACTTAGATACTGTAGGTCTTCTATAGATTTGCAGTAAAGGTTTGCAGGACGATATGGCAGATGGCTCTCTGCCCAGACAATCCAGAACAGACTGCAGGCAGCCAATTTCCGGTCTTATCGGGCTGCTAGCAGGCCTGCCATGACTGTCCTTCACTGTCAGGATTGTTTGTGCTGGTGTCGGCAACATGTGCTCTGGAGCTTGAACATGTGGAGGAACATTATGTTCAACGATGAGTCCATATTGATAAGTTGGATCTTCGATTTAAAGTGTGGAGAAGACACGGAGAATGCTATGCTGATTGCTGCACCGATAGAGTAACAACTTTTGGTAGAGGCAGCGTGATGGTGTGGGGTGGCATCTCCCTCACTGGAAAAACAAGGCTTGTCATCATTGGAGGCAATCTCAATGCAGAGAGATATCTAGATAAGATATCTCCATTACAATGACAATCCCATATCTCCGCAGTCTGGGACCGAACTCTATATTCCAGGATAACAACACTCGCACCACAAAGTGGGGTTTATCTGAGACTACCTCCAGAATTTGGGAGTGGAAAGGATGGAATGGCCTGCCAGTAGTCCTGACCTCAACACCATTGAACACTTGTGGGATCAGCTTGGGCATGTTGTTCATGCCATAGTGACCAAAACAACCACGTTGGCTAACTTGCGACAAATGCTGGTTATAGAATGGGATGCCGTTTCACAGCAGTGTGTGACCAGGCTGGTGACCAGCATGAGGAGAAGGTGCCAGGCTGTTGTGGCTGTGTATGTTTCTTCCACATGCTACTGAGGCTCCTGTTTATTAAATTAATAAACTGTTAAATTACCAATATGTCTTGTTTTTTCAAACTTCAATCATCCAGTCCACCAAACACCAAATGAGTCAATGGCAGAATAAATTGTTTGGCATTGGCAGAGAGAATTTGGCTATTTTTTCATGGGCGCAACCCACATACTCAGCTCTATAGCTCATCCCACAAATGCATGTTTCTTACACATGTGGCACTATTTAAAAGGGAAATTAACAGGCTTTGCCAAGAAGCATTGTTACAACAAAGAAATACTCTATCAAACACAAATTACCTTACTTTTTGTGCTAAGTTTAGATTGGGAGTCCAGTTCTGCAATAGAGTCGGAATTCGGCACAACACTGGATATGGGCAGCATGCTGTCTGGGGTCAGCTCAGAAAGCAAGATCTCAGTAAAGCAGAGGGCAGATATTGCTTGTTGGTTTAGAGGAGATCAAGTAGTGCGCTAGCTTATTCTTATAGCTAGTTGAAGACACACAAAAGGGGATGTGCTGCAGTAAAGCGTTATGCTGTTCTCGCAAAAGGTCTATTGTACGCTTCACCAAATTATATAGCTCTAAACCAGACGTTCCGAGCCTGTAGTGGCAGTGACGGACATAAGGAAGAATTTCAAACGCCGGTTTGACGGGAATTGAGGTGAAGGGAGATCTCTGATTTTTACACAGAACTGTATATTGTTGCTGTTTAAAGAAAAACATGCCCTCTCCATTTTTTTATTTTTATTTTTAAACATCATTTGAACAAGACAGCTGCTATTTACATTGTCCAATAGAAATGCTTCAAAATTGGATTGGAAAAAATTCTATTGACCTACATTGAAAGTTGATTATATATATTTTGATAGATATATTAGGTCATTGAGCTTAAAAAAGTGCACCTAAGAATTAGAACAGTTATAAAGAACTTTCAAACTACTGAAGCTGGTAAAGGGCACAAGCACATTCTGCCCTGATAGTGAGAAGACTGGTTTCAGATGCAAAACTTTCTCCAAAGACCACAGCTGGATAGTTGTAGGAGTTGGTTGGGGTCTGCAAATCCTTGATTAAACAACAAATCCAAGCCAATAAACTTTTTAGCTTGCCAGGAGAAAGCCTCTGCTGTCGTCGAACCACAAAAGTAAGAGCCTAGAGTTGGCCAAAACATCACTGGATCTGGGTTCTATGGTCAGATGACATTAAATACAGCTTTTTTTGCGCCAAACACCAGAGGAAGATTTGGTGTAAATACATCAAGGCCATGCATAAAAGGATCTAATCCCCATGATGAAAACAGAGGAAGATCTGTGATGTTTTCAGAGTCAGCAGCCATCCCAGTTACCTGACCTAAACTGAAACGCCAAGTTTACAAACAAGGACAAAGGAGATGTGTATGGAGAAATACATCTGATGTGTTCTCTCACCATATCAAGCCTTATAATGAGAAGAATCAGTGCTGCTATTTTGACACACATATGCAGAGTT
This sequence comes from Megaleporinus macrocephalus, assembly GCA_021613375.1. Taxonomy (NCBI): domain Eukaryota; kingdom Metazoa; phylum Chordata; class Actinopteri; order Characiformes; family Anostomidae; genus Megaleporinus; species Megaleporinus macrocephalus. Next base: position 16,786,644 of record CM038728.1, read on the forward strand.
CTAAATACAAGAGTGCCAAAAATGTGTGCTATTTTTTTTCTGTATAACGTGAGGTTTATTAACAATAAAGGCATTTATTTAATATGATTATTATCACAGTCCCCTTTCATTGTCTGATGAAATTGTCTGAGGCAGGAAATTCTCAATATGCACTGTAATTAAAACTATTGTGCTGGTAGTATTACCTTGTTAACTGGCAACTGCAGCCTACTAGTGCAACTTTTTAATATATATACTGTATATAAAGATATACTGTATACTGCATATATAAACTGTATTTTTGACCATATTATAAAACAGTTTTATGTAGTGCTGAGGTATCATCACCGTTCTACCACCATACTTTAAAATGGGGTTTCACTTTTGCATGACTTTGACAAAGAAAGATTCTGTTTAAAGTCAAACTGATTACCTTTCGATACATGATACTGCTTTTTAAGTATAAAAACATACATATTGTAAATATGCATAATATAATAGTCAGACAGTATATCTTTCAATGAACAACCACGCTCTTCTTAACTAAACAGAGTTAGACATCAGGAACTTCAGTTTATTAACATCCAGCCAATCATTGGAGGTACACAGATGTGTTTAAATATATTAACGGTTGCTGGTGGTCTTCTGTGTCATTTAGAATTGTGAATAACAGAACCAATGTTTTATACATTAAACTACAGACCAGAATCATGCAAAGCACCACCTGCCCACCTGAAGTAGATCCATCATAATGGCCAGATTTCCATAAAGCAAAGGGGGCATTGTTGTTTCAGAGGAATGCAAATACAGCATTACAGTTGGCTTGTCTTTGGTACACATAAGAAATGTGTATTTTATGTTTAATGACTGCACACTCAGTTTGGGCCAGCTTCCTCACGTACATTAGTACAGAAAACAAACAACATCAACAATCACAGTCCAGTTTCTGTGTATTATCTTCATGCCAAATTGTCAGGTAAAAAGCAGTTGCAGTAAAATTTCATTGCTGTGGGTTATTATCTATTGCTATGAAAACACACATAGCAAATTATTTATGATGTGCATGAGCATTGACATCTCTTCAACGCAACTCTATTTTCCATTCTATTGCAAACGTTTCACCATGTAACTTTTCTGCCCTAATCAGAGCCAGGCTAAAATGAGAGCACATTTTTCTTTTATTTGTGTAACACAAAAATATACATTCAAAAATATCTTGTTATTCACTTTGCACAACTTACTATTTTTTTCAGGAAGATAGAAAATGCCAGGTCTGCTGCTCGGTAAAGAATAAAATCATAGCCTTGTGGCTTGTTGTCATGCTGAAATCCAGCTAGTTTAGTAAAGACGTTGATATTCTTGCCTTGCAGTGAAGGCCTTGCTTTTGCCTTACCGATTCATAAACAATGCTGCATTCGTTGTAAGATTATTGTCTTTACAATAATAGAGATGTGTGATCATAACATTATATAAACATTAACAGAAAGACTATATTAGCAACACATGTTAGTCTCTGTATGACTGGTAGGTCACTGTGAGTGCAGGTTTTGGTTACACAATTAGAAACACCATATTTAAAGGAACTTGAAACTATTTCCAACTGACAATATGCACATGCATACAGTTTTCATAAAAGATAGCATACTTCTTGGGATCATTGTGTGGTTTTATGGCCAAACTGTTAAACATCAGTCTCAAATATGTGCACAATAAGAAAATCCTCCTTAACACGCTTAAAAAAATAGGTGCCAAAACAGGTCTTTGAAGTGATGTCACAGAAGAATCACTTTCTATTCCCTAATTAACTTTTTATTGGATTGCCTTCCATATACTGTGAGGGCTCTATACCAAACACTTTTTACTACTATACATCTAGGCCAAGAATCATTCAGGAACCTTTATTATAAAAGGGACTTTTGATGTTTTTTTATGTATAATTCAGTTGTTGAGATGCAACAATGTAATTTAGATTTTAATGAAAAATCGTGTATAGGACAAATCAGCGTTACATCACAAAGTACTTTCTTACAAGTGGATTACTCTAGTAGCGCAGCACTAGTACAACATCATTTTGTAACTGATATTTATTTATCATAATCCTGATACTTATTTGACAGTTATTTAATAATTTCATCATTGGTGATACTGGCAAACCTATGAGCTATTAAAGCTTTTTTGGTGCCGCTAACTCTGATATATTAATATATATATATATATATATATATATATACTGAATTATGCAGGGATTTTTTTTTTAAAAAATTGTAATTCTTATTGGAAAGTATATGAAAAGACTAAATGCCTATTATTTTTATTAACGAAACTCTCTTCAAGAATTTCACAGTGAACGTCTCTATGCAGTGTTCTATCTCGGCTGTGGAACACTCACAAATGAAAAAGAAAAAAAGGCCTTTAGCTAAACTTGTTTTGGTGTGGCGGCAGAAAGCTTCATTAATCTGTGTGTGATCAGCAGACTAAGCTTCAGCCACTGGCATCTTATGGAGTTGATCAGTAACCTGACTGTAAAAGAATTGTCCTCACACACACAGGCTTGTTATGTGGCCCCCGGTTTAAAGTCTGTTTTGATAAATGCTACTTATGAGGAGTTAATGTTTGGACTTTGGTCCTTCTTGTCCTGAACGACTACTCAGGCCGCAGAGTCCTATTGTTATATAAAGGGAGTATAAAGCACACAGGAATAATCAGGCTACTTTGGTGTTGAATGGGGCCTTTTATCTGCTTATGTAATGTGCGAAGTGGTGAGTACACCGTGGCCCAAGGAGCAAGGAATCATGGGAGAATGGACAGGGATGGGTTGATATGGGTTCTCTTCAGAAGGGATGACCTATAGTACTATAGTACACACACATAGGTACACATGACCCTTTAGACACACAGGTCCTTATCTGGGTGAACTTTAACATGCCCTGCACAGGCAAATGTATGAAAAGACAACAGAACAATGCAACAGCAATGTTTAGTCTCATGCTCTTGAAAATAATGGGATTTTGTCTTGGACATATGGTTTCTGGAGAGTCTAGAACTTTCACATTCTAAGGAGTTCTTGCATATCTGGTTTAAAAATATATCATATAAAGACCCATCTATTGCAAGGTTCTTAGGGAAACCAAAGGTTGAAACCAAGAAATCGTTCTGGGTAAAATATGCTTCATAATTTCCACCCATGCTTACAGTTTTAAAAGGGAAAAATGCAGAATCAGGAGAGTGCCGCTCGATACTGTTCAATCCAAAAGGCCTCTCTCTTTCAGGCCAAGCTGTAAAACTTCAGCCTATGCCGTTCACAGAGCAAAGGCCTCTATAAATCATGAGACTTATTAAGACTGCTCTCAAGCAGAGGGAGTATATAGAGAGGACAACAATGGCCAGGCTTGTTAAATGAGGCCTGTATGAGGCTTGTTCACTCATTAACGATGTTTGCATTGTAGGCAGTCCAACGTCGCAGCATTAAGAGGTCATGTGAAAGATCCGGGAGCAGGAGGAATAGTGGCTGGGGTGAGTTCACACAATGGAAACGTCCACTGAGGGATCACCTCACAAACACACCTGGGTCTAGGTAGAAAAGGCACATTTAAGAGACCGGACAGGATTAGAACTTAAGGGTCATGAGTTTATATTAAGGCTTACTAAAAAAAATAAAAAAGCTTATCCTACAGGAAGCAGGAAATAATATTCATAAGGTACTATTAAAGCCCTCTCCTGTTAAGCTTTTCTGAATTTCTGTGAGTGTGAAGGTTTCTGTTTAACTTTACTTCCTGTGCTCAGCAGTCATTTAACAGGAAGTCTAGCAAATGTTCATGTCTCAGGATACATGTGGAGACCTGTGAAGATTTATCCTCTTAGATCTCAGCCACAAAGTTCTAATCTAATATCAGCCTTAGCGCCCCTAAAACCCTCCTTAGCTGCGTTCAAAAAGCATGAAAACCTGGTGTCAGAATAGCTCCCTAGGCCACATGGGTATTTCCTATGTGGGTTTGATTCTAATAACCGCAGGTAGTAGTTTAAAACTAATAAGCTCGAAAACACCAGGAGACTTTCACTTTATATAACAGAACAACAACGTAAGGCCTTCATTCGCTTTGTGCATAAGCACTCATAAAAAAAAATCATTGTATTTTGACAAGTGCATACTTTTTACATTTACACTTTAACCCATCACTAGATGTACTAAAATCGCAATTAAGGTATGATTAAATATAGATTATAAGCAGTTTGTTTTACTTTTAAGTGCTGTGTATTTGAACAACATAAGTTGTTGGATGTATGGATGGAGTTATATGTACCTGCTGAAATATATTGCATATTAAAAGCATTTGAATGTCTATATTTAATGCCAATATTATGATATGCTTATTTTCAAATGCCTACAGGTGTTTTTCATCCGTTAATAAAGTTAATAAGCAAATTCCACTACACATAAAATATATTTTAACTGTATGTTAGTGGATGTCCTGATGCCCATTAGATCGTAAGTCATTTTGCATCTAAAATACAACCAAAATATACTAAAGCATATATTTAGATATTTGCTTTACATACACTTCTAAATAATACACATTTAATGACTTTAACTTTTCAAAAAATATACAAATGCATATACAAAATGCCTCAGCAAGGGGTTAAATGCCTTGCTGAGTTGCACTGAAGAGATGATGACTCGTTCACACCTCACTGAAGCTTGTCTGACTGTGATGACTGCGATTGAAACCTCAAAAGTGGTTTCATTCACCCATAACGTATGATAAACTAATGGAAAGCAAGCTGGGCCCTATTCAGCAGTATGCATATCTAAGCACAGATCTAGACTTCAACGGCAAAGTACCAAAGTATTATATTTGATTGAAAGAGGAAATGTTCTAAAAGTATTTTATAGTATATATGATTCTACTCAAGTAAAGACATATTTGCTCTTAACTGTACTAAAGTACTGAGAACTATGACAGGTATGTTAATAAGCAATGTTTATTAAAGAGATTTGTATAGCAGCAGACACAAACAACTAACTCCATACCGGCGTCCAAGAAACAACATGGTTTTGCTGGTGACCAGTATATCAACTTTTATTGCTACTGACCAGCATACCAACATCCAGACCACAACATACTGGATGCTGGTTTTGCTGGTGACAGACCTTGTTTGTCGATGCTGTTGTCTTTTCTCACAGAGATGCTACTTTGTTTCTGTAAAAAAATGGCTTAATCTTTTATTATTCTACATTAAAAATCATTCTGAATTTGATTTCTTACCCACGTAATGACAGCTGTGCACTAGGATATATCTACTTTTGAGTAACTAGATGCTAAAGGCATCACTTTGTTTGCTAGCTAGATTAGCTTCATCATACAACTTGGCTATGCTGCAGTTGTGGCATGACACAACTCTCTGAAAGTGTGACCCCAACGGTGACCCTATATGTTTCTATTGTAATTTCTTGAAAACCACAGTTAAGTGCATTTAACCGTTTTTACTATAACAACCAACTAAATATCTTAGCATGTGACAGTTGTTTAGCCACGGCAAATCTGCCCTTTAGAGGCTCCCATAAACCGCAAGATCTCAGGAAAACGTAACAGGATCCTCAATCTCCCTGCCATTGTGTTTATAAATACAGTCTGTCCAAACGTCCCAGACAGCAGAAAATAGGAGATCTGAAAGAGGAACAGAGTTACACAACAAAAACGCACACGCACACATAGACTTACACACACTTCACTTTATCCCAAATAAACACACCGCTGTCACCAAGTCCACTTAGTGCAAAGCAGGGTCTGTAAACCATGCAGATCTTGAAAGTAACCTGAAAAGTAACAAAACAGAGTACAACACTAAAAAGCAAAAGAGAATGACGGAGCATGTGAGGCGGCGTGGAACAGCATGGAGTGAGAAGAACTAGAGCAGAACAGCAAGTTAATGAGTTCCTAAAAAATGACACTTTGAATAATCACTTTAAGCACATTGAGTTAATAACCACGAATCTGTTGTACAAGTGACTCCAACAAAAGTGGAAATGGACTACCCACGTTACAGTGCTTAAACACTGTTCCTCAGAATGGTACATTTTTGGAGTATAATTATCCTATCATACAATTACAGTAGGTGTAATTAAATCACAATGTATTTCAAATTGGTATATTTATTTCTAACTATACGCCTTCAACATGTTTTATAATAAACACTACTTTTTTACTATTCTACTTACAATTGACTATTTTTTGTTTATTTTATTCTACTACACCTGCAAGACAGTAAATTAGCAAGTGGAAGGTAATGTTCAAGATGAGTTAATGGGTTAACAAAGTTTATAATTGAGTAGTTTCTTTAGAAAATATTAATAACTAATCATTTTATTATTCCTTGGATTAATTAATCAATACTTTATTTTAAAATAAGTCTTATTAAATTATTTGTATTTAAATTTTAATATGTAATTTCTCAGTATTAAACAGGATGCAGGGCAGCTTCTGAGAAATGTGTCGTTTTACATATATGGAATTAAACTCATTCATTACTTTGATAAAAGTTCAATATTTGTATTGAAATTTACTACTATAGTGCTGACACTTAGCAGCACAATAAGCATCATACAATATATAAAAGTTTGGTTGCCCCAGGTCAAGTGAAAATAAGTTGACATGTCCTCTACAGAGAACACTCATTTGAATACACCTTTACTGTTTATTTATTGAATTATACATATTGGGGAAAAAAACATTAAATGTTATGGCATCTTAATATATTTTATGTTTTATTTTCTTTCTATATTTTAAACTCAGCCAACACATAGAAACTGTATACTAAAATTGGAAAAAAGTCATATCATTTGTTATTTTTACTTTATACAACTATTTCATATGTATACAATTTGTATATCCTACCGTACCTAATCCTTCCTGAAATCTGAATATTAATAACAAATATCTGGATCAATGGACATCTACAGTGTGCAGCCATAAGTAAATTATAACATAATGGGAATTATAATAACATAATAATAATGGGAATGGTAAACAGGTCATGTAGTACACCATAATCTAAGAAGCACCTTGGCAAAAAGTCTAGTATGTCAGAATTTTTTTTCCTCCTACTTTGACATATCCTACGATGTGTTGATATTGAACAACATGAACACATAGTGCTCACATATGGCACAGATATGCAAAGTTAGTGAAGAGAAAAGAAGTTGCTGTGAGCCACAGATCACATGAATCACAATAACACCCACTCAGAATTTAACAGTGCTACAACATAAAGTACTGCTAAAAATACAATATCAAAATGCTAACACCTAAGCTCTGATCACAGCAGCTACAAAACAGCAACTCGCTACAACCACAAATGAAACCACTTATATGAAAGTGAAAGTGTTCTTGACATGTTAACACATTTGTTACCTCATGTTCTCTTTGAAGGATAGACAGCCTATACTGTCCTGTTTGCAACACCCAGGAATGGGCCCACAATCGCTGTTTATTCTTTTTCTTTTCTTGTGGTTAAGACTGGGCTCCCCTGTTCAATGACATGGTTCCAAAGTAAAAATAAACGATTGTTAATAGAAACTGGAAGAGATTTGTAAAGCAGTCAACCGCTGCTGCTGAACCTGCTACTGGGATGCTTTTTTGTGCACAATAGAAGTGTTTATGTTGAGCCTTGTCTTTAAAGGGGTGTGTATTTTTAAAAGATCCTGCACCTTCCCAAACTCCACCTACACTCACACCTCTGTGATGATGATCACAGTGTTGGTGTGTGTGTATGTCAGGGCTGGTATCAGTGGTGTAGTATTTAGCTGGCATGCTGCCACATGCTCGCCTGAAGAAGTAAACAAAAGAGACATTCTTCAGCCCTCACGATGAAACATACTGGTTTGACAGCGATCTTAGAACATGGGCACAAACAGGCACGCACGTACACACTGGCACAAAAACACATTATGTTGAGTTTCACATAAATCATACTGTGATCCAGCCATTAACATACACAGCTGGGAAAGTAAGTAAATGCAAATAAAACACTGGTTTGTGGACTGCAAACAGCTCCAAGAAGGGACATTTCAATTTATGCATGTTTTAGTTCTGATTAAGACCTGAATAGCACCACATATTTATATACAATGACCTCCCACTTTTTTTGGTACACCACTTTGTGTCTACACACATTGTAACTTTTATCAGCCCTACTTGTCATGTAAAACTACTTTGTACAGTTACAGACTGTAGACCATGACTCACTTTCAGCCTGTTCTTCAGTGGTCAGAATCACCACAGAGCAGTTACAATTTGTGTGGTGGAACTATGTCCTGTGGGCAGCATCCTGCGACCACTGATAAATGAGATCTATCTATCTATCTATCTATCTATCTATCTATCTATCTATCTATCTATCTATCTGTCTGTCTGTCTGTCTGTCTGTCTGTCTGTCTGTCTGTCTGTCATATAAAAATTTCAAAAAGGGCAGAAGTTAAATTATTGTAAAATAATATGTTTGTCACTATATATTGTCACTATGTCATTTTAAGTATTTATTTGAAAAAAAAAACATGGACATTTGAGTAAATTACATATCTGTTTTTATTTCGATCCGTTTTTGTGGTTTTATGGGTAAAAATTGGCATTTATGAGCGCACACAATAGCGTTCTGTGGGCTGAAAATATCTGCTATTTAATGCCCTATGCAAACTGCACAACTGTGAATCAAATTTTACTCACACATGGACACACACACATACACACACAGACAACCAGATATTAACTGTCAGTGACTAAATCGGGGGGATGATCACTCAGAATGACCCTAACTCTGACTGCTGTCCAACCCCATACACATACTTAGAGCTTATACAAGCCCCATTGGACACTGTTCACTGTACTGAACTGTGAGCTGTGACAAGACTGTGTCGGATATGTGTGTGCATGTGTGTGTGTGTGTGTGTGTGTGTGTGTCAGCGCTTGTTATTGTGTTTGTGTGTTTGTGTGAATGACGTGTGTCTGCGTGTGGTAGATCATTGGAACACTTGCTAATCTCATTAAAGCAGTGTGGAGTTTCACCTCCATGTAAACTCTACATGAACCTATGCCGGGAAAATACTTGTAAAGGCAGATCGCATGACTAGCTGGTTGATTTTATATACCTGTGGCAGTGGGACTGAATAAAATACCTGAATTGAATGAGTAAGACCTGTCTCCCAATACTTTGCTCTATATAGCGTATCATGGCACTATATAAAAGTCTACAGATGTCTTTTGTCAAATTTTGTGTAGCGATGTATGATACAGCTTTTTACAGGTGTGCAAGTGCATACACTTTGTGGTATATCGAGATTGTATCAAGATTGATTTTTAATTGCGAAAAAACACGTTGAAATGCAAATCTACTCTGATGTGTCTCAGTCTGAACGCTTTGAACACTTGCAACATGACAAACAATGGCAATGTCAAATCCAGCGTGACAGGTGCTGGGAGTTCCTGACACATATGTAGTTACCACAGCACCACATGCAGAGACGTTGGTGCACAAATCCAGTGGAATCGCTGGCACATTTGGAGAGTCATCTTAAAAAATCTTTTTACAAAAACAAATCCAGATTGCCTGCAGTCTGAACTCAGCTTTAGTGTTAGGTAACAGGGCGGGACAGCATGTTTGCTTGAGATTGGAACTATAAGCATTCTTGCCAACCACTGGTATAAAAGATATTCAATCTAAATCAAAACTTTCTACAAATCTACCTTTGACAAAACCTGCTCCTTAAAAAGTTAGCATATTAGTTTTATGTTAGTTTTTCCCAGTTAATCTCAAAGACACAGTGTTCTAAGACAGTGGTTTTCAATCACACTCTTACAAGCCCACTGCCCTGCACATTACCTTGCCCAGACATTCTAGGCCGCAAAACTCCTGAACCAGCTCATGAAAAACTTAATTCACTGATGAGCTGGATCAGGTGTGCTGGGGCAGAGATTTGTCTAAACAAGGCAGGACTAGGATTGAGAACTTATAGATAATTGTTTGGTTTTACCTGGTCTTATACTTGTTTTTCTACTTTCAGACCTGTACATACTGATATTTTACTTTTTTCATATTTCTAGGTAGTACTACTTGGTCCTAAACATTTGATATTCTATGTTTTCATCTGTATTCTTACATTATTTTTGTAACATATTCTACGTGTTTCTCGAATTTTAGTTTTCTCTTAGGTCTTTTTATGATGTGTCTGAGGCTTTACACACCAAAAACTGTTCTGATCGGCTCTCTGTTCTGATTGGTTGCCCTGTGTTCTGTCCAGAACTAAAACACTGCTTATAAAACTTGTGTGAATAGGTATGGCAAAACTAATGTAAGCTGAGTAGATGGATATATGTATAAATGTGTATAAATGTGTTGATGTTTGTGTAACAATTACTTAAAAACAGGCAGTTTTTATAGTTTAGGTTCCCTATATAGACTGTGTGGAAACGTCAAGTGTTCACATACTACATTAAATGCCTTTATTCACAAGTTTTTCTTTTTATGATTATATATTCTGTTAAAATTACCCAAGTTACCCGAGCCTAGCCACAGTTATTCAATATATGAATGTCCTTGGCATATTTTTATACTGATGGAGCAATGCAACTAAAGGCTGTGTTACCAAATACTTGCACATTTATTATTAGAACACTGACAGGAATATAACTATGAGAGGGTAAACTGTACCTCATAATGTAAGTTCATGAAAATACAAACACAAATACAAAACTTGGCCTCTGAATTTGACAAACTGCTATAACATACAGCTAAAGAAAAGCCTTTGACAAAGGTTGTTGGGGACAACTAGCACAAGGTTTCATGGTATTAGTGGGAAAAGTGTGAGTATGGGTTTGTGGCGTGCCTGGCGTTGACATTCACTAGATCAGCGTCATTTTTATGCAATGTTTGTCTATTTTTGCTTTTGGCCCACTTATAACAGGGCCAAATAATGTCCAGGAGGCACCAATCTGACCGCCGATTGGTCAGAAATTGCTTCTAGAATGCTATAAGTGCAAGCGTTAAAGGGCAGGAGCGCTGTAAATAGCGCTGAATGGAGGGGTATCGGAGGGTATTTGGGAGATTCTGTCAGTCAGTCTGGCACCAGAGGGGCACACAGGCCAAGCTGAAACATGATGTTTATACTGTAAATTACACGTGGGAAAGAGAGAGAGAGAGGGAGGCAGAGAATAGAGAGAGGGAGAATGGAGAGAGAGAGAGAGATTGTGTGTGTGTGTGTTGTGGGAGCTCTCGTGGGGAGGCTGCGCTGGCTGTGCTGTGTCATTAGCTCTGCGGTCATTCTTCCTGCTGAATGTTTTTCCTCCAGCGGTCCATAAAAACACAGGCTCTCAGAGCCAGAGCGCTCTTCATTGTGTCTCCAGGAGTGATTTTATTTACAAACCTTAAAACCTAAAAAACCCAAACCACTTTCTCTCTTTTCCTCTGTCTCGCTCTCTCTTTCTCTCTCTACTTGCCCTCCCTCTTTCTTAGTGTTTCACCCTTCTCCTTCCTACTGTTTCTATCTCTTTCTCTCTATCACTCATTCCTTCTGTATCAATCTTTTTCTCTTCTTTACCACTGTCTCACTTTTTCCTTTTTATCCTTCATTCTCTCTCTGCCTCCTGTCTTTTCTGCTTGTTTTCTGTCTCTTGCTTTTCTTTCCCTCTTCTTTCTCCTTCTCTTTTTCCTATTTCTTGCTGTCTTTCTTTCCCTCTCTCTGTCTCTCACTGTTTTGTTCTCTCCTCATTCCCTCTGTCTCTTTTTCTTTTTCTCTCTATTGTTTTTTTGCTTTTCCATGTCTCTCTCCTGTTTTTGTACTTCCCTCTTTCTCTTTCTCTGTCTTCTTATTTCCTCACTCTCTCCTTTTTTTCTCACTCTCCCTTCCACACTCTTTCTTCTTTCTTTCCATCTCTCACTCTTCCTTCCTCTCTTACTTTACTCTCCCTCTCTTTCTCCCCTTTATATTTGTTTCTTTTTCTGTCTCACTCTTTCCCTGTTTCTCTTTTTCATATCCTCCAGTTTCTCTCTCTGTCTCACTCTCTCCTTGTCCTTTTTTCTCCACACTCTTTCTTCTATTTCTTTTCATCTCTCACTCTCCCTTCCACTCTTACTTTGCTTTCTCTCTTCTTCTCCTCTTTCCATTTGTTTCTTTCGGTCTCACTCTCTTTTCATGTTTCTCTTTTTCATATCCTCCAGTTTCTCTCTCTGTCTCTCAAGATTTGTCTCTCTCGCTGTTTCAGACTTCTCTGTCTCTCTGCTTTGTTTTGTCTTTCTGTCTCGCTTTCTCAATTTTTCTAAATTTGTTAACTTTTAACTTTCTCTTTCATTCAATGGCTCTCTCTCACTACCTCTTATTCTATCTTTTCCAACATCTTTCTCTCTTCCCTGTTTTTCTTCCTCTCTCTACCATTCTTCCCTCTATTTCTCTCCTTACCTCTGTATCTCTTTTTTTCTACTTTAGCCTTCCTCTCCATTCTGTCTTTCTCTAACTTTCATCTATCATTCTTCTTACTTCCTTTCTGTATCTCTTTCCATGCTCAACCTATCTCTCGTTCACGCTATATATCTCTTGCTATCTCTCTGTCATTCTCTCTCCCTGCCTCCTCCTCCTTCCACTCCCCATTCCTGTTCACGCCGTCACTGCCTAACATCCTTCATCACTACTGCTCCATCACCATCCTCCTCTTCCTCTTCTTTCAAAACCCGATGGAGCCACACACATGCCAGAAAAGCAGAGTAAGGAACTGTCTTGAGTGTCTTACGAGAACACGTAGGACTTGTTACTTTGGGAACACACACAGTCAACTACATGCTGCGAGCGTCCAACACACTCGCTAAGGCCAAGCAAAACACTGGCTGTACAAAAAGACATGAAAAAAAGTCTCTTGTAACTGAAAGAATAATACGGAGATCTAATTTCCATAAGGGGACTATTTATAGGTCTTAATCCTGTTTTAGAGCAGAAACAATAGCCTTAAAGCACTCAGATTTAGTACAGAAGAGAGCAGGCCGGCGTTTGTGGCTGTGGACGGTGTGCTGATGACAGGTTGCGGACGCAGGCATTACTGGAATTTGCGTCGGTTGTCGTGGTCACACAGCATTGTTTGGCGTCTGTGTGGGTGTGTGTGGGTATGTGTGTGTGTGAGTGTGTGTAAATAACAGGCTGAGAGTTGTGTTGGTGTTCTTGAGTGGTCCGGTCAGAAGAGAGCATTTCTCAACAAAAGAGGGAAAATTTGCAGAGAGACAGAGAAAGCGAGAGAGAGAGAGAGAGAGAGAGAGAGAGAGAGAGAGAGGTGGGGGGGGGGGGGGAATCTAATAATACTGTATTACCTAAAGCCTTTAAATTGCAAGATCTCGCATTTAGGCCCATACTTCAATTCCTCATTCTCTTAAGTACATAGTAGTTAGGGAACAATTCTTGTGAATAATATGTCTTAAGATCAGTGGTCAGGTCGAATGCAAATAAAATTTGTTTGGTGAAAAAAAACACTTGAATGAGAAAGGTCCACAGAAAAATGTAGCCTGGATCTGTTAGTGGTGATTTTTTCTTAAAACGAGATGAAATTTCAAGGAAAACTCATCTGATATCACCAACTTTGGTTTATTTATTTTTTTTATGCCATAATTTTACCAGTGTATTTCACACAAAAAAAACCAAGAAATACTGAGGGAGGAACGTCTTTGTATTACAAATCTTTATAAATAAACATTTCCAAAAAATATATTGTACTGGATGCCTTTTTGTACAGGGCAAGAATCCTTTTTTATACTTATATTAAGCATATCTTGATAAAACATTTCTTAACTAACTAGAAATGCGAAAGAAAATACTGACTTAACTTATTTAGCTAGCATAAGATTGTAGCATATTGACTGAGGCAAACGCATTTACAATTTTAAATTTTATCATAAGCTAGTTAAATTTAAAATATGAAGAAGAAATTAAGAAAATAAAAATGTACAAATATTAGAAAACAATTGTTTTGCATGAAATACAACCCGAGTTTAAGGTGGACTGGTCTGTATCATTCAACGCCCAGTCCAAAAACAAGTCCTACTCCAGCCCAAGTGAAAAGAGTGAAAAGTGTTTTTTGTTTCTCACACTGAAAATAAATAAGTAGATGTGTAAGATTCAAATTAATGTGTGGAAGGCCACATTACCAACATAGACAAACATTTCCAAAAGAGGAATGGTTAAACCAAACATACTGTTTTCACTGAAACTATCATCAGCACGCTTATGGTGAGTAAGTTAGCAGCCAGCCAACATGGGACTCCACAAACACCAGGGGGTATTTTGCACACTAAGTGTGAGCCAATGAAAAGCAACACAGTAGGCTGTGGACTGTTATGCAGAAGCTGCTCCTCAGTCATCAATATGTTCTTTTGTTTCTCGCACTTGCAATAAACAATCTATCTAGCTAACGGTTTATTATCTGTTCACTAAACTATACATTCCCTCCAGAATCACATGACATCCAGACCCCAGAAGCCATGACAACGGAAGCCCTATTTAAGACAACAGAGAAAAACAAGCCATCTAGTCATTCTTTTTTCATTTAATTTTTCTCATTTCTAATTAGTCCATCACCAAAAATGTTTTAGACTACAGTAGTCACAGTTGCAGAGGGCTGATTGATATTTGTTCCAGAACTATAGTTAACTACATTTTTCTACTTTTTCAGTCAGAACCATCATCATAACAACATAAAACATATTCTCACATAGCAGGCATAAAATGTCCTGCAAATTTGGTAAACATGAGAAAAAAAATGACTATGAAAAATATCTTGTTTAACAGTTTGGTCTTACATGAAATCCAACTATTATTACACCACTGCATTTAGTGCTTCCTAACTCTTCATTTGCTTCCTTTATTTTCATCTTTTTTATCTTTGAATATTGCCTTAGAGAAAGGTTAGATTTCTCACAGATTTTTGTAGTTAGATCATGCTGATTGGAGTAAATGGAGAGTTGAAGCAGGATATATGTGTAAAGTGCTTCCATTACTCATAGTCGAGGCAGATCAAGATCAACATATAGGTAGGCAGGAACAAAGCAAATCAACAGTCATATTCAAAATACAACAAGACAGAAAAAGGGTCAAACACTGAAGAAATACACATTTTTTTTTGAGCTGCACAACATATCACAAACATTAGGTACGATTACTCTTGCAAAGCCAAGGTGGAACTGGAGCCTGCACGTGCCAATCCCATACAAAAGAAACCATGCCACCAATTAACAAATACATTTTTCTTAGTCTTTTTGTTTTAACAAGATTGTCAATAATTTTCGAAGATATTTCATGCAATGTCAACACCATTACACCATACTAATGAGCCTGGTTAATAAAAGTGTCCCTGATAAAGCATTCGCTGCCTATCGGCATTTTTCCAAATGAGTAGCAAAACTTTAAAGAGCAACAGTGTCATAATACTGTAATGTGATTAAATAATAGTGGCTTTTATTGTCAAGCAATCTTTTAACATGGTCATTAAATCCAAGCAAATCACTTTTCCATTTCAAAATACAATATAGAGACTATTTACAAGTGTTAAGCATTTCCTAGTCCCATTAAAATGCACTGTTTCAGTCATTGTTATGGATGGCTCCCACATCAGATTTTACCTACAACAAAAGTAAAAACAGAAAACAACTTCATGTTAGATTAATCCTTTGTGTATTGACATTTTGGATAAAACTATTGCCTGTGATTACTAGCATTGAAGAAAATCTTTAGAAAACTCTTAAATGATATCACACTTGTGTATGTAAGTATGTCATTTTTTTTTTAGATTTGATGAAAAGGTTTGCTATGTCCAAACACACCCCTTCCGTTTACTTGATGCTTACCTTTATACATGTTATGTTATGTTGTTATGTTACTCCTAAAATTATAACAAATGGAAGCTCAGAAGTGTTTTTTTTAAACAGAATGTAAATCTAACTAAATAAATGTGTAATAACTATTTACGTTATTGTGTAATAAAAAAATCTTGCATATATATGTTAAAGGATGCTTGCATTATTAATCATAAGTCAGTGAAGTGGAGGTTCCTCAGACTCATTTGTATCACATATATGAAAACATAGCTTTTTAAAGAACAATCAATTCAAAGACCTTTTAGGGTGCATAGTTTTGAACTATTTCCTACCTCAGTGCACCTGATCCAGCTCATCAGCTAATTACCAAGCTCTTTGCGAGGTAGACCAGATGTGCTAGGGGCAGAGAATACTAAAAACTGCAAGACTGTGGGTGTACAAGAATTACTTTAGGAAACCTAAAATGGTTCTTTCTTATGATCAATCCAAAGAATACTTTTTCACCAAGAGCACAGTCTACACACAAGAGGAGCGTTCTTTTGCTGGTAGAATTTAAACGCCTCTAAGATGACATCACCATCCACACCTTCATTCCTAAGCCATGCAGAGCTTCAGGGTGTTTGAGGAAGTAGACAAATACTTGACTTTAAGTGTCAGAGCCTTGCACTGATCACTGGTATTGTAAAAAAGCATGAAGCAGGGGTCATGACAGCAGAAACGATATGGGTGATGGGGTGGCTGTGTTTGTGGGTTCACATATGTCAAACATCAATGTCCTCTGCATCCTTCTCTTTATATTTAATCAGAAAGTGGTATGAGGAAGGACATATCGTAACTCTTTTAGGAATGTGCAAAATCAATGCCCTGTGCGTTCTTCTCTTCATATTTAATGCTCTATTCATCCTTATGCATCCCTCTTTTCATATTTAATCTGTAAGTGATATAAGGAAGGACGTGGCGTAAAGGCCTAGCTCTTTAAGGAATTTGCTAAATCATGACCAGAGGGAAAAGAGAAAGAGAGAGTGAGGATGGATTAAAAATAAATGAATGAATCAATTAATGTAATTGGCAAACCGCATCATGAATTTAGTGTGGTCACATATATAGGTCTCTGCAGAAACATACTCTATAATATACTGGACATACCCTACACAGATAGGAATACAATCTCCTGTGTTTATGTGGGTGGATGTCTGCTGAAGTGTGAGACGGTGTTTGGCTGGGTGTGTGTGCTTCTGCATGTTCATTAGGTCAGACTGTGATGTACTCCTGGTTAACCATTTATTCATAAGATAAGCCAGAGTAGGTCAGGTAAAGGCTAAGAACTCTCTTCAGCTCCATATCATGTGTTAGAGCAGATAAGGTACTGAAAGTAGAGCTTTTCCAGCCTGGAGAAAAATTAATGACTCTGATGAGCAATCAGTTGAGAAGAATAGAAGAATGACCTGTCAATGGTTAGCTGCTGTTCTTTTGAAAAAAGCTATTTTTCACTAATTCAGACTCAGGGCAGCAGTTCTAGATAAAATTCTTGAATTTGTTTAAATCCTTTTTATATCTGAAAACATCAAAACATAGACAGTTAAACAACAGACTTTCACACTGACTACAGTTCAAATCTAAATTCATATTAAAGCTGAACTTTTCCAATCAGTTATATTTCAAATCAGTTAACTACACATTTTCTAAGAAAATCTCAAACACATATTATTATTATATATATTATTGATTCCATCAATTAATCAAGTAATCAGATAAAAATATTTTTTATTTATTAAAGAGCAATAGTAAATATATATGATGGGTCTTTTAACTTACCAATTTTATTGCTTAAATTGCATATAGTAAGATTTTAAAGAATAAGTATTATTGTAATTGACCTATACAACATACTATAAGTTAACAAGACTTTCTACTGTACACTAATTTACTATGTTGAAGCTTGTTCTACACTTGCTTACCCACTTACTGCAATTAAACTAAATTGAATATACTTGCTGTATTGGACTCCCGCATTTTAGGCTCCAACTGCTACTAACACCACCCAATATTTTGTTTTCTGTGGTGCTTTATGCTTCCCTGTGAGGGAAGAGGGTGTGTGAGTGATATATATTATCATGTTGTAATTTATGGACATAATAACTAGTGATTGTCACACTGATTTACTTTCTTAACTAAACATGAGTTAAAATACTTTGCAGTTTTCTATACATTTCAATGCACAATTTAAAAAAAACACATACTTCTTCATATTTTATTTTACCCTCAATATATATTTAATGAATTAAAATATGCTACAGTGTTCACTGTGGAGGACATTTTAACTTATTTTCTCCTAGAAAATCATTTGACTATGCATGTAACATGCCTATTCATACAGTGGGGATGTTTTGCATATGTACACAAAATACATTCTTAATTTTCTAAAATAAAAAACTAGATGCTTCCAATGTTGGCCAGTTGCAATTGTGCAATTGTTTTGACAGAAGTAGGAACTGGGAGATTCTCGTAAGAGTTACTGATAAAGAACACATTTATGGATGGAAAATTGATAGGTCAATTGAACTGTAATGAATTATCAAACTATCTGCAACATTAATAATGCACTCTGCTTGAGGATACAACACAAAGCAGGTCTGCTCATCTAATGAAGACTTAAAGCTTAGCCAAGTAGCAACATACACCCATCCCCTGCTCAACAAAGCATGAAGAACACTGGGAGAACGACGCAAAAGCTGTTCTGTTTGTTCTTTTGGAGTGCTGTTAATCGTGGTATTGAGTGACCAGGTATGCAAACAATTGAAAGCAACAAGAAGGTGCGTGCATATGAGTGTGTGTGTGCACGCATGAGAGTGTGTGAAGTGAGAGCCATATCTTGAGTGCTGCACTGATGTGCATCCACTGCTCCGGCGTTCAACATCTGGCAGCTATCACAGCTGGAGCAGGAAGTGTGTGTGTGTTTGTGTGTGTGTGTGGAGGTCATAAGTTGGACTGCGGGGGCGTTGATTCCATGCTAAATGTGTGTGTTTGACTGTGCTATGGCCTCGGCTCTTCAATGTGTGAGTGTGTTGGCAGGAGGAGATTGTAGATAGCATCGCTCTGAATAAATAACAATAATAAAAAAAAAACACAGCACAACTCAACACTATTGTTAATGAAGCCACGTGTGTGTGTGTGTGTAGAAGTGTGAGTGTATGTGTGCAAGAGATTAGTAAGAGAAGGTTTGTCTGTCCAGAGATTGTTCTGCATTCATAAAAAACTGAATGAATTTATCAACACTGCAATTACAACAAAGGCTGTGTGAGGTGAGATTGGCCAATGTGTACACACACACGTGCACTCACACTGGTTGTAATATGTTGTTGGTATTGCATCAGTGACCTTGGGATGTTTGACCGTATTTACAACTTGAAAGTGGAAGAAGCGGAGAGAGAGACAGAGAGAGAGAGAGAGACAGAGAGAGAGAGAGACCTACTCATTGTCCCAACATATAACTACACTGCAAACTCCTAACACAGCAACACTGTAGCTTTCTATTACAAAGCAGATATAGTTTTAGTTTATAGTTTTAGCTGCATAGGTATCACCCTCTATAAAAAATCCATTTTTGAATTAACCTTTAATTTATAGCCTTCCAAACTGTACCAGTTTTCCTTTTTAAATCTTTCTAAAGATACACAACACACAACTTTTTAAATTCTATTTGCTGATGCTCTGATAGGTTGTTTCTCTTGTGGGGAGATATCTGTTTTGTCTATGTACACCATGAGATTAGAATATGTATCTATGCTCCCCAACTTGCAGGCCAATCTCTCTCAGGCAATAAGTTTAATAAAACATAAAATTAAAAAAAACAAACAAATCCTAACACTTTAGGATTTTTAAAGCCTGTATTTTGTGTAGAAGCTGTTTTAGACAATTTGTCAACCTACAAAACTAAAAAAAACATATTTTATGTGGTTAGTTGAGGATAGCTATTAGCTAAGTTAGCTAAATAAGTTAGGAAAGTCAGTATTTTTTGCGTCCTTTAGCTTTTCTATTTATAGGCTTTCAAAGTCTGTAGCAGTCATTCAATGTTTCATGGAGCATTTCCATTACAGTGAGCTGAATCACTTCCCACCACAAACATTGGAGATATTCTGCCAGGAAGGTGGGAAGGTGTTTTCAGGGGGTGGGAAGGCATTTTGAAGCAGCACATATTGTGACATCAGGTTAACGTGCTGTAAAGTAGCGAGGGAAGGCAATATACACATTCAGCTGACACATCAAGCCACTGATACCTACCACAGTCACTACAGAAGAACAATTTAGATTGTTTATTTTGGGTCACATGGCCTATTCTGGCGTATAGCTCTGCATACACTTTCTCTTTTTGCACCTTAACCTGCTTGTGTTTTAGCTACACAACCCCAAGCACACATATGTCTTTAACTCGTTCAGCATTCAGATAGCATTCAGCATTCAGACTCGTTCAGCATTTTTACATTTCCAGCAATTCCTGGTTGTGAGATATATATATATATATATATATATATATATATGGTGTTAAATAAGTAAAAAAAATCACCCAAATCAAAATCCTTGACAACTTGTGGGAAATTATACCAACAGCACAACGCACTAATCTATTGGAGGAGATAGAGGGTCTTTCTCAAAACCTAATGAGTCTACATAAACAGCATTTTACGTCATAGTATGTGCACTCTTGACATGTAGGCTGTCCCAATTCTTAGATACTACATGCTGTGTACTCAGAAACCTTATTTTGGTCTGATTTTAAGGAAGCATTGAATGCTTCCTCAGCCGCTAAGGCAATCCCATGATGCAACACAGGCAAATCTAGGAGCAGTGAAGTCATTTAAAAATGTAAGTTATTTTGATTCTCTCTGGTGTTTTAATGTGTTTCTTGTCATATAATCACACAAAACAGTATTTTATTTACAACTTTGTAACAAGTCGTTCACCATTTTGCAGTTTTATACTCGAGCCATTAGCATTTATGCTAGTGGATTTTTAAGCTTCTACCTATGTTTTGAATAGCAGGCCAGTAGCTTAGCAACTAGCTAAACCACCGGCCGCATGCAGTCGCGTCTCAATAATCTCATAAGGAGAGATGTCGAATAGAACGCTGCCTAATTAAACAGCTGCCTATGTAGTCAGTGCCTACTTAGACAGCTCACTAGGTTTTGAGACAGACCCAGAATCACACTATACACTATAATTTTTAGATTAAAATTATATGTAAGTTTTACCATGTAGGGGAAGTGTTAAATTAACATAATCACTAATGTACCTAATGTTGGAAAACTAAGGTAATGTGACTTATTTTTACATTATATTCTCTCCTTCATATAAGATTTCTTTTTCCAAAGCATTCTTCATTCAATCTTTCATTGAGCTTAGCAACAGACAGTCATTAATATGGCCACTGCATAAAAGATGTCACATAAGACAAATATTATTTTTCTTTTTGATTAATGAGTGGAATGTATAGCCACACATACACACACCTCAATATCCAGGGGTGTGTGCATGTGTGTTTTCGCACATTTAAAAACCGCCCACCCTGCCCAGCGTGGTTTGTATCCTCTAATATCTTCATCCTCCAGTAGGCTGGCAGTCTCCAGTCTGAAGCTAGCACGAACAAACAGGGATTTGAAAGAAAGCTGAGTAAATGGGCCAGGTCGGCTCTTACTGCATACCTCCATCTGAACTATTAAGTCCCTGGCAGTACTTAGTCTGCCTGTTCTTTAGCCCAGTACTCACACTCATGCAGCAATTATGTAATGGTGTTTGTGAATATTCCATGCAGCCTCAGCAGGTGGGTGGAGAGGATAAAGCTTCTCTTCAATGACTCACTTGGTCAATACAATGAAGATCAGTCAGGTTGTTTAAAGGGACCGCGTGATCTTAGGCCAGGAAGCATTTGACTTGAATGCTGGCATTCACTTCAACCTGTTGGCCTGACTACAGCAAAATACACAAAGCGTTTGTGAGTAATACCTCTGTGTTGTTGTGCCACTATAATATCATTCTGCAATTAAGTACAATTAAACTGTTAATTGTGAGAGGTTTTTCCTGCCCACATGATTAGAAACACCCACCTTATGCTTCCACTGTGTAAGCGTAGTTACACTTTGCAGCTCATCTCTTGTCACCCACAATAGGTTAGCCACAATCTACCTAGACTTGAGGGGCCAGATATAGTCTTTACAACAAACCTATAATGTAATGTTTATTTTTGAAACTCATAAAGGTGTAGCTGACACTTAATAGATTGCTTTCAGACACATGATCACAACAACATTCCAAATCCAGAGATGGGACAGTAAATGAAAAAAAAAAATGGACGAGGGGCCTTTACTGTGCTAGTTTAGATGAAATACAACCAGAAAAACTATTAGACGTGATCCTAATGTTATGAAAAGCAATATTTACTGAACTTAAGGATTAGCTGCTATTGAGGCATCAGAAGAACTACCAAGAAAACAAAAATGTACAAAATGTACAAAAGTACTGAGACATACAACTTGTTTATTAGCATTTAGGTTGACCCCGGAACCAAGGTGCTCCACAGTCACTGTCTGGTTTTCTTTTACTGCCTTGCGGATGAACCAGCAACAAGTGTGGGTGCACTGTGATACATTTAAAACAACGGCATAGAGAAATTCTAAAAGAAAGCTTTTTTGCAGATTCCTTGCATTTGTCTCACCCATTAACATTACATTTTGGCAACTGATTCATAGTTTTGAGCAACAATAAACAATGCAAACTATGGGCATTTTGAGAGCACTATGATAGCACTGCCCATGTGGAAAATAACTTTCTGCCTTTCAGCTGCAGTTCATTCCATAACAACGCAGTGACTTCATGTAATTTGCAAACAATGTATTTTTATACAAATAATTGTGATTAATTATTGAATTGCCTTTTATTGTTTATGGTTTGCGACTAAAAAGTAGCCAAACTAGCTGATTAATCTTTTTACTTGCCAGATATGTTTACTCAGACTTAAAACTAGTTGTACTGTCAAATAAATTTACACAAATGTCTACAGTACATTTTTTATGTATAATGTGTAGAGTCAAGCAAAGCTATATAGTCATCAGGAAAGTTTTAACGAGTCTCAGTAAATGCAAGCGCACCATCGCCTTCTTCTTTAGGCTCCACCTCATGAGGTGTCAGACTGGTTTAGAATAATAAGTCTTTAAGTTCCTGCCCACATTCATCCCAGAATTTCTCATAGTTACTGTTACTGCTGTGAGATCATGTCTGGTCCAGCCAGAATACCCACTATTCTATTCATCACTGGACAGTTAGTGACACTGACACTGTAAACGACATGGAAATGTGTGTAGTGCTGGTGTGAGTACAGGAGCATTGCTGAAGTTTTGTACATCAGTGTCACTGCTGGGCTGAGAGTTATCCACTAACCAAAAATATCCAGGCCAGAGCGCGTTGGTGGTCAGAAATGGATCATTGATGAGTTACACAAATTGTGTATAGGACAACTGTAAATTGTACACCAGCAGGGTTGCAAGGTAGTTATTTATATAAAAGCAGCCTATGAGTATGTATTGACTATTTGCTAGTATCCTACCCTTAGTCATAGATTCATTTGTTATTTACCAATTATTTCTTCCTATATAACAGCCTTTCTCTTAAATCGCTATAAAGATTTATCTCATTTTTTTAAAAAAAGAAATTGCTTTATAGTTATATTAAATTCTATATTAATTATAAAAAACCTCATCAAATGTACAGTAATCAATCATGCTAGCTTTGGTTTAGTAAGTAAACGCTGACATGCATGAAAAGAAGTCTCAGTCAGAAAGCTTCATTTATTGTAGCTAAAAATAAAAGTGCATTGTAAAACAATCAGAGAGTGACTCAGAGAGTTATGAGTGCATACATTTTGATAAAGCAGGTATGAAACAGGCAGGGGAAAGAACAAGGAAGAGAAAGAGGGACAGGGAGAGAGAGAGGGGAGAGCCAGAGAAAAAGAGAGATTAAAGCAGAAGAGTAAAAGGTCTATAATCTCTCTTAAAACTCTCTTACAATTAGTATTGTTGGTGCTATTATGCCTTTGACTCACTTCATTCTGAGTGTCTGGCGGTGAGCCACATATTCTCTATCTCTCCTTCTCTCTTTCTCTATCTCTCGCAGAGTCTGGGTGGATAATCTTGGGATTAAGCCCACGGTCTGTATGTGGAGGCGTGGTGCTTATTAAGCCATTGAGGTGATCCTCCATCATCACACACTACAAAATAAATCTAGTGTTTTGCTTGATGAGTTTTTCTCTCTGTCTTTCTTTCTGTCTCTGTCTTTCTCTGTCTTTCTCTCTGTCTCTGTCTCTCTCTGTCTCTCTCTCTCCCTCTCTGGAGGTGCTTTCCTCCCACGCCGTCTGTTTCCCAAAGCCCGGCCTCAGTCTAAACACAGAAACATTTGTAACACACAGTAGCCAGGGAGCTCATCTGGTCGTCTGCTTCGTGTGCCCCTTTTGAGTGTTTGGCGTGTCCTACTTTTTACTAAAACACATTTTCTCACTGAAAATCAGATGCGCATATCAATACTAAGATCAGCAAAAAAATATTTGGACGCACTACTGAAGGCGTAGTCTAGCCACAGTACATATAAAAGAGGTGAAAGGCATAACGAGGGATCACCTTGGCTTGTGTAAAGTGGACGCATGCTTCCATGGTCAGACTCCCCCTGATTATGACCTTTCCACAATGACCTTTGACCCCGGCATGCCTTCAGGCCGTCGTTGTGTTTTGCTCCGTCTCGATCTGTTTGTCCTCCGGATATTTATGTCCTTCAGCGAGAAACACTGGGCTGTGGCCCAAAACAGCTGAACACAGCCCCGCCACAGGAGAAAAAAAAATAATAATAACACAACACAACAAAAGAGAGGCAGAGACAAGAACCATCCAGCGTTCTCTGCGGCCAGGCTGGAGTTATTTGTCCCAGAGTCAGGCCTTGAAATATTTCTTGTGTCGTTTTTCAGAGCGGCCCTTCTGAGATTAAGTAAACACGGGGGAAGGAGAATGTTGCTGTTTCGCTCCCTCCACTTCCTTTTGTTTGATTTGACAAACAGTATGAACGAAAAAAAACACAGCGGGATATGTAAACAGGCTGAACGCGAAAACGAGAGGACGAGTTTACAAGGCTCGAGAGGTGGGAAACGAGGCTGACAAATGCTGAAGAGGGAGAACAGCGGCAAGGCTGAGACAGGAAGAGAGACACTTTGGTCTTTGGCTGAAGAACTGGCATGATGAAAAGCATATATAACAAAGAATAAAAAAAATATGTTTACTAACAAGAAAAATATGCTTTGCCTAAAACAAATAAAATATGTTTTGTAATGTGAGGCTTTTAATATTCAAGTGTTGAAAATGTAATTTATCTTGTACAAAGTCTGCATTAAACACCTCCATTAAGCAAACCTGAAAGTAAAAAATTTAAGTGGAGCAAGTACTACAGAAGCACTACTGGGAACCACTACAGCAGTTCAAGCTAATTCCAGTTGACATTCTGAGGATGATTACTGGGACAAACATGGTGGTGCATCACAAACCTTCCTTGTGCAAAACAAACAATGTCTCCAACGTTTTTAAAGCCCATCCAGTCAGTTCCGCTTGTGGTGTGGTATTTACATGTTGCAGTCACATCAGGGATCACTGGGATCACATGATCTGATCTCGTCTGAGCTCTAGAGTGATGTCTGTGTTTGCAAAACCTTGGCTCCTTTGTCATACCCAAAGCTAATCAAATATGCAAGATTTTCAAATTAACAGTTTTTGGTAAAGAGACGTTGTAAAGAAGATGTGATACAGTGATGCACTGCACTGAACACAGGCAACAAAACTCATCCACATATGAGTGCATTAGGTATGAAAAGAGGGGAAGAAGAAATCAACTCCCTAAACTCATTAATCATTAATAACTACTGTATTTTTAATTATCACAGATTTGAAGAGAGAAATAAAAACCTTTGTTTTATAAAGGATAAATAGATAGATTTCTGTGTCTCTTCCTCATTTTTTTATTTATGTAGCAAAAAGTTGACTGGATTGTTTTGTCTTCATTTACCTTGTTCAGACTCTATTCAGAGACATCTTAAAGGACTCTTGTTACTTGTTCAATGTAACATTCAACAAAATACAACAATGAAGAGTATGAAATAAATAACACATTAATTAAGCAGTGTACAACATGTTTTATGCTGTTGTTTAGTTCTTTGTGAGGTGTTAACTTTATACGTTCATAAATACTGCTCTGATTGGAAGGTTGGAGTAGAGGGTATGGCTATTCTGCAGAGGTAGAGAGCTTAACAGTAGCTGTAGCAGACCACAGTATGGACAGACCTTGCTTTTTTAAGATGGTTGCTCTAAAAGCTAGATGCAATTACCAAAGCAAATTCACATGCCAGCCTAGAATGTCATTACACATCAATGTTTAATGTGGAAACCTGTTATTACCATGAGCGTGCTAATGAAGGTGAATATTTCCATTTCATGGCATCTTAAAGAATGATTTCTGAAGTTCATCAGAAAACAGACATTAGTATGTATGTATATTCCTTCAAATGGTATGTATATTCCTTACTTTGGATTTTACAGTTTCAAAGTCAACTCCTTCTGTAATGATTTTAACCCCAAAACCCCAATTACACCCAGCTCCTTAAAGCACCTTAAATATGAGGATTATGTCTGGATAAGGCCAGGTCACATAAAAATGCAAGTGTAAACACAACGAAGACACATTTAAAACTGATTATTTAAAACAGTTATAGCAGTGTCTTGCTAAGACATATTTGCCAACCAATCCCTACCAGTAGTCAAAATTCCTCCCTATGCAGTTTGTCACTGGGCATGTGGTTCGTATCTGCAAGAAAGATAATCATGGAGGATGGTTGGGGACCAGACGAAGGGAAATGCTTAAAAGCAATAAGGAATGTGCTGTTGTAAATGGATAAACGATTGGTAATTGGTTGCTGCATAACCAGTGGATTTGCATACCCTGTATCACATAGCAATCTGAACAAGAGATGTATTTGACTACAGCCTTTAGAATCCCATGCTCTTTGTATAAGGAAATATGGCAAAATGGCAGCAGTTTCACCTTTCACAAATCTGTGGTGAAAGATACAACAAGGTATAAGTGAGGTGGCAAGAAAAATGCAGTTTTTCCTATTATGTCTCCTTTTAACCCTCAGTTTTCTCTCGTGCTTGAACAAGTTATTCGGTAATAAGCATAGAGAATTGAAGTGTGGGCCCACAACAGAGAGGTGACAAAGAGGAACACAGCCCAAAATTCAGCTCTCTTTCAGAAATAAAAGAAAGTTCTACAGTTTTGAAAATAAGGATTGCTAAATGGTTCTTGTTTTGGATGTACAACTCTTGTGAGAACCTTTACCTGGTATAATACCTTTAAATTACTTATAATGGTATACATGTCATAAATGAAAAAGAGCCTTTAAAACATCACCCAGTGAAATTTTTCAGGGAGCCAAAAGTGTTCTTATGTAGCATCACTCAAAAAACACTTTTAGGCACCTTTATTTTTAAGAGTGTACAATAGAATCTGCTTCCCTTGGGATTTTGGTCTCTCCACAGGCTTTTGGAGGTACCATCTTGTACATGCTCTACCAAAGCAGACCTCCAACAGAGTGCTGTGGAATTCTGGCTCCTCAAAATGTTCCCAGCATCAGAAAGACAAGAGGGAACAATCTGAAACGCTGCGGTTTGTGTCAGCAAGGATGACCAGAACCTAAAACATCTTGTAAGAATAATAGTCGTTAAAGGAGAGGGGGGCAAAAAGAGGAATGAGAAAGTGCTTCGAATGGCTTTTGTTAGGACGCTGTAAATTCCGTACCCAAAGCCGAGCCAGGGTGGTGAGAGGGGATTGGTGCTGAGCCCCACTTACAGGCACACACATCGGTGTTCAAAAGCACACACATTCGCAGGGCACAGTCCAGAGTCTGTGTCGCTGCATGGTTGTGGTCAGTACATGCTTGGACAGGAGAGACGTGGGTGTGCATGAGGTTTGGCTGGACACACACACATACACACACACACACAATACCCCCCGTAGTGAGGGCAAACTGTGAAACCCCAGTGCCCACAGAAACTCCCCAAACAGAAGAAATCCACACATACCAGATTTCAACAGTTTTAACGATAAGCGAATAAGCAAAAAGAACGCTTTCATTTTTCTTCCCTAATTCCTTGCTTCCACATAAACCCTCACTCTCCCTCTCCTTCTCTCTCTCTCGCTTTCTCTTTTGTTCAAGAGAAAAAGAGAAAAACACTTTTTGCCAAGAGCTGGAACAATGGTTAAGCAGTCCAGAACCTCCCTGGCTTAAAACAATACCATCAATCAAAGGCAACAGAAAGAATATACAAACACACGCATTTATGAAGAGGAGTTGCGCGGGGCCTTGCTGCTTTAACTCTTCACTTCCCCAGAGAGCAACAAACTACCACAAGGGCCTCGTTGGCCCAATGAAGTCATTAGCAAGAGCAGAACTTGTGCAGCCTGTGAGGAAACAATAACAAGGTAAACAAAAAACACTTCAGATAAGACATGGCGCGCATGATGTATCATACTAGCAATGATTACAATTAGCACTGGGATTAAGATCAGGCCAAACATATGTTAATGTATATAATTCAGGCTCATTGTACAACAGTCTGATAATAAGGCTGCTAGGTGGTTTTGGCTTGGACACATGGTACCAATTAAAATCTTTAATCTGTAAAATGTTTACTTCGAAATGAAAGGTTCTTTACACTGTGAAAACATTCTTTACACTCGCACATCTCATTTAAAAAACAAAAAATCTTTGAAAGTACTTTAGGGAAGAAAAGTAGTCCTTGTTTGCATCCAGAGATTTTTAAGCGAGTCTACTTATGGAGGTTGTTACATTACTGATAATCTACATGAAGGTGATTCTTGAAGGTAGTGGTTCTATATAAAACCAGGAAAACTTGAAGAATCTTTTGCATGCTTGAAACCTTCTTTACATTGGGAAATGGTTCAGATTGATGAAGAATGTGTTGTTTAAGTGTATGTAAAGCCTTTCTGAAGAGGGTTCTTTATAGCACTAAAAACGCTCCCACTACAGTTACAATGTCAAACCCATTTTGGTGCTATAAAAAACCCTATAAAAATTCCATGAGGATTAAAACTGTACATCTTAAATCTTAAATCTTGTAATTATATTTGGTATTACTCATTTTAGGATCATAGAAACAATATTATAAAATGATTCAACTTATTTCTATTTAATGATTGCTTGTTTCAAGTAATTCAACCTGTGGAACCTGTGTTTTCTTGAAATCAGATATATTTCAGAAATATTTATAATAAAAAAAGTTGGCAAACTGAGTCAGCCAAATGCGTCAATGCTCTTCAAGGAACACAGCTAGATTGGAACTTCGAACGGCAGGAGATGTCAACAGTGCAGTCCACTAATATTTACTGAACTGAATCCATTAGTATTTATTGAACTGAATATGAAACCCACTATGCATGTGTATGTGCATGACCAAACTGTAAAGAAGAATCCAAAAAGAAATATAGAATACAGAAAAAACACAAATACATCTGTTTCAAAAAGCAGGATTTTTTCATGGGAAGCAGTAATTGATAGGTTACAACATGGACACTATAGCCAGTATAACTCACTGGCCCCTTTATTAGTCACCTTATAGATACACCTTGTTGGTCACCAGCAGACCTGTGATCAGAATCTGACCAGTGATGACTAGGGTAGCCTGGGACAGACAAATTGCAACATGCATTAAATGAAAAATTAATTACAGCCTGTAATAGTACATGTATATAAAGGAACTCTAAAAGTTTCCAATGAGTTAAAGTACAAACTAGATGTTTCTAATAAAATGTTGAAATTGCAAGTAAATTGAGCAATTCACACAGTACAGTATTTTAAGACTAAATCTAAAATCCAGTGACCATAATTTACACCCTTAGTTCTGGATACTTCTAGCCAATAAGCATTCATGCCTCAGGCATGACTGCCTTCATCTTATTCATATTTTGGCTTAATTAAACTATTAGGTTAATCGTGTTTGCACATACAATTTCAGTATCAGGATGAATGATTGGACTATGCGTTATTTTGAACCGTCATTTGTACTTAATGTTGTACTCCTTGTACAACATTAGTGAAAATATATGATATTGAAAGTATGACCATTCATTATGTGTGATCTTTATGTAACAATGTTTTTGAGAATTTAAAACCTATATTGCAGTGACTGACTGTAAAATGTATAGCTCTGATTCTAAAACCTGATTAGTTAACAAATGTGAAATATTCAGTATAAAAACATGTAACCATACATGTCAAGTGAATTCTGTATTAATGTGGCAAATAATTAAAAAACATTGCTTGTGGAATAATTTTGATTGTTCTGAAGTGTTAAGCAACCAGCTGTTAATGAACTACATGAGATCATTAGAATTATCATATTTTATTTTGTTATCATTTTTGTATCACTACCCAAAATTATTATAAAAACTATTGACATTTGCACACATTTGCAGTCAGTAACATATTTTAAACTATTTTTGTTAATGAATACATAAGAATTAGGTATTCAAAAATTAAGGTAATCAAAACCAAGATTTAAATGAACATTATACAATGGAACATGAAATAATAAAATAAACTGATTTCAAAAGATATACCAAAGAGATACTCAGCAATACATAACACAACATTGGAAATTAAACTAATGTTGTGCAAAAGAAGGGGTTTGCTTAGCTTGTGCATCAAGGGGTTAACAACAGTCTGTAAACATCTGGAAAGTGAGGAGACCAATTGCTGGAGTTTTGGAAGAGGAATGTTGTCTGACCATTCTTGTCTGATGCCTTGCCCCTCAACAGTCCTGGGTCTTCTTTGATTTTTAATTTATCTGAATATTTTGATGATATTATGTACTGTAGTTGGTGGGATTTCCAAAGTCTTCGCAATTTAAAAAATTGTTTCATATTTTTTAGATGCAGTTTTTCACAGATTGATGGACCTTGGTTAATCTTTGCTTCTGAGAGACTCTGTCTTTATATGTTTTATGTTTTTATACCCAGTTATGTGACTTACTTGCAAATTGCTCCTCCAGACTCTTTTTATTAGTACCAATTACTTTTCCAGCCTTTTGTCGCCCCATCCCAAATTTTTTGAGACGTGTTGCTGCAATCAATGCTACAATGTCTCATTTTCAACATCTGGTATGTGTTCTATGTTCTGTTGTGAATAAAACATGGATCGATGAAATTTGCTAATCATTGCATTCTGTTTTTATTTACATTTATTTACATTTTACACAGTGTCTCAACTTTTTTGGAATTGGAGTTGGAATATTATTCACAACATCAATACTAAGAAAGGCTTTTATCATATGTTATGATATCACACTAGCAGGCAACAAGCCATATATGTACTATATATGCGTTAATATTTCACTTGAAATTTAATAATAAGAACTGGTGTTATAAGTAAGGCTTTCATATATTGAGTGAAACTACTGGGAAATTGATCAGTTTGAATGTTGCTTCATGGCACCATAGTTCATTTGCATAAAGTTGTGAAAGTTTAACTCAGCTTGTTGTTTTGTCACTTGGTCGCTTGCTACAAATTACATTACCATAGGACAAATCTGGAGCCTGACACTTTGCTTTTACTTTTACAGTTAGTCTTGAATGAAATATGGTGATATTGATTCATATTGAGATTCCATTATTTCATTTGCAGATAAAGATTAGCATTAATGTCTCTGGGCACATCTTAGCACAATGTTTGACTTAATTGAGAATCTCCCATGGGATTTGGCAAATTCTCCTGTGTCTTTAAAAAGTCACAGACCCGGTGAACTTATTAGCTGATTGTACAAACACTAATTTTAGATTTTAGCTAGAGATCAGCCGTTCACATCTCTGGACCCTCTTCTTTGCAGAATTGCTTTAATTTAGCCACATTGAGGGGCTCCCAAGCATGAATTGCCTGTTTATGGTCCTGTCACAGGACTTCGACTGGCCCACTCCAAAACCTTGATTTTGTTTCTTTTGAGCTAGTCAATGGTAGATTTGTTCTTGTGCTTCAGAGTGTCAACTCTTTGTATAACTCAAGTTTGCTTGAGCTTCAGATCATAGATTGTTGACTGGACTTTCTCCTGCATGCATTTATGATTCTGTCAATCATGAAAAGTTGCCCACCTGAACAGAAAGGAATTGAACACCAACACACTATCGCAGCTATGTTTGACCGTTGGTAGGGTGTTCTTATTGTTGCATTATGCTGATTGTAACAAGATCCATGTTTTTCAAATTGAACTTTCATCAGTAGAGAAAACATTATTCCAAGGGGTCATCAGAGTGATTTTTGGCAAATGTGATATGAACTTTTATGGTCCTCTTGTTAGCAGTGCCTTGCATGATTTAATGTTAGACTCATGAATGCCAACCTAATGTCAGGTAAGCAAGGCCTAAAGTTCTTTAAAGGTGCATCTGGGTGATTTTTTATGAATCAGCAATGTGCTCTTGGTGGAGGAAGAATATATATATATTTTTTTTTTCATGCCATTGTATCTGATCTTACTTTTGTCTGTGAGAAACTAAACAGATAATAAAGTAATTTTTTTTTCTTTACTATTTGTAGTTATGAGGGAACGGAATTGAATTATCTGACTAAATGCAGGCCTTAGCAGTTTGAAAGGTTAACAAACTCTGACCTGAGGTCACTGAGCAAGTACTTTACTACACACACACACACACACATCTCTATGCACACACACACACATGCGTGCATACACACACGACTTAACTTCTATCTAAGCAGTAAATACTATCAGTCCTGAGCAAACACCCAGTTTGACCTGTAGGCATTTCTGCTGTATGCTTTTCAAATCTAGAGCCACGCTGCAGCCATTCTAACATTTGGACCATTCATTCTTAGGGGAGCGAGAGAACTACATTTTTCAGACCACCACCCTGTGCAAACACAGTATGTTTTGTGTGTAAAAGATAGGTATTGGCAAAGTGACAAAAGGGCAGAATGTTAGGGCCAAGATGAAATCACACACACACACCCAAAGTCATACTTAAGAGGTGGTGATTAATTATAAGGATCAGAAAAGTCTGCCTTCGGTGCTCCCTTATATGCTAGTATTGTGATTTAAAGATACTTTTGTGTTTACATTTGTATAGCAAAGCTTGAGCAGATTCTGTACTTAAAGATTCACCATGTTCAAACATTACATGAAGTAGTTTAATTATTCATGCTTTGTGAAAGCTTAAAAGTATTGGTAAATAAAATACACCTTTCAGTGCATACAGATTTAGAAAATTACTATATTACTATATTCATAGAGATTCCTATAGATTTGCCATCTTCATTTTTCCCATGAATCTTAATTCCTTGGTGCATAGTGTGAAAATCCACATTTTAAACTATTCTTGTAATTATACAGTCTGATCTCAGAAAACTTTGGCTATGCCTGCTGTGATTAAAAAAAAAAACACACAAAATGACGAATTGACCAAGAGAATGGAAAGAACCAATATAACACAGATATAAATGTAATCCTGTAGTTGGGCTTTGTTGGGATTGGGATTTTAATAACTCAAAAATATAATTTATGTTTATATAAACATTTGACTAAAATAATATGTTACATATGTAAATCTATGCATGTAAAATAGCATGTTTACAATATTAAAAGGTGCAGTTATATGGGAATATATGGAGTCCATCTTGTTCATGTACGTACACAGTACACCACAGTTCTATTATAAACATTTATACTATATAATCTTTAACAGTACTATGTAGAATGTGTATACACATATTATTGTCTTTACTGTTATTTTATCTACTATTATTTTATCAGTGCCATCATGAAGAGATTTAAAAAAAACATGCTCATTTCACTCAACCACTAAGTAAACAACAAATCCACAGTTTTGCTGAGAAATTCTGGTAGCTATAAAACACGACTTTTTAGATTACTAATTTTGAGCTATAGCCCAATTTTAAAACAACAAATGATCTATAATTAGGCTAAAGATGGATGTTAAATACCATGGTGAGTGATGCTGGATCAAGGGCTACATTTCTTTGTTGGCAGATTTTGAAGTTAAAGAAAAGGTTAGACAGTCTGTAACAATGTGTTTAGCAATGAATACCTTTTTGGGATGTACATTCTGATTCATTTTAGTATTTGAGTATCTGTAAGAGTTTATGAGCAGATATTTGTTTATCTAAAAGAGCCAAAAGGAGATTTTAGCCCGAAATTGGCATAGGGCTATATCTCTAAGGCAATATCACTGGTGTTAAGAGGCTAAAAAGTCAGTCACACAAATATTAAACAACACACAGATGAACATTTAAAAATATGTTTCATTTCTCAGTAGTAGCTAAGGGGAATTGGTAGGTTTTAATCATTAACATGTAAAGGAGGCTGCATCAGATGAATCAATAAGTTAAGGTAGAAGTTACTGGTTGTATACTGATGTGCATTCAACTTCTTAAGCATAAAGTATCTTTTCCTCAGTGGATGAGGTGTCAATGTGTTAGTTAGTATCATATATGAGCAAATTAACAGTCATGTTGATGTTTTTTTTCATATGGCACCTCAAAAGAACTTGCAAAGTAATTTGCAACTGACTCCACTTTCTTCATGCTCTATTGGTACAGTCTGATTCTGTAATGTTTACACCATTTTTCCAAACTCATTAGCATTATAATTCAATAGTTTGGCCTCATGCTGACACCTAATTCTACACTAATCTGTACAAAGCAAAAAGGGCAAGGTTCAATCAGGACACAGATGGACCATAAGTGACTCAGCGAGACTGACTGATCTGTTTATCTGAGTCTAACTGATAAATCTCACAGCACTCAGAGTCAAATGCGCATGACATCCTCAGATGATAAATATTATTGCATTAGCATATACAACGATAGATTAAAGATGCTATAAAAGTAAATTAAGGTGCCAAAAAGGTTCCTTGGAGCACTACCATAGACCAGGGCTAGCCATCGTGACCCAAAGTTGACTTGGCCTGTAAGAAAGTTACCCTAAGAAAAAACATATTTTTCTACTTCATATACCTTATTTAATTATCAATCCCTTTCTTTGTTTTAATGTAATAATGTGTTTTGGAGTATTTTTTAACCAAGTACAGTGTTAAGTCTAAATATTGTCATTTTAGCCCCAGAGTGACCAAAAACCTTATGCCCCCCAAGAAATTCTTTAAAGGAATAATGTAACACATATCAACCTAATCTCCAGACATGGGACCAAGTCACTAAGTTGCAAGTAATAAGTAAGTCTCAAGCCTTGACAATCAAGTCCCAAGTCAATACAAAGAAGGCTCGAGTCAAGTCGCAAGTCTTAAACCTCGAGTCCTAGTGAAGTCATCAGATGTAACGTCATTTCAGTATTTAACACAATTGATGCAGTTGATTAATAGTATATTAAACTGACATTAATATTAAAGTTATATAAAGTAATATTAGTATTAAAGTTTGTAATATAACAAAAATAACTTGCATATGAAATTAGATTATTTCAAGTAGTTCTAATCACTAATCACTTCATTACCAGTCCATTACCCAGTTAAAATAGGTGTTGAAGCAGAATAAACACTAAAATGTGAGGCAATGGGCTTGAAGGCCAAGGTTGTGAAACACTGCACTCTATGGAAGTATTAGTACACATTACACCTACAGGAATTTTAATAACATCACATTCTAAACCCATAAGCATTAATATATGGACGGGGTCTTTCAGTTTTAATAGCATGTGTGAACTCTGCAGTAGCTCTGCATGTACTGATCAGTGTTTGGCTCTTTTCTGCACTACTTGAACACCTTCTGTCTGAGATGCTGTCCTAAACACTTTAATTTTTCAGTAAAGTTCACAGTGGACGGTGGAATAACTAGGAGGGATGAACAGAGGAAGAGATCTTCGTTTACATTAGCTGTTGTTTATCATTATGTGACTATGTTTGCTAGCTTGTTAGCCAGCTAGTTAGCTAACTGCTATATGTGAAATATACATAGCAGAGACTCACTGTTCTTTGTGCAGCCTAAAAAAGTCGAACAAAGTTTGAAGTGGTTGCAGCTCCATCTGTGATCTTGACTCCACATGTCCTGCATGTCTCAGTTCTTTTATGGTTACTACAGCACAATCTTTGTAGTTGAAAGGGATTATTTTCGGGAGCAAAATAATCCCATATTTTCCGTGATTGGCTGCAGAACTTCACTTGTTGCTAGGTTACGGATAAACTGAGAGGCACAGCTCAG
Organism: Megaleporinus macrocephalus; assembly: GCA_021613375.1. NCBI lineage: Eukaryota > Metazoa > Chordata > Actinopteri > Characiformes > Anostomidae > Megaleporinus > Megaleporinus macrocephalus. The sequence continues at coordinate 16,822,792 of CM038728.1, forward strand.
CTCCCTATCGTTACAACACCCTTTAATGCAAAATGATCCAGTTATTTGATTAAGTTTTCCTTATTTATTATGTAAAAATAGGGTGGCAAGTCTTTTCAAGTCTTAAAGCTCAAGTCAGTAAAGGTAAAGTCTAATTCAATCGCAAGTCTTTAGTGATGTTGTCAAGTCAAGTCACAAGTCATCAGTTTAGTGAATCAAGTTGGAGTCTGCTAATCTCTATCTGCTGCATCTTTGTATGGTGGCTCATCACTTAAATGTAATTTTTTTTCACTTAAATTTCTATGGATAGAAAACCTGCTGGCTTTTATTATAAGTATCTTTCAAGTCAGTGTAAAAGCATTTTAGTTATCGTCTGTGATATGCGGCAAAGAAGCAGCAGACATCTGGTTCTTTAAAGAAGCAGCAGACATTTCTTTAAGTCACTCCAAAAAAATATGCCTAAAACACAGACTGGGTGTGGTTCTCTAAGATTTGTACATTTTAAGCTACATTTATTTAGTTCAGTATAAGGCCTAGTGCATGCAGTGGTTTTGGTACGGCCTCTTCCTTACTCTCTTTTTGACGCATGCACCACACACACACATATATGTTGCAGATGCTAATCAGTGTTTGTTCAGCAACCCCACTTAAACCTCCTATGAGGTACTGACATTGCATTTTGGGGGGGAGGCGGGGGGCTCTAACCACACACATTTGGTTTGAGAGCAATTTTGTACCAAAAACAAACTCATTCACTAGAAACATTTATCTCTATGGCATCTTATCTGTGTTCCCTTACTCTGAAGTAAGCAAATATGCACTGTCTAGATCTCCAAAACAGAAGAAAGCAAGCTTGCATTTTACAGTTTTAGCCTAAACATGATGAAGCTCCAAGATTTGTTTAGCATTTTTTTTGTCAGAGAACTGTAAAATTCCTGAAGGGCATTAGGGAGAGTCAGCTTTCTTTTTATTAAAATAGAAAAAAGATAAAACTGTCGAAAAAATGAGGATAGGTTTTCTTGTAACAGCTTGATGCTATCGAGAATGGTTCAAAAAATCAATTTCACACAGCAACCACCATTCTGGAGCCCCAAAGGTCATAGAGGTCATTTTGAAACATTCATGGTTGAGTATTTTAATGCAGCCACAAACCACAGAAATGATGGCAGGGGCAGCGAAGACCTGCTGCTGTGATGCTGTGTGTCCTCCTCATAAAAGAAAGTGAACCATGTAAGAGTCCTGAGCTACAGTGCTTGACAGCACCCAGAATTCCCCTAGTCAAATGGGGCATGGCCTTTCCTCGCAATCTCCCACTCTCACTTTCTCTCTCTCCCTCTCTCTCTCTCTCTCTCTCTCTCTCTCTCTCCCTCAACACCCCACACTGTTTTTTTGCCTTTTTTTCATCTCCACTTCTCCTTCAGGATTTCTGCCGTGTGGCGCCAGGACAGGCGGGCAGCCCAAAGAAGCTTGATCAGGGAGCACCCACACTGGGCTTTAAAGTCTAAGAATCTAGACTCCAAACAGGCCTGGTGGCAGATCAACACAAAATAAATGTTTCATTTTTGGATGATCATAACACCTAAATGAGCCCCTTACCCAACCACAAGTGACATCAAGCAATTAAGAAATGGTTCTAAAAGTCTGAATTGAACTTTGAAAGGTGCTAAGAGATGTTTAGTGTTTGAAGTGCAATTTAATTACTTTTGCATTAGACCTACGAGGCTAATGTATCTAACAAGCAGTAAATTATTGTTATATTGCCTTTGGGTTAGCATGCATACTGGGTAGCTAAGGATTGTTTTCCACATACTACCTCTACGTGTCATTAATGATGCGTAATGCTTACCATTTTTTTCAGCACTTATGTTAGCAGGTCTGAACATTGTAACACAAGTTTTTATTGCACAATATCTTAGATTACTGTAATAACACCATGCCTACAATTTACTGTTTAATATATGGTACTATAGGCATTACCCATGTTCTGCAGACCGCATCCCTATACTGAAAAACAAGATTTACCCTTACTGTGACTACTGTGAGCGCACACCCGAATTGACAGAACTGGATAACTTAAAGCATCATGGTGCTAATGATAGCTCTCTTGTTATCTGCCATATTAAGGTTTTGTGTTGTCAGATCAGCACTTTTGGTGATGGCAGTTTATCCATTTTCAAATAGCTATTCCTTTCTAAGTAAACTGAACAATGGCCCTGTAATACTTCAGTTTCACACACATTGCATCAGATGAACACTGACATTGTAATGTTATGAGACACACTCAAAGAGATTTAGATTGATGAACAACACTGTATTACTACTAATATTTGTCTATTATAAACAATAAACGCATTAAGGTTTCTAAACTGTCAGCTTTCTTTTATGAATAGCACATAGAATTTGCCATGTGGAAGCACTTATGGCCTGGTAAGCCTCCTCAAAAAGCAGGGTCTCAGCAGGGTCTTACTCTGTTTACCAACCAGAGGTACAAAAAAAAAATACCTCAGTCCTGAACATACGTACCTTAGAAATGTATGTGGTCAGATACATGGGCTCGCCATCATTAGGGGTGATTATGTATGAGTAGACACTGACACCTTCATGGGGTGACGAATAGGATAAAGAGGTAGTTTTCCCCACTGTAGGGAAACTCTGACCCCAAAGAGATTGGTACAAAAAGCACCAAGCAGTTTTTCAGACTTTTAGAACCTCAGAGAAACACCCTACGCCTGCCAGATGCAATGAAACTAAGGGTGTTAGGAGCTGGCTGGCTTTCTCAGTCTCCATTCTGGCATATGCAAAATCTAAGCCTATATAGTAAAGCCTCTCTGGATCTTATTGGCTATATACAATACAATATTGGCGTCACACATGGTGTCCTGTAGAGCAAATGGCATGTTAACCATGTCACCCTAACCATCACTGATGAGCCCAAAGCATTTGTCCAGTTGAGTTTTTAAATGAACCATGAATTGAAAGGTTCTTCTAGAGAAGTGGTTCTTCTACAATGTTTTTATAATGCAGAGTAATTTCTAACTGCACTGTGGGAAACGAAAATGCAGAAGTCATCCAAACTTTAATTGAATCTACTCATGTGCTAATGAAGATGAATTTAGCTCATTTTCATCTTTATAACCACAAAAAAACTTAATGGAGAGTATGGGTGGTTTCAACGACAGCCTTTTCTTCATATATCAATCAAAAACTGTTAACACTTGAGCATAAATGATGCCTCCCAAGTCACAACAGCTGCCATTTAATTTATGTAAATGGAGTGAAATTAGTATGATTAAATATTGTTCATCTATTTGGCCCACAGAAACTACTGGATGACTAGCATGCAGTAAGTAAACTGAAGCCATCAAGATGGTCCCTCTTAGATAAATACAAATTTGTTTCTGATGAAAACAGGCTGTTTAGTGGGACAGATCTGACCCTAGTCCAAACCAGCAGAAGTATCACTGACCACAAAAATTCTTATCACTGAGTTTTAGCACTGATTGGACATGTGGAGTTTTTCAGGCTATGTTCTCAATCCTGAAGACCCCCCACATAGGGAAACACACACACACACACATGCAATCTGCTACAATTCACTGCCAAAAAGCCAAACCACATGTCAATCAAAAGCAGTCTTGTGGTGTAAAAACCTGTAACTCATATTCATATCACTTGCAAACTGTGAACTTTTTCTGGGAAATATGCTAATACTATATTTTCAACCCAGTGTTTACAGATGAGTGATGTGCAGTTTGGAAAATTCTTTATAATACTACTGTCAGTCTAGTCCAGAGGGGAACTGGTGTAAAGAAACAAAATTACAGACACTATTTCATTTCTGATTTTCATTGCTGCCTTTGCATTCTAGAACATATGATATGCCAGTATAATCTCTAATCTTACTCATAACCAAAACAAGCAATCAACCGTTGGAAACTACCACCATAACCAGACAAGCATTTGACTTCACTGGCCAAAATGCCCTCATGCACACTAGCTGGTGCACACAAAAACACACACAACAATCTTTGTTCTCAAAACAATCTCTGCTTTTTAGAAACACTTGTCATCCCTGTTATTTTTGTATATAATTTTAAATTCAAAAAGCAAAAACTATAGTCTACTGTTACAGAAATAATCAAACTTTCTAAAGAATAGAAGCAGAAGGTTGTATGGTATGTTAATGTTCGTGTGAATCAGATAAACTGTTTCAAGCTATTAACAAGGTAAGAGAAATAGCTCAGATTTTGCAGCCATGAGACGGTACAACAGTGGTATCCCGAGCATAGCTGCGTCTATCTGTGCATCATGTGCAGACTCGAGTAACGGTGTGGAACATAGAAGCAGTTCCACACAGCAAGGCCATGCATCACAGCAAAGCAACAGTGTTTGAAGAGCTGTCCTTAGAAAAGCTGAATTGATGCTATCAGCCTTTACACGCAACATTGCTGTCAAAGCAATAACATACACACGTCAGGCTACAGGAAACAAATTTAAAAAAGAAAACTCATGGAATAAACATTGAAAACACTTGAGTTCTCTAACAGATTAAACATCCATGAGTTTTCATTGTTGTGCTGCATGAGCTGCTTTGACAAAAGACAAAACACATTTCAAACAGGAACATTTCTAACTTAATTTTATATAAACGGAACCTTAGTAATAGCAACAATTATTAGCCACAATAAAATAAAAAATTAATCAACAGATTAACTATTGTAGTAATAACTATCTGTAGTATTGGTACTGCCCCATATGACTCAGAGATCGGCATAATCCCATATGAGGGTAAATTAGGCACTAAGAGTCTGGAGATCAAAGCGAAAGGTGTCTCTCTCCACTCTCTCTTTCATGTGTCTCCACACTGCGATGTTCCCATGCGATGCCCTGTGGTAGATAAGCCTGAATCTGTAAGGCTACCAGTATTCACAATGCTAAATAAACCTTCAAAAAGGTGCTGGATCCAGGATGGAAAATAAACAACACTCTCTTGTTTCATATTGTTGACTGAAGAGAGGAGAGGAGAGGAGAGGAGAGGAGAGGAGGGTGAGATAATGAAAGTAACAGATTATATATTGCCATTGATAAAAAGAGTGAAAAGAATGAAATATTCAGAACCAAATCCCCTTGTTCAGACATCCACGTATGCGTGTACTAAATTAGAATAGTAGACTATATAGTATTCTTGTATACTATCACTGTATATAATATGAGTAGTATACTACATACCTAGAGCCAGAGCTTGACTGGGGGAAAACCATGTACAGCAGATGTAAATTGTGTGAAAATTTCATGATTGGGCTAATAAAAATCATTCAAAATGGCTCAGAATAAAATCTCTTTTCATTACCTTACACAGAAGGTAGACTTTAGTCCTCTCCTGTAAAGTAACTTTTTTGCAGATACTTGTTTTTCTTTGGACAGTGACATTTTACTATGCTAATTACTTTTGTCCATATTACATTCCATTAGCCCCTTGTGCTAAACTTCAAACTTGACTTGGTTAACTGACTACATTTGGAGTAACACAAAAGGTGTTAAAATTTGATTCTTGGTTGAACCTTCATTGTTTGCCATGGGTCCCAAAAAATGTGAGTATTTGATTGCATTTAGGCACAATATAGTTCTAAAAGTTGAGGTCCGCTCAGATTTTGCCAAGCAACTGAGTAAGGGCTGATTTTGTGATATTTTCTCTCTGTGGATTTCAAGTTGTCCCAGCATGCAGTGATGTCATCAGAGACCTCTCTAGAGTGTAAACAACATTTCTGTACTTGAAGAACACCCAAGAACACGCACATATACACACACTCACACACACACACACTCAAACTCACCGTATTTTATCCATATGGAACAGCATAAGGCACTCCATGACACACTTACAGCTTGTCAACATTCTATCTGTTTTTGGACACACACAGACATTTTCATATTCTGTCATTCTATTGCACATGTCTGTGTTTGCCTGGGGTATGCCATAAATGAGGAATGTTAAGTTTTATTGGTGTAAACACTTTAGGTTTTTCAACTCTACAGTTACAGTAATACAGAGTTCATGTGCATGGTTTATGTCAGCCAGATGTCAGAGATGGTAAGGGGTGGTTAAGTAGTTAAGAATGGCGTGTGTGTGTGAGTGTGTGTGTGTGTGTGTGTGTGTGTGTTGTTTTTGTACATTTTCAGGACAAAAAGTACCTGTCCCTGTTAAGGCTTATAAATTATTAACAAGTACAGGTATTTACATGCACTTACATTTGTATAATGGGAATTATTTTAATTATTATACTGAACTAAATCAAAGTCAGACTTTAAAACCCTTTCCCATAACTGACTTTTAACAGACTTGGGCATTAGAATAAAATCCTTTGACCTTAATTATGAATTAAACATTCAATGTCACTGCCAATACAAAAATAGCATTACTGAAACCTTAATAAATGTTTCAGTGTAGTGACTGTTTTGGTAGTAACAACGGTAGCTATTTTGTCCCGTATAGTCACTAATCAATACATGACTACAAGGCACAGTTTCAAACAGAACACATATCAAATAATATTTTCATTAAAAAATGTTAACTAAATTGCATCCACAATGACAATGACAAAAATACATAGAATATTATGTACCCTGCCCAGGAAAGGGTTCCCAGAACCTACTCCTGGAGCTGGGCCTTGGGGCAGTGTTCCTTGGTGAGTGCCTAGTGGCTAGGCAGCCCACGTAACCTGGTCAGGCTTAGCACAAAAAGGCAATATGCGGGACCGGGGCAGTCCCAGCAATAAGCGAGTTCATGGACCCCTGTGGCTGGAGCCAAAGCTTGTGCGTGCAGTAGAGAGGTACCAACTTGACATCACAGTGTTCACTTTAGAATCAAACCCGCTGATAGGGGCTGTCAGTGTTTGTCCAAGTGGATGAGAAAGTTGCCTTAATGGGATTTAAAATCGCAAGGAGGAAAACTCTGACTATTGTGTGTGCTTATGCAACAAACAATAGTTCAGAGTATTTGGCTTTCTTAGAGTGAGTGGGTGGAAAGGGCCTCATCTATGGACTTGCTGGGAGACTTCATTGCTCAAGTTGGCAATAAACCTGGAGGGGGAGTGATTGGGGAGAAAGGCCTGCCCGATTTAAACTCGAATATTGAATTGTTAGGCATCTGTGCTAGTCATGGGCTGTCTCTAACGAACACCATGTTTGAACACAAGAATGTTCATAAGTGTATTTGGAACCAGAGTTCCTTGGGTAAGTGGTTAATAACTTTGTTGTCGCTTCATCTCACTTTCTGGCCAATTGGTTGAAGAGAGGTGTCAATTGCTTAACATCTGGGAGTTAGTTGGATCAGATGGCAAGAAAGACTTGTGGTTAGACCTGGCAAGTACAAACAAACAGTTAGGGTGTGCTGGGAATGACCAGCAAAGGCCTCTGTACAGAATTATTTTAATTCACAACTCAGAACTTTTCTCATGTGCCAGAGGAGGTAGGGGTCCAAATTAACACTATTTAAAACTTCCATTGTGAAAGCCACCAGGCATAGCTTTGGCCAAAATCTTGTTGCTACTTGTCAGGGTGACAACATAAGAACCTGCTTTTTGACAGGTGGCAGGTGGCAGCTGAAACGTAGTTGCTGTTTGAGACTGTAGTGGTGAAGAGAGAGGTAGTTCAGGCATCTTATTCAGAAGCCCCCTGGCCAGGCACAGCAAACTGTGACGAGACCCAGGGGTTGTCCTTGTACCTACTGGAGAGATTATATCTCGAAGCTGGTCAGGGAATGGGCTAGAGCTCCCCAGAATGAACAGGACTGCTGGGCTGCCTGGGCTTTTCTGCTTTCCCTACTGCAACCATGACCCTAGCTAGACTGAGTGGTATAAAAAGATGAAGATAATGATGAAGTGTTACAGTAGTGATAATTCTTAACTGGACATATTTACTTCAAAACAATATAATCTAATTGCTTACCATATAGCCATAAGGGTCAGCAATGCAGTCTGACTTTCTGCTTCTAAATGCAGGGTTTAGGCTAAAACTATGGAATAACACTTTGGTATTGAATGAATATTAAAAGTGTAAAAACTTGATATATGCTATAGATGAGTATAAAGTCCCTGGCACTAGGCTGTAGAAGAAGTGCATTTTTTTAGGAATCATCCAACATCAGTAAGCAGAACAAATCATCCAACAGCCGTACTTAATCTTCCTCATGTTCTTGTGCCGGAATGCAATCAAATACTCATAGTAATGTTCCAACATCTAGTGAAAAATCTTCTCAGAAGAGTAAAGGCTGCAGTTAAGAAGGGGGAATTCCCTAATAATACCATTGATTTCTGAAGAAATATTGAATGAGTAGGTGTCTACAAACTTTTGGACCCATAGTATAGGTGTGTTTGTACAAGTTTGTTATTGATGAAATGGAGAAATGTAGTCTGTGTGTGTATATATCTGTGCTCTTTGTTCTTCTTAAATCTGAGATTTCAGATTTGATTTTTTCAAGCCCAGTAATTCATGGTCATGCCACCACCCCCTTAATTACCTTACTTACATTTATTTTACTTTTTCATTTTATTACTAATGTCACACTATTCACCATTTTTCACCGTCATACAGCTATAGGATGATGTGATACCACAATCCCCCAAAAACCCACAGCCGCAACCTAACCAAAACGACAGAAAGAGAAAAAGAGCTGCAAAACAGGGCAGAGACAACAGTGAACAGTTACAGCTGACGTCCTCTGCAGCACTAACATCCACTGTACAATTCTCTCATTGTTTTCTCAGTGTACCCATTAGCTTCTAATGAGTTTAATTAATCATTCTCAGCCTTAAGCCATTTGTATCACTGTTCTCAAAGTCCTTCAGGCCGCACACAAAGACTGAACATTCCTTCTGTCAAAACAAAATCATAACCCACTTATTGTTTTGGCATATTCAACGTTATATTGGACACACCAAAATATTATGAAGGGGGCTATTTGCTTCACTCAATAAAGTGTGTTTAAAGGACCTTCTTAAAGAGTGGGCCAACTAGACGTTCATTGTTATTCCTGAAAGCCTATCCAGTAAAACAACTTGAGTGTTTTTACCACAAATGTTAGCCTCTCTTTAATAATCATGTTAGTCATGTGACCTGTGGTTACATAATGATAGAGGTAATGGCAGCAGTAACGAATAGCAGGATAATGATGATGAATCTGGGTGATCTGTAAAGTGTACTTCAGAACTTTCTTCTAAGTAACAACAATCAGCAAGTCTATTCCATCATATTAATTTACAGAGAGAGAAAGAGAGAGAGAGAGAGAGAGAGAGAGAGAGAGAGAGAGAGAAATAGGATGAGAAAGAGAGAGATATATTTACGGCATTTAGCATCTAGTTGGAGTGATGGAATAAGAGCTAGAATTAGGAAAAAACTCATAAACACATAAAAAGAAGCAACCAACAGCAAAGCAAAAAAATAAAAAAATTGTGAAATATGAAGTAAAGTGCGTGGGGCATTTGCCTGTTCCTACTTTTGTGTAATGAATCCAATGCTTGTCATTCTTGACAATAAACCTATCAATTAAAAATACTCTAAGGAGTTAGGCAGAAAGAAGAAAGAAAGAAAAAAGAAAGAAGAGATAAAGAGGGATAGAGATAAAAAATGGGAGAACAGAGAGAGAGGCAGAAAGAGAAAAAGAGAAAGAAAGAAAAAAAAGAAAAGATATAGACAGAAAGACAAAGAAACAAATGGGTGAAGAGAAAGAAAACAAGACACAGGAAGAGAGACAAAAAGAGAGACAGAAAAAAGAAAAAGATAAAAAGGGAGAAAGAAAAAAAAGAAAAGCTAAAAAACAAAGAGAGACAGGAAAGGAGATAGACAATAGAGACATAGGGAGCGATAAAAGGAGAAATAAAGGACAAAGAAATAGAGAGAGACAGAGAAAGAAATATAGAAAGAAAGAAAGAGATAGTGGGTGGGAAAGAAATAAAGAACCGATAAAGAGGGAGAGAAAGAAAAAGAGACAGAAAGAAAGACAAAGAGAGAGGAAGACAGGAAAGAGATAAAGAAAGAAAAATAAAACTAAAGGAAAAAGAAAGCGAGACAGGAAGAGACAGAGGCAGAGAAATAGAAGATCTGTGATTTAGCTTTTTTTCTGGGGCTGATCTGAAACTCATCTTGGTTGTCTTGGCATCTGTCAGAGTCTTCTAAAGTCATCTCTCCTCAAACAAACAGTTATATATATTCTCTTCCCGCGCCCTGGCCCCTGCTTTCTGTTGGGCGCATTCATCATTGCACCCAGAGTGAGCTCTTAAGGCGCGCTGGCAGGTACTGAAAGCTTTGGAATGGGAGTCGGCTCTAAATCTTTTGCGATACCAGAGGAAATCGTGCTACGCAGAGGGCTCAAACTCAAATAGAGAAGCATGATAATATATCTAGCAGGAAAGCGAGGGAATATGGGCAGTTATCTGGCCTTTATATGAGGTGTGCTCTTTTCTTAGTCGCTAACACGCATCCACATTCACAGTGAAAGGTCTGGTTAAAATTTCATCAAAAGACAAATAAAAAGAGTGGATAGTCAAACAGTGCAGTTAAACACACATAGTTATTGACTGTCCGGCGCTGTTTGACTTTACATATTTCTCCGTACACTCATGCACCGATAAGACACTGTGTATACAGAAAAGTATCCAGCTGAAGTTCTGACATAAGGAATGCGTGCAAAACGAAAGCGTCACCAGGTTAGCAGTGTTTATGAGGATATGTTGGGTAGAGACTGTTTTGTAATACTAGCTGGGAAGAAATCGTGCAACTTTAACCATACACTATGCAGGATGTTTAGCCTTTCATTTTTGTAGTTACAATAAATTCACAGTTATAGCTAAAAAAGCTTCTCTATATGGCCCAATCTAAAAGCTCACATAAGCAATGTGCAACATAACCAAAAAATAAACCAAATCAATCCATTTATGAGCGTTTCATGATAATTACTCCTCAAAACATGTATCATAAGCTTAATCAAGAACAGGTTAAATAAGGCTACACACTTTAAAACCGGGGTTCTTCAATAGGTCCCTAGTTACATGACAACCTAAAGAACTTATTGAAGGCATAGATGGTTCTGCAGATGGATAAATAGTCTTTCTCTGTGACAGAAAAAAAAATATATATAGTTATTTAATTTGTCTCCTATTGTTTAAACTAAGATACATGTCAAATTTATGATGAAACCATAGTGATTCTGCATGCATAAGTATCATTCAACAGATATTTTAGGGCAAAAAGTAATATGTAAGACATATTTAATGTTTAAAAACTATTTATTACATTGTTATTATAAATTAATATTAAATAGACCCATGCATAAACTCATTCTAACATCTTCCACTTGATTTGTTGAACTTTCTCAAAAAGATTTATAACAACAAGGGCCATAGTTTCAAAACAAACTGAACATTGCTCCAAAAAACAATACTTTATGTTTACGTCAAGTCATATCCTATTTGTCTGTTGAGGAACATGTGATGCTGGACTACAAACAGATGGAAAGGTAACTCACTAGAGGGATCTCCCAGCCACAGGAGATCAGGCAGCAGGAGATCAGCCATAGAAGATCAGACGGCAAGAGGTGCGGCCACGCATTAGCATGCTGGGTAATGTCTTCCATCCGCAAAGGAGCAAGGTCCGTCCAACCACCCTGCGGACACACTGGCTGTTCTCACATATTCTGTTTTCTTGCTGCAGATTTTCTGTGGAGTACATTGAGTGCAAAGTTTGATCTACATAAGCATCAAATGACTTTCTAAAACATGAGAAATTATTTCTTTGTTAAGCATTTAATTTAACAGGTGTCTGATGCAGGGATATAGTAGACTCCACCTACTATATAGGAGCACTTAATAGCTCTATGATTAACAGCTGTAGTTTCTCTGCATACATTGTTAGCCCCATTTTACTCTGTTCTTCAATGTTCAGGACCCCTACAGAACCTCTGTACAGCAGGCATTATTTGGGTGGTTGATCATTCTCAGCACTGCACTGACACTAATGTGGTGTGGTGTGCTAGGTGTGTTGTGAGTGGATCAGACAAAGCAGTGTTGCTGGAGTTTTTAACCACTGTATCCAGTCACTGATCCACTCTACTGGACACTCCTACATTGTTGGTCCACATTGTAGATGTCAGCCTCTTTGTTGCTGTATAGTTTGTGTTAGTCATCCTCTAGTCCTTTATCAAAGGACGCTGTTGGCTTAATTCTTTTTGGTTAATAAACTATTCTCAGTCCAGTACTGAAAATGAGGTGCTTAAAAACTCCACCACCATGTCAGTGTCACTGCAGTGCTAAGAGCAATTCACCAACCAAATAACACCCGCTCTGTGGTGTTCCGGTGCGAGTCCTTATGCAGAGACACTGATGTACTACTAATTGTAGAACTACATAGAGCTCTTAAATATTAAATGGAGCTGATAAAATGAACAAGACAAAATCCAAGATTTAAGTCATTTTTACATCATGACTGATATATCAGTATATAACAGAAAGCAACTAATGGGAAACCAAATTATCGAACCCTGATCTTAACTACAGTTAGGTTAGCAGCATATGGAAAAAAGCTCACCAAAAAATGCTGACTAGAAGGAACAGTATGAAAAAGATTTTCATACTTTGGTTAAACATATGAGTGACATCAGAATGGCACTTAGATTAGGCCCCAGGCATTTGTTTTTTACAAACTCTGCATTTAGTTCTTAATTGATCTCAAAAGTTTATCTCTTTTAGTATATTTTCATGTTCACATCTCTCATTCTCCCATAACCTGCAGAATCTCACTATTTAAATACATCATTTGAGAGGCTGGCAGCTGTACATGCTTCTTCTGAGACGTGTGAATTCTTTACTTGGACACTAACTACTGGATGTGTTATGTAAATGTGGACACTCGTCTGTATTACCGCCAACTGCAGTTCTCTTGGACTCCCGGCAACAAACGGCAAATGGAACTTTACGGATTGAATCCAAGCCGCAGGGCACGCCTCTGCTTGTTAGTCACTGTTTACCAGTGCGCCATTCGGGTGTCCGCATTTACACAAAATAATAACGAGACTGTAAAACGTTGCACAGATGCTGTCATGAAATATACCTGCGGTATTATAACAGTTCTTAAGACCTCCGTAATGTGCTATTTATCAATCAGTGAAGACGAAACATGTGTATTCGCTTCAGGCCAGGTTGTGTTTAGCTCAGTAATGTAAATGTGTGCACCACATCACTGTTCATTCACATATCAAGATGTTACACGTCCAAGCAACACGTCATTTGACTGCATGTCATTAGCCAGATTTAAACAGTGTTGATTTGTCCCTGGCTACGAGCTGCACTGGAGCGCTCAAACATCTGTGCGGAAAGTCTTACAGGAACCCCACACTGGCGTGGGAGAGGAACATCATGAATGGGGGAATAGAGGAGGAGAGGGATTAGGAGAGAGAGAGAGAATCAGAGAACATGAAACAGAGGAAGAGTTAGTGAGAAACAGATTGAATACAAAGTAGGAAAAAAAGAGCCAGAGAGGGAGGGAAAGACGCACGCACTAATGTAAGCACATGTATACCCAAACATACACACACACACATGCGCACACACTCACACACACAGAAGATATCGCTCAAATTTGTAGCCAAAAGAGAAAAAACCTGGCCTGAGTACTGAGCTGGCAAGACAGAAAGGTAGAGAAAGTAGCGAAAGAGATGGAGGGAGAGGGAGAGAGCAAAAGAGATAGAAAAGATAGGAAAAACAGATAGAGAAATACAGAATAGGAAAGTGTATGAAGTGAGAGAGCGAGACTAAGAGGCAGACAGAAAGAATGAGAGACAAAGAGAGATACAAAAAGCAAAATGTGGAAAAAAGATGGGAAAAGAGGAAGAGATGGACAGAAAAAAGAAGAGCAATAAAGAGTGAAAAAGAACGTTAGAGAAAGTGATACAGAATAACAGAAGGGAGAGCGAGAAAGAGGAAAGATTGTGAGACAAGCAAAAGAAGAATGAAGTGGTAAAAAAAAGAAAGAGGGTAAAAGAGAAATAAAGATCAAAGAAGTGAGAAACACTGAGGGAGAGAAAAAGAAAAATTGTGCGAATGCAAGAGAGAGAGGGCGGGGAGATTAAGACATAAAGAATATGAGAAAGATGTAAGAAAAAACAAAAGACAGATTTACACGCAGAGAGACAAAAAGAGGGACAGTAAGAGGCAAAGAGAAGGATGGAAGGAAGATGAGAAATAAAGAGCAAAAGAGTGTCAGACAGAGAGAGACAGAAATAGAGGAAAAGAAAGAGAGGGAGAGAGAACGTTCAGCACAAATGTTCAGAGACAGACTGAACATTAAGTAGAAAAGACTAAACAGAGGCCAGGCCGTTGTGTGAGTGATGGGGGGGGTAGGGGGTTGATTTTAATCTGATGTGTTTGTAAGAAGTGAAGTAGGTGCGGGAGCATTCCTCCAGCACCATCATTCTCCCCTGCTCATCAGAGCTGGCGTGAGGAATGATTTACTCACTCAATCACAACACACTGTGCCTTATTATGTAAAAATAAAGCAATTGGCAACAAAAAAGACTGATCAAGCCTCCACAGGTTTGAAAGATATCTCTTGCTCTCTCTCTCTCACACCTACACTTTCATTCCATCTCTCACAGACCCAGCCGCTATCTGCTTCGTCTCCACTGACGTTATCAGTGGCGTCCAATTGTCGATCATACAGTGACAAATTTATCAATTCAAAGCTCAAGACAAAAGACTAATCAATCACTTTTGCTGACGAATGGCGAGGAAGATAACATTTATCAGTGGTGCTGACCGTTCAGCACGTGTAATGTGTGATCCACAGCAAATGTAAGAACTGACTGTAAATATTTGTGAGTGGGGCTGATTGCTGATTCCCTCAGGAGTGCTTACTGTGCTACTACTTGTGTGGTTTTCATGTCATCTGTGTCATTCAGTTCACTTTAGACTACTACTTTTTAAATAAACAGACTGGCTAAAATTGGTGTTGGCATCTTTAAAGACTATACATTAATTGTTTCTGGTTTGGTTTAAAGACTTGAAACGTATGAATGTGTCCAAACACAAAAACTAATCCTGTGATTTGAATACAGTTGAAGTACAAAGTCAATTTGTACTGTTTTTATTGTTTTACTGTACAAAAATCAATATATGTAATGTTATTTGTTGTGCTTGCAGGTCGACTTTTAAGACTTTTTTACTGTGCTTCTTTTCACTGTGACAAAATGACATCCACGTTCAGTCAACATAATTTGAACTGTGACTCTTCTGTTCACTAGATGACTCAGAAGCGCCGTCTATTGATGAGGAGTGGAACTTCAGTAAATTTTCCTAATGGCAATAAAGGCTGACAATCACAAACTGTGTTCAGCTTGACAACGTTAGAACATTATCTTGTAACCTTTTGTCTGCCATACATTTAATATTTGTGAAGCCTGATTTACACTATACACAAATTTCAAACATCACATGTTCAAGCAAAATAGCAGAAGATTATAAGTAACACAATATTCTTTTTATTATAATTTGTAATTTTTGGCATATATAATGTTCATTTTACAATTGAAAGGTATTTTTAACATTCATATAACATTTGCAATATGGCGGTTTGTAAAAAAAGTGCTTGCTTTTCCTTTGCTCTAGTCGGTATTTCAAAGATTTACAGAATCCAAAAAAGAGAAAAGTTCTGCCAGTGGTGACAATAGAGACAGGAAAAGTCGAAAGGCACTGAAATTCAGTTCTCATCAAACAAAAAACTGACAAAAACAAAAATAAAACAAAAACAAATATGAACTGAGCTACAACAGCACTTCACGGGGGTGAGAAAGCGCAGGGCGATCCTCCTTTTACACCTTTACACCCATCATCATCACTGCATAAATACAAAGCTTTTACACATCAGTACCCCAAACGTGTTCTCCGCCAGGTCATGTAGTCTGACCATTCCTAGTGCATATAAATCCGCCGTGTGAAGGGCAGATGACCACAGTTTAGGTTGGGCTTCCAGTCCTTTGCTTTGGCATTTTCAGTCCGTTTAACACACAAATTAACCCCCCCCCCACACACACACACACTTTATAGACAAGATCCATCTCAGACAACCGCAATGTGAAGGGTATGGAGCAGAGTTTCAGCCTTTAAGCAGAATGGCAGCAAAGGTTCATCAGTGCTCGTCTATGTCTGTGCAGAACAGAGGCAGAAAGCTTTGTGCACGTTTATGTCTCTGCAAAAGAAAAGTTTGCATAAAGCATTGTGCATGTTTATGTCTCTGCAAAAAAAGAGGTTTGCACGAAAAAACAAGCCATGTGCAGGCTGCAGATTTTGCTTTTGTTTGGGGAGCTGGGGGCGAGAGGGGTGGGGGGTTAGAAAAGCTGGTACCTTTCAAAACCATTAAGAACGGCTGCTGAAGTGAAATCATGCCCTACATGAGCTGCACTGATATGTTTGGCATTCTTACACGGAAAAAATACAACAACACAGCCATTGAGTCCACAAGTTCAAATTGACTATGTGCAGACATGAGCTTATTATTATTATTATCATTAGTAATAATTTTTTGTACAAAAGGCACATGTAGACCGCAGCTGCCTGACTCGTGTGGAAAACACTTTTTTCAGTATCGTGTCGCGTCTTAAAAGTCCATCCGGCGGACGCTCTGACGGGGTGAGAAAACTGAGAGGACCGTCTCTCCGTTCAGGCGCAGCCGCCCACCGCCTTGGCGAATGAGCCGTCGGGCAGCTGCCGGAAGATGCCGCGCAGCGTTTCGAGTTCGCGCGTGAGGTGCTCGACCCGCTTGCGCAGGCGCTCGTTGTCCGCCGCTAGCTCGATCACCTTCTGTTGCGTCTCGGCGTTGCGCAGTTTCGCCTTGTCGCGGCTCTTGCGGACGGCTACGTTGTTGCGCTCGCGCCGCAGCCGGTACTCGGCACTGTTCTTGTCCACATGTTTCTTGGACTTGGAGCGCTCTCCGCTCCCTCCTCCGCCTAACAGTTTCATGGACCCGCCGTGCTGGTGGTGGTGCGGGCTGGGCACAGGTGTGGGCGGTGGCGTCGGGTGTCCTGGCGGCTGCAGGTGCACGGCGGTCTGCGCGCAGTGAGCGATCTGGTATTGCAGGTGCGGCGGATGGTGGTGAGGGTGGTGAGGATGCCCATGCTGGTGCGCGTGCTGGTAAGCGGGCGGAGGCAAAGGTGGCAGTGGTGGTCCGTGACCCGATTCGTCGTCCTCCCGCGGCTCCTGCTTGATAGCGAGCGCGGGCCTTACGCGCGCCTCGTACGCTGTCTCCAGCTTCACCGGGTCGGCGTAGCCGCTCGCGTAACCGTAGGGGTGCTGCGCGCCGTCCGCGTAGCCGCCGTAGTCACCCGCGGCCAGCTTGAGTTTGTCGTGTCGCGCGCCTATTCCTCCTCCTCCACTCCCACTGTGGAAAAGGTCGGCGAGGAAGTCGTCGTTGAGCGCCGCCGGGTCGATGTACGCGCTGATGTCGATGGAGCTCTCGTGCTCGCAGATCTCACTCAGGTCGTCCTTGTAGCAGTAGGCGCCGTGTGGACTTGCGGCGAGGCTGGTCAGAGGGGGCCGAGGGGCAACCTCGTACAGGTTCGGTTGCTCCATGGAGGACCTAAACGCCGCCGGCCATGGTGACGAGCTCCGGGAATCCAGCTTCGCGGGCTTTGGACACCGATCACACTCGCCGGCCGTCCGCGCAAAAGGGACACCACTAGGGCAGATGTCCCGCTGACTCGCTCTGCGCGTGGAAATGTATGTATGCGAGAGTAAGTGAGTGAGTGTGCGTGCGTGCGTGTGTGCGTGCGTGTGAAGCAGCACCTCCTCACTGCGCTCGTGTGCCTCCCGTCTGACACACGGCGCGCTGCTCTCGCTTTTATAGAGGCGAACACAGGCCGCGCCCCGGGTCCTAATGCGCTACACAAGCGCGCGGCGGCGCGCACACGCACCACTCCAAGCAGGAGTCAGAAAGAAACGCGCATTTTACAGGACTCAGTCCGGTTATTATCTTTAATTCTGATTATGTGTCTTTCTTGGTTCTTTAGCATTTTTACAAAGTGAAATTTCCCGGATTCTGATTTTACTCCGGGATGTTTTTTTTCCTGTGCAAATCTCTGACTACGTACGGTTTACCTCCACTTTCGCATCTATAAAATAGCCCATGTATCAGACTGTAGCACTGCGAGCTGCATCACTGGCTCCAGCAGAAGTGGCTCTCACCAACGACTACCTCGAATAATCACTAGTTTATTTCATCACCAATCTTCAGCTGCAATAGTACGTATGTACGTATTTGTTTGTTAAAGAAGAGCTGTTGTATGTATTACAGAAGAGATCGTTGTATTTCGCAAACAAATTAACAAACATGTGAATAAAGAGAGAAAACACCAGAAGTCAAGTAAAAAGCAAAGGCTGTTTGTTACTTCATTAGAAACTGATTAGTTAAAGTCCATGCGGCACTGCGGCTGCTTCAGAGGCTTTATAAGACACATTGTTACTGGAGCCTGCAGTACATTACAAAAACAAATTGGAAGCTCCATCAGAATGGGTGGAGATGATGAAACAAAAACATAAAGTGAGATCTATAATTTGACAAATAAAACACGCCACAACATAAATAAGCACGTTAAAACGGTTTTATTTGAAAACTGCTATAACATCTCCTGCAGTAGGGAGTGAGCGAATGATATTAAAGCACCTCCACAGTCTGTTCGTGTGTGTCTGTGTGTTACCCCTCAGACTTGCTCAGTCAAACTCACTGTCTGCGCGCGGGCGGCCGCGCTCACACCCACAGCAGCGCTGAGGGCGCGCGGGGAGCTCCCTCTACCGCCACACCGCGTGACACCAGGGCTTCATCTATATATTCACATACATCACATCAGAGTTGTTTTAGTGGTGGAGTAGCGGGTTTTAGAAACAAGCAATACAGCTTACAGTACTACAAAACTCTTCGGAAACATAAATACCGCGGACAATAGCGTGGGCAACTAATATCTTGCAATACTAGCACACAATGTACACTGGATGAACACCGATTGTAGCACTAAAGACTGCACACAGTTATTTTGTGGCATTAGCGGGTTATTTGCTAATACAGCCTATCTGCATTTGGTATTGTGCATTAAGCCCTAAATAACCAAAGCCATTAGTCAATTTTACCACAAAAATAAATTTGTAATATAACGAATTAAGCAAAAAGTTCAAGTTATAGCGACATAAACAAAACTTTCTTAAAGTGTCCGTGATTAAATTATATAATTTATTAACTCAGTATATATGTTATACACTAAAACTTTAATGTCCAACAACCTACATTTATTATTATGAGGAAGACGCCACAGAACTCAACTAAAGAAAATAAATTGCGTTAAGCTAGACCTTAATGTAGTGGTCTCCCACCTTACTCCTACCTTAGCCTTATTGCACTTTGCCATCCTGCCCCACCTCTTCTCAAGTCCCTGATTGGCTGGATCTAATATATTTAAGGTAAGTGGGGGGTGGGCCAGTCTGGATTCAGGTTGGAACTAAATTCCCCACGAAAGTTGTTCTCCAGAAGGAAGGTTGGGGATCACTGCTTTAATTCAAATTTATTTTGTTAAACTTTTATTCACATTAAAAAAAGTTCCGCATTTTGGTAAAATACTGTAGTTTCATAAGATCAAAGGTTACATTTAGTATGATTAAAAACTCACCTTTGAGTCGTATTGCTTGATAAAATCAAAGAGGTTCAGAAAACGTCTGAACCAAAGGAAAATACATATACATGTCAGCTATATGGACAGCAATTAGTTAACTCAGATGACTAAAAGGCCTTAGATTTACACATCCAAGTTGAAAAAATAATAACGTTAACATCCTACAAACAAAGCACTACCTTTAATAAACACTGATAGAGCCCTACGTGTTTTTTAAATTATACCCAGCACAGCCTTATAATGTAATGAAAACAGATGCCATACCTACGGATACTATTCCATCGTACTACTCAGATGAGTGAAAAGAAAGATGGAGGTCATTATGAACTCATGTGCTTACATTGTATGTACTGTATAACGTGAGAGCTTGATATGTGGAGGGAGAATTTGAATTCGCGCACTTCATAGATGAAATTGTATCTCAGTTTGGTACTGGCTAAGTTCGACTGAATGATTCATATAGAAACTCAAGAGCACAGCAATAATTAATCGTTGCAAGTTTACAGCTAGCAGCTAACATATTGCAAACACAGGCGATAGCAACTGTTAATAATGCTCTGCTTAAACACCCAAAAATAAAAATAGCAGAAATTAGCTAAAGTTATCTTACCTTAGTGGTCGTCGATGTAGAACAGCTGACTAACGATGGCTAGCCTGGCTGAATTACGTTATATTTATGCGCAGTTTCTGATATTAAGAATGTCAGGTCAATACGGAGCTGAATTCTATCACCAAAATTACTTATTCTGAGTAGCAGTGATAATCATATTTTTCCAGGATAGCTTAATAATTCTGTTAAAATAAAAGAAAACTAAACTAATTCATTCATCTGTCAGTACTGAGACAAACGACCGTTGGTCATGCGCTGTTCCGTTAAATTTTGAATTTTAAATAAGTGAACGAGCTGCAGCAGAGTACAGTAGCTGATGTGCTGGACTAGACATCGAGTCTAACTATGAATTTACATAATTAGACACGTTTAAATAATTAGATACCAGTTCACAGTAATGGTGATTAAACTAAAGCCCCTAAAGGTGAATTCCACCATTTTTGAACAATTCAGTCCTGACATGTAAACAGATTAATTCAGATTGGGTGGCGTGAAGTGGTTAATTGTAGGGAAACCTACAGACACAGAATTCTTTATAATGGTGGTAAGAGGAACTATGGGGCTTGTACCAGTGACTTCTACAACACAAATGTTTATACTATCCAGAACCACCAATGAACTTACATGTACCTTCTAAGTTTTAGTGGAAAATCTTAAATAATAAGATTTTTCTGTACAGGGTACACCACCCTGCATGTATGATTCCACCATGAATGGATTAAAGGAGCAATATGTAAGGTAATTTAATCTGTGAAATTCATACTCCACACAGGCTTTCCTCCTTCTTGTTCACTCCTCCCTCTTTTACTTAACAGTCTGAAGACTCGTTACCAGTTAATCGTCAAACTTCATTCCTTTACTTACAAAGAGCTGTTTCTAGCAGTAGAAACAACACCAATGTTAGCTATTGTTTGCTGCTTATTTTTCAGTTGTTTTCTTTGCTTTCGAAAGCGTTTTCTTTCAGGCAATGCATCTATATCTACTTTTTCCAAACATGTGGGGACAAAAGGTAGACTCAACACTACACTGATTATCACATCCTTGGGTATAAAGGGTTATTACAGACAAGATGGGCCAGGACTAGCAGGTTAGCATGCTATCTTCAGTGAATTCAGTGAAACACCATACTCCACTTTTACATACTATCAAAACAGCTATTTCTTGTCATTCTGTTGATAATCTTAGTTATTTTTTCGAATGTTTTAGACTAAGTATGTTAAATATTGCTCCTTTAAAGTAAATGCAATTAGTCTAAACTTCACAAAACAATGCCACATTGTAAAAAATTGTGAGTAACTTTTTAGAGGCATTAAACTCCTCACACATCTGGTACCTGTCAAAACCACTGTGAGCAATTCTGACTTGGTATGTTTCTATTTAGTTTTTTTTGTGTGTTTTACACCAAACCACTCTTTGTTTATGTCTGCATAATTTAGTTATGTAGAATTTTTGAAAATCAGGGGAGTTACTCTTTAAAACATCCTTGAGTCTTTTCACATTTCAGGTTATGAAGACTAAAATACAACTGTACTTTACTAACAGCAGTTAGTTGTATTTAATGAACCCTAATACATCTGTGTAAAATGTCTCAATGCACATTATAGATGAGGAAAAAGCACATTTGTAGTTTCAAAATAGCAAAAAAAGGAAAAGGGCCTGAAGCTAAATTTTGGGCACCCTGCATGGTGAGTATTTACTAACATTCAGCTTGTAAATGCTTTTTGTAGCCAGCTAAGGGTCTTTCAGTTCTTGTTTTGAGGATTTTTGCCCATTGTTCCCTTATTGAGCCTTCTTGCCTGCATTGCTGTTTTGAGGTCTATTCGCAGATTCTGGATGATGTTCAGGTTGGTGGACTGTGAGGGCTGTGGCAAAATCTTCAGTTCCTATTGTTCTTATTGAGATAGTCAACTGTGGATTTTGATATGTGTTTAGGATCATTATCCTGTTGTAGTAGACTTCCTCTTTTCATCTTTGGCTTTTTTACAGATGGTGCAATATGGGCATTTAAAATTTGCTGGTATTAAATTGGATCCAGTCTTTCTTGTACCAGTGAAATGTTCCCCGTGCAAATGGCTGCACCACAAGCCCAAAGAAAGATGGATCCACCCACCATGCTAAACAGGTAGGGAGTTCTTATCATGACATTTGCACCCTTTTTCTTCTACACATATCTTTGCTTATTGTTCTGTTCTAACTTTACCAGTCTACATGATTTTTTTTCCAAAATGCATCAAACTTGTTCAGATGTTCAGACTCTTCCATGAAGGTAATATTTGTGCAGTAGAATGATGCAGTTTTTTAGGTCTTTAAGACTTCAACTTGACCTCCTACCTTCATGTTAACTGCCATTTCTTAATTACATTACAAACTGTGAAAAGAGATACCTGAAAATGTGCATTACCTGATCTTCACTGACTGTGACTGTGAATGTAACCCTAACAATTTAACTGACATCTAAGATGTTAATAAATGGGAGCTCAAGTCTCTTGGGGTGCCTAAACGTCCTTTAAAATTTTTTTTCACTTAACTAAACAAACCAAACACATTTAAAATGTTGAAAAGAATGCGTCATCTTTAACCGTATGCCTTTTAGAGTAACAGAACTGGTCATTCAATGAATGTAATTATTCCGTAATACCAATTTTTTGGTCAAGTCTAAAGTGCACATGCTGAAAGGTCTGGAGTCACTCTAATGCCAGAACCATAGTTTTAAGAGTAAACAAGTGGCTTGTCCATGAGTCTTTTTTGACCACTTTGGCTCTGAAAATCTTAATCACAATATCCTTGTACTTAGGATATTAAACATCACCATCAGGTTGCTATACCATTAAGCAGCCCATTTAAATTGTATTGTATAGACTAGTACCACTTCGTTCAACACTGAACACCTTTTTTTTCACTTTTAAGGAAAATGTCAATATTAGTGCTTTGCTACAATTAGGACTCCCTTATAATTGTATTTAATGTAACCTGTCATATAAAAGCTTCATTCAAAGCGCGAGGGAGATTTTCTGGAGTTGACCTGCTGCTCCGCTCCAGCTGAGAGAATTCACTCTATGATCTCATGACTCTCTCGTTACACAGAAACGCCCTAAACTGCATTTCGCCCTCTGATTGGTTTAATAAGCTTTCAATCAACTGCTGCACTTCGTCGTCCTGCTGAACGCTGCTCGTTGACTGGCTGAGCGGACAGATTTCCCTACATGGTAAAAAGATTTCGCAATACTCCCAGGCACGGCTCAGTGTACCAAACAATAACAGCTCCTCCGGTGCTCCTGTCCCGTCAACAGAAAGGGCAGCGATTTTTTCCACGGTTTCGAGGATGACTTTCAAGATCTGAACCTCGATCAGGTAAGACGTGTGAGCAAGCTTTCTGTACGAAATACACTCGTCAAAAACAGTCGAATGGAAATTTCAGAGGGCTTCTTTGCGCTCTTCCTAGCTAGCTAGCTTCGCTAACTTCAGCAGCTAGCACCTTGCGGCTAAACCGATTGCAAAACAGGTTCCGTTCCTGCTTTAGGGCGGCGCAGGTTTCGTGGTAACTGGACTGAATTTGTGAAAACGTTGAAAATGTTTTTTTGTTGTTCACCGAGAGTTACAGCTCTATTTGCTCGAGCAAACAAAATAAGTTAGCTAAGCCGTTTCTGCCTTACGTCATTGTTAGGAATGTGGCTAGCCAGCTAACAGCTAGCTGAAAGGTACGGTGTGTTTATTCCGAGATAAATTAAATGTTCGTTGTTACACAGGCAGATAGCTAAGCGCGGTTATAGTTGTAAACACATCATCTTGGCAACCCACACAGTAATAACACCGTGCTAACGTTACTGGGTAGCGTTCTGTGTTTTCTGTTGCTAACAAAGTGGCTAGCGGTATTCCCCCTCATTCCTGTTGAGTTACGTAGCTGCGATGTGACTCTGGCTGGCTGACTGACCTTAACACAAACTAACTGGACCCGTTACTGAGCGTAAACCTGAAGAAAGACTTGGTACTAGAAAGTAAGTGCTGCTTCATTTAAGATGAGCAGGGAATTCGAACAAGAAGCTAACTTCAGAAGACAAGCAGCTGAGCCTTTCCAGCAAACTGATAGCGAGTCGTAGTTTAACGGTGACCTTAAACTTAACGAGCTTTCCTGACAAACCGCCCCTCCCTGCAGAATGACAGTCTTTTAAAAAGCGAGCGAACTCGCTGTGCGGTTTGTTTGCTCGCCTGCAGAAACTTTGCCACGTTGCTGGTATGTAATTCTGAGCGTGCACGCTGTGAGTGCGCGAGCGCGGAGTTTCCCTGAGCGCCGCGCGGGCGGGAGCGCGATGATGCAACCGCGGGCAACGACTGGAGCGCGAGACAAGAGGTACCTAGCAACATATGCGCGTTGCCTGGCAACATGGTAATGATTGGTGGGCGCAGGTGGACGTGTTGTGTTTTTAAACGCTGGGATTTAACGAAATGTTACCGCGTAAAACTTCACTGCTGAAGCATAAAGAAATCATTCGCGAGCCCGTATCTTAGATAGTCGTTTAGCCAGGATGGTGTAGTGTCTAAAGTTTACTCTGTATAGCACTTATAGTTTAGAGCTCTGTCGCCTAGAAAGTAGAAATGTTTAGTATGTTTTGTTCTGATCAGCTACGACTGAGCTATGGGAAAACTGCGTAAATGTAATTTTCCGGTAAATCATTCAGTTAATGCTTGAAAATTTGCCTCCAAATTCTTGCTCCACCCTTCTTTTTCTTATATTTATTTTATTTCACACACTTATTTACAAGCTAATTTCTTCTTTCATGTTATCTGAATAAACCTCATCCCAATTATAGGTTAAAACTGAAGCATTTATATGCACACTGTACTAAACAATCTAATAAAGAAATATCTGTTTGTATACACACTGCACATAATGGGATACAAATGCTTAGAGTACTATTTGGAGTAGACCGTACTATGATATTGAGTATTACTTGTCAGGGTGAGATGAGCAGCAGTATGTCACTCGAGCTTTGTAATAAGCAGATTTCGGAAACAGCTTCTGGTTGTGTTGTAAACAATTGCTGAGACTACCGCTGCTTTTTTAGGACTATGGTTCAAAATACATCAATACAGACAAATCAGAGTTTGCACTTGATAAATTTTAAAAATGTTCAACTTCAGCTTGTGTGTCACTATTACAAGCGTAAATGATCAAAAAGGGTGTAAAACAGTGAATGTGGGACAGATGTACTCATATTTGTAAAATATGCAACTTAAAGATAAATTATTTGCTGGCATATGTATCATCCAGGAAATTGTTGTCAACAACTTCAAGTAATGGACCACACTGCTTGGTGACTAGTTTACTTTAAAGCAGGGATACAATGCTGTGTCTCTTTGCTAGTTGTGGTGATCAGAGCACTTATCATTTTTGATGTTTATGATTCCTTGAATTTCTTGCAGTTTAGACTTTCATGCTGAACGCATTCACAGATGCGCTATTTTACACCTGTTATTTCCAACCATATGTGTGGCACAGACACAATGAGTCATACAGCATTCTAATGTTTTTAACTTTTGCACAATATGCTTCACCCAAGTAAAACATGCCTTTTGTCCAAGTTGGACTACTAGACACATCAGTTGCTCTCCTAATGGTTGCTCTGATGCAGAAAGGAGATATATCAGAAAGGCTAAAAACTGTTGACCACTCTGTTAAACATTGCAGGTGGATTGATAATGTGGTTGATAATGCTGCTATTTATAGCTGGATGTCATGATGCAGTGACTGTGAGTACGGTCCATTGTGGGTTTTATGCCCATTCACCCTGCTAACTCTTTTTAAGTCTTTTAAAACTTAGCATAGTCTTTGTTTCCTCTGCAGACCAGTTCCTGGTTCCAGCCAATTTTAAACATCCCATTTGATGCAAAAGCATGTGCACAAAATGTTAATCTATAGTTTGATTATTAATAGATTATCAGGCTGTATGTAAATGTGGCTGTTGTGATCCAGAAGCTGCAGCCAACAGACTTCTACACTGTTCGGAAAAAGCCTATTAATAATTTTTTCCAGACCTGAAAAAATGACGGAATTCACAACAACGTTTTGGGAAAATATGCACTTATTTTCTTCTGACAAAGTAATGCCCTGACTTAAAATGAGACCAAAATGTAAAATTGACTTCAGAGAAAGGAAACTTGCCTACAGATATTCTCTTATGTTCTCATATTTTATGGTGTTCCTTACTGTGGTATAGTTCAATAACTAAGCAAACTCAAAGCAAGCAAAACGGAACATACAGAATCCAAACACCTAAAAAAAATATGTAAAAAGGCATTAAAATGCAGTTAGGTACTTTATGTTTATGTTGTCATAAAAGTATATAATTACACATACATAGAGTTGTGGGAACATGGTGTCTTATTATGATGAAGGTGTAACGTTACTCCTTTCTCCTTTTCTTTGTAGACAGATAACAGTATAATCACACAGTTGCATCCTGAGGCAGCCAGCCGTTCCTTTCTTCTATTACGCGGTAACCAGTAAGGACAAGCACCAGCAAAGGCCGACAGTGAAGGTCGGTGCAGGTGTGAGAGCGAGAGAGAGAGACAACAGTGGACAGTAAAGCCAAATGAGCAAGCAGTCGCAGCAGAAGCTAACCAACACAGATCAGAACGGAGTGAGTGTTATACAGATCCAGGCTCATAGCAGCACGTCCAACTCCGCAGGAGCCACAGCAGGACTACAGCAGGTGCATACACATGCATACAGACACACATATGCTTAGATACGCACAAAGCGTTTCATTTATGTTTTCGCCATGAACCTTCCTGTTTACAGGCCTTATTGTATTCATGGAACACATAATGTGCTGTAGAATTAAACTATATACATAACTGAGAATACATTCATTAGATTCTTTGTGTGTTTATTGGCAAGCATGGACATCTGCTTGAAATGTAAACCTGTTTTCAAGTATGCTGTATTAGGACCAAATATAACTTTTGACTTTAAGGTGCATTATATTTTATGTCGTTGTTGGTATATGTACTTATATACTTTTATCTTTATTGGTACAAAAAATAAATAATTAAATAGCTTCCTGGTACTGGCTATGCTGTGTCACAAGTTAACAAGAAGTGAAGACTCATGTTAGGTGATAGAGGTTTCTCCTTACTGGGTTAACTTGCAAAGTGGATAGGATCAGTTAAGATGCCAACTGACCTATTTATGCTGTGCCCACAGATGTGCTGTTTTGTAATAACTGTAGCCACAGTTGGGCAAGTTTCATAGAGTGTTAGAAAAAAATCCTATTTAACCTATTGAGAAATCGCAGCACACTAGGTGTAAAACATGATGTTTTTGTTTTTCTCCCCATTGTTGTTTTAATTAACTACAACAGTGAAAGTTGTTAACTGCAATTTAATGTCTGGTGGATTATAAAACCTGCCAACCACTTTTTTGTATTAATGTGTAACTGCTTGTAAAATATAATACAGATACAATATTCAAGCATGATTACTTTAAATAGCATGATTACTGTAAATAAAGTATTTAATTAAAAAAAAAAAAAGTAAATCTAAATGAAATTTCATTATTTCAGGGTTAATCCTGGGAAACTGTCTCTTATAACAGCGAGTACATAAATGTTCACTTACATGACCCACAGATCCTGTTTATCACAGTAACATTATCTGCTTAACATTTAAAATGTACAAACATGAAACAGTGTTTCAAATGCGTAACAAATAAAGCTAGTGGCTAAGTGCTGATCACAGCAGCTATAAACAGACTCACTACAACCGCAATCTAAACCACTTCTGTGAAAGTGAAACTAACTGAAGTACATGACTAACGAGCATCATACAGATCCTAACGACAGTTAGTAAGATATTCACTCATATTACACTCATACACACACAGCAGCGCATGAAAAACAAAATGTACTCTGCTCTAGTCTCTCTTGTATGCTGTGTGCTCTAAGCTCTGAGCTTTTTTCTGCTTTTATAATGAAAAAGGAAAAAGTTGGACTATCAGAGCTTGAGTTTGCCAGGTGCTGAAAACTGTTTGCGTCACTTGTATCAGAGAAGTACCTGCGTAACTGTGCGTCCAGCTGATCAAATGAACATAAGTGAGTGTTAATATCTGATTTATTTTTTTGTACCCCAAATGTCATTTGACGTACCTCAAGGGGTATGTGTACCACAGTTAGGAAACCACAGGCCTAGCCCATCTAGGGTAATTCCTATTTTAATAAATTTGTGAAGTTGTCTCGATAACCTGCCCTGTGCCTCCTTGTGAAAGTGTCAGAGTTAAATAAGCAGATTTGCAATTCGGTCTGCAATGTTATCAATTTTTCTGTTACAACTGCATTATTTGTTTGAGCGAACTGTTTTTATCACCCACTGTGGCCGGTGGTAATTTCCAACCCTGCCAGGAGACCAGTCACTAATTGACGTAAGAATGGACACGCTGGTAACGCTCAAGAGCCTTCAAAACAAAAAACATCCTGTTAGTTTGCTGGTTATACTGCAAGAAGGGAAGAGTCAACAATTTTGTGGCACTTGCAGCGATATTGCTTGGTGTGATAGTGTTGAATTATAGCAGTTTTAACTTTTTAACTTTTAATAGTTAAAAAAAAAAGTTAAGGCTTTCAATATAGGTACTGGAAAGAAGAAGTAAGTGGTATTCCACCACCTTCAACATCATAGACCAGCTACAGCAGCTCTAAACTAGCATCATCATGGTCTGATATAAATGATATACGTTTTCCGTGAATGGGGTTTTGGACAACGTTCTGTAAGGCTGGTCCAGGAGATCAAGTGGTTTCAGATTTACTTAAATATGTTCCCTTTTTCTCAGGTCCCACAGTTAGTCCCAGTCAGTCCAGGTGGAGGCGGCAAGGCCACACCCCCCAGCAAGATGAAGAAACCGATTCCAGACAAAGACAGCGAGGAGTATCGGCAGCGGCGGGAGCGCAACAACCTGGCTGTAAAGAAAAGCCGCATGCGCAGCAAGCAGAAGGCACAGGACACGCAGCAGCGTGTCAATGAGCTGAAGGAGGAAAACGAGAGACTGGAGGCCAAGATAAAGCTCCTCAGCAAAGAACTGAGTGTGCTCAAAGACCTGTTCCTGGAACACGCCCACAATCTGGCAGACAACGTGCAGCCGCCCGCTGCAGCAGTCACCCCCGGAGACCTCTGCAACAACAACAACAACAACAACAACAGCGGCAACAACAATGGCAACCAGTGAGAAGCACTCACTGTGGGCGCTATTTCTTTACTGTGCGCCACGCGGCGGCCATCTTGATTTAACCCCTTTTCCATTTGGAGTTTCATCAGCTCCAAATCCTGCGAAATTTAACAAACTGAATTCCTTTAGCTCATTACCAGTGAGAAAAAAACAAGCCTCCTATCTCCTCATTCTGGCTTTTCTTCGATTTGTGAATGAAATCCAGGCTGCTGGCATTTTTAAAAAAGGAGGCAGCATCAAGTAATTAAAATAATAATTCTTTCAGTCATGAGTATGGACAGAAAGAAGCACATGTTATTTAACGTTTAACGCTGTTGTGTTCAAAAATAGAAGTTGGTTTATCCCTGCAGCATGGATTTCCCATTTGGAAAAGATCAGGGGCTTTATTTTATTTGGATTGGAATAGGGCGTTTCTTTCTGTTCTTGGGTTGTGTATGATCTGTCACTACTTTGTTGTCCTTTATACACTCAGATTCTGTTTTTCTTTCTGACGTGGTGTGTAAATAAGTATGGAGTGAACGTCGAGAAGCATTAACAATGCTTAAAAATGCCTCGGGAAAGGATTTTTCTGTTTGAAAGTTAGTTAAAGGATCATAGTAAATCAGTTGCCAACATAAGAATGAGTCACTAACCAGCGTTTGCTGTTGTTTTTAAAGCAGCTTTATGAAAGTGTTGCCGCAGGCCCAGCTCTTGATCAGCCTTTGGCAGCTTGTCAGATTCATAAGAAATGCCACAAACATGTTTGCACGAATTGTTCTGAATGCCATGAGGAAAAAGAAGAAAAAAAAAACAGGACCCGGCCGGCTAAAACATTTGCAGATAAAATGTTGAACTCTTTTCCTTCACTCTGAGGGCAGATTCCGGAGTATATATTGCTTAATTTTTATAACAAGATACTGAGATTCAGATAATACTTGTACTGCTTGTACCTACCATAGAAAGACACAGTCTGAGCTGTCAGTAAATGTACGTATGATATTGCTTTGTTAGAAGTGTTTGATGTTTCATTTACCTTGTTGCAGAGGCAGTGAAGAACAGGCAAATCATGGAAATCTGACCAACATAACCCAAACTGGTCATGCAATTTTGAGAATACATTTGTTAATATAGGTCTGGTAACCAGTTCTACTTTAACGTGGTTGCCATTTCTAATATCATGTAGATGACATGTATAATAGATCGTGTTTGTAGACACACAATCAGTTGTCTTGACTAAATGAAACTACACAAAATGCCGCATCGTAGAACCCTTAGAAGTTGCAGCCCTTGCCGGTGATAAAGGCATATTGTGAGTTGTAGTAATGATCTACTGCTAATAGCTCATTGAAACAAGATACTGCATTTGTGTTCGGAAGAAGAAAAGGAGGTATTTTATTATGCACACAGAAAGAAAAACTATCCTTTACATGTTATATCACAAGACAAAAATAAGCGTCAATACAGAATGTCCGATTTAAACTCACTGTATAATTACATTTCACTATGTGTTGCATTAGTTAATATTGTAGCCAAAAACAAGTAAAAACTATTGATTTATAAAAGTTAAAGTGGCCCAAAGAACAAGTCCGGAAGAACTTCAACTTACATGGCCATATCACCGGTCATCTGTGATTTCAAAAGGAGCTCTTAAAAAATTCAAGCGATATCAAACACCCCCCTCCTTTTAGCAGTAGTTAATGTATTTGGCGTGACAAATTTTGCTAAAGACTGCATGGGTGGAAGGTCCCTACCAGATGTGCTGCGTCTGTCCCCAAACGGAGCAGCCAGACACCCTGGACAGTCTAAGCTCTATTGCATCAGACCGAACGCCAGACAGTGCTGGCGTTAACAAAAGCCGTTAAATTGCAGTTAAGCCTCAAACACTTCTTACAAAACTCTCGTAGACGTAGACAGACGGCGCGAGAGGGAGCGAGAGATGGGATGGTCTCGTGTCTGGGGTGTTGGTTGCTAAAACAACCCAAACTTATTTCATCATCTCGGCATTGCTGGCCCTGTCTGCGTCTGACTCTTGTGTGTGTGTATGGCTCAGTAGGTAAAGAAGGCTCAGACACTGGGGGAAAAATATTCACTGACTCACTGATCAGGCTCGTGAGGAATCTTCTACATATATTCTCAATGAGCTCGTCTGTAAAAGCATGTGAGTAAGATGCCATTCAGCATAATTATTGTTATTGTTTATCAGTCCATTACTTAGCAGTCTTTCTTGACATACCGATTGATTTTGGCAGAAGGTCAGTTCCCTGCGTAGCCATTAGTAAATTCTTGACAGCCACACTCTTTATAGCCTTTGTAGATGGACTTTTTGTACCTCAGGCTACGTGTAAGAGCCTCACCAGACAGAGCCTTTAGTTTCTATGTACACCTGTTTAAAAAAATCAGTAGACAAGATAATAGCAAGACCTCTAAAGCATCTGTTCTTCAATTCTTTTGTATATTTCATTTTGTATAACTTGGGTTTCAAGTTTTGAGAATAAGCATGAAAGTTAATGCATGGTTAGCACTGTACAGAACAAAATGCACTACTTTGTAGAGGAAGATTAGGCTTTCTAATTTAAGATGGTTAAAATGAAATTAACGAAGACATTGCATTCAGAGTAAACAAAAAGGAATGACTGTCAGTGTTCCACAGATATTTGATTGGCATATTTTGCTGAAGTATGAACGTTGCTGGGCAACTTGCTTTTCCTTTTTTTTCTTTTTTTTTTACAAGATGGGGTTATTGTGCATTGTAAATTAAAATTGAATACAAAATATAAACCTGTTTTTAATGGTTTTTTTTTAAGAACAAAGATGCATTCTGTATCACACTAATTGTAAAAGTAGGAGTACCTTAGGGCCCAAAGGTAATAATATTGTCCTGTTGGATTACTTAATGACTTTAACATACATTTTTAAAAGTTAATACCAAATGAATTTTATGTATTAAAAACATAGTATACAAGTAGGTGGGGTAAGGGACCTTTCTGGTGGGCCGATCAAAAGTTCTCACAGGCTGACTTGGCCAGTGGTCACACTTTAGGCAGCTATGTTGTACACCGTTTAAAATGTTTCCTCAGCACCATTTGAATGCTTACATAGTTCATTGCATGGTTAAATATGTCTGGTCTATGATGGAATACTTGTTGTATTTAACAACTCAAAGAGCTCCACAAGTCAAATTATCTTTTTTGATACAATTTTAAACTATTTTTGTTCTACTACTGAGGTTTGGAAAACTAGTTCTATAACTGAAAACTGGAGCAGATGTGATTAACTTTGCTGGTGTTTTTGTGGGACTCGCCATCAATTTCCGATACTTCAATCCAAAGGCTTTCTTAGCTGCACGTTATTGGTGCCTTCATTTATCTGTACTTATAGTGTGCAGTGTTTGCCTGCGGCGTGCGTCATCCACCATTACAGTCAATATTGGCTGACACAATAACGTTGAACAAGTCAACTGGCGGCTGCCTGTTTGTTTCATTAAGATGTAAAGAACAGTGATGCTATAGCAGTAACCCTGTAGAGGGACAGGAATTTTGAATATATTTCTTATTACTCCCTGTAACATTTAGATGTGCCTTTTTGACCTAATTATAAACCAAACAAGACAGGTATGGTGCAGGTAAAACACAGTTAACACAAGGCCTGCCTCAGTAAGAGCGGTACGTGTTATCTCAAAAGGCTGAAAACCGGCGCAAGCTGGTTAATCAAATAGTGATTAATACCAAGCTCTTTTGTTTGATGGAGAATTATCATCAGGTCAGATCCAGGTCAGAATATCTCCCAATCTCAATTTCAGTCTCTCAACCAATCTGTCATATCACAGACATTAAGCATTGACACTAGCTGCAGCATTATGTATGCCAGTAGAAGAGAACATCAGGATACTATTCAACTAAATTTTGTGCTGCTTGCAGCAAATCTTGTTGGAGGTTTTGGGGGCTGATTGCAGACTGATATAGTCAAATGCAAAGAGCATGGAGTTAAAGAACCCTGATCTTCCCTGACAGTTATTTTGGGTTAAAAGATAAAAAAATAATAAAGAGTGAATAGAAAACAAGCCAAGAACTAGAATTTACTTTTTTAGGCTATGTCTGGATTATTTCCTGCAATTGGTTCTAATGCCAGTCTTAGGTTACCCACAGCCTGCTTAGTTTACAGCTTCAGAAAGCAGTAATTTACCAAGACCTTATTCATGCTGTAACTTTTTAAATTTTTTCAGAAGCAGTTGTTGGAAAATCTGAACAAGCAGCCATCGATTAGAAAGCTGACTTCAGCTTCATATGGATTGCAGCAATTTGCAGAAACAACTGAAATCCAGGCACCATAATGTAGATTAGCAGTCGCCATTCTGTGACAAGTTTGCTGGACTTTGGGGTAAAATAATATGAAAAATGATAGACTCTTAAATTATTCATTAAATATTAAATAATAACAACAACAATAATAATAAACTACAATGATGATGAGCCTTGTGTTCTACAAAGAGGGATGGCTAGACGGTGTTGGCCACAACAAATCAGTTTTGCTTATAAAGAGAAAGCAAATGTACACTGACAGATACATTTGTGGATTTGAAAACTTTGAAATAGATTTGGAAGTCATAACTGGAATGAGGAAACATTAAAAACCACAAGAATTAATATTTTACTGTCCAATCCAACTGCCTTAAGATAATCATGTTCCATTCCTGGGTTCGCTGCTTCCCCTAATGGCCGCAGCCGGGTTGCCACTCATTCCTACTAAGGGAGTGTATTTAGGCAGAAATGTGGAAATATAATTTGTATTGTCGTGCAGTTGTTTAGAGTAGCTACACAATGACCTAGTAGTTTAAATTTAATTAAATTAAAAATAGTTAAATAATTAAATAGTAGTTTAAGCTTAAATTTGTTGTAGCTCTATTACACATTGAAAACTGTGGTGAAACTATCAAACAATTAAATCTTAGCACAGTTTCACACTCAAAATGTAGCTATTCTGACAAAAAAACTGAGTTAACATGATCAGCTCTAAAGTTTTCTCACCTCTAAAAAGCTGCTGCACGTGCATTTGTGGGTGGAGTGTGGAGAGGTCAGTTACCTGATGAATCAAGTCAGGTGTGTTACTGCTGTAAAACCCAGTGCAGGGCTACTCCAGGACAGGGATTGGGAAACATTGTTTTGGGACACGTAAGGAAGCAGCAGTCTGACAGAAACCACCCTGATGCAAGCTTCCTCTGACTGGATAAGGCTTTTACATGTGTAAGGAAAATGAGCAGAGACGCTATCTAAATCCATTAATTTCCTGCTTGCCTCCAAAACTGCAGTTCATATTTTACCTCGGCTTAACTCACCATTCATTTATAATCTGCTTATTAGCAGGACGGGTCCAAGAAAGCAAGGAAGGGAGTCAGAGGGGCTTAAATGTTTAAAAGGATAGACTGGAAGATAGAATGTGTCAATGATAAGAAATATAAATTTTAGGTATATTGTAAGTAACAGGTCACAAATGCCTTGCACGGAACCATCGTGAACCTAATAGTGAGTGAAATACAGACTTTAAGAATACAAAACAGGATTTTTACTGGTTGCACTTTTTTATCTTTTCTATCCACATTGGCTTTGGTGTCAGGGGTGGTCAATATGATGATATTTATTTTTATTGTGATAAATGATGTCACATAACATCAGTGTGGACATTATCAGAATACTGAGTACAATTTGCTGGTTTTAGTGCAGTGCTGTTTGTGAAAGGTTGATTACAAATCTGCCTATTTTATAGGAATTTGTAAATGTCACTCTACTCAGGCTTTTTTTCACTGCTCTAATTAGAATAACTAAATCACTGTCCAATGAAAAACAAATTGGCAACTTTACAGGAAAGCCCAAAAACTTGCTCACATTTAATGTAAGTAAATTTTTTTCGCTAGCTATTTTGAAGCATTTAATTGCTGTAGAAAAATGGAAATGGAGTTTTTTATTGGACAGCGATGATATAAATACTATACTTATTATGGAAATGCCTTTAGATCTCATGATGTAATACAGTACTGTGTTAAAGTCAAACATGTATTTCATTTACAGTCCAAATGGCCATTAAGTACAAGGCAGAATTTTTTAGGAAATATTTGTGAGAATGTTTACTGTAAGATTATCCACTTGCATAAGGAAGGAGAAAGTGAAAAAGTGAAGAAAAGTGAAGTTTCTAAAACTGGAGGACAAAAAAATTATTAAAAATGATAAAAAAATGGGAGTAGCAACCACTCAATATCTGGTAATGGAGGTCATAGATTTTTGCGAAGTGCTTCATTTCTGTTATATACCTTTATATGAATGTGTGCTTTATTTACACATAGAACCCAAAAAAGGGTTGTCATCTGTGGCATAAATCCAGCTTTGTCTGTGTAAATTAGGCCATAAATGAAGTGGAAATGAATGCACTTGTAATGCAATCTGTTACATTATGAGTAGCGCCCTGCCTTTTTCTTGTTATGAGCTGTGAGGTTTGATTTTTTATGATTAAAAGATGTTTTACAGAGTATGTGCATGTTCCACAGTTGCAGACCAATAGAAAGCAAAGCCTGAATGAATGAATGAATGAATAAATAAATAATGTGATACAGTGTTGTGTAGTGCAGCAGTACAACATGATTATTTGCTTTCCCATTACTTCTGGAAGATGTCACACAAACAGTAAGTAAGGAGGAAAGTGAAGTCTAAATACAATGACCTGAGAAAGAGGGAGAAAAGCTAGCAGGCTGTGTGTGTTTATGCGCGCGTGTGTGTGCGCGCGCGTGTGTGTGTGCGCATGTGTGATCTGTGTAATCTGTTCAGGGAGATAAAGAGGTGTGACGTATCCAGGTTTCCCAGCACAGCAGAAAGAGAAGGAACACGATGAACTTTATGAAAAACTCACGTCTCGCCTCTCCCTCTGTTCCATCCCCTCTCTCTCTCTCTCTCTCTCTCTCTCTCTCTCTCTCTTTCTGCTGCAGGCATAGTTTTAGAACACACCTCCACTGCATTTCTGAAGTTTACCCTCCTAGGCCTAGGTCCCATATGACGTATACACCTTGTAGTAATACGACGTGTAGCTCATTTCTTACTCACAGCTTACTGAAACCAGCAGAGACATTCTGTCAACAGTATGAATTCTAAACTTTCTACGAGTGCCACATTAGTGTTAATATGCAGAAATAGACATATTATTATGATATGATTTGATGATTTGATGTATGATTGCAAGTTGAGTAAGTCCCAAGGCAGCAAAGTTTTATAGTCCTTATTAGGTTCTTATGATCAAATGTGGTCTTTGATTTTTGCCAAACATGGTTTCTGGCACTACCAAACAACTCCTTGACTCACTGTCTATAGCACATGCTATTCAATAGCATAGTCTAAGTCCTTACCTGGATGTAGAGTTGCACACTTTAGTCCCTGCCTCGATGTTCTTTTCAGACAGCAAAGGTTTCCCCCTGGCACATTTGTAAAATCTCGTTCTAATTGTAGATCTTTTAGTATCTTACAATCTCCCACCAGGTAGCCTGGCTTGGACATGTTGGCAGTGGATTTCTCTACTTGTTGGTGATGGTTGTGAGATTGGATAGATTAATTCCTATTAAATAATATTTAGGAACCACAGCTCAAATACTCATTGCTATCTACAACCTTCTTTCTAAAGACTATAGAGAGCCCTTTTGATGACACCCCAAACTCCAATAAAAAATAGAAAACTAATATCTAAACCAAATATCTGAGGTTTAATTGACTTGATCAGGTGCACCTGATATCATTAAGATATATTTGAAGAAATGTATATACTTATATATATACACTTATATGCATTGTTTAATTATATCACCTTCATCTTTACATGACGGTACATCTATTGATTAACAAAGAGCTCCTTTGTCTGAATGGAGTATTGTCATCTATGTTGTGTGTTACATTTAATAACATTTTACATTTCTTGTCATGTTTTGACATCAAAATAAAACACAAGTTAAAAGTTTAAAACATGGCAATACAATATAAATTAAGAGTACATGTAAACTATTAATTTTATCATTATAGAATTATGCGAGTGTATAAATATTCATATAATGCAAATCAAATAAATAGCAAAACAACAATTACATCTCAATATGATCATACAGGACTGAAACACCTGCACAAACATGTGGTAAATGGCAAAGCAACATATGTTCTGCTATCTCTTCTATTGGTTCTCTGTCCAATTTCCAGCATTTGGAAGAAATATCAAGTACAGTTCATTTGAAAGACATTGTCAGCACCTCCCCAGAAAGTGGAGAAGCTACAGGTTTTGCATTACACTGCATTTCTGTCCCTGAGGAGCTTCTTCAGGCCAATAAGCCCAGTCAGACGCCAGTGTAATAAATTTTGTGTTCTAGGCCCAGCGCTTTGGGTGACCTCATTTACATGTCCAAGGCCATAGATACTGTGTCACTCGTGCCAGCTGGAAAAGCGATCGGGCCAATATAGCTAAGATAATGAAACGCTGAATCAATAGCGGGGTAAATTCCCACTGCTGAGGCGGCAGTTCAGATCGCAGCCGTACACTAGTTAATAAGTGACAAAACTGAGAGCAGACAGAAGTGTGCTACCTGACAGGTAGACCTGCAGACAGACAGAGAGGGAAAAGGACACAAAGCCAGACAGATACTCCGGGTGTCTTCTATTTCAAGGGTAAAAGTACACTAGCCTCATCTCAGAGCTACCTTGCATGCCTCCCACACTTCACTGTCGCTATAATTATCACCCCGCCTTTCAACATGGAGATCTAAAAATAAAGCTTGTTTTATGATGGGTCTGATTCACCGCCATGTAGAAGCACAACAAAGACCATGATGCATGTAGGGAATGTGCTATCACCCCTAAACTGACTAATGTGCTTACTTTCAATCAATATCAGCTCTGAGAAAATCTCTAAATCTAAATCTAAGTTTTACTCTAAAGCTTTTGCTCTAAAAGTTTGGTGAGGCTTGCCACACATATCTAAACCTTTTACACATTAGCCCAAAAACTTAAGTTACTAATTCATTCATTAAGTTACTAGTTAATGTAAAGAGAATTTATTTAAAGTGATACTAATACATTTATATCGTTCCATTTATACATTTTCACACAATGTAAAGGACATAAAGAAAAGGACATACAAACATAAGGTTCAAATAATAGAATAATAGAATAATAGAATAATAAAAATAGGCAAAATTTATGTGCATTTATTTATAAAACATTCATAAATCCTTTGGATAGCAAATCAAATTCCTGTTTCCTGCTTTGTAGTTACTGTGACCTTCCGATCCTCAAGAAGAGTAAAGAAATTCAAGTCAGGATGTTTCCACAATATGACATTTCACATCACCACTCTGAAAGACTTTGTTTACATCTCAGCAAAAGCCCAAACCTACAGTATACATTGCAACCACCTTACCACGTGAGTGCATGGAATGGAATAATTTTCATGGAATGGTTTTATGAAATAAGGATGTATGAATTTGGAATAGAATCTGTGGGCTTTAGCAGAAATGTTTGGTCAGCGCAGTATTTTGGAGGCTTAGAAATGCAATGTGTAGTTCCATTTTCATCCAGATTTTGATTATAGTTGATTTTAAATCATAACCTTTATATCTTGGTAGTTCATGTCCTTGGTCACATTAGGCACACTTTTTAAAAATGGGATGAAAATTTGGTTCTATTAGGCTGGTCAAGATTATAAATTGATAAGACTTATTTACAGTTTAATTTGAAGACAAATTAGTGTGGGTCTTAAGATCACTTTAGGTTGTTGTTGTACTTGTTAACTTTTTCAGAGGATAATAATCATAATCCATTCTAACAGTGTTGTTTGACCCTTGGTTTAAGACTGAAGAGTGTTTCCTTTAAGACTTTCTTGCTCTCATGAATGTTCTAAATGAAGAAGTGTTATGCAGAGTGCAGGAGTACGAAGGGTTCCACAGTGGCAATGCTGCTGTAAATCATATGAAGGAGTATAACTTGCATGGATTACTTGAGGAATCTCAGCTATGCTGATTCTGTTTACTCTCAGCGCTGCTCTCGCTGTCTCCTGTTTTAATATTCTCATTAATATCATACAGCACACCCCTCCCCTTCCAGTCAGAGTTTATCTAGCATACTTGACTGGCAGAGCAAATCCTTCTCTTTACAGCGCAGCAACACCACTCAATCAATCTCTTCGGTTTTTACGTAAGTGCACAACCAACACAAATTGCTGGGTGGTGCGTTAGGCACTGGGTGTCGAAGTTAACACTTTGCACATTTGCAAAGAGTTATAGCCCATTTCGACAACTTCAAGCCAGATGGTTAGCTGTATGCAACCATGCATTGGCTCTGGGTGTCTATAGGTGGAGTGTACTGGCTGGTTTCGCCCCTGGTCAGAGAAAGGTCATTGGCTGCCGGCCCCTTTCAGACGACGTTATTGGCTAGAGCCCCGTGTGGGAGAAGGTCATTGGCTGGCCACGATGTTTTGGCTGCCAGGTGTCTTTTGCATGGTGCAAAGCAGTATACACTCCCCCGATAAAAAGGCATCCTGAATTCCTTTTCAAATGTCTCTGGGTCGTTCAGAGCATGGGTAAACCGTGCTGACGTTCATGCTGACCAGTGTGAATCAATCAGTCGAACAATCACACTATTTAATTCAGCTTTATTATCATTTTCAGAAAAGTATTAAAAAAATTAATTTGTGCAACATGCATGATACCCACATCAAGACAAAAGTGCAGGATTGAAGAGTGTAGATGGACAGGACAGTCACAACCAGTCAAGAACGTACATAAAGGCCCCTGAGCAATGGAGCAAATAGAGTACTTACACACCTGTACTGTCATTAGCAGGGAAACATAAATTGTGGGCAGTTGTGGGCTTGAGGTCAGCCAGAAGGTTGCTGGTTGGATCCCCTTAACCAACAGGATGCAACTACATTGCCCTCGAGTGAGACACCTAATCCCCAACTGCTCCTCGGGCACTGTGGATACTGCCCACCACTTCACTAGTGTGTTTGTTAACGAGTTTGTGTGTATGTGGGTGCTTCGCTGCATGGATGGGTCAAATTCCTCTGCAAACACAAACTGCAAATTCTAAATTCTAGGAGAGCAAACCTTCAGTCCTTTTAGTGTTAAAAGTCAGTTTCCTGGTCGGGGATTAAACCTATTCATGAATTTTCTTTTCAATCAAGAACTTCTATTCAAAAAGCCTTCCAGGGCTAGGCTTAATTCCTTTTTTGTAAAAAGCAGCCCATAGTATGTTCATTTACCTTGAAAACATTTATATTAAGTAGTTGTTGTATTTAGGAAGCTGTCATTTATCATTAATCTCACAATTTAGCAAGATAGGTAAAATCTTCCAAAAATCTTCCAAAGCCTGTAAACCTATAAGAGCTGAGCTGAACAGAATGTTTCACCGTGCATGGAAGAAGCTGTTAATCTAAATTGATAACTTAAGTTAATTATGGAGAAGAACAATAAACTTCTTGAATTGTGGCAACAACATGCATGACTATATAGTGTATGCTGAAAAAACCTAACATGACAGAAGCAGAATGCACCACCAACATAGCAGTAGCCTCGCTGTCATCCTAGCCAGGCATGTCAGTTTGCAAGAAATCCCACAATGTAGCAGTTCATGAGGTTTTGAGAATCAGATGTTTCGAGGACTCAACAATCTGTTTAATGAGTAAACAACAATCAAGTTTTAAAATTTTTATAATCTTGTAGTGTCAGGATTACAGTCACACTTGATGGCTAGAATTTGAGAGCAAGACCACAGACTCTTCTTGGACTCCCAGCCACAGATGTATGTGGTTACGCTGGAGAACGAACTTGCAATTTCCCGATAATAAAATATTTACTTTTAATAAGTTAGAAGTACTTTCTACATATATAACAGTTATTAACATCATCCAGTGATATAGCATAGGGTCGGGCCTACATTTTGAGTTTGCACTTGGCCTTGGTAAATCAAAGTAAATGGATGCACTGAGCTTTGATGGTTGTAGCTGAACTTGGCCATGTGCATTTGGCTTGTATATGTGCTGACACTCCTTATGGATGTTTTACGATGGATATGCAAAGCATGAAACAAGTTGGAACTGAGCCTGCGGTTTATATGGGAACTATAAGTTTGGGAGTGTGTGTGTGTGAGAGAGAGAAAACACACATGATGTGATCGTAAGCTGAAGTTTTCCCCAGTGGACATGGGCTAAAATGTTTTCTTATTTTTTTCCCACAAACTGCAAATATTGACATTGCGTTTCACTTCTTATTGCAGGTTTCCTCGCAGATGGGAAACCAAAACATCCAAGAGCTGGACATAAAAATGAGCGATGAACCTTTCTGGTTGCGTGGCCCCCCCTCCTCCCCACATCACCACCCCACCCCCACTTTCCTCAGCGAACACGCCAAGATACATTTGTTTAAAGTAAACCTCCTCGAAGAACTTGGCAAGGCGAGTCCTACTGAGGAACATCTGGAAAATATGTCCCACGGAGAGCGCTTTTATTGTTTGCCTTTTAAGCCTCTAATGGTTTTCATAATTTAGCATAAAGTAAAGGATATTATTTTCAATAATCTCTCATTCATACGGGCTGCTCGTAAAAAAAAAGCAGAGCCGAAGAGATGTCAGTTATGACTGAGTACTACACGCACCCGCGCGCACACACATATATATACGTAGGCCAAGAACATTCAGCCTCGTTACTGTAGGTCAGATAAGGCTACAGGGAGGGGAAGTGAGGGAGAGAGAGAGAGAGAGTGAGGGAGAGAGAGACTGAGAGAGAGAGGGAGAGAAGGAGAATTCTTTAAGCTTTTTTTTTTTGCTAAATTCTTATGATGTCAGAAGTATTCAAGAGCTCTGCTGGATATCATCAGTCTCCACAGATAGAGCTTCAGGT
Organism: Megaleporinus macrocephalus; assembly: GCA_021613375.1. Taxonomy (NCBI): domain Eukaryota; kingdom Metazoa; phylum Chordata; class Actinopteri; order Characiformes; family Anostomidae; genus Megaleporinus; species Megaleporinus macrocephalus. The sequence continues at coordinate 16,865,179 of CM038728.1, forward strand.
CTGCAAGTGTGTGTGTGCATGAGTGTGTGTGTGTGTGTGTGTGTGTGTGTGATTTAAAGACCATAATCCTTTCTCACATTCTCACATGGTCAGTTATGATCCTTTGGCTAGAAAAATGTACACTGATGTGAGTATGTGTGCGTGTGTGTTTCTGCATCTGGTTTTATGTCTTGAAGCCGGTGTTGAAGGTCCTGTCGGTGTGGACGGGTCAGTGTGGGGTGTTATGTGCGGTGTGTGTGCGTGTGTGCTAAGCGGGTACAGAGCGACTCCCCCAAAACGCCAGAGACAAAAATAAAGCGAAAACATCCTCCCACCAAAGCCAAGAACAATCCACCCCCGCAAGAGAGAGAGAGAGAGAGAGAGAGTGAGAGAGAGAGAAAGGGAGAGAGTGAGAAGAAAGAGAGAGAGAAGGGGGGAGAGATAGAGAAAGAGAAGCATCATAGAGAGAGTCAAGAAGATAAGAAGAGAGAGAGTGAGACAGAATGAGTGGGAGTGCAAGATTGAGGGAGTGAGAGAGAAGAAAATTTAAAGCAGTAGGAAGAAAGAGGGAGAGAGAGAGAAAAAGAAAGAAAGAAAGAAAGAAAGAAAGAAAGAAAGAGAGAGGGGCTGACCGAGTGAGGGCGAGACAGACAGAGCGAGAAAAAGTGAGTGAGAGAGAGAGATAAAGAGAGATAAAGAGAGAGATAAAGAGAGAGATAGAGAGAGAATGACCAGCCTGCTCCTCTTTCTCTCTGGCCCTGGGGCCTCCATGCTTCTCTTTGCCAACAATGTGAAATTTGTGCAAGCGCAGCAGAAAGGCGTTTAGGGGCCGGGGATGGATGGACGAATCAGAGATAGGGAGTGACTCTTGCTCTCATTCTCTCTCTCTCTCTCTCTCTCTCTCTCATTCTCTCACTCTCATGTTCTTATTCTTTTAGTCTTTCTGTGGTTCTGATTCTGTCACTGTTTTATATTTTCTCTATCACTTTGTCTAAACTCCATTTGTCCTTTGTCCTCTCCTCCAGCCAGACTCTTTCTCTTTCTCCCTCGATTGATCTTTGAGTGTACATCTCTCTCATTTTTCTCTCTTCCTCTCTGTCAATCATGGTCTCCCCTTTCCTGTCTTTCTTTATTACTCCTGCCCTCTTTATCACTCTGTCTCTCTATCACTCTCTCTGTCTCTGATTCCTTTTCAATTAAGTTAATTTTCAAAGAGTTTTATAGGTAAGAGTGATGATTAAAAACTATTAACGACACACTGTAAGGAGCGTTTAAAAGTTTAAAAGTTAAAAGTATCACTCTCTCTATCTCTATCTCTTAACTTCAGTATCACTCTCTATATCACTCTATCTCTATATCTCTGTATCTCTTACCTTCAGTATCACTCTCTCTGTCACTCTCTCACTTTCTATCACTCTTTCTGTCTTTCGCTAACCTTCTCCATCTCTTTTCCAAATTTTTTTTTTTCATTTTCTCTATCACTCTCTTTCTATCTTTCTCCACCTCTCTCTCTCTCTTTCCCTCCTCAGTGCTCTCTCCTCTCTATTACTTTGTCTCTTTTTCTTTTTATCACTCATTTCTTTCCCTTCTATCATTCTCTCTCCTGCGCTATGTATCTATCTATCTCTCTCTATTATTCTCTTTCTATATCTCTCTGTCTTTTCCCCTCTTTTTATCACTTTTTTGTCTCTTTCCGTCTGTTCGTTAGGCTCTCCCTGTCTCTTCTTTTTATCACTCTCCCCATCTTTTCCATTCTCTTTAACACTCTCTCTCCTCTTTTTCTATCACTTTTTCCTCCCCTCTATTTCTTTGTCTATCTAGTATTCTCCCTGTCTCTCTTAACACTCTCTATTGACCACCTTTTTTTAACCCTTTGTCTTTTGATCACTCCTCCCTCTCTCTCTCCACTCTCCCAATTACTCTTGATTTCTCTTTCTATAACTCCCCCTCTATACCTCTCTGTTGCTCTCTCGATCCCTCATTCAAAATAAACGCTACATTATCACCAAAATCATTAATAATAAACATAAACAGAAGAAAGAAATACAAAAGCAACTATATATGTGGAACAGTGCATATTGTCTTCCTTCACTGTTTTTCTAACACTTCAGAATCTTCCAGGACTGCATCCATTAAAACTAGAATTTAGAGAAAGAAAAGAGAGAAAGACAAAGAAAAAGGAACAGAGTAAAAGAGATGGAGGGGCGGATTTCTAAAGTGACGACTAACGTTTCACATCTGCTCTGAGTGATGCTGGCTCTCTCACACGCACATGCTGAGTGTTCAGTAAAGTCTTAATGGTCTTGTTCTGTTGTGTTTTATCCTCTAATGCTCCAACATTCTCCTCTTACTCCCATACACATGTACAAATAGACATTATGCAGTCCTGCTTACATTCCTCAGAAACGTCTTTTAGAACTTGACACCACACTGTGGATGTAGATTTTACACCAGATGTTAAAACATTGCTGTTATTTGATTGCACCCATGATAGCATTAGTAAGTTCAGTTACTGATGTTAAATTATTAGTTCTGGATCACAAACTGCACTCAACTCACTCAACTGCACAAACTCACCCCAAAGACGTAGTTTGGATAAAATTTTCTGGCCAAAAATTATTGGTGAACATGTACAGTTGTATGAAGAATTCTATTGAATCACATGTTGTTGATGGTCTATGTGAAGTTAACATATCCTCTATAGCAGTGGTCACTAATAGGTGGACCGCTGTCTGGTTCGGACCCAAATGTTGTCCAATGCGGGCCCAAACTGATAAACTATTGAAAACAATTTCATTTTGACAGTGTTTATTTTAAGTGGCAAAACTTTTCTAGTCTTTACGGGACTTTGCGGTGCAATAAACTCACCGACCAATCGCATGCATTGTAAGATGACCAAAGGCGCTCTTTAGCCAATCAGATCCATGCAGATTCGGGTATGAAGGGAGAAGCTGCAGTGGGAGAATAAAGTGAGTGAGAGAAACTAACATGCTCTAAAAAAGTAAATTTGATAGAGAAACTGACTGTTTAACTAGGAATGGACAGAGACATACATGTTTAATCTTCCCACAGGTAGCTCCAAAACAACAAGATGTAAAACTTTAACAAGAAGACGCACACTTTAAGTACTTTTACTATAAATAAGCCCTTTAAGATGTACTTTTTTTCAAAACATTGTTTTTTTAACGTAGCCCTTGTTTTACTGTACGTGAGGAAAAAAAAACATTTATTTGTTTTTTAAATAATTCATTCAGTTCAGCATTTAAAACAATATACTGAAATATACTGAATGGTATTTGTAATTTGTTTGTCTTTCAGTTGCTGATGATATAAAATGATGATACTAGGCTACTTCAGTATGCAGGATATGGCACTGAATCATAACAAAGTTAGAAATGATGACTGTCTGGACCTTAATGAATTTCCTCTAACTGGATCTTACTGAATTGATTAAATACCCCTGCTCTATAAAGAACACACTTCTGCTCATTTTAAAATATTATTACTGTTTATCTGCTAGATTTAACACATTTTGGCACATTTATTATTATGTTATTTTTCCCAATAGTTCAAATTATTAAAAATGGCATGTTTTCTTTCCAGCTAGACGATGTGTTACCTTATTTTCTGTGTTCACACTTATGTTTAATATATGCATATTACAACTCTATTTTCTGAGCTCCAACCGTTGTACCATTATCAGCTTTTTGGCTACTGGTTTCACAGTAAATCAAACTGATTATAAAAATGCAGAAGTTACATAGTGGAGCTGAGCTAAACGGCTATGAATTACGGTAAGCAAAATTACAGCAACTGTAAATAACCGTTGTTAATTCACTCCTTTTTAATGAGAGAAGAAACAAGCAGAAGCAGAGCCTTGAATTCCCCCACTGACCTACAGAGATACCTGAACAATAATTCGTCCAGCTTTAGCTCCTATAAGACATGATGAACTTGCAGCGAAGTTGTCCTGGCTAAATCCAAGAAATAATAAAAAGAATTATAAATAGTTTTTAATGCTTTGGCAGTTAGAGAGACAAAGATTATCTTTACTTAAGGCTAAACATGTCATCTTCCATGCATTCAAAAGCTATTTTGTGAGAATACATTGTGAAAATGAAGAATAAGTAAGTGAATTTTAGTTTTCTTTTAGCATTTTAAAGCAAAGTGGCCAAAAGTGACCTGAGAAACAGACTGAAAGGCGAGCACCGGACTACATGTCTATAAATATTAAGACTTAACCAGGCATTCCCATATCCATATATTTCAGATCTGTGGGAAACACTGAACTATAAACATGTCACTATAAACATGATATTAAATTTATATACTGTTTCGTCTTTAGTGGGTTCACTGGTGTTTTAGGCAGTAAACAAACTGGCTATATTTGGGCTGTAGAAATCGCAACAAGTCCATCACCACCACCACAAAGAAATCAGAGTCAGTTTCTCGACAATCCATGTTTCTCTACAATGCAGCATTTCACATCAAACCACTCTAAATTACTTTGTTAACATCCCTGAGATTGAATCATTATTGAGTAACAACTAAACTAAACTGAACTGTTATCTGAGTATTATCTGGATGTACACTTTAAATAAGTGTTTTCACTCCATTTTCTAACATATTTTTTTCTTCTAACAATGTTGCAACAGAATGGAATCAGTTACAGGAAACAGACTGTCAATAATAATTACCTGCTAACACACAGAAAAGGAGAGAAAGAGAGAGAGAGAGAGAGAAAGCTGTCTGGACAGAACTTGTTGCATTCCGGCCAGGATGGCATGTGTGCTGGTGCATTTCCGTGTTTTGTGGTGTTGCATTTTCTGGCATAGATGCATCTGAACACTTCACACAGAAGCTATTGTTTTGTCTTTCTGTTTCATCATACACACATAAACACACACACACACACACACACATACACACATTTTTCCAGACTACCTTTGGAGAAATGGATGAAGCCTCCACTGAATAAAACCCTGACGCAGGCAACTTGCCTGCGGAGATGCTGATGAAAACACTCCAGCACAACAATATCTGGCCCTCTCCATTTCTCTAAGCAGCCAGCTTCCTTCCACCTGCAGAACATTACTATATGTACGGTACACCTTTACACAAATTAGAGTCTGGATTTGTTGCCTCAACGCTTTAAAAAGAGATTCTATTTGCATTTTCATCTTTATGCTGTCCATGTAATTAGAAATTCCAACTCTCTGACCCATTAGGAGCTCCACCAACCTTATAGCTCCACTATATATGTAAAAGTTACAGTGCCATCAAATAAGACTGCAAATAGTAGCATTGTCAAACTTCCGCTTACATTGTTTGACAGAACAGCAATGGAGGGTCACTATTTGCAGCCTCCTTCAAAAATCTTCCTCGGCCGTCCTCAGTGCAAAGAGCATGTCTCTTAGTGTCCACAAACATTTGAACTGTGTGACTTTGCTTGTGGTCTGAACAGCACAGCTAGGAATTAGACACAGAGCCATATTTCTATGTTAAATTAAACTACTCACTATGTGTTGAGGGGTCTCTTTCTCATGGTTTTGTCTGCATTAATGAATGCAAAAGTGTAATAATGGTCTATGGACCTTAAGTAAAACAATGACTGATATGCCTCTCGGCTATTCACAGGTTTCTAAGCGTTACTTCTTCTGTATAACTTCTGTGTAACCCCTGAATACAGAGTGTCAGAGGGGGGGTGTGTAGAGCAGACGAGGAGAAGGCAGGACATACAGAGGGTGGACACAAATGCAAGGTTTACGAAAACATTTAATGAGACCAAATGGAAAACAAACACAAAGCACTATGAACATACAGAATACAACCAAAATGGGTTGATAGACCAAAAGACAAGGGGAGGAGATGCAGACTAGAAACAGGTGAGGGGTGGAGACATGGAGGAGCACATAGCAACAACTTGGCACATGGCTAGGACGAGGGAATGTAAACAAAGGACGTAGACAGGGAGAACTGGCAGGGCGTGACATTGTGAGAACAGTGGTGGTAGTAAAACAGTGTAAAAGAGGGTAAAAAGGTATGTGTAGTCCAGACTCGCTTACCTGATCATCATAAGCCAAACTTTATCCAAGCCAACACTTATTTTAATACCACGGTAAGTAGCTTTAGAGAATAATTTAAAAATAAGTTTACACCAGTGTATAGATGAAGACAGCAACAGTAACAGAAAGAGGCGGGACTTTGTAATGGATCAATCACAGACCGTATTCCTTCTGAGATTTGTCAGGCACGCTCTACCCCATTCATCACTGGTCAGTTTCTAACCACAGGACCTTTGTTGACAATTTTTGTTTGTATGGTGGACATTCCAAACACAGCACCAGCACTGAAGGCATGGCACTGTATGTGTGGTGCTAGTACATGTGTATCAGGCACAGCAGTGTCGTTGGGCTTTTGACACACATCAGAATCAGTTTGAGAGCAGAATGTATCCAATTGTTTGTGGTCAGAAACTGAAAGGCTAGAGCAGAGGTCTTCAGATGTGGTCCCTAAATCCAGGTTTCAATTTGCAGTCACTGGGCACTACAGGTGACCAATAGTTAAGAGGAGTTGACTCCAAAGAAGTTGATTCTTTGACTCCTAAACATCTGGGAGTCAGTCTAACAGTTAAAATAAGTAAACCCTTCATATTTTTCTACCACAATTTGCTCTAAGGCTGTTTGTGTAATCCAGAAGAGAAATTTAATTGAACTCAGGTGATGGGCCTTGAAGTCATGCATCACTAGCAGCCTGTCAGTTTGATCACAAAGTCCATCATCATTGATTACAAAATGAACTGAAAGCCTGATTTAGGGTCTCTGGACTAGAAGATGACATCAGCAGATGCTATAGTCTTGAAGTTTACACCAGCTAGAAGGAGCTACAAGGTATGGGTTTCCAATAAAGTTGTCAGTGAGTGTAGTGAGAGACGTAACTTAATAAAGCTACTGTTTGGTAGATCTAGCATGACTTCTTCTAACCAAAGGATCTCTTTACCCCAGTGTGTGAGTGTTTGTGTTCTCTGAAATACCCCAAGGTCAACACCTTCCAACTTTTGACCTTAGTCACTGGATTAGCACAGCGGTTGGCTGCACTGCATGTGCACCCCCCCAGTGAAAACACACACACGCGCACGCACTCACACAAACACTCATAAACTTATAAACAACTGGACATAGGCATTGATGATTCGGTCATGCCAAATCTTCTTTTACAAGAGCAAAACATAACCACTGCCCAGAAACCTCAGGTTTGGAAAGAACTACAAAGCGTCCCAGTAAACTAGTGCATGTACATTCATGAAATGAAATAAAACACTGAAATCAGCATCCAGGATTCAAAATGGCCCGTTGAAAATAGAGGGTCTATATGCTCTATTGATGGCTTGCTGCCAACTTACCTTAGCAGTGCATATTACAAAACAGTTTGTTAAAATTCTTTAGGAAAATGTTCATGTTTAAAAATGAAAATTCAAAATGTCCTGGAAAAGAACTCTTTTTCATTACACAGTAGAGCCTTGGCAGTTTGAAATGCGAAAATAATTTGAGGTAAATGTCATGATGTAAAAACAAAACACACCCACTAGCTTGATCACTGTTGCTACATCTGACAAGTTGTCAAGCTGTGCATGGTCACTAAGGAGTTTCAGTGGCAAGAGAAGACAAATTTCAGAAAGCAGTACATCCAAAATTTAGAAAGGTTTGCATACATACCAAACCCAATTCCAAAAAAGCTATGACAGTAGGAAAAATGTTAATAAAAACAGACAGCAATTATTTGCAAATTCTTTTATAGCAACATATTGAATGTTTCAACTAACTTTATTACTTTTGAACACCAATTTTTTCAATTTTTGCTAAAAGTTGGACACATGCCGACTTAGGATCAGTCCATTTCAGATGAGCTTTAGCATAAAGACGTAAGCAGCATTTCTCTATGTTGTTGATGTATAACTTTCACTTTGCATAGCAGGGTCATTTCTGAAGTATTCTTGAGCACATGTGGTTATATTCATTACAGAAGAATGGTCAAAGGTCACAGGGCTTCAGTATTGGTTTTCAATACTGTTTTTTGGATTGTTCTGAATCTTTTAATAACGTTAGATACTGTAGATGGTCAAATCCCTAAATTCCTTACAATCATGCATTGAGAAATTATTAGGCTATTCAGAAAATGGCAAATGAGCTTTTTATGAATGTTTTTTACCCAATCGTGGAGCTTCAATTAACTATACACTTTCAGAATGGGTATTTCTGATCATTTTTACATTGCTAATTCCACTAATTCCAATGTTAATGTCTGCAACAAGGGAAAGGGTTCGGAACTTTTCTTGAATAAGTTGCAGGCATTAACATTTGAAATTAGTGCATATTTATAAAAAAAATCAATAAGGTACATTATTTTCCATTTTCTATTAAAATACATTCCTTTAACACTGCTGAAGAAAAAACAGGCAGAAATGACCTTTTCCCCCTAATTATTTTCAGAACAATTTAGTTGTGTCTAGTCATACCCTATGGCTATTTTTCCTCAGGTCACATAATACTATGTAAAGGCTAGCACATGCTTCCAACAAGTCATATAAAATTAGCCAACACATCTTTTCAAACCACTGCTAACAAACAATTTCATTGGACAGCTCAACACCCTTGGGAGAAAACAGAGACTGACCTTTATGTTACGTTATGTTACTAACATATGACTGTGTTGGCTGGCATCATGTTGAGTGATGGAGGGCTATCCTATCCACCCAGAGACCGCAATGCTAATTGTGCGCTCTTGGATTCCTGACCACAGATAGCAACAACTTTACCAGGGATCGAACTTGTGTTCTACCGATGATCCTGATGGGAAATTGCAACAGTGATTAGACTGATACTATTCTCCATTTTGTTCTACAGCTCACCAGGAATTTTTGTTGACATTGTAAGCCTAATCCGCTTCTAAGATCCAATTAGAAGAGCTAATCAGCTAATTAGCTAATCAGACTTGCTAGTAGGTCACATTCCTTGTATCTTGATGGGCTTAATTGGTGAAACTTATGGGACATTAGATATTCCCCACATACAATGATGCTGCATAAGACAAAGTTATAAAAGCATGAAAGAAAACTAGGCCCAGTTGCAGTCATTAAGCCATGACTGGATCATTAGGAAAAGGTCAACTTGTTGAACTAATTCACTAAATCAGCACCCTGAAAGAAGTGTCTCAGATCTAGCAGAGATGAGACCAACATCATAATAATCTTTTCCTGTGCCTAATAGTCACCATGGTGCCACAGCATCTTATTAACGCTCTTTTAGGGACTCACCAAACTTTTTAGAGGGTCCATAGGGTTAATTAAGGTATACCCTGCTAAGACCCCCTCTATACAAATCCAATCATATACACACTCCCACACACATGCACTACATGAACTCCTACATCTTCTAGTTCCTGCACATGCATGCAAACATAATTAATGATGCACTATGGAGAATTGCGTGATCCAGCCTTAGTGAGATTTACTGTTTAAAGAGGCCCCAAAGAGCCCAAATCAAATCAGCACTCGACTTTTTGAACTGTGTGTGTGTGTGTGTGTGTGTGTGTGTGTGTGTGTGTGTGTAAGAGAAAACAGGGGTTGCTAATGGTAAGGCAAAAATAAAGCGAATATAACATTCCTGCCCTCTATTCTAATTGACCTGGCCACACTCTACCCACACAAGTGTTCTTCTATAGCTACTGTTGCGAGATTGAATGAACTTTACAGAATGTGGGGGCAAATTCTTTAACCTTGTTTGTTTCGACCAGCATCAATAAAACAGTTTAGCTCGGAAGTGCAGTATTTTAAATGAGACACTCATTGTTACTTATCCACTCTAAATGAAGCAGTGATTACATATTTTAATAAGGGAAACAGTCATGAACTCCAGTTCCTCATTTGGTTGAATGTGTATTTTGGCAATGTTTTGCATATCATACTTTTACAAATCTAGCAACTGTTATGATGAAATGACACATATGTGAGCAGAGCATGGCTATGATTTTGTATATTTATATGTGTGTGTGTGTGTGTGTGTGTGTGTGTGTGTGTTTGTGCATTGTGTGTGTCCGCCTGACAAGGTCTAGAGTTGTGTAAAAGAAAACAAAGAATCGTATGTAGGCAGAATCAGGAGGAAACCGGAGAGAAGTGATTGGGGTTAAACTCTGCGTGGGCGTGTGTGTATGTGTGTGTGTATGTTCACTGGCCTTACTCACCAGGAACCTGGATCTCAGGAATTCTGTCAATTCTCCAACTCGTCTGTAAGCAATCACGATCGTCTTGATTGACGGGCCAGAACAAAACAATTCACACTGATTGTCAGAGTGAATTACGTGATATGGGAAAGAGAGAGCGAGTGGAGAGAGAAAGAGACAGAGTGATGAGAACTGATCGATGGGCTCATTCATGGTTTGGTTTAGGGTTGGCTGGAGGTGTGCCGGTGTGTGTTTATGTGTGTATTTTTTATGTGCGCATGTGTGTGTGTGTGTGCATGGCTTTGTTTTTGTACATGTTCTGGACAGAAATGTCCTCAAAAACTAGAGGAAAACCAACAAAATGGTCCTGAGAGTGTAACCTTTTTTAAGCTGCATGTTTTGTTGGTTAATAGCTGAAAGAAAAAAGAACATTTCTTTTTCATTACTAAGGTTAAGATTTGTGAGTTCAGAGTCAAGCTTTGTAAATGTGTATTACCTATTGGCATGTATAGATCAGATTAAGGGCCAGAAATGGAATAAAAAGAGTTTGCTCAGCAATCTGGGTTCTCAGTGCTTGTGTACACTTACTCAGATTTCTTTCAGATTGCTTAGTCTGCACCTATCACAGCAACTGCGAGACAGCAGGAAAACACTTTTGGAGGGAGCCCGAAATCAACCTCTTGAGTGACAGCTGTGAATATTCTAAATCTTCTAAATGGTTTAAGTGACCCACTGTGACCCAAAGGAAGCAATGAGTTTGACTTTCTGCAGTTTATGCAGAATTCCATTAAAACCTCATAACCTCCTGTTTATGTTACTGTTTTGTATTATTTAAAAGTATTAGCAGTATATGTTGTATGAAGAATGGTCATGAAGAATGAAGCAATAGAAATGAACAATTCTAGCTTCCATTACCATTACCGTGCATTTAAGGAAGGCTTTTATCTTCTCTTATAGTTTCAAAGATGAGATAATATACAATATGTTATGGTATAACATAATAATCTCAGCAAGAATTGGATTCTGCCAGTAAAAACAAGATATGTTTGAATAAATACACATATGTCAATACATTGTAACATGAGATAAAAAAAATTTAGAAGGACATGGTTTGATGTTTGACTTCTCATTGCACTAGTGATACTATGGATAGGTTAAATCCCATCAATAGCAACTAATTTAATCTGAAGTACTGAGTAGATAAATATTATATAGGATAGTAACTGGACTTCGTCAAGAAAAGCTTTGAAAAATGCAATGTATTGTTCATTTACTTATTTATTTTTATTTCGTCTAAAGTTTGTGTTTTTCTCAATTTACCATCAAGTCAGGGCGTATCACTTTCTCAGTTGGCCTTTGACTTTTGCACAGTAATGTATGTATGACCGCATGTCCTGACACTGTACAAATACAACCCATGTGTGTGTGTGCAGTTCATCGTTCTTGGTTTGCATGAGTCTTACTGATTTATAGACTCTCACACAGCGACCTGAAACGTGTTATCTCTCAGCTTTTTGGACGTGTGGATCTGCTCACAGTGATTTACACCACACATATACTCCAAAACACGCACACACATACACACCCGCTCATAAGGCAGGAGTGGATATGGTCTCTTGCCCGCTGTGTTTTGGGGTTCTTTGAGTTCTTGGGTTCGTGGTGTCAGTTTTAAGTGTAAATAAACTTCGCTCCCATCGCTCTGCATTTTACACTCCGGGCCCAGCGACACATACACACACACACAGTGTGGCTCACACTGTGGCCTGTGCAGATACACACGGTTTGCGCCTTATTACATTATTTTATTTCAAAACATGAAGAAATACAGAAGCGATCGCTTTCCCTTCCCTGTGAGCAGTTTTCTAATAAAGAAAGGAAAAGTATGATATTTTTTTTTGCTAAAGAATTCTCTGGTTAGCAGTTGGTGTCTTGTGCGTTTGACTCCATATTGTGGAGACGTGATCTGCAAAGTAACAACACCCAGCTGATACACACACACACGCCCGCACACTCACACACCCGCACATACACACACAGACACACACCCGCACATACACACGCAGGGGCTACAGATGGAAGACATCTGGTTCTGTCCATGAGGACATACTGGAATGGGTCAGGACCCCTCTGGTCCATCCAGAGGAGTCCACTCCACTGCCAGACTGAAAAAAGAGAACATGCAAGGAAAAGACAGATAGAGAGAAAGACAGAGAGATAATGAATTTGAGCGAGTATGGTCCACAGACAAAGTCGCTCTGTGAGCGTGTTTGTGCGTGTATATGTGTGTTTAACTGGTGCAATGCCAAGCAACCCACCTTTACTACAGTAAGTGCATAAGTACATTTGTTTATAAAGCACATAGTTGACCAAATTGCTTTAATTAGGATAAAGACATGCGTTAATACATTGTCACTGACATAAAACTTTCTGACTTTAGTTGGTTATAGACATTTTTTCTCACCTTTTAAAAATCTTTCTAAAACATTTGCATTTTGCTTGCACACATGTTTGAGACCTTGCCAGGGAATGTGCGCCAGTATATTTGCATGAGCACAAATTGTGGTGAATTCTTAACCTTTTAGCCCCAATTCTGGACTACTAAAATAACACAGGCCAAGTTTCGAAGATGCACATATTAATATAAAGGCCAATAGTCTTGAGTCTTGATGCAAGGAAAGTGTGTCAGTACATTTGGACGAGCAAGAAGTGTGTAGGGTCTAAAGAGTTTCCACACCACCACTTCAGTTTCAGTGCAGTGCTGAGAATGATTCACCACCCAAATAATACCTGCTCTATGGTGGTATATAGAAAATTGCTTTTTTTTGCTATTTATAATTTTTTTACATTTACAAGACATTTGTAACAATTACTGTCAGTCATTTTCTATTGTATTACCTTGCAAAAGAAATTACAAACATCATTGTCATTGAATATTAAAATGCAAAATTGATATTATTGCAGATATTTTTGCATTACTTTCCAACTAACTTATCATATACTATCTCAAATAATACAACAACAATTTAACAATTTTAGGAACATTAGTAACAGTCACAACGCATTTAAACTTTGACTCAGAAAATAAAAATATTATACTAAACACATCTTGTTACATACATTAAACCTGGGTGTTTTTTTTCCTTGACCCCCTTTTGGAGATTTTTCAGACAAGAGATGATATGTCACATCAATATACCAAAACAAACACGAAAAACTGAACTTCAATCAGAGCCAGCAAAAGATATTCCTTAGCAGATGTAGATACATTTCACAAATATCCAGCCACATCAGTGCTCGACCAAGCCTCCAACCCATCCAATCACCTTTTCTGGCAAAGGCATCGCCCACTGGACAAGTGGCTCTCCCACGAACAAGTCAACTGAGGCAAGAGGCCAGAGGGCACCTATGCAGACAGATGGGCACGTGGACAGATTTCATAACTAGACAGACAGACAACCTTGATCCATGGCAATATGCCTACTGTACTGCAATTGCTACATGAGTGGCTGCATGGCGTGATGCAAATATGCACACTAAGCATATTATAATATACTCTGCTTGTGCTTATTTGCTCCCCATTTTAGTAATAACCAATTCCACACACTATTAAGTTTATCCTATCACATAGTGCTACTAAGTTGGGAAGATCAAGTCTAGCACATGGTTAAATTGAGACATGTGAAGCCAGGACTTCTTTTTGAACTACTGCTAACAAAATGTCATTTAACAGCTCAGCACAGATATAGGAGAAAGTTAAATGCCAAATCTGTTATGTCAGCCAGCAGACGCCCATGCTTTCAGAGATAGAGGAGAGAGTAAGAAGCCAATTATGTTGTCATGAACTCCCAGCCTGCCCCTCCCAACAACAGGCCAACTCTTAAACGCCACTGCAACTTGGGAGCCCTAAGCTCCTGTTTCTACAGAATTGGTTTTAACCACATTGCTCTTGGTTTGTTTATTAAAATGCCCTGATTGAAAGGCACAGTCCTCTATGTATTGTATGTTTGTGTCCCTATATCTCCTAATATTACTCTAGTTCCAACTAGAGGAATGGAATGTCACAGCAGCTTTAACCAAATCTCAAGCAGATCTTTTCAACTAATACATTTACAAGTGAATCACCCCTCTGTTGAATCTTATACAGCAAACCTCCAATCTCCACCAATTAATCTCATCATCAATGAATATAGACCATCAATCTCTTCTCTTACAAGAATGCCCATATTAAGTACTCTTAAGCAATGTACTGCCCTGGAGAATTTAGTACCAACCTTAATCCTAAAGAGCATGAACTGTTGAAGTTCTTTTGTACTTACTGTAAGTGTACAGCTTTTGTGCAGGATAGCCTTTAAAGCCATTGATAATACTGACATCCATCTATCCATCCATTATCTTCCGCTTTATTCCACTAGTCAGGTCACTGGAGCCAATCCCAGCGTCATCAGGCAAAGGCGGGGTACGTCATGGACAGGTCGCCAGTCCATCGCAAGGCCAACACACACTAACACCTACGGGCAATTTAGAGTGACCGTTTAACCTAACATGCATGTCTTTGGACTGTGGGAGGAAACTGGAGTACCCAGTGGAAACACACTTAAGCACGAGGAGAACATCCACAGAGAACAGCCCGGACTGGGGATCCAACATGGATAACCACTACACCACCGTGCCGGCATACTGAGATCATATTTGTCAAAGAAATATTTCAGCTTTAGCGCCATTCCCAAACGTGTTATTTCCGACTAGCTCAGAGCACTGCTGAATGTTCTACATAAATCAACGAGTGAGCATTGTGATACAAATCTTCAAGACTTTAAAAGAGCACTTCGATTTTTGTTGTTTTGTATTTTCCAATTGTTCTTTCCTTGTTTTTATCAGGAACTAACTAGACATAATTCAAAAGTTAAAATCTTAAACAATAAATCTTAAGAACTACTAGTTTTGAGAAAAGACACAGATAAATCAAGCATTTATTGCACAACAATCACAAAACATGGCCATGAGCACCTGATGTGGCTGCTTTATCTAATGCACCTGACCTGGTGAGTCAAGGACTTTATCTGATTATTAAAGTAAACGCTCCATGGTGGTTTATCACAAGAAATGGACTTGGGCATCCTTACCTTATAAAACTACATATTAAGTTTTGATTGCCACAGATCATGCACGCCCCCAGACATTACTATAGATTAAGGTTATAAATATGTCTGAAGAAATCATAAATCTGAGATAATTTATTGAATCACTGTCATGCTAATGCCACCAATTTAGGAACCAAAACGATGTTCCACAGTCATGCTAGCACAAATTAGCATAACACCTAGCTATAACAATTTTTACTTCTATCTGAAACAATTATTATATAATTGACAATTACTGGATTATTGACTATTGCAACTGAGCCACAGACTCAAGCACAACATGAACATTTTGGAAGATGTATAACTTGTTATAAGGTTTTTTTCTCAAGGAAGCATTGATCATGGGTGTTTCTATCAGTGCAACGGATTGAACCCCAATCTTCTACACACAGGGCTGTGGAATTATCCTCGTCAGGGGTCACCAATCTCATCTGCAAAAGTTTTTCGTCACATGTCTGTCCACGGCCAATCACTGGAGTTCTAACGACACACCTGAAGTTCATTTTCTCTCTGTGTATTTAAGCTTGTCTGTTTGTTTCGTCGTGCATATCGAGCGCTATCAGTCTGATTGCCTTTTGGGTTTTGACTCTTTTCTTCGTTGTCTGGTTTACCCATTTTTTGCCCAGCCCTGTCTTTTGGTGCTCGGCCCTAGTCTGTTTATCCGCTTAGGTCAGGATCAGTCCGGGAAAAGGCTTTTAACCTTGAAGGTCTGCACCCACAAAAGAACAGCTTTTCCATGCAGCCGAACTCCACCAAGTCTAGGCAGTCTCATCACGGCAATGCAGCTTCACCCAAGCCCCTCGACTGGCCAGTCCAAAGCTATATGTGGATTGCGATAGTAAACTCTTCGACCAGCAGGGAAAGCTCAAACGTGTACACAAACAAAACAAAACATGAAAATCTTAAGTAACTCTTAAGTAACAGTTTAATATCGGACTATGTTACTGCAGTCTTTTAGAAGTGCAGGATTTGGAGTGTTTAAAGTTCAAGATATGTCAGTTTTATGCGCAGAACTCTTTGTTTAACTATGACATTATGAATATAGTTTTTTCTCCTCTATGGCACCTTTTAACATGTGGTCCTTTTAACTATAAGGTCCATATGGATTAAAATATGTTTTTGCTGAAAATTTCCAATGAGTAAATGATTAAAATGATTAACACCCTGCTGTTGTTTGAAGGGAACCCCAGCTGAAAACATTTAATATGGTGTAATGACTCTAAATTGTTAAGACTTGTTGTAAAAAAATCCCAAAAGTAGCAGATTTATTTATAAATTAACGCTTGTATTCTAAATATTTGACATATGGACGCAGCCATTAGTTCTGACGTGCAAAGCCTGTTGGTTAGATGACGTCAAATGGTTGCAGTGCGCTAAACTGGACTGCGGTTGAAAGTAGTGATGGCCAGATGAAGCCTCTTGAAGCATTGAAGCTTTTCCTCCAGATTGTTCAAAATAAGCTTCATTACTCGAAGCTTCATGTGCACATGAACCCCCCTGCTGGCCAAAACTTTTATTGTCATTTCAACAATTTGCGATGGCCTCTTGCAACGTTGTCAGCATGGGAACAAGTATATACATAAAATATCTTAATTTCATTTTCTGTGATTAATTCATGTGTTTATCTGATCTGTGTTTGATTGTGTGGGTAATACAGGTCTGTTAATTAAAAAAAAACTACCAGTATAATTTCAGTCAGTAAATAAATCCAATAGGACGTGAGATATTGATGTTAAAATTGTTGCAGTGGTTTTAAGAGATGGGACAGTGATTAAGAAACAATAAATCATGCCAATGCTCAAACCACATCCTGAACCAGCGAGGCTTCAGACAACATCAGTGACGTCACTCGCCCTTAATGAAGCAAGCCTCGATACGCGCTTCATAAACGCTTTTCTGGATTTCTCGACACAAACTCCGAAGCCTCGGTATCATTTGCCCATCACTAGTTGGAAGGAATGAATTATAGTTAGCTAACTTAGCTTAAAAAAAACTGTGCCACATTGTGTTGCTGACCCAAAGACCCGCCGCTCTGCTTTCGTCACTTCAGTCTGGACGCGTTTGAGTCGTTTAGTAGACCACCACTGGTGAGAGACTTGACGGATGCTGTTGGTTTTAAGCGGAGGCTAAAACACAATGCAGTGCCACAGTTTCCCCACACAGGAAGTCCAAAAGCTCCAGATTTTGGAGCGAAAACCGCGCAAAGAAACGCGAACGTGAACATGCGCTAGATTCTCTCCTGGTTTACCGTTAGCTGCAGCTGTTTCTCCCTCGTTTGCGGATCAATGTGAAAGTACAGCCGTTGTAGTCAACATACTACTTCTCTAATAAACGTTTGGAAGCTAAGAGAAACTCCCGTTCAGTTAATCTAGCTGTTTACTGAGCGTGAATGTTTCCTGCTAGAAAGTGGAGCTTTTTTAACAGACGCTCTCCTTCTCCGTCAACAACAACTCCAGCACTGTGTCCCACTCTCTCCTCCACGCCTCTCTGTTCATCATTTTGACTCACTTGGTGTTTGTTGTTTTCGCTGCTGTTGTCAGAAATGTGTTCTGGCTCAAACTGTAAAGGCTGAACAGTAGCTATGTTTAGCTAGCTAGCTGCGCTTAAGTGCAACGGGCGGTCACTGCAACCATCTGACGTCACCACCCGCTGTGCACGTCTGTAGTTACAACAATGGCAACCTATGTGTAGCAGGTTTTTACAGAAAATCAAATAAATCTGCTACTTTTTGTAATTTTTTTAACGTATCTTAATAATTTTGAGTCATTACACCATATGAAGGCTTACATGTGTTACCTGCCGGGGTTCCCTTTAAAACAACTACATTATCAAATGTGACGCATTCTTAAAGTGATATTATGTGTTGTATAGGCAAGGATTTCAGCGTTTTGGTGATCTATGCCACTTTGATAGGTAAGATTTGGGATAAAGCAGAGCTCATTGTGCATCACCTAAATTGATCTTGATGGTGGAGCAATATGAATAATAGAAAAGCTGATCAAGATGTGAGTGGTGCAGTCTAGGGCCAAAGGACAAAGGTAGTTTCCAACCATTTATGGTTTGATGATAAAGTTGATGTCATATCCCCCTCTATGCTTCCTGGACTGTATTACAATGTGTGAGAATAGGTATGCATCATCATATGAATATAAAGAATTATTGAAGGCTTTTGTTTTTAAGTAATCATTAACAAACAATTGACTTTGCTGACCAATCATTGCAGACCTGGCAAATAGACATAGCAATAAATTCTTACACCTTAAGAGTACTTGGGTGTGGCTAGCATATGAACTGACACTGCCAGCCCTTTGACTTTTGCCAGAACACACAGATGGTATCTGTGCTCAAATCTCATTTTCTATACTGCTTTCACACATTTCCTTTGCTTCGTTGTTAGAGATACCTGATGGTTCTGCATACTAAATGTTCATCCACTGTGCACTATTGGATATCAGTCATCTTCAAGAAGGCTGGCCAAGACTTTGTAGACACATTATTCCACCACATAGTTCACTGTTTATGAGCCATAATGCATTGCAAATTGGAGTGTATAAAGTACACTTCTGTAAAACAAACATGCCACAGTGCAACACCTTTGGCTGAACACAGGTTTATTTTGTTAAGAAGACACTATGGCTTGCTGAATTTTCTTTACCGATGGAAGTACACCAAAGATATTTATTCTGTTTGGAAGGAAAAACTTTATATTGGCAGACTATCTGTATGCTAGCTCGCGCTAGTTTGTGTGATGGCACAGTCACAGGGTGAAGAAACAGAACATTGTCCGAAAGCTTTTATTGTTGCATGTGCTCTGTCAACATATGCTGTACGGAGAGATTTGGATGAGATGAATCACCCCCAGCGCCACAAGCGGGCCAGGCCTGCTCAGTACAAGCATTGTGCCCAACCAGCCTGTGTCCTCCCCCAAGGCGTCCTTTGGGCTTAAAGAAGGCTGCTGAAGTGTTTTTCAAGACAGAAATGTGAAGTAGCATGTTTCTGGGGAAGTAGAGAAGAATGGGGTTATAACATCCAAGATACATTTAAGGAGTTTTTTTTTCTTTCTAATCAGTTTAATATAATTTATTTAAATAATTGTATAATGAATCTGCTTACAACTATGCTCAATAGTCACCACCAAAAAAAGAAAGCTTTAATCCGAACAGTGGGACTAAAATAAAGTTAGGACATGTAAAATGAAGAAGAAATGTTCCAGTTTCTAAAATATTTTAGGTCACTATTCAATTTTGTGTTTTGTACAAAGAGTTTTTTTCAGATAACTGTCATGGATGAACTACTTTTTCCACTTTGTGGATACACATTAGCAGGCTAACTTTGTAGATATCTCTACATAGATGTCTTTAATGGTGCCATAAACTGGAAAATGCATTTACAGTTCAGTTCATAGAACTGTTATACCTAGAATCTCAAACACTGTTGTCTGAGCAGATTTGAAAAATTCAAGACTGACCCCACCCAAAGTGACACCCTCAAATGTTACATATACCAGCTTATGATCCAGCCCAGCAGAAACTACAAGTCAGCATCAGTGGCAGACTATACTTGCAAGAAAATAACTTTCCAGGCTGTGACTTATTGGTCAGTTGGTTGGTGGATCAGAGAAGAAAGTGTCAAATTATTAATAAGCTCCCACAAAAAGGAAAAACAGCTTGTTTCATTCTAGGGCCAAATCAATGTGCATGTAAAACAGCATCTGGGATTTTTTCTCTCTGACCACATACCTTCTATGTAGATACCAGAAAACAATTTAAAAGAAATAACAGATTAATTCTGTTAATTATTTCTTCAAATTCTGTTGATCATGTTCATTTTTAAACAGTTTAAATGACAAAGTTTGCATATTTAATCAAAATAATTAGTATTCCTCTATGGGCTTTGTGCATAGACCAAGATTAGTGTAGCCCATTAGGATCTGGTTGATGTACAAAAAAATCGGAGAATCTCGATAATTCTGTCACCAGGTCTGTTTTGAGTAAGTTGTTCTTAACATCTGAGCTCTTTTCTCTCAAGACTCAAGAACTACTAGGTCGAAGTTCATTCTTTCGCACATTATATTCTGGTTGCCTTGGAAATGCGCCCAGCTGTTGGAGGTGTCCGTACCATGGTGTGTGTGTGTGTGTGTGTGTGTGTGTGTGTGTGTTAGTGTTATCTGTGGTTCGCTGGGCCTTAACGGGCAACGAGTTCAAATGCACATGTTCAAACTCAGTACACACATACACACACACACATAGAGTTTGAAGCTCAGGCCAGGCTTGCGTGATAAAACTCTCTGGTCTTCTCTGGGGTCACAGAAAATAATTAAACCGAACAAACACACGCATACACACACAAACACACACTGAGCAAACACCCCATGTCAAAGAGGACAGCTCCATTCAGACCCATCACACATCTAATATCACCTTACACACACACACGCATACACACTGAACAAACTGACCATGGCAAACAGACGTGCAGTCTTCAATTCTGCTACATATAGCCCCCCCTTAAACACAACCTCATAGATATACACATTCATATCCATCCCAGATGCTTTACATTGGGTCCTCACCATTGTAGCAACACCAGCACATGATCCAGGTTGGAGGAAGGTGTTTTAAGTAGGGGGTGTAAAGCCCACTTTTGCTTTAGACAGTGCACCTTCAAGCTTTCGTATAGAAGTTCCTCATGAATAGATCAAATACATCTGAGAATCATCTGAACATTGATGTGTTTCAGTGTCTCAACAGATCATTTTGTACTTTGTTGTGAAGGTTAATGATAAAAATTGGTTTCAATTTAAATAGTGACCTAAAAATAGTTGAGAGTCGTGAATATATCTTTTTCATTTAACTTGACCTAACTTTATATATATATATTTTTTTAAAGTTCAACAACTTAATTGAAATCTGTCAGTTTGGTCTCAGACTTTTGGACACCTCTGTATGTGACTCACACTATGGCATTATGCTAAATGCTCTTATTCTTTTAGTCACCACTTTTAGTCACCACTGTAAGTGCATGTTTGTTTCAGATGAGACAAAACAATAGCAAGATCAGGATTAATGAGAGCACACCTCAACCCAACAATCACTTACATATCGTTGCTGTCCAATGAAAAACAAGTCCAAAAATCTCCAAAATTGCAACTTTACAGGAGAGAACAAAAACATACTTTACTTTCAATGTAAGTCAATGGAACCAGAATTTTTTCAGAGCTGTTTTGGAGCACTTCTATTGGTCCATTCATCGTGAAACTATCATACAATGCAAAACAACCATTGGCGTGTTTAAATTATGAGGAAAACTCAAAATTGACTAAATCGATTCAAAATTTTATTGGACAGCAACGATATGTAACATGCTCCAGTTTAACCCAATGAAGATGACATAAATTAACATCAGGAATAACACCAGGAGCATTAGGATTTAATTGACCATAAAACTAAAACTAAAAGTAAATTTAAATAAAAATCCACATACATGTGGTTAGAATACATGTACTTTCTGTTTTATGCTATTGTTTTTGCAGTTCCTACAGACACACACTCACACACATGTTGCACACAATGACCCCACATTTGTGCCTTAAAAGTGTGACTATACAAGCACACACACACACACACATACACACACAGTTATCTGCAAAGAGGGTATCCCTGTTTGAGGGCAATCAGTCCACTGGTTATCTCTCCCTCTGTGGAATGAGCACTAATTGCTAGTAACACACACACATGCATAATACATATTCACCTGTGTCTAATTTAGGTCTGTAGGTCACTAATTTAAAGGCCCATAGATACAAAACATATTGCATAGGCTTGAATTACTGTTGGCATGAATTTAAAAAAACAGATAGCACAACAAAAGGTGAGATGACTCCCATATTCTCTGTGTGCAAGACCAAGTTACTAAACAGGAAAGTGATTTTGCCTCTGCATTACCTTCCAGATATCAGGATATTTCACAAATACAGGAAAGAAAAATGAATTAATACTACATTACAACAAAATCCGAATGTCATGTTAGTTGAGGAATACCTTGAAACTTTGGCTTAGAAAAATTGGTTTGTGGATTCCCTGTCTCATCTTTTAATACATTATCTACAGTATACAGTATCTCTGTATCTATTTTTTTGCTTTTTACGGTACTCTGTTCTCACAGAGAAACATAAAAGAAAGCTGAGGTCAGAGCATGGAGGCCATCTTTTCTGTGGCACCTTTGTACCAATTCAGTAGTGAATATTCAACATTTTTCCACAATTTGGAGAAAACAGTGTGTTACTGAAATCACATAGCCTGACTTTTAACTAATTTGGCAACAGCTGCAACCTTGAACGCTGTAGAATATAAGAACAGGAACAAGATGAATGGGACACAGCCAGTGAACGTTAACATATAGAACAGAGTAATGTAATGTACTTGCTGGATTTACATCCTTGCAGTATTGCGATACAGACAGAACCATGAGATAACATTTGTCCAGCCTTAAGAGATCATTACAGTCCTAATAAACATTTATTTTAAAAACATGAAGTGTGTGGGTTTGTATGTGTGTAGGTGGGTATACCTTGTACCTGTTGTTTATGAACTGTTGCTAAACTGGTGATGTGCTAATGCCTTTTAGGATGTTTTGTGTATGACAAGATTTGGGTTCTTTCAAAGGTGTATTTTAAATTGCAGACCTAAATAAAGATGTAAAGTGTGGGTATTTGCATGCATTGTTTTCTGTTTTCTCAGTTCTGGTATCAGATTGTAAGTATAATGAAATGTTACATATTAATGTTGACACAGTACATCAAAAATGCTTTTGCTCAAAGTTTTGAGAAAGCCAGTCAAAATTAGATATGATATGCTATACTTGCTAAGTGAAATCACTTGCTCAAGTGAAGTCAAATGTCTAGAAATTAGTACATAAGTAAAATACTCTCCAACATCTTAAAAAAAGGAATATTAGACAACTAGAAACTATTGTTACTACAAACTATTTTACCTCTCAAGTGGTATTTGGGAGGTAATATTTCAAAAAACAATTTTGAGTCAAATTTCTGACATATGTTTGCCAAAAACATAGGAGGAATCCTCTATCCTCTGTCCTTTATCTGGCAGAACAGACAATCATATTGATGTAATATTCTGAATTAATTACATAATTATGTTGCTAGTTTCAATTACATACACATTATATTGTCATTCTATGACTTTTCATCAAGATGAAATTATAGTGAAACATCTCTACAGTTCCAACAGAATTTCTCAGCCTATGAACTATAATTATATCAAATTATCGCTGGCTATAACTACAACTTCTTAGTCATACTAAACAGCTGCTATTTGTACATACTGCACACACACACACACACACACACACACACACACCCACACCCACACACACACACACACACACACACACACACACACACACACACAAAGGGGCTCCTGTTTCTATTTGTGAGTTCAGAGGCTTAAGTGGTAGTGGGGCAAAGGGGTATCCCTGTTAAAGTCATCCAGTTCAGTGCTTATCTCTCTCTGTAGACTGTGTGTATATGTGCTAATTCTCAGTAAAACACACACAGTCATTCGCACTCACACTGCACGTGCACTGGGATCAACTGGGGCAGCTTACGAGGTTCATGTACAAACATGCACACAAGCACATACACAGAGCTTACCCTTACTTCTCAGTCTGAATGCATGACTGAGCTAAACACTTTGTTCATTTCCTCAGTAAGAAAGTATTATTTTTAATATTTTACAAAAAAAAGTCTTGGAAGTGGATTATAGTAGACACATTAATTATATTATTCGGTTCCGTTCCAATAGATTAT
The DNA here is from genome assembly GCA_021613375.1 of Megaleporinus macrocephalus. NCBI lineage: Eukaryota > Metazoa > Chordata > Actinopteri > Characiformes > Anostomidae > Megaleporinus > Megaleporinus macrocephalus. Next base: position 16,889,344 of record CM038728.1, read on the forward strand.
CTACGGATGTTCAAATTATAAATTATTTAAACCTTTTTAATGGGTTTAAACTTCCACTATTCACTCCCATAGCTATACAATTTATTACATTTACATCACATGAAGCTGTAATACAGCCGAAACACTGTTAAGTATGCATATGCAGCCGGCAATCATCCAATGATCTGTGCAATAATTATTTTAAAGTTGGCCGTGGGATGGTTCGAGTTTTCCCCTTATCTGCTCCCCAAGTGCTGTGAATAGGGCTGCCCACTGCTCTGGGCAAGTGTGCTCACTGCCCTCTAGTGTGTGTGTGTGTGTGTATGTGAGTCTTTCACTGCACAAGTAGGTTAAATGCTGAGGGCAAATTCCGCTAAATGCAAACTCAAGTGGCAAATAGTTCTAAATACTAAATATCCTGCCCAAGTGACCACTACTGAAGTGCAAGAAGACAATATAAGGTGGACCTGCAAGATATGTATTTAAAATAATCAGTCAAATATCTTTTTATGGATCTAGCATTAAGAAATGTAAGCAGATGGCACTTCCATGGTCAAAGTCTACCCGTGCCAAAATAAAGCATACTTGTATGCATCAAATGCACTTTTGAAAGGTATACATAACTTTCACAGGGTAACCTTTAGGTAAAGCCTGCTAATGATGATTAAACATTGTCTATATAAAGTAAAGTGGTCAGGGCTGCAGGGAAAATTCACTGGGCCAAGTTAAACTAAACTTAGGCCCTTTTCAATCCAACACGTACAACTGCCAAGACTCGATTAGCGGTTTGTTGCAGCTACATATGCCGCATTTCGGACAACATGTTGTAAGGGGACCGGAAAAAATCTGATGATTCAGCAGGTTTGACGAGTGTGCTGGTCATCCCAGCGGCCCATGGATACTCTTTCATCACTGGCCGGCCGTTCTGCCAGCAGCAGCGGAACAAAATCTATCCAAACGGTTATGGCTGCAAGGTGTCGCCTTTGTACAGCCACCTTCGGCCTACTAATCTGTTCTTTCTCTGGACCACCTCCGCTCTCTCCGTCTCTCTGTATATCTCTCTTGGACTTTATGTCTCTCAGTCCTCTCCTTCTGCTGCCGCTCTCCTTCTCCAAGCGGCCTCCCGCTCTCTCTCTCTCTCCTGTGGCAGGGAGCACTGAGGTCCCCCTGGCAGATCTGTTGTGAGTACTGATTGGGTAATCAGGCTTTGTGCAAATTGCACATTATCAGCTGCGTCCGTGGAGGATTTCAGCTGTTTATTTGTGCTTCAACTGACACAGAGTCATTCGGGGGAAGTTTTTTAAAACAACTGCTGATTCAGGACTGTTGCGATCTACTTAATTAAATACAATAAAAAAAAAGAGAAGGGGAGAAGAAAAGGACGGAGGGAAGAAGACAACAGAGGAAGAGCATTAGAAAGACAGTTCAAAGAATGTTCAAGTCTCTGGGGCAGCAGGAAGCCAGGGCAGATAAATGTTGCCGTTTGGACGAGGTTGTGTGGAACGGAGGGGATCTTTGCTCTATGTTCAGCGAATGCTTTAACAGCTTGTCAGCTGAAGGTGATGCTCCCCAATGTTTTGCATTGATCCTCATTGATGGTTTGTGGTGTAGAAGTACACAGGCCAAACAGCTGGACTGCCTAACAGCGTGTGCAAAACCGCTGGCACTGAAAGCATCTGGAAGGTAATTTCAATGACAGCCAATGACATTAGGAAAGAGGCAGCGCAATATGAGCAAACGGAGCGATGCAATACAATAAAGTTGAGCTCAGGTCAAATTTATGCAAATGAGTAGTGACAATGTGTTGATAACGAAATACATTTAACATGAGGATTAAGACCTTTGTGTCTGCAAAAGATATTTCTTGTCAGTTGAAAGACACTTTGTTTTAGAAATCATGACCACTTCTTTTTTTTTTCTTTTTTTTTTTCCTTTGAACTGCTCTGTGCAGTGGTCATGCAGTAACTGCTGATTTATATTGCCTACTATTTCTTAAAATATGAACATGATCAGGCAGTGCAATCAAATTTGCAGCTTGGCTATGCATGGTCCAGAATTTTGGATGTGGAAGTGGTCTGCATGCACGTAACTCAATCACTCACTCACTCATTTAGTGACCCTTTCTTTCTCTTTTGATTTCTTTCTCTCATTAGTTCCTCTTTCTTTCTCTTCCCCTCATGAGTACTATCCAGTTCTGCTCGGTCCTGACTCCACCTTCGCTCCACCTTTTTTATTAGTTTCACCTGTGTTAATCATTCCCAGTTGTTTTTCATCTGTTCTTCATTGGTTTGTATGTTTTTAGATGTATCTCAAAACCAAGGATACAGCCAAGGTAGGCTGCGTTTCTCTGCCAATACGTCAGTCCCATTTCGTCACCGCCATTTTGTCCCATTACATCACTCCTGTTTGGTAGGATCCCTCGAATGCTGCGGAGGAGTGCACTCTTCAATTCTGAGAATTGAAAGGACTGTTCCAGACCTTAAATCACCTTTTTGTGGGCAGTAAAATGCTTGCATCTGCAAGATGCTGCTGTACCTGAGTGTGTCATTAACTAGCTGTTTTCCATAATCTGAGGGTAACACTTGTTACACTTTACATTGTAATAATATTGACCAATAGGAGTGGTCACAATACCTGGTAAATGCTGTTTTTACCTTCTGCTGTAAAGTTACCATTTTGGAGACATGAGGTTCCTCACAGTGATGATGAATAGTTACTGTAAAAAAAGAGAGGATCATGTTGATTGAAAATGAACCAGTGAAGCTGGGGTTACATATTCTGCAGCCTAATTCTCAGTCAAGACGAGACCTCGTTGGCTGTAGTCAACAAGATTTTAAAGCAGCCTGGTTTAACTGCCTGGGATTAATCTAGTACTGTATACATTTCAGCACCACCTTCTAAAGGTGCCATAGAATGGAAGACATAAGCACAGTTGAATAAGTTCTGTACATGGAACTGACATACTGAGAACTTCAAACACTCGTCTTTTCCTTTAAATACAATTCCAGCATTTACAAACCCATTCCAATATTTATGTCCCCAAAATGTATGTGCAGCAGCTCTTGTCCTCGCCCAGCGAAACAATGACAAAACAGGAACAGGAATAAAAACAGCAGACTACACAAAAATGTCCCTTTCCAGTCTGTGAAGGTAATGTCAGCACTTTCATTCCCTTTCCAAGGAACCAAACTGTCAATGGGAATAGGTTTATTTTTAAACCAGGCAGAAATTGGCTTCCTGTTGACCAGCTTCTTAATAAAATGTACTGTACCACCTTAAATGCTAACAAGATGCCAGTCAATTCTAATTCAGAGTTCTTCACCACAATTCACTCCAGATAAATTCTCAGACATCGGACAACATCTCTCAGTTAGCTACTTAATTAGCATCACAACCATTCAGCAACCTGTAAGTAGCCACCATGCTGTGCAATTTTACCCACTTTTTGCTGGTTGAAGCAGATCATCTTAAACTGAAAGTTTCATATTAACAATTTACCTTTGATGTTGAGATCAAAAACAAGCAGCTAGTATCATAATGTTAGCTACTAGAATGCTCCAAGCCACTAACATTAGCATAGCGTAGTAAAAAGTCTGCCATTTTTATTTTCGTGCCTGTGTCTGGATCGAAATGTTGCTTCTGTGTGAGCCAGTAAACCAGTAGAGATCATCAAATCATTCATGAGTGTCCGCAAAATTAAGGAAAACATATGTTTGTAAATAAGCACATTAAAACGTATTCAGGTATTTTTCACTTTAACCAGAGTCGAATACCTTGGATGTAGACATCAGAAAACAACTTAAAATGCTAAATAAATGCATTTTATTGTACATTTAGCTGTAAATGAACACTGAGTACATAAATAAGGAAAAAGAACAAACAGGTTTTCACATTTATAGTGGAGCTTTTTAATGAATTGCTTTCAAACCATGAGCACAATTAAGTGGACATTAAACAGAAGATCTAAAAAATACCACACTAATTACGTCTTACGTCCACAACCTCACCCAAATGAGTTTACCTATTTTTCTTTACTGTGTCAGAGCAAAAGACGCAGCAGCAAGTTGCATCATGTTTGGTTTAGCTGTATGACCTAGTAACGGGAGAGCGCATGTATTTACACTAATATGGTAAAAGTTGTGTCACCAAAAAAAAGTCTGAAAGTGTGAGATACCCAGCCATTTTCTAATCTGTTATGACTCTAATCTGTTAGTCGTATCCCAGGCTTTAGCAAGAAGGCCTTAGCTGACATGTTGGTACAGTCAACTAAGATGTTCTTGTGTGAGCATACACTGGTGCTTTGAAGGTTCTATCTTCTACCTTGGCTGCTTACTTTGAGACGCGAGGTATATATAGTCCTGTTTGTTGGTGTAGAGTGCACCAACAGATCTAATAACTGCACGGTGTCCATCTTAGCCTAAATTCAGAATTTCCACATCTGTAGTTTCTATGTCAGAAACGAAAACAAACAAGTTGCTGAGGGGCCTTGTTCTAGTGAGTCACAGCTCAGCAACAAACTGTGAGTCAAACAGGCTCGGAACGCAGCTAAAACCTCAATAAGTTTCACAACTTCAGCCACTTTATTCTGCTTCCCTGGTGTGCACATGGAGTGAAATATTACCATTCGGCTCTTCAGTAAAACTTCATAATGCAACATTGAATGATGTCCACTTGGGTAAAAGACACAGTAGGTTTACTGATGGTGTGGTTTATAGCCTCACTTTAAAACAGACCAAAGGTCACCCTATGCCGTCAGACTGATAACGGAAATGGATTTGATCTAACATGATATGACAATGCGGTCCAGGAGTCATTCAAATGGCAAGACACAGTAAATGTTTGACATTGATAAGCAAATAGACCACAGTTGGGTTAATTTCATGTATATGATCCACTCATTTATGTACTCAAAATAAAAACATAAATAAAAAACATGACCAAAAAGGCTGTCGGACAGCTCCACTTGCAGACACAGATAATGTGTACTTTTTCTTATCTTGATTTTTCACCTGATTGGCTATTTGGATGGGATAAGCAGTGTTAACACAAGATATCTGTAATGTTTATGAGTTGTATGGGATCATGACTGATTGGCAGTGATACAACCTTGAGCTAGCTCTACAATTCATTTTATTGTCAATAAATACTGCTGCGGCCTTTATAGATGCAAGTACACACCGTCTATAAAGACACTAAGTAAGACTAAGTAATTAACTACACTGATGTAAATGGAACTAAAAGGTACCCAGATATATACGCTGATAATAGTTATATTACTAATCCTACCCAACTAATTTTTACAGAGGTCACAATGGTACTTTAGTCAAGGCTTGGTAACAACACTGCCTACTAATCTGCAACAATAGGAATCTAGTTTGGCTCCTCTGAATTATGTACTTCTGCTCTTTGCCAGTGCTTTCTGAAATGATTTGAATAAAGCACAGTAAGGGATGTGACGTGAGGTCAAGGAACTGGTATGGACATACGAAAAGCTTTTGTTTTGTGTGAGTCACTTCTTTGTGGATCTGGAAGAATGCTTTCAATCTTTGTTTTGGCCTCCTGGCAGAGGTGGACAGATTTTACTCGGAATTGTCTATGATGCCATGTTTCCTAATTAGGTTCCCCTGGGCATCTGGAAGCAAACAATACAAATTCAACACTGTACTCCAGAGCGTAGGGGTATTTTCTGTGCAGCTCTATTTTTTTTCTTCATTACATCCTGAACTGTCTGTGGTAAAGAGCTCTATTTATGTCTCATCTGAGCACAGAAAGTTGCTAGGAGCTTCAGTGACGTTAACAAACTTTTGGTGCTTTTAACTGTGGTTTGGTCAGAGTTCTGCTTCTGGCAGGTTTTCTCATTAGCTGGGTGGCATAACAGCTAATAGCTTTAATGGGGTTCTGAAATTGTGAACCGAACCCAAATGCAGCATGATAACAGTCTGTTCGAGCCTGACCCGAACAAACTTCTTACCGAACAAAATCTTAGCAGAAGCCACCAGATCCAGCCATTTCTAGTACACTCCCTAATTATGAGCTTCAGGCACAACGTCAGAACTGTGGGGCATCAATGTACAGGTGGGTGCATCCATGCAAAAAACACAAAAAACAGCTTATGAAACCTATGATGGATCTATCCAAAACATCAGGAGATGGATAAACAGAAGTGTCACATACCACAGGCCAGTACCACAGGGGTGTCCAATTTTAACCACAGAGGGCCGATGTCATTGCAGGTTTTCATTCCAGCAAAGGGGGAATACATATAATCAGTTGCTGAAAACAGACCAGTTGATAAAAACAAGAAGAATCATGTGTGTTTTAGCTTGTTTGGAATAAAAACCTGCGGCCACACCAGCCCTTTGCAGTTGCAGGACACTACATAGATCCCACCCCCACACAAGGACAACCATCCCTCAACTAGGCTGCGCGGGTGAGCCTCGTCACACTACCCTCTCTGCAGTACTCGCTACCACACTACTCTCTCCTCACAGTCCTCAGCTAGGTTTGGTCCTCTCCACCATTTGGCCTTTGAGTTTGTGGTAGTGCCATTCCTCTCCAGACAGCTGGGGGCGCGGTCTCATCTCTGATACCATTGGGGTTTCGGCATGGAAGAAGATGCAGGAAACATAGAGCCTTTTATTAAGCACAGTAACAGTAACACCGCCAGCACTGCTGAAACAGCTAGGAAGCAGGCAGCTCCCTTCTAGGCATACACTTTTATGGGTGGTGGACAGTAACACCCACTAACCAGCTCCACTAGCCCAGCACAGAATGACACAAATGACCACCGCATTACAAACATCCAGTACACTGGATCTTTTTTTCCCAGGTACTATAGCTCTGTGGACATAGGTACATCAACAACTCACTGTTATGTGTTTCTCAGAGCTCAGTCTTTGTCCGGTTGATCATTTTGTCTTGTTATAAACAAAAACAAACATGGCAGCTGGCAAGATAGACACTCATCACTTTCAAGGCCAAATTAAACTCTGATTCTGAACGACTCTGTGTTTATTTCAGAAATGCTTTTGTATGTTTGTCCTTATATAAGACTTCCTCTTGTGAAAGGTAAAAAAGAAAAGGTGGATATTTTTTTCTACACATATTTTGAGATAAACTTTATTGTCTAGTAATCTGGATGTTTGTAGTAAATGACGCTTTGTTTAGTTTAACAGACGTCTGCTTTATAAAACACTCGTCTATGAATTTGGAGATAATAATGTTTTTGCAGTGATTCAGTTGATTTTTACTGTCCATTATACTGTTCTTTGTAATTGGGAGAACAGACCCTAATAAAAACCTTAATTTCTATGTTTCAGCACACATATTTCTCCAACAAACCTCCAACATACAGGTCACCATATAAAATATGGTAGCTGATCCGTAGCTGAGATATGTAATTTGAATATCACTACATATAAATGTAATATGTTAAGTTTACTAACTTTTTCTTTTCAATGACCTTATTGGTCTATTGTTCATTTTAGATACAGTTATGTAAATCAATGTATACGCGTTTCTTTGTTTAATTATTATGATAGAAGTGTAATTATGAGCATCCTTTTATATTTTAGTGACATTTCTGTGTAAATTCAGGTAGATTTTCATGCATCTGTACACACAGTAAACACTTCAGTGCTTGATTTTTGTCTTGTTATGCTGGTGATAATAAATATGTTTTTTATTCTATGTTTTTTTTATTTTTAACTCAAAGTCCAAATGCCCAGAATGCTGGACACTAAGTGTTCTATATTTCACAGCAAACAAAATAAAAACACATTATTTTATTTAGTATGCAGCAGTGTCCTGTCTCTCGGCTGAGGAGGATAACACAAAGACTAATAGCAGCAACTATTTACAGGTTAAAGTCTTTTCTAGTGCAGTTGCTGGGCCTCCCAAGAGCCACTAATAGTGAGTAACAGGAGACTACAATACAAAGCAATGCAAGCAAACCCTCCATTCGGCAGCACAGCAGGTCAAAAAAGCTTGAATTTTGCCTTCCCACTCAAACCAACTAAACATCTGTCCTCCAAATCACAGTAAATAGTTCTGTATAAAACAAGACACTTTCATTATTATAGAAAACTGTCATGGATTAAGAGAAGAGAGCTGTGGTTTTACACTCTGTACTCTTAGAGGAGACTATGTTTGCAGTTTGTGATGAAAACCAGTCTACTGTTGCCTGATTGGCTGAAGTGATCACACACATAGTTATGAAGGAGGCAGGGTGGAAAGAAGACATGACGGGGTGGAGACTGGAAAGAGTGAGAGCCATGACGAGAAGTTCTAAAATCTTTGGGCAAAATGCTTCATTTTCTTGTTGGGTCCCAACCCCAGCACTTGTCTGTCTGGTTAGATGTCAGGTCTCTTTCTGGTATCTCGTCGATTCCTCAGAGCAAGTAAGAAGGTTCAGCCAACAGGTTAGCATGCTGGCTCCTCTCTGATCCTCTACAAGCTATGTTTATTCGTAAACCGCCCTTTAAACGCAGAGATTTGGTGCCTTGCGGTGTGGGTTGTTGTGGTGACAGGCTGAGTGTTTTACAGCAACACAAGGTTAAGGAACAGGCCCAAGTTCAGCAGACTGGCCTAGTTGGGCTGTAGTGACACACAGATACACACACACACAGTGAATCCCAGACACTCTATGGGTCAAGAATTCCCCACTCTCTTAATGGAGACGGCACAACCTTCACCCTCTTTTTTTCAAAAAATGTTATCCTTACTGCTTCATTACTGAGAGGGAGTCAAAAGCAGAACTGATAAGATGACGCCCCCAGAGAGAGAGAGAGAGAAAGAGAGAGAGAGAGAGAGAGAAAGAGAGAGAGAGAGAGATTCAGAAGAGAGATGAGATGAGTAGATGTTGGGCTTTGCTGTGGTATGTCTGACTACTGAGCCAAAGCTACGGTCAGTCAGCGGGCAATACACACAAACACTGACACACACACACACACACACACACACACAACGACATGGACACAAGTGTGTGCTGGCACCAAGGGAGGGTCAGGCAGCCAGATGCCCCACCAGGGAGAACAATGACCACGCCACTACCGCACGACTCAAATAGGGGAAGAGTTCAACACTGGCCCTTCAAGATGAGAGAGAGACAGAGAAGCAAAGAGAGATAGAGAGAGACAGAGGGTGTGTAGTGAGAGAGAGAAAGAGAAAATGAGACAGGTTAGGGAGTGAGAAAGCAAGAAAACAAAAAAAAGAGAAAAAGAGAGAAAGAAAGAAATAACGATTGATTGACAGATATTCAGGATGACAGACGTCCAAAGCACAGGCAAGAAAGAGCAAGCGTGTGAGGGGCAGAGAGAAAGAGTGAGAGAGAGATGGAGATGCTTAGTTCTTTTGCAATTGCCCTGTTCAGAGTGAAGGGAATATTTACTCCAGAGGGATTCCAACAAACACAAGCAGAGCAGCAGGCCGACCTCGCAGTTATCACACACTGGCTGCACACTGGCCACCAGGGTACTAACTATCCTACACGGGCCCCAACATACTGTAATTTACTGAAATGTCATAACACCTGATGAAGTTATCTATAGAATCTGATTCACTTGCATCGCATGCATGTTTTTATTAGCAGCTTTTCTTCTGCAATCCATTGTCTTCAGTAAACATATTGCCTTCCAGCACCTTACACTCATTTCTGGTTTAAGCAAAAGTGTTGTTCATGGATCAACATCAGTATTGGACCAGTATCACAGTGAAACACACACATATAGTAGACGCCTGCTACTGGACTGGAGCCCAATAGGGTCTAATAAAATATCAGGTTTTGGGCCAGGTACAACAAAACTGTTCATCACAGAAAGGATAGCTGTTTTCAATTCTAAATGGCTCAGAGGCTTCTCCATCAGATGAAGAGCACAATGTTGTTGTACAGTGTAGAGCTTGCAGTAGCATTTTTACATATGAAAATTTAAAATGGGCACATTATCTCTTAAATGATGCATCGGCTGTGAATGGGGCCATTCTGCAACAGTTTCTAGCCAGAAACAATGACTACAGCAGAACCTCAGCCTTCAGGTCGAGTGTCAAGGTTTTTTGGTTAGCTCATCTTATGTTAGCAACAAAGCAAAGCAAGGTTAAAGCATGATAATCCATCCGGTGGGGAGTGTGAGCAAGTGCAGACTAGTTTTCGGGTCTGTATTGTTGCATTGACTTCTGTATGACTGTGACCAATTAAATGTTGCTGTGCTACACCTAACTCAGTGCTAACCTTAAATAACTCCTGTTTCTTTTATTTTTAGAAATGAAATATACAGTTTTGTTGCATAAAAGGATTTTTTCTTATGAGAACCAGACAAAACTCCCCACAATGAACTGTGTTCTGTCTACAACCCTATAGGTTGTTTACAAATGATCTCACGTCACTGGGTTGCTGTGGTGTGAGCTGCAGTTGGAGGGCAGGAAGTGATCTTCCACATTAGAAGTGCTATCACATGCTCTCAAAATGCCTATGGTTTACATTGTTTACAGATGCTCCAACTCGGTTTAAATGAGAAACCTCAATGAACTTTTATTAAGTACTTGCTCCTACCAACCACACAGGAGTAAAGTCAACTATTTATTTGCCAGTTTTCCCTTTCCACCTAAAATGATTGAAGCAAATTCCTTGATCCACAACATTTGAGGTGATGGCCTAAGGAGAAGGAAAATAAACTTGTATGCCAATGAGCTTTCTTTATTGTTGGATTGCAGCATTTGGCAAGTTGTACTTATGCCCACTTTACTAGCTGCTACCAACATTTCTCAGAGGTTGGCCAAAAACTTTACTGCCACAGTGAAAAAAAATTAAAAGCAAATCCAACAAATCACCAATTTAAAGGCTAGGAGATTAGCCAGAGAAGGCCAACGCCTAAGTTTGCTAAGTAAAAACAAGTAGTAGAGATGGGCAAACTGTGCCACTAAAATATGTGGCAATAACTATCATGGAGAAATTACTAGGCTATATTAATTCTTATAATTATCTACAACACTAGTCCCAGTCATCCCCCACACACAATTTACACTGCCAGACCTCCTTCAGTAAAACCAACCAACGCGAATAGGGCTTTAGTTTGAAATTGTAATTATTACTGACAAAATCTGGAAGTTGATTCCAGTGCAATACTGGCATGTCCATTATTTCTGCAAAGTAATGATTAATAATTACAAAGCAAATTACCTTCTGTAATTCATCAAGCTCTATTACAGTAATCATGTTTGAATTACAATAATGTGACAACAAAACTGAATAATAGAAAATGTTGCTTTTCAAATGTTGCAGTTGTTTTTATTATTTTTATTTTGTGACCTAAAACAAAAAAAGCTCAAATGGAGCTTGATTTGACCCAATTCCTCAAATTCAGGACAATACCTCTCACATGGCAATGTTTTTTCGGGCTTATCGTGCAGCGTTTGGCAAGTGAACCCACTTTACTATTCTAATGCTAGTCTATATGGTGTTTAGTCATTGTTATTGTTTGAAAGTTTGCCGCTTGCTGTAAAATGATGACATAAACGTCTGCACGATAATGTTTCGATCCAGGCTATTTGGCGTAATTTGGGAAAATTACACAGATACTTTATCCAGTACAAATTGGCCTGTTAAATCACACACAAATTACATTACTAGACCTCCTCTGGTAAAAACCAATCCAGCTCCAATATACAGGGAATATTTTGTCCCACAAACAACCTCATATGCACACACACAAACCCAGTTAACTCTAACTTTTGAAAACTTTTCTCTATAAAATAAAAGAGGATACAAACCAAAAAAAAAAAAAAAACTCAGCTAGGGCTTTTGTCACCACACAAGGTCCAGGTATAACAGAACAAGCACACACAGCAACACGCACAGTGTTTATTGAGCTAACACAGACACACAGGTGCAGGAGCTGATGACAAAAATAAACTACAGTGCAACTTTGAGTTACAGTTGCTGTTGCAAATATTGCATTTACTTTCCACAGCTAGTAAACAAAGTGTGTTAGCAACTTCTGGATGTAATATGTATTAGTGCTAACAGGCCCACTGCAGGGATGACATGGCAAGTTTTGATTTCCCACAGTGCACTGCTGCCTATTGAGGGCACATTTCTTTCTTTTTGTTGCACCCCAGTTAGAAAGCACAGCACTGTCACCAACTAGCCACCAGCTGCATTTGGAATATAAGGAACTAAAAGAACAAGTAATAAAAGGACATATCGGCACATAAATTGAGAAACTAATTAGATGTGTGTAATTTAAGATGATAAAATAGCATATAAAGTCAGTGCTGTGAAATAAATAGTAAAAAAAAAGTAGTGAATAAATAAATAACTGCAATAAACACATTAAAAACAACAAAACATCTTAAGCTTTTACTGGTCTTTACAATAAATTAGTAAACAAACAGATAAAGATTTGTTATAGGGTTTAAATCAACATTCAGTAAAAAACATTGCTAATTATGTGTATATAGATGAGGAACATAATAATCCATCCATTCGTCCATCATCTTCCACTTTATGCCCACTAGTCAGGGTCACAGGGGGGCTGGAACCAAACCCAATTGTGTTTGCATGCATGTGTTTGGACTGCGGGAGGAAACTGGAGTACCTGGAGGAAACCCAGTCAAGCACGGGGAGAACATGTTATATATATATATTTTTTGTGAACTCATAAGCCCCATGACACCATAACATGTATTGCATTATTACCCTCAGGTTCCTTTATGCCATAAGAGAAGACTTACTGTTTTTTTGATACTGAAAATGTTCAGTTCTCACTAGCTTCTGGCTAGATAAAGTAAGCACTCCTATTGGGTGATAATTTCGTGAGCAAGAACAATGTCACACAAAGCCTTCTGGAAGTCTTCTGGAAGACTATGAATAAGAGTCTAATAAGCTTCTAACCAGGTTTTAGAAATGGAAAACATCAGCCACCACACTATAGCAGTGTTCCACGGAGCCTGTTACAAGCTTCAAATATTTCTTTTGCATATTTCTTTAATCTAGAGTAGACAAGAAAGTTAATGGTCCCCGCTGTTAGCTTAGTACTAACATCCTACTGGAAATACAACAGGGCCACAAATGAAAATGGCCATTATCATAGAGTTTTTTTGTTTTTCGATTTAAAGGCCAAACTTAATGCTTAGCTATAATATATATATATATATATATATATATATATATATATATATATATATATATATATATATATATATATATATATATATATATATATATATATATATATATATATATATATATATATATGTGTGTGTGTGTGTGTGTGTGTGTGTGTGTGTGTGTGTGTGTGGTTTGCTTCTTGTGGGGCCAAATGCTGCTGGTATGATGGATGATGGAATATTTGAACATTGTAAGGATTTTTCATGGGTGCCCTTGAGGATCATTGCTGTAATACACAAACCACAGCTGTTTATTTTATTAAGGTTAGTGTTGAGTTTGGTGTAACAGAGCAGTATTTAATAGAAATGCCCAACAAAGACAGAAATAGCAGTTACATGCATGTGTATGAAAAATAAATACAGGTCCTGTCTTTTTATTGCTGGGGTTTGTGAATAGAAATGATAACAGCACCGACAGGGAGCCAGAGGAGGAATCCAGAAAAAGAGAGATGAAGTAGTGGAAGAATAATTGAGAAATAATTAGGAAAAGTAGAGTGTCCATAAAGAGGAAGTAGAGAGAGTGATGGAGAAGCCAGCAGGGAGGACGAGGACAAGGATTTCACTGCTAGTGGATAAGCATGGGGACTATTACACACAGGCTACTTCAGCCCAGAGGTACAGAATTATATCAGTGTGTGTGTGTGGGTTCAACCAGAATTAATTAAGCACTTCCAGAAGAACCCCTCACACGGCAGAGAGAAAGCCAGCGAGTGAGAGAAAGAAAGTAAAAGATGAAAACATTACATGCAGAGCTCGAGTTCATCTCAAAGCAGAATGACAGGACAAATGTTTTTGGCTTTGTGTTTCCAGGCCTTAATTGAACACAGTGTCCGGGATGTGACCCAAAACCCTGCTCTTCTGCAGCTTTCCAGCTCTATCTCAGTGCAGTGGTGAAAGCCAGAGAGCTCTGCAATGTGGCACAGAGCATCAGAAAGCAAAAACACACCCTTTCACTGCTTCTGCTCCATGCCAAGTCCAGCTAGGGAGTCATTACGGAGCAAATGTTGTTCTTACAGCCACTGATTTCACTTTATGGCCTGAGGCGTGCACCAGGGAAGGCTTTTAGGCTTTTGGCTAGATGAAAATGCATTGAAGCTCCTGATGCAGTCTGGATTTGTTCGGCTTGTGATGTGAAGCATAGGGCTTTATATGTACAAGTGTGGATGTGGGGTTGTATAAGTTCATATTAGGAATGTACATACATACTCAAGTATTTAAGTACTGTTCATTTCTTTCAATCATTGCACAACAGAAATTATATAATATATATATAATATATAATAAAAAATGTGAAAAGCCTGTTGTTAAGGATGCTTTGTGACTGAGAAGAGATTAATCTAGCTGATGTCACCTATGTTTAGAAACATGTCAGCACATAATCCACTGAGGAGAATAGACCTTGTATAGAAGACAATAAGTTCTTATCAGCATTATATCAATTAGCTTTAGTTTTAGCTCATTAGTTTAGCTCATTAACTCTGAAGAGGTGGCCTCTGTTGACGCTCTGGGGTCTTGGGATATTTTGTAAATTCATTTGCATGTAACACGTTACCCGTGTGTGTTATTTTAAAATGCTCTGTTATCTTCATTACATCTTTCCAAAACTGCTGCAGCAATTTCAGCAGTTGTAAATGTTTTTGCACGCCCTCTGACATGGGTCTCTGACGCTGACTCATGGAAGACGTGATGGGTAAGTAATTTCCTTAGAGTGTCCCCATACAAAATGTGGATGGTCACAGAGTGAGAGACGTATATCTCAATCCCTCTTCACTGCCTCATAACTCCGGATGTGAGTCATGAAAGATCTTGGTGGATAAGGTGGAATCGAAAGAGTTGACTCTACAGATTCAGGAGTTGTTTGAACTACATTTCTGCTGTATTATCACAAACATAGAGAAACATATATAAACATTGAGAGACATCACATTTTTGTTCAGCTCACACAAAAAACTACCAATTTTTTTTTGGCTATTTTTGAATAATAATTTTGATAATATATATATATTTTTTTATTTAATTTAGGCCAAAGCCTGTGCTGTCTTGTTCTTTCCTTCTGGTTAAACAAATTTTGTATTGATATTAAACACTAGGGTAGGAAGGGGGTGGTTGTTGTTGGCAACGGGCTCTTGTTGTTAGGTGGTCTTTCACTTTAAGGCTGGTGTTGAGATGCCTGTTAATAAATATCCTGCAGTCGGCGGGATCACTGACCCAAGATCTTGCCAGTGTTGCCAATTCAGCGACTTTGTCGCTATATTTAGCGACTTTTCAGACCCTCTAGCGACTTTTTTTTTTTGGAAAGCAACTAGCGACAAATCTAGCGACTTCTTCTGGTGTTGTTGGAGACTTTTGGAGACTCTGAGGTGAACACATGATCTTCAGTTACTGTCCTCAGCGAGCAGCACTGAAGATCATGTGTGCAGACCCACACCACTCCACACCCACTACACTCACTGCGCATGCCCAAAGCCGCCGCTGACCCCGCCCCCTATCTACAGAGCAGGATGTACATATAAAGGCGTCTTAGATAGATAGATACTTTATTGATTCAAGAGGGAAATTCTTCAGTGTGACACGGCCTATTTCAAAGGCAACAAAAAAGAATCCACAGAAGTTCATTTATTCAGAATTCATTTGTAGTTGCAATAATTTTATGGTAACAGACTAGGAGGGTTTTGGTTAGCTAACGTTTATATTAACATTTGTTATATTACTCTCTGGCCACGTCCCAAACTGCAGACTGCTACTACACTAAATATGTAAAAATATAATGAATAAAATAAATAAATGAATGAATAAATAAAAGGACACAGTCGTTAGAAGTGCTGTCAGTGGTGCAGTATGTAATGTTCCAGAGGGTGCTGTTTGGGACACAGCCTTACTGTCTAACATTAATGTTAGTCTTGTCTAGTCAGGAAACCTTTACATATACTGTTTTGTCATTTGATTTCAGCATTAAGCCACCAAAGAAAGTAATATATTTTTTAGTTATAGGTAATATTTAGGGGATAGGGTGGGCTTTAATTCATATTAGCAAATGTGTCCCCCGCATGTCAAATCCCATCCTATGTCCTTGATATCAAATATTAAAATAAGTCGGAATGTACAATCCTGGTGTGTATGTGAGGAAGCATGAATGTGTGAATAAGAGGGCTATAAATTCATATATGTGTGTATAAGTGTAAGAATGGCGGTGCTGTGTTGTTTAAGTGTGTATATGTTCACAAGTCAGTTTGTAGCAGTCCAAGTCGAGTTTTGAGTCTCCGAGGTGAGAGCTTTAATTAAGTTTTCAACAAATGTGTAACTTGATTAAACTTCAGCCAGATTCGCTGGCAACTCCAGCTATAAAAGCTGTTGTGCTAGCTGGAATGCCTGCTATCCAAACTACGTGCAAGCCAACCACTTCAAGTTGATTTGCCTCATTTATTTAAACACTTTTTACTGCATTAATCTCCATCCCAATGAAGGTTCTTTAATATTGAATGGCTCACTATTTGGAACAGTTGGAACCTCTGCAAGTTGCAGGAGAGCAGTGATGCAGTAATGACCGCACATGACTGTAGCAGTATGGACAGGCAATCTCGCACAAGTACGGTTGGAAATTAATGATTTCCTTCATTTACTGTTTAGATTGGGGATCCAAATAAAACAGTGTTTCTTTTCTAGCAGAAATTTCACAAGCCTTAAGCCTCGATTCTGAGTTGAGTTGCTGGTCATTTAAGGGTGGGTCCAAGGCAAGTTGCAAGTGATTAGTGATGAGGCCGGTTGCCTTGTGTCTTTGGGTAGGGGTGGGAGGGCACTGCTGAGTTTTCAGGGGCCAAGTTATGTGTGAGTGTGTATAAATGTGTGTGTGTGTGTGTGTAACTGAATCTGTGAACAGAGCCACAGCGGGAGGTTTGGGGAGTTTTAAAAAGATGACAACACTTCTTTGGCTCAGATAGATGGTTCCGCATGTAGGATTAGCTCGTTATCTCAATCTACACCTCCTTGCAACATGGATAGGACACACACACACGTACAGTTTCCTCTGAAACAATACTTTCACACACACACATATACGCTCACCTCTGCTTCTACGGAACTCCTGACCACTTCCCTATTGGTATCTCTTAGAGCAGAGTCTGTAAAGCATGCAGTTTATCAGTGAGCTCTGGAGCCATGGTCAGTACAGTCAATGTCTTATGATTACAAAAGCTGGACAGGGAGATGAGATAGAGAGGTGACCTGCCTCAAACTGTTTAAGGGTCACTTTTGTAGACACAAAACTAAAGCTCCACATTATAGAGCAAACTCACTCTACCAAGCAAGCCTGATGACATCTAATAAAAATGAACACACGATTGCAATCATTTGTTAAAATCCTCTATTAATTCAATTGACTTGCCACATATTTGCAAACTTGGATAGTAGAATTCTGCAGCTGGCTTTTAAATTAAATAACACTCAGCACACACTGAGCATTCATTTATACAAAAAATATTGTTCCAAATTGTGCATTTCAAATATATATATATATATATATATATATATATATATATATATATATATATAATTTATTGTAATTAAGAGCTACGTATTCCAATCAATAAACAGTAAAGAACCATGGTTGGTATTGATTAGCAGATGCAAGGACTTCATTTTACAATTAGCTGACAATATGATATCATACTATACTGTGTCTTAAGGACAAACTGGAGAATCTGGAGAAGCACTGCAATAGCAAAATTAATATTAACATTCGGACTGTACAAACACCCATTGGGAAGATCACTTACAACACTGGCAAAAGCAGTCTAATAGTACTGTAAAACAATACTAACCGAATGTTGTACAGCGCTCTTGAACTGCACACTGTGTGATGAAATTCAATGTTTATACGCAGTAATGCTTTTAGTGGCAGCTTGAGAAATAATAAAATGCATTTTGAAATGTATTTGGAAGAATGAAATGTCCCTGAGATACAAAGACAACTTGATCATTATGAACCTGTTCCAGACGTGCGCAAAAGTGCGAATGATTTTACTTTTGCTGTGGAAAAGTCAGAATCCGCCTTCATTTAGTTAGTTTTCATTTAAAATTGCTATTAAGTACAACACAAAACATTATCTCAACATCAGGTAGATAACATATAGAAAATTTAGCCTCCAAAACTAAATTAAAATTTGATTTTTTTGTATTAAATTGTCCATATTTGTCATCATTACAGTTCTGTTTTTGTGAGATTTTGGGTTTTCAAAGAAACCCTGCAGGAATATCTCTTCGTATTTGGTTGTATTTTTCTGCTTATCACCAACCCCTAATCCCAGACACACTCACTGATGTGGAGGTATAAACTCTGGGGTGTTTCCTTTTCTCACTAAAGTATTCTTGACAGCTATGCAGCCTTTCAGACCCCTAGAGCTGCACCAGTGGATGTTTTGCAGATATGGACTAAAAATGGGAAAGTACTAGTAACTAGTTTTGATAGTCTACCAGGTCTGAGACAGCTGTTCTGTTTATCTACAAACAAATTCCAAAAAGGCTGGGACACTGTGTAAAATATAATTAAAAACAAAATGCAATGACTTGCAGATCTAATAGACCCATATTTTATTTACAATAGAACATAATAACATAATAGAGCACAGATATTGAGTCAGATATTGAAAATTAAGTCAGATATTGAAAATTAGACGATTCCATAAAAAATATTAACTAATTTAGAACTTGATGGCAGCAATGCATCTCAAAAATGTTGGGAGAGGATCATATCTACCATTGTATAGCATCTTCTCTTAACAACAGTATGTAAACGTCTGGGAAGTGGGAAGATCATTTGCTGAAGTTGTGGAAGAGGAATGTTGTGAGTGCTGGGTCTGCTTTGCCTTATTTTTCATTTCAGGCAGGCCAGTTCAGACTCTTCTTTATGAAAGAGGTGGTCTCGGTCTGGATCAAACTGAACCATGGTTTGGTTTGTGGGCGGTGAGAGAATGCATTTTGGAAGGTTTGGACTTTCAAAGCAATTATAGGAAGTAGATGCAGGCTATTGTCACCTGTTAAACAAGTAATAGCAAAAAGAAGGAAGAGAAGTGAAGATGAGCTGCGGTACTACGTGAGGAGATGAGGAGACAAAATATTTCACTATAATTTGGCCTGATAAAAAAAAGTCAAAAGTCATTTGAAAAAAGCTAGAAAATGTAGGGTCTTCTCTGAGAGCATAAAGACAGAGCGATAGAGGAGATGACAGGACGGCAGAGAAATTCAGTATATAAAGCTAGAATTATTCTTGACATGAGCGTGTGACAAAAATGACAGGGTGTGTGGCCATGAATCTGAAGGGAGAGTCACAACAAGCCGATGTCAGGCGCCCACCTCTCTACAAAGCGATCAGTGTTAAATACATAGAGAAGTGTATAGTGGGCTCGCTAAACTGTGTGAGGTGTGAAAGCAAAAGTGACCAGATCGAATATATACAACAAAAGCATGAACATTAGTCAATCAAACACCTTTAGTGACAATTTAGTTTTTCTAATATCTGCAGTCACAACTTAAAAGGTGTCTGAGACTGATCACAATACATTCACTAGTGCACATTTACACATCTATCTGTGAACTGTGTGAGGAACAAGATGCATTTCGCTGTTAGCAGCTCTTTCAACGTTACTTTATGTACTTAAGAAGCTAAACAACCTCACAGACAAATACAAAGCCGGTCAGAGAGAGAGAGAGAGAGAGAAAAGGTCGTAAAAGACAACAAGGCTGCATTCTGTGATGAACAGTCAGAAGTCTCTAATCTTGGTGTATCATCACTGAGATGAGATTAAGGGGGCTCATCAAATTGAATGGATTAGAGGTGAACAAATTTGAGGATGACTGAATTATTGTATATTGTATTGTATATTATTGTATGTTATTTGCATCAAGTCTGTTCCTGTGGTGGGTTTGCAACTGGGGGCTGCTCTAATTTCTGAATAAGTACCTAATATTTAAATTAAAACATTCTTCTAATGAATTTTGAGTTGATACATTTGTTTATGTAATGGTAATTAAAGTAGCATAGCAAATTATTAGAAATGAAAGTTCTGTGTGTTTTTATTGTAAGAAGTACTGTTACAAGGAAAACTGTACAAGAATAAAAAAATATTGTTCTAATCAGTAATCTAATCAGAAATCATCATTTTGGCTTGCAATGAAATAGATGAAGAGTGGTCTCTGACTTGCACAGTGGTGTACTTTGACGTAAGTTCACAGGAATGGGCTAAATTGTTTAGGGAAAGCTAAGTTCTGAGGTCATTCATAAAATCCACTTTGTTTCGTGCTTCTGTGCAGTTTTATTTGGTTATCTGTCTGTATTTCTGGCAAACACAAGTGTGGCAGTAATGCTGCCTGAATTCTAATTGCCTCATAAGTTATTTTCACAAGTTCCACAACAAAGCCAAGCTAGTTTCATAAGCACTTTTTGGGCAAACTATAGGTTTGAGAGAGAGAGAGCAAGTGGAAAAGTGGGGGAAAGATAGAGAAATAAAGAGAGCTTATAGCATCATCCTCACTCACTGTGGCTGTCAGTAGGCCAGCGGTTCCAGGGGAGCGCTTGAGCCATTTCTGAGTTATATTACACCAGAGCCTCATTCGTGCTAATCCAGTGCAGAACTCGACGCCATTTAGAGAATTCCTCCTCACCGCTGTGATCAGAATTAGATTGCCGTTTTCCACTTGCACAGTAAATTACACATACAGTTGCATGAAAACAAGCCCATTCCAGGTTTCCTGGATGATTTAGGGCAAGATTTAGGGGCTAAAAGGAGCTAAATTAGTTTAAGGTGAAATCTTGAGAAATAATAAGAGGAACAGTGCTCAGTGTTCCAGAGACGTCAGTCACTCTGTGATTTAGGATGGCTAACTGCTTCAGGATGGTTCTCGAAATGCAATGTATTTATGCATATGAGGTGTCTGTGGATTCTTCTCGCCTGAATAGCTGTTCCAACAGGCACCGCAGTAGCTCAGTGGGTTGGGCATCTAAATGCAACATTAGAAAAAGGTGCAGAAAGAAAGCAAGTGGTTTGGATCTCAGGGTGGGCACCAGGAGCCAATGTTTAATTCTACATACATTTAGTGCCTGTTTTAATTTTTTGAAGTTCAACTTCTTGCTGTCTTTAAGTTCAACATCTTGTCGGGTTTGCTGGTGCTCACATCTCTTACTTTTGAGTTTCATCATTTTCTTCTGCACCAAAAGCATCCCAGAAAAGTGAAGAAAAGCAAACTTGAGTTCCAGTGATTATAGATGCTAGATGCATTGAGGAGTGCCACTATAGGTCTATAGTCTACTAGCAACTTATTTTAAATTGTACTTTAGTGTGCTGTAAGCAAATGCACGTGAATAAATGTTTCTTGACCTACTGGAGCACAGGCAAACAAAAGCTTTCATTATTGTCATCAACTTGTGTGTATTATTGTGTTTATTACCAGTACATCCAAGAGTATACTTTTATATAATATATTATATTTCATATGTAGAGAAATTTCTATAAATATTCTCTTATATACGTGATTTCCTTTAGTATCCACATGTAGTCTAGGTGTGAACTTACTGAGAGATGGGCAACTGGCCCAAATACTTTTTTTTACTATTTTTACTGTATTACTCAGCAGGCCTTCTCGAGTATAAAGCATACATGACAACATGAAGTAACAGTATAAAAGATATTGAAGGAAGCTGGGAAATTATTGCATGGATGAGCAGTTAATGAAAAGGAAACATATATTTATATTTCTGGACCAAATTCGGAAACCCCTATGTATTAATCTGTAAACAGCTGTCAAAATGGCCCACTCCCACCAACACTAACCACACTAACCACTAACCACACACAGTGTCTTTCCCATCCTCAGTAGTCTCATGCACAGTAATGTGTGCTGTGTCGCCCTGTTCACTACTTTATTATAATAAATAAAGCACTGCAGTGATTTTGAATTATTTTGAGTTTTTTTGTGCTTTGTTTACACATTTTCTTATTTCATTATTTACACTAAGGACGCATTAATTAATTAATTCATTCATTCATTTTCTAACAATTATCATTTGCTTCAGCTTAAATGGTTCTCACCACAATTCTTTTAGTTTTAGATATATTTAGTTAAATATATACACCTGTATTTCAGTTTTACATTCGTGTTTTTTATAGTCACAGTATCATATCAGACCTGCAGTGAGTGATGTGGGCCATTCTTATGGTCCTGAAAACTTTTTCTCATCACAAACAAAACATTTCACACTTTAATCTCACTTTAATTTATATTATTTTTATATTTATTTATGCTCTTTCAGTTTTCAAAAGCAAAATATTATTATTATTATTTTTTTTTTGTAGTTCATCAGCCAGGACATGTTTGGAGTCTCAAGTTCTTTTCTTTTGTAGAGGTTAATGTAGCAACCAGATAATAGAAGGTTATGGCCACCAGGTTAGGATTGTGCAAATTTGCCTCAAGCTATGTTGAAAATATCATAAAACATCACAAATAGACTTCTATGTTTTTTAACAATGTATAATATGTGACTGACTATGTTTAAAAATGAACTAATGTATGGCTAAAAATTCAGGTTCCAATATTTCTACCAATAATCTACTACTGTTTTTAGTTTATTAGCTATGTGTTTTGTTTATTTCTTTAGATAATGTGTGTCACAAAATATCAGTAGTCTATTTAAAGTTACTTAACAACACAGTTTGTTGATCACTTGTTAGCTACATTTGCTCCAATACAAAACTAAACAAGCAAACCTCAGGCAGCAAACCTGTCTAGGGATGATTTCTTTTTCTTTCTTTTCTTTTTTTTGATAATTCAGTACTTTAATAGACTAGATTTAATACGCTTTTAGTTTTATTTTATTGTCATCCTCAATAATATTTCACCACCCACCTCTGCTCCGGGGCCTTTTTACAGTCGCTCAGGAGCACAGTGGTCAGGGAGTGGATGGATAAGGCAGCGGAGGGGTGTGTGGAGCTGACGGGGATGATGCAGCGGAGCAGGGGATCATAGGCTGGATTTACAGAGTTTGGCATGCACTTTGCTGCCTCTACAGCTGCCTTATCTACTGCCAGAGCCCAGAGCCACTGGAGCTCGGGGTGAGCTCAGGACATGCACACGCTTGCATGCACGCAAACACATCCAGAGAAATGCACAAACGCACATGCATACAGTGCCCTCCTGAATTATTGGCACGCTTTGCAATGAGAAAAAGACGCTATGAAACAAAATTGTCGGGATAAAAAACAGCGCCTTTATTACTTTGTCAAGACTTGTTAAGATGCAACAGTGCCAATATTAGTGACACATGTTCTTGAGGATAGAAGAAAAGGAAGGTTTATTGCTTTATTTTGATTTTAGTTTTTGTTTTTGTTTTTACGTTTTGGAATGATTTATCAACATTGAAAGATGCTGGTTGATAACCAAGAAGGACATTTTCAGAGACTTTTTCTCATTAAGTTTGCCAAGTTTTGGACTGTGTGCCATACACATACGCTCATAAACGCAACTAAACACAAAGAGAAGAGAAGAGTGGGGGGGATTAATACCTGTTTAATATCAGACATGTAAAAAAGAAATCAATTAAAATAAAAATAAATGCAGAATTGTAGATGTACATGGTCGAATTACATGTTTAGTTGATTTTTAAGTAAAAATCTGAAAATCTATCAATTTGCTCTGTGTAACATTAATAAAAATAAATAAGTAAAACGTAATATGTTCCATTTATTATTCCCCAGCATGCTTAATTCAACAAATAAACATTCACTGTGCTTTAAAATCTGCAGACGTATGCAGAGTATGTACTTATTTTGACAACTAAAAAAACATGTAATTTAACCAGGGGACCCCAAACTTATGCATATGACTGTATTTTCTAATTTCATTGTAGGTTTGTGTGACAAGTCAGCTCAGGCAAGAGGCCTGCTCTTAATCTTACCAGTCTTCACAAAACACAATGCAGAACAAAATCTGTTTTCTTTTGAAAAGTGTGAAAATCCACAAATCTAAATCAGTGGCTGGAAACATCTCTCACTAGAAAAAAACAATAAACAATAACTCGCTTTTGTTTTTATTTGCACAATATGTGCGGCACTGTATCTGTTAGATCTCTGCAGCTAGGAATGGATAGACTTTAAAAGAAACATTTAATGGCAGTGTTTTTAGTTTATGCACAATTGAGTAAACATAAACACTACTGAACTAAGGACCACTACTGAAAACATACTACAATAATATATCATAAAAGTAAATATAATGTCTTAATAATAATAATACATTATTATGGGAATATTCAGTATATTCTATATGTATGGTATGCAATAAAACAATACTCTCTCTCTGTAGAACTGCTTGACAATCCACCAGTACCTAACAATAGATCAAGTACACAACAATAAATCATTAGCAATCTGGTATGCAGCTGTCTGATTCCATATTCAGGACTTGTTCCAGCCTGCAGTCTCTTCCAGTGCCATTCATTTATACGTGTTCTCTGTTTTCTACCATGTTCATGTTGTCACATTTTAATTCATTTCAGCTTTGACACATCAGAGCAGATAGCAGGGCTTGCACGTTTTCCAGTCTAATATTTTTTTGTTTTATTTTTTTGTTGTTTTCTTTTTTGACAAATTAACAAATTAAATGTCTATATCAAATCTTCCTTTGTATTAAACATTTTAGAGAAAGGTGTGGCACAGCTACTATGTTCCAACCTGTGTAGGAGTGACATGCTATAATTTTTTAGTCTGGATTTAGGCCTCATCAAATTACTAAGACAGCGCTAGTGAAAAGTGTACATTTTTTATTGTTCCCTGACCAATTAAACATATCTTTGCTGGTTTTGCTTGATCTTAGTCCTGAATTTGATACAATAGATGAATCTATTCTGCTAGACAGGCTAGAAAACCTTGTAGGAATGACAGGAATAGCACTTTTCTGGTTCAGATCTTCCTGGTGATCTCTATCAGATCAAACCAGAGGATAATTTCAGCTCAATAAGATAGAGAATTGTGTCAAAGACTGGATGTCAATTAACTTCCCCCTACTCAACTCAGATAAAATAGAATTTTTTTTTTTTGGTACAAAAACTGATAGAAACAAATGGTCTACATTAGCGCTTAATCTTAGTAGCTTCTCATTTGCATCACGTACTCTAAACAGTTGGTGTCATGACTGATTCTGATCTTTCCTTTGATAAATATGTAACCAACACGGTCAGCTTTCTCCATCTTTGCAGTATTGCCAAAGTCCCTAGAGGATGCAGAACGTTTATGCAGAACGCAGAACGTACACTGTCCTTGAGGTTGGGTTACTGTAACACCCTGCTTTCTGGAAGTTCCAAGTTTCAGTTAGCTTAAAATGCTGCAGCCAAGAACTAGAGCAATTGTCCATGTCAGCCCAGTTTTATCTACTCTACACTGGTGGCCAGTTAAACTCTACATTGAGGACCGAATTTATCTGCTGACATATAAAGCTCTAAATGGCTTCACTCCTCAGTACCTGAATGGACCTAAATCCTATTATGAACCGAGACACTCACTTAGATCACAAGGTGCTGGTTAATATCTGAAAAAATAAGGTTACATCAGCGGGTAGAGCCTTTTTATACAGAGCCCCCCAGCTTTGGAATAACCTTCCAGTCAGTGTTTGGGACTCAGATACAGCCTCAGTTTTTCAGTGTAGGCCAAAAATCTGCTTTTTAGTTTAGTCAAGCTTTTGGTAATTAGTTCAGATCAGAGGTGCAGATCTGCAGGTTCACTGACAGAGAGTATAATGGTAAACTGGGAAAGTTGGTGCTGTCATCCAGCTGATGTCAAGCATTCACTCAGGTTTGCTGACAGTGGATTGAAGGGATGCGGACATCTCATGTCTTTTTACCTTATGGCTTTCCTTTTTAGCTATACTGTAATATTCAGTCCTGCTGGAGTCACTGCTGCTCTCTGGTAGCACTATGCACTCTTCTCAGTCACTCATAACAGAACTAATTATCTGAGTGTTTCACACTGAACAACTGTCCACCCTGTGCAGTCTGATGCTGAACAACTGCCCACCCTGTGCAGTCTGATGCTGAACAACTGCCCATCCTATGCAGTCTGATGCTGAACAACTGCCCACCCTGTGCAGTCTGATGCTGTACAACTGCCCACCCTGTGCAGTCTGATGCTGAACAACTGCCCATCCTGTGCAGTCTGATGCTGAACAACTGCCCATCCTGTGCAGTCTGATGCTGAACAACTGCCCACCCTATGCAGTCTGATGCTGAACAACTGCCCACCCTGTGCAGTCTGATGCTGAACAACAAATTATTCCTTGCCACTGGGCTTGCTCATTGCAGGCATAGACCTGGATTACAGGTACTACGGGCAAGCAAAGACTAGTAGTGGCAGTGGCAGAAAAAAAAACCTAGGATTAAGAGCAAGAAAGCTTTAGAGGAACCAAGACTCAAAAGGGGAACCCGTCCTCCTCTGTTCAACACCAGATGGCAAAATAAAAACACAACAAAATACAATTTTACAACAAATATACAACATTAAACATAGAAGAGAAAAATAAAACCTATGTTGGTAATGTGTTTGTATTTGTGTCTAAGAGAGAGAGAGAGAGATTGTGTGTATCACATAGTGATACCATGCAGTTATCTGTTGGGCCATCGTTTTCTCCCTGTGTGGTGGTCATGACTGGTTACATAGATATGGCATCAGTTATCTAACTCTTTCTCTCTCTCTGTCTCTCTTACTCACACACAATCTCCACTATCATATTTCCTTTTCATGTCCTGTCAACTGTTCCAATGCTCGTGGCTCTGAGCTGCGCACATGCTCAGTAGGAGGTCAGCTCCCAGTCTGTATCATATCACACAGAGCTGGCTACCATACTTGAGTTTTGCTTTGGTCAGTCACGCAATTCTGCAAAGACTCCTGGAGTGAGCTTCTTCTACTGTGGGCTGGAAAATGTCTCAGTAAATCCTCTGCCCCCCCCCCACACACACACACACACAACTTGTCCAAAGTTTTTAAACTCCTCCCTTTCCACTGAACGTGAGTACACCTCACATGTTACTGCAGTCAGGAATATGCTGATTTTATCTATAAAGAAAAATGGCATTTTTGAAAATCTGCCCAAGAACAGTCTGTGGTAAATAATAAAGTAAATAATTGAGTTATATGTTAGGTAGTCAAAGTACAAATATTATATGTTGTATTACAGTATCTTGCAACATGTCATGTTCTAAGCAAACTGGCTCATCGAATTTACATCAAGTTACACGCAAGGAAATCTTCTAATATAAGTAGTTGCTACAACACTACTAATATGTAACAACACCAGCTACCCAAAATGTAGCAAACTACTGCCAAAGCCACTTGACTAGAACAGTTAACAGACCTTGCTGGTTTGTAGAGGGTGTTTAGTGAGCTTGCCTGTCTTATGATGTCAATTAAATTAGCATTGCATGCAGTGACATACAGTAGAACAACCTGTCAAATTACATTTTGTTGATTTTTTAAGTGGAAATGATGAAAAGTTTAATGCACATTTCTGTTTTTCACATATATTTCAACATATTAGATAAAAGTAAAACAATTCTGGGCAAATACAAAATGATAAAACACTCTCCCAGATGGCCACTGGTGTAAATAAACTGACACGCACTGAAGAATATGTCACAATGAATCATGGTTCCAATGAGCAAGGGACACTTACCTCACACAACAAGAAATATGGGTTTATTAGCAGTCTCGTCAGTAAACACATGACCCCTTAATCTTCGATGGCCTGTATGTGGGCCCACACTTCAGTTCCTTATTGTCTAAACTACATAAAATGAACCTCTGTATAAATAAGCTCAGTCATACTATTTAGGCAGCTATGTTAGTTACCTGATACTTGCTAGTAGCTAATGTTATCTAACGCTAGCCACTTGCTTTTGATTTAGACAACAACGCAAAGTAAATTAAAGTTGTTACTTATTGTGAAATATTTAGTTTAAGATGGTCTATTTTAACAGTAAAAAGGGATAAAATCACACAGCATGGCTGCTACTTACAGGTTACTGTTGGAGTTGTGATGCTTATAAAGAACTTGTGATGCTTAAAATGGTATCACAGTTACCATGGTACCTGCAGCACATCAAGTGGAACAAACATTCAATTAAGAAGCTGATGAAACGGAGTTTAATGTCAGGCACATTTAAAGATGAACATTAGCAGACTGGTTTGAAATGATAGATTTCTGCACAGTGTCCACTTTTACTGTTCCTTTACTCTTTTATGTAAATTTTGGCAGCGTAAATGTTAATGAGTCAAGACTTAATTTGATTTAACTGGCCCTTTTGCATATGTGGGATTTGTATTTGAAGAAGGGAACAGTGAGGTTTGTTTTATGTATAGTTTTATATTCTATGGCTCCTTTAACCCCTCTGGTAATTTATGATTTTTTTACCTGTATTCAGTGGGAAACAGTACACAGACAACATATTTAATGTATGTCTATAAATAAATACAATTCAAATTCATTCCAAGTTTATTTGTATAGCACTTTTCACAACAATGTTGTCACAAAACAGACAGTTACAACATATATCCCCCAGTGAGCAAGCCAAAGGCGACAGTGGCAAGGAAAAACTCCCTCAGACTGGAGGAAGAAACCTTGGGAGAAACCAAGACTCACAAGGGGAGACCCATCCTCTTCTGGTCAAACAGTATTTACAATATAATAAGCTAAATACCAAAGAAAAGCTAAGAGATTCTCTGTTCCAATTGGAAAGCAAAGCTTTAGAAACTGCACTGGTAGAGGTAGTCTCTGATAAAGGTCGTCTCTGACCGAGTCTTTATGTAAAGTGGACGTGAGCTGAAACAGTCCCATCCTATCTCAATGCTGGTACATCTAGATGGCACAGTGATGTAACTGAGGGTGTAGCAATTGGCACAAATGAACAGGAGAGCTTGTTGGTGATGGGTGAGGAGGAGGCCCTGATGGTCAGTCCTCCAACAGCGTTCAACAGACGAGAGGACAGTCATTATCTCAGGACGGGTAAAGAGAGAAAGTTAGTTTGGCTCAGTTTGACTGTAGAAAACATGAAAAAAATAAATTACAGATAAATCTATTTCAGAGTGGGGCTGGTGACTCCATCAGATCTAACTATAACAGCATAAACTAAAAGGAGGGAACCAGAAGGTAACATAGACATAAGAGACACTGGGATCCCCCCACTCCACCATCAACAAACTGGTGTGATTGGTGGGACAATAGTACCATCTCAGTTTACCATAAATGTGTCCAGGAACCCCAGGATCTACTGCCTTTATCTAAAGACTAAGATTAATCACCAAAAGCTCAACTAAACAAGTATGTTTTCAGTCTAGACATAAAGGTTAAGTCTGTGTCAGAGTCCTGAACATTAACTGGGAGATTATTCCCCAATTTGGGGGCTTTGTAGGAAAAAGCTCTTCCCACCATTGACCTTTTTAGGCTTTTAAAGGCAAAAAGAAAATAGTTTCACATAAAAGAGGTACTGATTAATAATTTGAAATGTCATAAATGTATTAAATTATTTTGGGAAAACAATGGACTTAAATTATTGGACTTCCCAGGCAAAACTAGCTCAGGTAGTTTAAAGATAATAAGAGAACACTGACTTAAAGACTAAATAATGTCAGAGATAGTGGATATTACTCCATCTCCTTCTCTCTCTCTCTCTCTCTCTCTCTCTCTCTCTCTCCCTCACTCACTCGCTCTCTCTTTTTCTCTAATGCCATGTCATCTATTATTGTGGCATGAGACCTGTTGACAGCTTTGTCTTTCCCCACGTGGCTCACACTGTGGCCCTTCAAACTGACCCATCCATTCCACTCTAACCCCAAACACCCACAACTTTCTCTGACAGGCCATCTGTCAGGTCTCTGTTTACACTAATCAACCGCGTTGTGGAGCCCAAGGCTGGAAGCAGCATCTTCGATTTTGAAATTTCTTTGGAGGCTTGGGACGAGTTGGAAATAGGCAAATTAATGCCAGAAATTAATGACTGCCAACGTTTGTTGTAAGAACAAAAAAGAGGGGAGGAAAAAAGAGTGTAATCAACAATTTATAACTGTGTGGTCAATTGGTTCAGCAACAGCGCGAACAGGCGAGGAACTTGTGCAACATAGAAATTACTTTTAAAAGCTACTTTTTGTCCTATTGCGTGTAAGTGTGAGTGATGATGATATAAAGCAGCATTGCTTGTAAGAACTATTAATGCTGGTCCCCTAGATTGCTCATGCCAGCTTAGATCTGCAGGGCTGTATGGTGGCCTGTTTCTTTAATTTTCCCCAATGGGGTGCTAACAAGTAATCCCTCTTAGTACCAGATGTGCACCTCTGGTAAGTGACCACATGTTAGTAAAAAAAAAGTGTTTTTTTTATCATTTTCTTTATCAAAATTCACATTTTTAAGGAGAATATTTATTTGAAAGGTTAAGAAAAAAGCACTGCTTTAAGATTCAAGAGTTTTATTGTCATGTGTACAGTTACACTGTACAATGAAATTCTTACTTTGCTGTTCCTCCATTCACCAATAGATAAAGATAACAAAAAAAAAAAAAAAATACGCAAAATATACAAAGTATAATAATATAAGTTGAAGTAAATAAAAGTATTCTTATAGTTAAAGAAAAAAAACTAAGTTATGTGTGCTTTTATGTGCAAGTATGAAGAGCAGCAGCCATAAAGTGCAAGTTGTGAGTAACAAATGTAAACAATAATGTTTAGTGTGAGTAGTGAATGTACACAGTATTGTATGTAAACAGCAGTACAGTGAGTGTAAAGTGCAGATAAAATCAGACCAGTTAAAACCAGTTCAGATAGGAGAGGTTGGAGAGGTAGAGAATGAGGTGTTCACAAGCCTGATGGCCTGTGAGTAGAAAGTGTTTGTCAGTCTTGTGGTCCTGGACTTCACACTCCTGTAAAGTCTGCCTAAAGGTAAACATGTGAAGAGTGTGTGCTGGGGGTGTGTACTGTCCCTAATTATGTTGTGGGCCCTCCTGGTGACCCTGGTGTGGTAGATGTTCTGCAGTGAGGGGAAGGCTGCTCCTGAGATGGACTGTGCAGTTTTGATCACACGCTGGAGAGCCTTTCTGTCCTGAGCAGTAGAGTTTCCATACCAGACGATGATGGAGCTGGTAAGAACACTCTCAATCATACTCCTGTAGAAGGTGCTGAGAATTTTGGCTGGCATGCCAAATTTTCTCAGCCTTCTCAGAAAGTGAGTGTTGTGGGACCAGCTAAGATCCTCACTGATGTGAATACCAAGGAACTTAAAGGTTTTCACCCTCTCCACCTCAGTCTCCCCTATGTACAGGGGTGTGTGTAGCTCTCGCTTCCTCCTTGGATCAACAATCATTTCCTTGGTCTTGTCTGTATTCAAGGAAAGATTGTTGTCATGACACCAGGCCACCAGCTCAGCCACCTCCTTCCTATATGCTGTCTCTTCCCCACCAGTGATCAGTCCAATGATTGTAGTATCATCAGCAAATTTGATGATGCTGGTGTTGTTCTGGGAGGCCACACAGAACAACTCTCCAAAGTGATATTAACATTAATATATATGTATAATATATAGGTGAGGCGGTGAGGCTTTGGGAGATTACAGCATTACATTGCATTAAAATGACAATTAAGCAACTCCCGTACACAAGCAAACGTGTTACCATGCTGGCATGACATGAATAAACAAGCTTGCATTTTTCACACTTTTTAACATTACTGAAACACAAACACCACATAAATGATATCAAACAGGTATAATATATACCTGGTAAAGCAAAAGGACATCACTGGAAACTGGTCATTCTTATAGAAATACATTCCTTAAGTTACTTTATCTCATTTGATTGCTAAACTGTATAAGGTGCTTTAGGTAATCTATGTAAGCCACAGCTTTGTTAAATGTGTGTAGCAAACAACTCACAACCTGGGGTATTTGCTTCTGTGTAATGTCAATGTTAAACAGCAAGCTATACAGATGTTCAATCAGTATCACTTTGCTTCTCCAAAAAGCATTCACAATCAAACATGTCCAATGTATTTGTGTCATTGAAGGAAAGACAAACCTACTTTAAAATATAGGGCAAAAAAAGACTGGGTTACAGAAATGCCTCCACACATGATTATGAGCATCATCTGATTATGATCAATTATATCTCCACAGCTTTATACACTAACTTTCTAACTTATTTTCTTTAGTAAAACATTCTAATCAAATTAAATGTATGAGGGAAATTATCAAAATTATGGAACTCGAGGGATTCGTGACTCCACAGTGGTGGAGCGATATAATTGAGGGCGATTGGCACAGGGCCTAAGACTATACAAATAATTTTAATTGTAAAATAAATAAAAAACTATGACTAAAAATGCTGTTTCTTTTGATCTCCTGTTCGGGTCACTAGAGATACATTTAAACAGTTGGAGCAGCAGTACATCAATAGTGAAAATATCAATACCACATGGAACATATCAATTAGTTTCTACGAGTGACATTAGATTTACAACCTCTGTTCATGCAGAGTATCAAGAGTACAACTTCCAAAAACTTGTCTATTACAGGACTGACACCATTTGAAACCATGACGTCCACTTCATGTGCAGAATTATCACTTCTCCTGCCATGCCCTGAAAGTGCGTAGACATGTTTAAAATAGTGAGTAAAACCTTTTGTATACAGACCACAGAGACCCTCATTAAAATGTATTAATAGGCTATTATTGTTTAACAGAAACTGCCATAGATTGTAAATAATGACAGTGATCAGCATGTGTATACATGAAAGTCAAGTTTACTCCAATAGAATGGTTTTGGAAGGCAGTCATGCCGCATAATATTTACACTAAAAAGACCCTCGCCACACACACACACCAGGGTCTGAAAAAAAGCATTTGGGAAACAGAGAACAGAAAGTAAACTAATGCCATACTTTCAATAATTACACTTCTTTTCTTTTTTTTTTTTTGTCTGACAATTTTCGCAATCGGAATGGTGATCTGAATGCACTGATGTACCAAACATATTTGCTTTTACAAGAACAGCTCTACAGGTTTCTATAGCCTATTCTTGTTAATGTTTGTATTTTTATTTTATTTATTTATTTATTTAGCCAGGCCTGACAGGCAGTAAAGGAGAGGAAAAAGAGGAGAGAGAAAAAAGAAAAAAGATGAAAGGGGGGAAGTGCAAGGAGGCAATAGTGTAATGACAAAAATACTGTATAATTAATATCACATGTAATTTCACACTAAGTAATTTTTTTTATTTAATAATTTTCCACTAATCATCTGAAACCTGGAAATCTGTACATGACCAGAAAAAATTCGAATCAGAGTTTGCATTTATCTTTTACTTTATGAGTTTTATTTGATTTCAAACCAATTGTGTTGGGTGATAGTGTATTTACTTTTCTAGCTAATTCTTTAAAAAAAAGGATAACAACATTTACAGCACCAGCTTTACTGCTTTAAAAGCTCAGATATTGTAAAGGGCCCAATAAACTTTATCTTTGCTCCACTAAACATGGCATATATGAATATATAATTAACTTAAGTTACAAGCAGGGGTGGACAATAATGATGTAGTGACTTTGAGTCCACTATATTTCAAATACAAATACTTTTTAATCTATTATATGAAGGTCCTTTAAAATCAGGGAACAGCTTCTAAAATCTTTCTAAAATGTGATAGGCCATATTTTGTTTGTCACAGGAGAAAAACTTTTTAGTTTGTTTACTTATACTATAGCAGATAAAGATAAAGTACCCATGGCCATATCTGAAGTCTGTGTTTGAAGATTTTAACGTTTTTGCTCTGTTTACTTTGGACAAACTTCACCTGTGCTTTTAAAAATGAGCTGTCCAACTAGAGAAAGCTAGTTTTCAAGGTAACTGGTTCTCATTTTAGCAATTAGTTGTTAAATAACAGCAGGTCCTGTGAATTCACTGGAGACACATACAGCTAGCGAGTTAATATTCAGAAATATATGTTTCAGTCTTGCCAAATAAACATAATGCTACTATGTTATGCAAAGGCAGTGCATTCAGTAGGTTGTTTCAGAATTAGTAGGTTCTATAAATGTATTGTGGCAACAATACAACAATGTCTTGACATAAAATCTGCTGTTAAATATGTAATTCTTTGTATTTTAATGACACCTCGAGTACAAATCTGACTTAAGAATGTGTACTGGACTTATATAATACTTTTACTCTATTAATAGATTTGTGTACTTTGTTCACCTTTGGTCACAAGCAAAACAGGCTGTTTTCCATTTATTCATTCTCAAAGCCAATGCATCCAGACACTTCTAAAGATCACACAAAAACAGACAAACACAAACTCAAGCCCTTGTAAATCTTACCTCAGGCACAAATTGCACAAAGGTTGAAGGTCATGGCCAAAATAGGGTCAGTGTTGTTCCTATTACCTTAAAACAGTACCAACCCAACAGGTTCCCATGTGAAAGGGTTAGTGCATGTGTACTTTTCTTTAGTCCCTCAAAGAAACTAAAGCAATGACAGGAAAATTAGAAAATTCTGAAACTTTTCCTGGAGTGTCTTTTCAATTGATTTAAAAGATTTATATTGTTATTATATGCTGGGTTTGAGTTAGGTACAGTTAAATTTTTTTGAAAAGGTATTTGAAGTTTCTTCATTCAGGTCATAAAAGATAAAGAGAACCGAGTGAAACAAATAACTCAAACATTTATATCAGTTTTCCTTAATTAATTGAACAAAGTGATCCAACGTTAAATGTCTTTGTTGGCAAAAGCATGGGAACCTCTGCTTTCAGTAACTTGTGTTATCTCCACGAGCAGCTATAACTTTAACCAAATGGTTTCTGTAACTGTAAACTTTAAGTAGGCAGCAGTGTTCTTCCTGACTGTAGTGACTTTCTTCATGTTACAATTATATACATGTATCTTTTTCACTGTTTGCTTCATGATATATACATAGATACATAACTCCAAGTTCTGGAGTTCCTTGTGATGTGCCAGAACACTTTATGACTTACACTTGGAGTCATTTTTGTTGTTTGGCCACTCCAGGGACAGGTAACAATGGTGTTGAATTTGCTCCACTTGTCTGATCTGATCTGTTTTAAAGTGGTTCAGTGCAGTCCAAACTCATCAGAAAATGTGTAATCTCTTTGAGGCCACTGAGAATTGGCAAATGTTTTAGTTTTTTCTGAGATCCTCAATAGTGTCCTTGGACTGAGACATGGTACATACTAATAAATGTGTAAACTGAAGTCCAAACTCTGACGGTAAAGCCTCCATCAAAGATTGAAGGGGTTTAAAATAGGATAGGGTCAGCCACACTGACCTGACTGTAATCCAACTGATTGAACCTTTTTGTGCTAATTTTCACACTCACCAAACTGGTCATTCTAGAGGTAGAGATGTTTTGCTAATTAAAATATGTAACTTTTGATTGGAGTTGGCTCAATAAATGAATTTAAAACTGTTTTATATTCATATTTTGTTATTTGTTTTATTGAAAACTATTTATTCACTGGACTGATTTAAATTAAGATGTATGCAGAAAAGCACATAATGCTAAGAGTTCACAATGAGCATAAGATATGATGAGATATGCTTGCACAAACAATGGGATGGTACATACTGAGGAAATCATTTT
Source organism: Megaleporinus macrocephalus (assembly GCA_021613375.1). Lineage (NCBI taxonomy): Eukaryota > Metazoa > Chordata > Actinopteri > Characiformes > Anostomidae > Megaleporinus > Megaleporinus macrocephalus. Next base: position 16,925,147 of record CM038728.1, read on the forward strand.
TCATTACTATTAAAAAGATAATGCACATTGATCCGTGTTACGGTCAGTGTAGTTTTATCCAGCCAAGATTGTGAATTTCATAGAAAAACACAGATTCTTGAGTTCTAGCCAGTTGTGTATAGATGTATGTGTTTGACAGGAGGATTACTACTTGAGTTAAGTTTATAGGCTGTCTGGAGAAGATAAGATCTGAGAACAGGTTGTAAATCTGGTCAAGTGGATGATCAGGTCAGAGAGTCATTCTCGGCATTATGGGGCCACAAAATATGTATGTGCATGTGTCTGTGAATTAGAACAAGAACATTATTGCCAGACAACAAAAGCTGCAAAATGCCAGCGTAGTAAATAGGTGTGGCCCCCTTTATCCAATCATAAAATCCAATTATAGTTGGCCACTGGAGCAGTGTTCGGGTCCTCATGGAAACACCAGGTGTAAACAGCAATATGGTTCGCTATATGATTAGAACTCTGAAGACAGGTTTGTGTTTTGTCTGATTTCTCAATTCATTGATCAAAGATATTGTGCAGGTATAAAAGACCTATTAAAGGACAAACAAGACCAGACACAGGCATGCGGTGCTGGGGGTCAAATGTAATGAGGCATTTAAGGAATTTGAAGGAGGATCACACAAAAATGGGTTTAGACACTGCAAATTACACACTAATTACACATTCTGCCCAGTTTAACTTTAGTTACGGTGAGCAGTTTTGCATGAGTTCCTAAAACCAAGCATTAATTGACCTTTATTCTCTGTCCACAAATCTGCTTTTTCATAGCATCTGTTGCAAGACTGGGTAACCTTTGAAGATTCTGATTTCTCATAGTAAGCAGAAGAATCCATCCTAGCACTCGGATGGATTTAGTCTCTACTTTAAAATGATACTCTACCCAACTGGGGCTGGATTCACAAAAGATTTTCTAAGAATGTTCTATAAAAAAAATACTCTTAAAATCTAAATTGTTGTAGATGGTCATTATCATACTAAATTTTGCAGATTACAAGAAGTTAAGCCACATTTCTGTTGCATGGTTATTCAGTTTATTCACGTCAGCAGCTAAAGCTAAATTAAATCAACATCAAAAAATTACAGTTTAAAGGTCCCATAAAACACATTTTAAATTGTTCTCTGATGTCTAAGAAGAAGGTATATGATACTGGATGGGATGACTAATGTTCAGACACACCCTTGCATGCCTGTTTGCAGCAGAAGGAGTTCATAAATAATTTGACAAGCTCTGTCTGATTTGCTGGTTTATAGTGAGACACCGCGATGATCACATAGAAGCAACTTGTTAAAACAGACGCAGACAGGAATATAAAACAACGCTCTATGTAATAAGCTTGGCTGTACTAACATTTATTAGCAACGCTTGCAAATTAGGTTTATTAAATTTACAAACTTTCTGTTGTTTTAGATGAACTAATTAAACAACAACGGGTTCTTCAAATTTAACAGTAAATGCCACTTTTAATGACGACAGCAGCCATTTTATGGCAGGTGTCTTTATTATTTGGTAGAGCTCCCTTTTACAGACCTGCTGCAAACAAGATGCACAACTTCTGGTAGTGTTCCTGATCAATCTTTGTGTTTTCCTCATGAGCAAAAGCCTTCAGTTCACTTTTACAACCGTCTTCTTTAATTATCACCATTATCTATAGGGTTCATTATCCATGGGGTTCAAGTCAGGTGACTGTGATGGCCATTCCAAAATCCTCCAGGACCTCTTTTGCAAGCCATGGTTGACTTTAAGTTATGCTTGAAATCATTGTCCTGTTGAAAGGTCCAGTGATGCCCAAATTCAGCTTCTTAACAGAAGGCATGACGTTGTCTCTTAGGATTTCCGGATACTTTATTAAATCCATCTTGCCCTCCACACGCTGCAGGATTCCAGTGCCAGAAGAAGCAAAGCAGCCACAGTGCCTGCTACCATCAAATCTTGCTGTCTCGCAGTCACTTGAGTGTTTCTGACCGATGGCCTCTTCAGGAATCTCAGGACGTCTCATATTTGACATATTTGTAATACACAATCAAACATCACAGTCAACAAACCCCTAACCAGCTCAGGTATTTGATGTGTTTTACCGCAAGCACAACTGTGTTTTAGTGGTTTAAATATTAATGAGTCAAGACCGTTATGTAACAGTTCAGGATTTTGACATCAGTCCATTTTACTGCCCTCTGTAAATGCAGATTTGTATTTGAAGGAGGAGGCTATAGTGTGCTTTCAGAAAATGTCTTAATGTCTTAACTGTTCTAAATGTCTGTTTTATTGTTATGTACTTTAGAAAAAAAGTTGAGATAAATTACTATTCTTCAGAATAGCTGAATGATTTGTGAATATGGGTGAAGTCACACTGTTATTATAGAATTAGCAGAATTTTTTGGCCTACTGCTAGCATGGTGGCAATTTTGCTATTGTTGCTTCCTGCCAAGTTTTGATCAACTTAAGTAGCTGACTGGCATTGGCTGACTTCTTACTCACCATAGTGCTTACTTAACTTGATGCTAGATTTAGTGCTAGCTTTTGGATATGCTCTTTTCTAGTTGAATCATACATGGTCCATCATACATTAACTAAATTTGAGAGTCTATAATTCTCCAATAGACAGCACAATGTCAGAGTATGTTTATTTCCACATACTCTCTAGAATTTAAATTTTGAGACACTAATGGTGTCTATGAGGTTAATATTTCGCATCTTGCGTACACTCTTCATAAAGTTTCCTATATTTTTTATCAGGGTAAATGGGATTTATTGCTTATATTTTTGTTCTTTGAAGTTTGTCCACCCAAGCAATAATATTTTACAAAAGAACACACTCGAGTCACAGTATAGATAGGTCAGTTTGATTTGTTATTTCGATACTTATAGCTGATTACTCAAATTTAATAAAATATATCTATAGGATAGTCAATTGTATTATTAAAGTGCTTATAGATTTGTACCTGAAGTTCAAGTTACTATTAGACAGTTGTCTATCTGCCCTTAACCTCAGCCATAGGAACATGTAAAGTAACGCTGACATAGGGGCAGCACTAAAACACAGCAATAATATTGAAATAAAAGAGAGAAAGGAAAGAGTAAATGTTTCAGAAATTTCAACTGTATGCAGCCAATGTCTCTTTTCGCCTAATTGGTTTAATTCAAAAGCTCCTTGCTGTGCTTTCTTCTCTGTAATAACTTGTACAGTGAGTAGTAACTAACATAAGAGAAGCAATTCACAAAGACATTAATGATCCAAAACGCATTCAAATCAAATAATAAACTATAAAATGACAAAAGAAATTACACTACTGAGTTTTGAGGGAGGCACCTGCCTGAAACCCCTCCTCTAATGTCCTATACATTTCCACCCTTATCTTCCATTTCTTGTAAAGTTTTCACAATCTCCACCACCACCTCATCTCATCCCTGTTCCTCAGTCCTAGGACTGCTATAAAAAGAGTGTCAGATAGAAGCTGCCCAGAACTACTTCTAGTTCTCAGTTACCACTATACGTTTAAGGCACACTCATTAAATTGATGGGAGTTGCTATTAAAGAAGACATTTATGGCTGGGGCATGAATAAGTCAAATGATATCTGAGACTAAGTTTAAATACATTAAAAATTAAATCAGTGGTTTTATATACAACTGACTGTTGAAAGAACACCGAATCCACATTTCCATGTAGAGTATCATCAGATCCAGAGATGTTAAAAAGGAGGAGACAGGTCACTGGTTGTAAAAATGAATGGGTAAAGCTTGTACCACTCAACATTAAGTCTGTTTACAAGGAAAGTCTTGACCAATAAAATGAGCCAATCGGCTGGGTGTGTAAGCAGCAAACGGGAAAAGCCCCCCACCCTGATCATGGCCTTCCATCTACATGCAAGGATGCATTTCTAGTATCTTGAACCCCCTCTCTGTTTAGTTCTGGCACCGTAATTCAGAAATACAATAATGGCCTTTTGTACATGCATTAGAATACCTGGAACTTTTGTCCTAAATCACAGCATGTCTGCGTGATACCCCCAACACTCAAATGCCCAAGAGGATCATCCATCAACATATAATCAACTAGTCATCAGATCGTTCATTCTCCAAGGATTTTAATCTGGTCACCATGCCAGCAGTTCTAGGAACCTCACTCTAAGTAAGGTACAGTTCATTGGTCAACACCACTGGTCACATCCCCCAGAAACGCTTGGGGAATTTCAACAGGTCATTCGCAGTCCTGCTGTTCTGATATCGTCCTCAAGCAATCATGGGATATCAGTTTTTTCTTAGCTAACAAGTCAGCCATTTATTATTACTATTATTATTATTTTATTTTTTTATTATTATTATTAGTTAGTTAGTTAGTTAGTTCGTTTTTAATTATACTTTACCGATTTTACTTTTATATAATCCTGTACAACCTTAACAACATACAATGCACCTGAAAAGTATTTACAGTGCTTTGTTATTTCCACATTTCATTATGCCACAGTCTTATTCAGAAATAAATTAAATTCAGTTTCCCCAAAAAATTCTAATGACAAAGTAAAAAAGGTGTGTTTGAATTTTTTGCAAATTTATTAAAGACAAAAAAATCTAATGTACATCCGAGTGCACATTATACAATGACAATTGAGGGGGTCATGTTTTTCTTCAAGGTGTAAATTGAAACCAGTACAGCGCAGGTGTGTTCTTCAATGAACTGTCTTGTTTGTTTACTGTAATGTCTGGTGCATACAACACAATGACCTCTGTAGTCAGGGCCCATAAACAATATATTATACAGCAAAATGACCAGTAAGTCGCTTTCACAAACACCCACACAATGCTACTGGATGTTACTGGTAATTTGATTTCTTGTCTTGAAAATGATCTTCATATTCTACAGGATCTCTCCCTCAGGAACCATGCGTCAATCAATTCTGAATTAATAGGAAATAACAATGTCACAGAAAGTCACTGTAGCTTCAAAGTAGCCTACTGAAAAAGATTATATGAAATCAGTCTTACTTTAAAAAAAATGATCACAAAGGTTTAGGCTGATTTGCTTGTGCTTTCCACCCAGTCAGCCACAATGTTAAAAGGTGTTGTCCAGCTTCAGGACATCACAAAAGAAACAAAATATAAGCTGAGTTAAAAAAGCTTGTAAACCCACAGATACTCCATACACACAACTAATACTGTTCAACTGTCTACACACACTGTAAAACATGTATTTTAGTTATTTATGTTTAAACCAGTGTGATACTTTAAATGTGCTTTACAGTGTATGGCTGTTATGCCACTGTAAAAATACAGTATAACTACAGCAACTCATCCTCGTCATCAGTTTTACTGCAAAACTAGGCATTATTTTTTCTGAAGCAGCAAATAATCTTAATCTGCAATAAACATTTTAACTATACTTTCAACTTTAAGTTTTCAGCATATTTCTTTTTTAGAACAGCCCACAAACTCTATTTTAACTAATCATGTTAAGTGAAACAACAGAATTTTATCTTCAATGTGTTGATTCACAGCATGAAATTTGAGTTTACTGTAGATCTGGGCAACTAATTTCTCACTTATACATCACCAAAATATGAAGCTTTTAGTTGATGTTCACATTTTCCATTCCACCTTAAAAAACATTTACCCTTCCTTAGTAGATCAGTTTTTTGAGTTTTATACATTTATTTTCATGTTGTGCAGACATTACAAAAAGCCCACGTAAAACTAAACCTGGATTCCTGTTTGAATGTTTTGTTCTATCTTAAAAGCCAAAGACGTTAAGTTCAAAGCAACTTAAAAGCAGCAATTAAGGTGGAATGGTAAATTTCTAATCTAATATCTTCATGTGAGTGATTTACTGACAGTAGCTAGATAGCAGCTACTTACACGCAAAGCCTTGGCCCATGTAGTTTGTGCACTTTAGTGAAGATGCAAACCACGTGACTAATAATTAGCGCAAGACAGGCAGATGAGAGGGATAATAACTAAAAAGGAATGGTCTGATCCGCTTTAGGGGTACATTTATTGTAATATTTAACATTATAGGTCAAAAGGATATATACATGTTTTGAACACCCCCCCCTTCCAAAAAACTTTTGGGGTTTTCAAGTCTTAATGAGGGGGGTCAGATCCCTCCAATCCCCCCTGTAATTCACGTCCTAACGTACATGAGTATTCACAGCCTTTGCCATGACACTCAAAATTGAGCTCAGGTGCTCATGTTTCCACTGATCATCCTTCAGTTGTTTTGATTGGAGTCCACCTGTGATAAATCCAGTTGATTGGACATGATTTGGAAAGGCATGCACCTGTCTACATAAGATCCCATAGTGGACAGTACATGTTAGAGCACAAACAAAGCCATGAAGTCGATGGTCAGTCCATTATTCTGAGAACACCAGCAGCTTCTGATGCTTTTTGTCTTTTTCCTTTTTCAATAAGGGCTTTATGACTTTATCCTTTTAGACCCACTGGGCTATCTTGTTACAGTGAAGGCAAGGACATAAACATTTGTAGTTTTTTTAGACCTGAAGCAACAATGGAGCTTGAAGCTAGATTTTCTCCTGTCTCTTAAAGATGAAGCAATGTTTCATTTACTATTATTTAATGATGACTATTTTTGTGGATCCTCAGGGTCTTGCACAGTAGGTTCAATCTTTTAAAGTTATCTTCTCAAAAATGCATGTCTATCTAACTAGCTAATATCTAGCTTATATGTTAAGATACTAACTTGATACTAAATTAAGATACTAAAATTGTTAATGGCCTAAAAAATGCTGTTTTATAGGTTTAAAAATTTACAAGATGAGACCACATATACTGTGAATCAAATACAGTTAGATTTTATGCTATAAATGTATGACACCAGGAATGTTTCTATACTTCTATTAAATACAATACAACGATAACAACAAACAAGAAAACCTCTACTTTGCAGCTCTCAGAACTGGAAGGAACTGGTTATTGACCATATATTGAATGGTTGATTGGCCGTCTAAATGAAAGGTGACAGAATGAAAGGTCTGACCAGCTGACGCTGGTTAATCTGAGGATCAGATAATCGCTCAAATGCCTCAAATATGCTTAAATATGTTGCAGTTATTGGGGCAAAGAGAAAATGCAAAGCTAAAGTTTTCAACCTTAATTAAAGCAGCAATTACATATTACTCCTAGTCCATATTACTCCTGGCCATATCACTCCTAGTCCATATTACTCCTGGCCATATTAACTCCTAGTCCATATTACTCCTAGTCCATATTACTCCTGGCCATATTACGTCTGGTCTATTTAAGGTGAAAAACAAATAACAACAGGGTTTACTCTCTGCAGGCTTTAAGCAGACACTTGAGTGCAAATTCTGAACAGCCAAAACAGATTACTTGTTCCACTGGGGTGTTAATAGCTACCAATTTGTACTTCTATTCAGTTGCAGCATCCACTTCTGTTTGGTTGTGGACTCCACAGTTTGCTGGGAGCAACTGAACCATAAAAGAAAATCTTTTCTTTCTCATTTCAGCCAGAATTATTATCAGCAATTTATACAGAAATAATGTAATGATCGATTCATTTAACATTAAGATATACCCATATAGTATTTGTTACTTTTTATACCGATATGGCATTTCACATCTAAAACAAGCATTCCTTTATGTAAGTCTTTGTGCTTAAGAGACATCAGTGGAAATGAAAATCAAATAATAAAATAAATAAATAAACACATGTTGAAGTTGCATTCCTTTTCTAATTCTTTACTGAAAGTGTATAATATTGTGATGCCAAAAAGACGATACGTATCATGTTGTGAAAATTTCTTATTGTCACAGACGTTATTGCTCAGTCTTCTAAGGAGCATCATGTGGATAAGGTCACGTAAGGTAAGGTAGGATAACTCTGACACACACACAGAAAGAATATGTCCAGTTCTTACGCTGTCCTCCCTGAGCAACACGAGTGAGCTTGCATAACGTTCAAGTAATCCCCAAGATAGTCATTTCTCTAAGCTCCATTCTCCTGATGTGACTTTCAATTTTAAAAAGGATGTCCTTTCTTTGTTTCTGCAAACAACTGACCTTCCAACACTTTCATAGTGTTTCCAGACTCAAAGTTAATTGTACAGTGTCAGAGAGTTAGAGAACAGTGTATCTCAAGGTAGCAACTCGATCACATTTCAGTGCCGAAGCACATCTTCCTAATGACCGTATCTTCCTTGTGGGCATGTCAATAAGTTTTCAGCATATCTGGAAAGTAATCATTTCCACTGTTAAAATATGTCTTCCTAGTTTGCAGTGCACTGCTACTCATTATATACAGTTCCTGCACAGTCCTCATGGCAACAGCCCACCTGATAAAACAGAGAAGAGGGAGCAAAGTCCATGCATGGCAGCGTGCTCAAACAGTCAATCACTATCACTGATTCACAATCAGATCTGACCTCATTTCATACACACAGATGTGGACTTACAACCTTTCATATCAGAAAACGTGAGCTGCACAGCCAAATGATGTTCCTGAACTGTCAGCTGACAAAAGAGTCGTTTGTATTGGTGGCTTCCTCTTGTAAATCCTGCATAGCAGAGAAGCTGATTTTAACACTGGGCTTTACTAAATGGTTTGTCTGGCGCATTGAAAACTTGGTTATTGAGGAATTATTAATAAATCAGTAAAACCATTCATAACAGTACACTGACAAGTCTGTAATTGGTATTCAGCTATAGTAATCTTTACTTTGCACTTATGTCATGCCACATAAGACAAAAATTAATTAAATGATCAATAGTTTTTGACCACAGAAGAAACAATCATACATATTACAGATCTTTAACACACTTACACTTATTTCTAATAAAAATTGATCTACAAATCGTTATGTCAGAGTAAAACAGTGAAAACAAATGACTGACAAATACAAAAAAATATCATTGCTGTTGACAAAATATGCTCAATATAGTTACTTCACAACAATGAAGTTACTGTAACAAAAGTTATTCAGGACTATTTTTATTACTCCAGTCATGACTTTGTAACAAAAGACAAAGAGTAATGCTAGATTTCAAATTAGACAAAAAACTGTGGAGATAAAGGTCTTTGAGTGACAACGCTGATATATAATATAATTCTTGGACTTTTTGGAACTAGAGCACTGGCTGTCAGCTGGTGGACCAAAGTCCGGCTTTGTCAAGGTATTTCCATACTTCTGTGCTTTAAATAAAAAGTTGATTAATATATCCGTATTTCAGGATCATATATGAATTAATGAACTTTTAAACATGCTCTTGCATTAAGAAGGTGTCAAGATGGTAAGTAGTTTTAAACAGACTTAATAATGAGATTCCTGAAACTGTATGAGATAAAATTATCTATACAAATGAACAAAAGTACATTGCATGGTTTAAAACAGTCATAAGCTAATGTTTGATACGTTCTAGATGTTGCTCTAACTAAATGTTTTACTAGCGGATTGGTTGAGGTCTTCATAATGCTCCAGTCACAGAACACACGCTCAACTTGTGCTAAATACTCTGATAAATCAGGCTCCGGGTGTCCAACAGGGAGCCATTTAAGAAGCATCCTGTTAGAAGCGTCTGGAGTCCCGGCACCGGCGATAAGACACATAACTGTGTTCCCTCAATCAGCTCCACACTGCGAGATTCGGAGGATTTACACAGCTTGTCAGCTCATATTAAAGCACTATCTAGGCGAAAGGTTAGTATTACACTATAGCACTGTTCTACACACGAGTAATGAAGCCAATATGCCGTTAAAGAGCGTCACTTAACAGGCCAATGTAGGTGAAAGGGGATGGAGGAGAGAGGAGAAACTACATTGTGCCCTTTGAGGGCACATTCGTAGAACTCGACAAAAGCAAGTTGTAGAAGTCTAGTAATTCTTTTTAGAACAATATTCAACGAATCCTAGAAGTTGTGTCATGCAGCTCTGGTAAGCAGGAAAAGATATCAGTATCAGTGAAAACGTGTTTGGCTAAATTGCATCTAACATCCACATTGTAAGTGCTCTCTCTCTCTCTCTCCCTCTCTCTCTCTCTCTCTCTCTCTCTCTCTCTCTCTCTCTCTATATATATATATATATATATATATATATATATATATATATATATATATATATATATATATACACATCAATGGTTTGGTGAAAAACGGTACTTTTCATGAGTTCAGCCTTTCAACCCCATTGTAATAGGTCAGCTAAGACCTATCACATGTCTTACGAACCTGGTTTGCTCAGAGTGAGCTTTATGTCATTGTTGGAACAAGACCTTGCATTTATCTTTTTGTCTATTTTACCTATAAAATTTTAAAACAAACAGCCGCTCTTTACAGTATCATGAGTGGACCAATAAAAATAATCTGAAACAACTGGTAATAAAGTCCTGTTACATTATCCAACATTAAATATTTATTAAGAAGGTTTGTTTTAGCTTTCGGAGATAAGAAGATTTTGTACCCACAGTTTCAGTCTATTTTGAATTGTGACACGCCTAACCAGCCACCACATCTTTTCAAGCTGCCTTTCACGCAATGTCACATAGCCCACATGGAGAACAGCTGTGACAGCCCAGTTCTATGCAATTCATGATCTAACAAACAAACATAGTTGGCTAACATTGCTCTGATGGACAGGGTGATACTAAACCATCTTCTTCACCCACAGAGCAGTTGTGCTGGCTTGGACGCTGATGTGACTTCAGATGTAACTATTGACATCTTAACATTATCAGGTCATGCCTGAACCTGAATCCTTACCAGTCACAAAACAGCAGAGAGAGAGAGAGAGAGAGAGAAAGGTGGAGATGTATAAAGTCCAAAGAATGACCGGAGGCCCTTTGTGGTTCACTGCCCAGGTTTTACAGCTCAGTGATTGCCTTATCTTCTCCAGAGAGAGAGAGAGAGAGACTTCTGTCACCTGGGAGGTAATGGGTGAACACAGATTCAACTTGCCGTCATGACCTGCTTTTCTGAGTACACTTTGTAGAAGTTAAAGCTCACTCAGGAGGAAAAACATTTCTTAGTGTTTAATGTAGAATTACGATTAACAGGTTAATATAATATAATATAATATAATATAATATAATATAATATAATATAATATAATATAATATAATATAATATTGTGGGAAACTTTTGTTTTTTGGGGATCAAAATTAGTCCCAATAATGTAGATCACAGCATTCGTAGGTCAGGGTAAGATAAATGTTAGGGTTCGGCTAGCAGTATTTCTGCTTAAGGTTTGGGTATGTCTCCAGGAAAGGAATGGAAGTCCATGTAATGTTTCCACAATTCATAGAAACAAGATTGTGTGTGTATAAAAATACTGTAGGTAAAGAAACACACCCAATGTCGGAACAAACTACAAGCAGGCCAGTCAGACTTAAAAGATCCCGACTTTCAGCTACACAAAACTTAAACAATGAAACAATGGTTTACTTGTTTCACAGATGGTTAACAACTTTGTCTGCTAGCCCAGGTTAACTGAAACAAATACTACTTCTCATGCACATGAAGTTTATGAAGAACAGCCAATCACAGGAAACATGATAATTCGAGTGACTTTTTGTTCTAATGAAAAAGAAATCTGTGTAAATTAAGGAAAGCTTACTCTAACTACTGCACTGTACTCCACAGCCACTTATTAGAGTAATTACTGCTTTATATTTTTAACATCTATGTAGTATGATTTGCTTTGAAACATGTCCTTCTTCATGTGATTGCTGCCACAAATATTGCAAAACAAAATGTGGTGTACTTACAAGAGCTGTTTGTGTTCCAAAATCCTGAACCTGGCTCCGAAGCACGTTAAGGGAACAGCATAAGTTGCTATGCTACATATCCCGTTAAGAAATCCAGGCATAGTACAACTTCTTGAAAGCTTAAGGGGCCATAGAACTGAAAATTGTATTTAGACTGTACACTGTACATAGAACTAACATACTGCAAACGTCAAACACTGTTGTTTTGCATTGAAATACAAATCCCACATTTACAGATTCCAAAATCCTAAACTGTAATGTAAGTCTTAATATTTACACCCCCAACATTTACATACAGCAGTGAAGGTAATGAAAATGACAGACTATGTGGAGAAATGTGTTGTTAAAAAGATGTTGCCAATTTTTATACTCTTTCCTCAGAACCAAACTGTCAATGAACATTGTTGATGTTCATCTTTAAATGGCACAGCACCAGAAAGTAACTGCTAAGCTGGAATGGACGGCCAACTTCAGCCCATACATCCTTAATTTAAAGTTGTAAGTTTGCTCGGCGCATTTCCTTTCAGACAGTTTCTCAAATATTTGATAATACTGACAGTGAAGGGACTGAACAGAGGGACAGTTCCACCTTTATTAGTGTCACAACCCTAACAGCAACCTGTAAGTAGCAGGTTTGATTTTTTTATTTTATCCAATTTTAAAAGCACATTAATAGTAGACCATCCTGAAATAAAAGTTTAATTTACTTTGTGTCGTTGTCATGGTTGAAAGCAAGTAGCTAGTATAGGAAACACAAGATTAATTCATTTTCCTGTTTATGTTTGTTTCGACATGTTGCTTCTATGTAATCATCACAGTGTCAAACCAGCAAACCAGAGCAGAGCTTATCAAAGTATTAATGAACTTACCAAAAAAAATTTGTTTAGTGGAACTGGGTTTTGTTTGACAAAGCAGTTCAACTTTCTGATATCAACCTGTTATGAAGAAAAGCTAGTCACATAAAAACATGTGGAGGATTCATCAAAGAAGCAAAAAGAAATGACATGGATATATGGTAAATAAATTATTTTGTAAAGCACTTTCACCAAGTTCAATTAAACTAACCTCAAAATTAGTTGGGCAAGCCTAAAATAAAAATTCTGAGAAGGTTTAACGGAATATAAACTGTAATTTATTAGAAACCCAAATGAGCTTCTAAATCATCAGCAATGCATATATTAGTCAGTTATAGAATATAGTTAAGGGGTATAAAAATATATGTATAAACTTTTCTTCTAATACAAGAAATACTGTTTTTACCGCATTTATCATAATAGTACACAGTGTTCAACAAGCAAAAAGGAAATGAATGGTTTGGGTGTTGACCTTATATAGTAGTGTACTGTCTAAACAGTTTTTTCATTCTAAACAAAACAATAGTTTTAAGATTCCTTGTATTTTTTACATAAAAAATACATCTATTTCTTAAATAAAAAACATCACCTTTTCTCCTTTCAAATATAAAACTGATTGAAAGTGTAGAGTCTGCTCTTTTGACAGAATTTCAATGCTTATTTCAACAAGGTGTGAGAAACCATGTAAAACTGCAACACATTGATGCTGCCATCAGCATTTCCGGCAACTTACGGTAATCGTTAATGGGGTTGACTTTCCACTGAAGAGCTTAATCTGATTTGAGTGTTTTCTATCTTACTACAGGATGTGTGTGAAAACTGGAGGTGTAGGTGTGCATCAGTGTAGCATGTGAGAAGGCAAGATCACTCAGACCAGTTATATTTAATGATGGGTCCGAAACCCATACGCTCCCCCACACATCCAGCTCACGCATGCACAGGACAGGACAAGTAGCCCCAGACTGAATGGCAGATGATAACATCGTGGCAAACATACATCCTGCACTGTTTCATGCAGAACAAACAAGTCAAGACCTGAGACCTCTAGGTTTTTAGAAATCATAGGACTATACAAATACACACATCCTAACTCAATCTCACAAAATATTTGTAACAATTATGACAAGCGAGAGTAATTTTGTTGAATATTATATTAAAATTAATTAAGAAAAGCCATGGGGCCTTCGCCTTACCATGTGTGCCTAAGGAGAATGCGCCAAATGTTCATAAACATATTAGCAGCATAATTCCAAGTTTAACTTTCAAATAGTTGTTATCTCTAGCTTGTAAACATGAACATGGCACAGTCCATATTTTGCCTTTGTGCACCACTACAACATACTACACTGCAGCGGCCTTTCCTTTTTATATTTTATATTCAACACTTAGAATTAACTCCTTTTATCTCCTTATTTTGTCATAAAATAACGAATGAAGCAGCTTATCAGTCAACAGTGCAATTACTTTTGAGCCTGTAGAAACCAAGAGACTATTCCTAAACAGAATCACTAAAATCTGAACCTAAACCCGAACCTGAACATTCAGGGTTAGCATTCAGAGTGCTTAGAAAGAGAGATCTACTCGACCTCAATCCAGGCTAATCACAAGGCAGCTCGCAGGTCAGTGAGCAGGCCTTTGTGAGTGAAGTAGACGCGGCTCATGGCAGAGCAAACTTCTCTGGAGGTTTCTTGGCTCGTTCTTCTGTAGATGGATCTGTTTGTCTGAACAAAAGAAAAGCCATTTCATCACTCCTGACACTTACTTTTACTAAAGTGTCCAGCTGGGTTATATTGCCACATCTAACTTAGCTGGTTAGTTAACTACTGTTTGCAGCTGTCTTAACATTTCAAAGTGGTTGATATAGTGGGTCATACTGCTGCCCTCCATGCTGTAGTCTTGGGTTCAATTCCTCCCGTACACTATACCATTAGGAATCCTTGAGCAAGAGTAACACTACCTTCATCTATCTGTGTAAATGTAAACTGTAAGTCACTCTGGATACGACTGTCATCCTAATGAGCTAATGGGCTCAAACTCTACCTCAGAAAATAATAGAATAATAGAAAATAAAACATCAACATGTCAATAAAATGTCTTAGTTTAACCATATTGTTCATATCTCCAGACTTTTGCCATTTCATATAAGCTCATACCTACCTTTTCAAATGAGTTGACCTCCACAAATTCCTACATATTAGCAAGACAGTGCTAACATCCTTAGTCGTCCTTCTTGCTCAATATCCGATATTTCTCTACAGGCCGAAAATTAGTTTGCAATATTTGTATTGATGTAAAATATTGCTTTTATTTGAATAAACTGTCGTTTTCTTTTACTTTAACTTATTTGACCTGAAAAAAGACAATTAAACTGTCTTTTACTATATTTGTAATACATTTTGTTTTAAGTTGGATTTCCATTTTTTAAAAAAAAAAACCTTATTACATTATACATCAATGTGAGATGTAATCACAAAGCTGTATCTAGGATTATGACTATATGCTGGTTAAACTTCTCCAGTGTCACCACAGAATCAGTTTCTGATAGGTCAGAGGGAGTGCTCTCACAACCAGTGAGATAGGTGTAGTAAGTACATATACAGGAAGCAAGTTAGTTTCAGTTAGTTCAGGTTTATTGCCCAGAAGTTAAACGTACAAATACAACACTGTGCAGTAGAATAGTGGTGTTCAGGTATAATTGCATTTGTGAATCCTTACTAGAGTTCATGTCCTGAGGTCAGCTATCTAAATTCTGAGAAGGTACTTGCTCTGATACAAGGCCTGGAATGAGAGAACTGTTGCTAGACAGACAGAGAGAGAGAGAGAGAGAGAGAGAGAGAGAGAGAGAGACAGACAGAAAAAAAAGCCAAGAGATGTTTTTTTAGATACTGTGGGTTTAATCCCTCACATCTGATTAGGAAGAGGCATTAGTGAGGGAGGATGTCATTTTTAGATGAGTGAAAGCTAATTACAATACATTACACTGTAAGAAAACTCTTTGTCTTCTACACAAGAGCTATTGTCTTTAGTTAATTATGTGCCAGCTTTCTGAGGTAACATTAAGACTGAGGTAAAACTTTTCTTTGCGAATGAAAGCAAATATGTCGCTCTACAGCCTTGTTTACTGTAGTATTTATTACGCTATATTAAGATTTATGCTTTATTAAGCTGACCTGCTTCAAGAGTCAAAAAAAGTAACAAACTGGAAACGTGCAAAAGGTTCATAGCAGGACAGAACTAGAACTACAGTTCAGTGATTCTGTTTAAATTAAATTGAAAACTGTATCTACATTGATATATTTGAATAAAGAGAGTTCAGTATATATAATTGACATACCATAAACTGTTACATAACAGTTTTGCCTCATTTACATTGATGCCCCCAAAGTTACAATTTACATCAACAAATGGAGCAACAGCGAATGGCAGACTATGTGGAGAAATCTACTGTTCCAGGCTGTGAAGGTGATGTTGATACCATTTCCAAAAACCAAAGCTGTCAGCAGACATGAGCAGACGATGATTAACTGAAACTGAAGTTGAAATCCTATTCATCAGCTTTTCAATCAAATATTCTGTTCCACCTTAAAAGCTGCAACTTGTATAAGTACCAGAAAGTAACTGTGGCATCATTAAACCTGGAGCGGAAAATTAGCAACACAACTGGCGAATAATAACAAGCAGCATTCGCTCAGCGTTTTACATTTAAGAGACTGGAGACAGTTCCAACACCATCTTTGTGTTTTGAGATCAAAAGGCAAATAGCTGATACAGGTAATGCTGGCTATTAGCAAGCCTCTATCAACTACCATAACTAACCAGTATGAGGACCGAGATTATTTATATGAGGTTCTTTTTTTTTCCAGTCTGTGTCTATTTTGCTAAAACATGTTGTTTTTGTGTGATTATTGGAGTGTCTCACAGTAAAATCATCAGACTATTCATGAACTTACCAAAAAAAGAGAAAACTAACACACCTTCACTGTCCACATCAGAGGACAAGGATAAACACTGAATAAATGGATTCTATGGCAACTTAATGTTTGTCTTTGCAAAAAAGTAAAAATAGCAACAAGCTGGCAACGAAAAAGGCTCATATGAGAAAGGCTTATAGCAAAACAGTTGATCGGTTTATATTGCAAAATCCATTAAAAATGGATGTGTTGCAACATGAATAATAGTTTTGGCAATGAATGGAACTGTGTTGGTTCAGTAGTACACAAAAACATTTCAAATCATTTTTTATACTGTAGCATTTTTGTATTGAAGTATAAACCACTGTATCACATCATTAGCCACTAGACTTAATACAGTAATTTGTAAGATGGCGTAACCTTCTTAATCCATGAATCTACAGTGCTAACCACATATAACCAGAAAATGCATAATTTCTCCTCCTCCCTCTAATGTTCTAGAAGAAACACTGCAAGTTCAGCAAGATTCAGTGTTTTTTAAAAGACAACACAGAGCAGCCATCCAGAACAGAGATGATTAACATATACCAATCCTAAAGGCACAGTAACTAAAAGAAATGGCATGTTCTCAGTTGATGCGTGTATAAAAAATATATTAAGTAAAAAATTTCCTTCTGGCATGATGGCACAGACCAACATGATAATCCACAACTCATAGTCCATAGTCTTTAACGACACCAAATCGCCATGCAAATGCACCAGAGTACAATTTAACTGGGATTATGTAACTTTAAAAATGCTCTACTCTTGAAGCGCATGCCTGCTGCACATGATGTCTGTGTGATGCCCATGTGTGTGTGTCTAGTGTGTGTGTGTGTGAGACAGTGGGAGAGAGAGAAGAGGCCAGGCAGTGGAAAATGACTGACTGCACTGTCCCTTAAGGCTGTCTCAGTGACTATGTGCAAAGGTGAATGGACTTCATCCAAAAGCTCCACCCCGCTCTTCAAATTTTGCTCAGATCAGATCACCAAGTCCAGCCAGTCAGCATGATCCTTCTTTTTCAGTGCAGTTCATTTATCTGACATTTCAGCGTTGTCATAGTTTTTCTTTTTAACTTTGTTTTTCCTCTTTTGTCTGTCCCGGGACTGAAGATTGAATTTGAATTTGAAATTGAATTTTGGTGATTGTTAAATTATAGTCTTAAACTGTTTACAGGTCCTTCAGTTTCATTTATATTGTGCCTCACAATGCACCACACAGTTTTAATGGAAGGGCAGGTCTGGATGGAGGGCAGGGTAGTCTAGTGCCCACTTTCTTTGAACACTCTCTGGTGGCTTGGTGTTGTGGTAAGCTTGAACAGTCCTGAAAAAGATCTAGAGAGCAGCATATTATGCTCCAAAATGTGTATGTACAGTACCTTTCACACTTAATGGTACACTTACAACTGGCGAACTGTCCATGGTGTACCCTGCCTTCGCCTGATGACTCCGGGATTGGCTCCAGCCCCCCCGTGATCCCGACAGCGGCAGATAATGGATGAATGGATGGATGGATGGTACATTTACAGATTTCCATTGCCATGAGCACTAATACGTATAACACTTTACCACAACAGAGGACAGTGTCTATTGAACTCGGTGCTCTATGGGGCATCATTTCTATCTCTTCTTTTTTTGCGGCCCAGTGTGGATTCCTACTGAGCGTGGGCAGGAAACTCACGAAAGTCTGTTTGTTTTGCAGCCAGGCATTCAAGACCAGACTCCTGTCCTTTTAAATGGGGATAGATCAAAAACTCAAAACTGAGGGTTAAATTACCATTTCAAAAGCATATTTGAAATCACTGATAAAATCTGACAAAAACCTCATAAATGGTCTGTAACGTTTGGCTCAATAACAAAAAATGTGGATTTTCTACTTGTCTGGCTATTGTGCTTGCACAGATCTCTACAGCGAGAGGAGCTTTCTCTGCTGGCGCCACAGTATCGTCGACTCTTCTCTGCTCACAGCATAACCAACAAGCTGACCTCCCTATAAACAGATGTCATTGTTCAGCGTTGCAGACTTCCCCATTCTTTATTTCAACCAGTGACCGGTCTCCTCATTTATTACATCTCTGGTTCTCATTCAACTGGATTCTGCAGTGGATTCTGGTGACATACCACCAAAATTATTATTTATTTACATTTTGTTGATCATTTTAGTTACATTTGAAATGCTGTAAAATAAAATTCTTACATTTTGCTTCTTTAAAGGACAGGCCTTGCCTGGTTGCCTGTTTTAGGTATTTATGGACACTGGACAGTCCTCAGTTATATCTGTCCCAATGTTTTGCAATGTGTTGCACGCATGAAGTTTATTTTAAAAACTGTGACATTGATATGCTAAATATATTCAAGAATCTCATACTGTTTTCATGTACATACAGAGCAAAAGAGATTTAAAAATCATTGCATTCTGTTTTTATTAACATTTACAATTTCCAAAATTTTTGAAATTGATATTTGTGTTTACAAGAGAGTCTGATAAGACATTTTAGCGATTTAAAGTTAATTACCAATTTCAGTTCCAATTTATTTTAGAATAATCAAATTAATTTTAGTGCAGACTATCATTTTGGTATGATCTGTCGTTTCCGTGTGATCTCCTGTTTTTAAATAATCTCTTATTTCAGACCTTTCATGGTTTCCAGACACCAGCTCGCTGCTGCTGACAAGTCTAGCATGCGTGATTAGCCTCACTGGCCTTGAGTTCAGTATTATCCATAAAGAAGGCAGAGTTGTAGCTGTGCTCAACCTCAACAGGCCTTGCGTCTTCACTTTTCACAAGCCTGAGCTCCCCGGCTTGCATATGTCAATAGTCATATGTCAATTTTATCCCTAACACTTAGAGATAACACCTTAAATTTAGGACTTATTATGCAGTAATTACTTATTATTTGGTATCTACTACAAACCTACTATACGCTGCACATGTATGAGGGTGAGGAATTGAAGTGTAATTTTGTAGTTTGTGGGGCGAAAGAGAACCACATTTTTTTCCCGTAATGCTAGAAACTCTGTACAGAAT
This sequence comes from Megaleporinus macrocephalus, assembly GCA_021613375.1. Taxonomy (NCBI): domain Eukaryota; kingdom Metazoa; phylum Chordata; class Actinopteri; order Characiformes; family Anostomidae; genus Megaleporinus; species Megaleporinus macrocephalus. Next base: position 16,944,716 of record CM038728.1, read on the forward strand.
ATGTAGATTTATATTTCTCTTGTCTGAACACTGACATGTTATTTTTTTCTACGTTTAGTACAGAGCTGGACAATTCTCAAAATTGAATACATCCTATCGCTATTTAGAAACACTGACATGGGGCGGGGCAGTGGGAGGGGTTGTGGGAGGGTCATTTCTCCTCCCCTTCTCTCAGCAGAACAGCAGCATTAAAAGCTCGCCGTGATTGAAGACTTCCTCTGTTCAGCTTTTGTGTCCTGGGACTCGTGCTGGGGGGAAGCATTAGAGACCCATGTGGAGAGAGAGAGAAGTGTGTCTGCTTACTGTCTCCAGCAGTTTGATTAGGAGCTGAACCTGATCAAAGCCTCACATAGAGAGACAGCACTGCAGAGTTAGGAAAGAGAGGACTTAGGGCCAACTGCAATGCAAGGCTAAGAATAGAGTTCACATTTGGCTATGATTTATTGTTCTTCCAAACTATCGAGAGAGAGAAAGAGAGAAAGAGAGAGAAAGAGAGAGAGAGAGAGAGAGAGAGAGAGAGAGAAAGAGAGAGAGAGAGAGAGAGAGAGAGAGAGAGAGAAATGGAAATGAGCATTAGCCTAGGGGTGTGTAAAACAATTGTAATGAACTGGAGCTCTTCTTTAGGGATTTTAGACAGAAAGCCTGTAATATCCATCACAGCTTCTGAAAATACATAACTAACCGCATATTCGAGATACTATAAATTGGATAAATGAATAGTCCCTCGCTGTTCTGATGTGTGTTCTGATGGATTCTAATATGCGTCCTCAGGCTTTCGCTTGAAGTATGCCTACTTTGTAAGACAATGCCGCACCCTGGTGGATCTGAAACTATTAAAATGCGATTACACCTTATTTAAATGATGTCATTTGCATGTCTGGACAAAAGTAATTTATGTAAATAATAGGGATTAAAAGTATGTTCCAGTGGCACCATTACTCCAGTAAAGGGGTGCTGGGAAAGAGAGTCATAGGTTAGTAGGCTTCACAGTATTTTAAAGCTGTGTGTGTGTGTGGGTGTGTAATGGCCATGTGTAAGTTGTTTGTGGGGACCAAATTTCCCCCAAAATGATGGAAAACATGAATACAAGACGTTTGGCTGGTCCCCATGATGTCCCTTCTTATGCTGCTGAAAAAAAAATCGTTCCATTTGGTTTTTGAGGTTATGTGATGAGTTATGTGTAGCTTAGCAGCATTTGGCTACAAATATACAGAAGTTAATTAAAATGTCCCACAACAATAGCAATAGAAACTAGCACTTTGTGTATTGTAATAGCTCTTTGAGGGGACCACATGTTCCCAAAACACTGGAAAACCTGATCAGTTTGCCATTGTGGGGACATTTGTGAGGAAAAAATGCCACAGAAACATAATTATTTTTCAGTTCCTCTGGTTACGGTCAGCGTTGGGTTAGATTTGCCAGGTGTCAGATTTTTCAGTCTGACATTCTGGTTCTAAGCCTTGTTGTCAATAAGGAATCGAAATATGACTATTTGCTATTTGCAAGCTTAGACTGCTGCACACTGAACTGACATCAGAAGACTGGCTACCTCATCAAAACACCCCACACGTCCCAGCAAGTTAGTAAAGGTTTGTCCCAGTCTGTCTGTCTTTGCCACTAGCTGAAATCGGGTAGCCCTACTTGAGTATTTCAGTATTTTGCTCCAATCAGAAACCAACTCACAATAGTAGTGCAAACTTTTATCATGTTTATTGTCTAGTGGCTCCTTGAAGGACTAAATGTCTCCAAAATGACAAAACACCTTAATAGTCTAGCACTGTGGGGATGTTTGGGTCTTCAGTATGAAGACAAAAATGCTTGTTTAAAGAACATTCTACTTGTTTTGTTTATTTATTTATTTATTTATTGTTCCTCAGGTTATGGTTAACATTGAGTTAGATTTGCCACGTGTCCAATTTTTGACCAGACAGTCTGCTTAGTTCATTCATCTGGATTTTAAAATTTTAAAAGGTCTCAATCTAAATACACTTCAGTAAGGATTCAAAGATATGACTCTTGCTATTTGCAACCTAACACTGCTGCACACGGAGCTGCCATCGGAAGTGTACTACTTTACCAAAATACCAAAGACATAACAGCAAGGTTTGTTCGGATTTGTCTTATCTGAAACCTGGAAACCCTGGTTGAGTATTAAGCATTCAGCATTTATGTAGAATTACTCCAAAGTGAACTGAAAGAACCCATAAAGACAGCAATATAAACTTGCATCATGTTTATTGTCAGATAGCTGTTTGTGTTGGCCAAATGTGCCCAAACTGATGAAATACTTGAATATTCTTACTTTATAGAGACATTTTGTTGGTTTCCATAGGAAAAATGCTTTTATTAAAAAAAGACAGAAAATACCTTTGCTTCTAGAGGACAGTCAGCACTGAGTTAGTTTTAGCACAGCAGCAATACACACCTATTGTGAGTTTTGTGTTTGGTCCCTGTGGTGGCAAAAATGAAGGAAAACCTGAATCATTTCACATTACAATGACATTTATCTGGTGACCATGAAGAAAAAATGATGCGGAAAAAAGAATTCCTTTTGGTTTCTGAGGTTACAGTTAGTGTTGAGTTAGGTGTTGCATAGCATAGCATACCACAGATACAATACAAACTTGCATTTTGTTTGATGTGTTAGCAATTTGTTGGGGACCAAATGACCCCAAAATTAGTTTTCCAGAAGGAAAAACGTTTTTATACATAAAAGTGGTGAGAAAATAATTCCGATTGGTTTTCGAGAACAGCCAGTATTGAGTGTATTGGTGTAGCATGGCAGCAGTTACAGCCTATTTTTAGTACTGTATTTGTTTTCTGCTAAATATATCATGCTGTATAAACCATTACAATTCATGCTGGTTTAAGCTGGTCTAGTGCTTGTTGAGTGCTGCTTTAGCTCGACACTTAGCCTCATCATGCTGATTGACCAGCATACCAGCATAATTACATTATCCACTATCCAAGATACGTTATCCTTTATTAGCCCTTTATTAAACCCTAACCCTAACCCTAACCCTAACCCATACTGGTCTTGATTGTTTTTTCTAGTAGGGTTTGTTTTTTAAAAGGACTGAATCATTTTACATTGCAGGGACATTTGTCTGGTTCCCATAAAACATGTATATATATATAAGAAAAAAGAAAAGAAATCTGTTTGGTTTTTGAGATTATGTTAGTGTTGGGTTAGGTATACAACACATAGCAATACAAACTTGTGCCTTGTGTATTGCATGTTCACACTTTGTTGGGGCCATATGTCCCCAAAATGAGGTTTGACACTGTGGAAACAGGCTGGTCCCCAAGAGAAAAAAATGCTTTGATGCAGAAACTGCTGCTGAAAAAGAAAGATCCTTTTTGTTTCCTGTGGTTACAGTTAGCTCTGATTTAGGTGCAGCACAGCAGCATTTAGTGGCAGTCATACAGAAGGCAGTTGAAATCCCCCACAAAGACAGCAATACAAAGCTGCAGTGTGTATACTGTTTTTGTTATCTCTTTGTGGGGACCAAATGACTCCAGGATAACGGAAAATGAACTTTTATGTTAAAAAAGCAAAACAATTCAGCTGAGGTTTTTGAGGTTAAAGTTAGAGTTGGGTTAGAATTATGTAGCTACAGTAATACAGAAATCACTGTAAATACAAACTCGTGTGTGGGAGTGTCATTATAAGGTACACTACACTTTGTCCACTAGAGACAAAACTTTGTTCCAAGACGGAAAACCTTGCGAGTGTGACTAAGAGCATAACAAAACAGACAGCTGACGGGAAACCTAGTTGTAGTTTATGAACAGGGGAAGTCAGGTGATAGCAGACCAAAGACTAGACTCACATGCCTTTAAGTTCAAACAGAACAAAATGTTACGTACTCAAACAGCGTGTACACACACACACACAAGGGCCCGTGGAGCGCACATATCTGTTGCATCATATCTGCATTATGATAGATAAAAAGCAGATTTGGCTGATATCTGATCGATGTCTTTCAACATTCTGTGTTTATTGAGCTGAAGTAATTCTCCTGCTCCCTGTCCAGCCTCAGCTCCTCTCGGCCCTGCTGAAATTTCACTGTATTTCATCAGTGAGCGTATTCACTGATGCAACCCTGAATCAACCTGCTCGGCTGAGGCGGGGAAACAGAGACCCCATGTGGCCAAATGGAGGAATGCATGCAGGTGAAGAGCTAAGTACGATATGAAGAAGTGTTTCATATTAGGTTATAAGCTTTTGATATATATATATATATATATATATATATATATATATATATATATATATATATATATATATATATATATATATTTATATTCTTAATTTATATCAATTTGTATGTATATTTTAGATGCTATTTCCAACAATCACTATTACTTTATTGAGGCATCAAACTGCCTTCATTTTTTATTTAGTTAAAAAAAGATCCAACACAAATATTTTCACTGTTTTGCAGTGTGATAGTGTTTCATTTTATTTATGTGTGCAATTTTAATTAACACATCTTTTGTCATTACTCTTTTAAATCACATGGCGTGTCTTCAAAAACATAAAAAATTCAATAAATACCTTATATTTACATATACATCAGTTCATCAGTTTTAGTCCTATAAGAACTGAATGAGCAGCTAAAGCTCATTTATCAGTACTACTGAGCTTATTTTATAAAGAAAATGAGAAGATGAAATGGTACAAACTGATGAAAACATCAAAAGGGGATAGTACAGAAATAGTTGTGCATGTCAGCAGCAGACTTAACTCACACCAAACAAAGGAAATGTACATGCTGCTACATTTGTACTGGGTCGTGTAATGCAGCGACATTACTGTTCTAAAGCAGATCCCAAAACCGGTCTGCTAGCTGGAGTTAGTCCTGAACAGAGCTTAAATTTAATATATGAGGACAGAAGTGGTTTATTTCATACAAAATAATAAGAATAAATGTGCAAATCATGTTCCTATGACCAGCAATCCAAGAAGAAGTGTGCAATTAGCACTAATTCAGTGACTTTATCATGGCAGAAATGTGCAGTTTAACTAAAACAATCTGTAAAATGCACAAACATTAAAACAAAAATAAACATGTTTCTGAGAAATAGAGCCATATCTCAGATATGTCTCAGATATATCTCAAACTCTGTCACGTTAAGATCTTTTTAAAAGAGTTCCACATAGAACCTACCTCTGACAAAAAAGATTCCAAAAAACAACTCCATCTGACCTGAATCGAATCTTTTGGAAACCAAAACAGGTTCTGAGCTAAACAATCTTCTACACCCCTTTTTATAAAGCTTCTCCTACCATAACACCTGGCTCTATACCGGACCCTTTCCTCGTCAATAAAACTGTAGCCCACATCGCCTCACCCTCATCTGTTCAGTGGCTATGTATTGAGGTATGAATGGATGGCTCCCAATGCGGTTAAAGATGAGTGGACCACAGGCAGGAAAGAAAAACAGTGAAGGATCAGCATGTATGTGTGTGTGTGTTTCAGGAGTTGACGCTATTGGCTGCTGCTAGGAGTGATGCAAAGACTGAGTCTGGTCTCTGGATGAGATCCTGTGGCCTATCAAATTCAACAGCCTGAGAGAGAGAGAGAGAGAGAGAGAGAGAGAGAGAGAGAAAAGGAGAGAGAGAGAGAGAGAGATTGCATTTAAAATTTGTTACAAAAGAATTTAATATCAATTTTTAACTGATATTACAAGGAAAAAACTTTTCTTAACTTTTAATGTAAAATAATGTAACAAAGATTCAGAGTAGTTCTTTGACCTTTACTCCTGGTTTATTTGTCATGAGATGTTCACATAATGTAAGGAGCAGCTTTTGTAATAATGTAAACAAATATAAATTAAGAAAATTGTATGGTATGTATTATTGTTTTCTATTGTATTATGGTTTTTATATTGCAGATCCAGATGTGATCTTAAATCGAGAATGTTAGAGGACAACCACAACACATTTTAAGGGATGGGGATGTAGGTTTACTAGATATCCAATCCAATGGCCTCATTAAGTCAGGTGTGTTTGTTAAAACTCTCCAACTGAGAATCTATAGGTACTATGCAAGTAAGCAGGGCTGAACTCCAAAAAACTCCAATTAAAGGAGCAATATGTAAAACTTTCATTTAAAACATTCCAAAATTATGTCAAAGTCTATGTAGCATGGTGCTGAAGCTCATGTCAAATGACTATTTTAATGAATGCTACCGCCCACACCCAGCAAGAATCCACACTCAGCCACAAACAAGTAGTAGTATAAACTGAAACAAAACAAGAGTCAACATTCACGTTGCTGTCCACCGATGGAGACACTCTTGGCAAGTAAAGGAATGAATTTGATGTTGAACTGAATGTTTCTTCTAGACTGGTAAAAACTGAAAAGGGAGGAGAAGGAAGTGACTGTGTATCTGGTGATACTGTAGTCCCTAATGTTTAGAGTATGAATTTGACATTTTGACATCTTACAAATTGCTCCTTTATTAGTATAGAGGTGTTGTGTGTGCACATAATCCATTGCATGAAATAAAAATAAACATTACCTCTTGAGAGAAAAAAAAACTGTTCAGTTAGCTAACAATGGTGTTTCACTACCTAGCTTGTTTTGCCTGTGGTTCTTGTTGTACTCCACAGTTTATAAGAACCTGGAGTAAAGAAATCTGGGGTAGGTAGTGTTACCTTGCTTAAAGAAGATTTTGCTGCTATCCAGCACCAAAAGATAACAAACATCATGACAGTCTTATATGTTTTGATCATTTAGTGGAAATAAATACTTTTTCATTGACCCCCAATAAACCAATAATATTGCAATGAGTTTGTAATGAAAATATTTTAGAAAAATCACACATTAAAAACCTAATACAGCAACCCAACATTTTTTGTGTTTTAATAGATGTTACTGTAAACATCTGCACTCATGAGCTCCTACTGGTGTAGCCTTTCATGGACTTGCACACTAAAAGTGTCCCTGCTGGAGAGACTGCAAAAGTTAAATGAGTGATTTCTACACGTAAAGCCTGCACGAGTTGAATATAGTAAATAGAGATGTTTTCCTCTGGAATTCTCTACTTCTTAAAGTTTCAATCTCTTTAACTGGATTGTTGTTTTAATGCAGAAAGCTGCACTGCAAGCTGAGGTTCTATAGCACGTCTGCATTTATTTTTGGTTCTATGCACTCAAGTGTAAAGTAAACTAGAAGAAAGAGAAGGCACGTGTGGTATGTAAAGATAGTATTAGCATACTTTCTGTAATGTGGAACCATGCTGTTTACATTAGCCCTCTGTAATTCTCTGACAATTCTATAACAACACCCTGTTTATTGCGATTATTGTCTTTCATATCCACTTAGTTGTCATTCATATCCAGTTACATCACCCTATTACCTAGGCCTGCTGTGTATGTGTGTGTTCTTACCTTGCCCATATCCATAACAAGGATGCGATCACACTCCAGCACAGTGTTGATGCGGTGGGCTATGGTCAGCATGGTGCAGTGCTGGAAGGCATCTCTGATTGTGTGCTGAATCAGACTGTCTGTCTCAGAGTCTATAGACGCTGTTGCCTCATCTAACAGAATGATCTATACAGCAACAAACATTTCACATTCAGATAAGCAAGTCTGCAGGTAGAAGCATACAAGAGTAAAAAAGTGTGTTCGGCCTTACTTTAGAATTGCGGAGGAGTGCTCTGGCCATGCATATGAGCTGCCTCTCTCCTACAGAGAAATTCTCTCCGTTCTCCACTACTGTTGATTCCAGCTTGTCTGGCAACTTAGAGATCTATGAAAGATATTGCGAGAGAGTCAGAGCTACTGTTGTATCCTAGAACACGCTGACTGCAGCAGGGCAGATCATTTAAACTGAATACTAAGTTGCCTTACAGTTTCTTTCATATAGGTTTTCTCCAGAGCCATCCAGATCTCCTCATCTGAGTAGTTATCAAAGGGGTCGAGGTTATATCTTCATCAGAGAAAGACAAACACATACACACATTTATAAACTTAAAGTGGTACTTCTCTTGGTGGCCTTATATTGCATTCCTAGAGTTTACACTAAAGTTCGCTTGTGAAAGTTGAGAGGTGGGAGGTTACCTGACTGTGCCAATGAAGAGGACTGGATCCTGGGGGATGATTGACAGCTGACTGCGCAGGTCCTGCAGGCCAATAGTGCTGGTGTCCACATTGTCAATCAAAACAGTACCTCCTGCTGGCTCCACCAGCCGGAACAGAGCCACGCCCAGGGAAGACTTACCTGCCCCACAGGCACATTAGATTTTTTAATATATTTTCTGTTTAATTCTTACTAATTTGTTTAATAATTTCTTTGGAATGATTCCCTTGGATTATTCCAAAGATGTTGTAACATGCGTTCCCTAAATGTGGTGGATCGTCTCTCACCTGATCCTGTGCGTCCAACAATGCCAAGCTTCTCCCGTGGCTGGATTGCAAGATCGAGGTGGTCAAGCACTATAGGTGTGCCCTCTCTATATCTCATGCTATAGTCTTTAAAGGTGATAGCGCCCTCCTGTGGCCAGCCAGAAGGGATGCTGACGCCTTTTACTCTCCGTGGTGCCTCGGACACACAGTCCTGAAAAAGAATTAGTTTATAGAACTGACCAGACTCTTAGAATGCCAATGATGATTCTACAACTAAAGGGAGACCAACAAGCACAAAAACATTCGTACAGTCTCTGAAACCCTTAAACTCTTAACGAGACAATTTAATTAATGGGTCTCTCACCGTGATGTACTCCAGCAGTCTTTCCACTGAGGTGAACTTAGCCTCCACTTCAGTAGAGAGCCTGACAACGTACTGCAACATGCCTGTCAACTGCAGTAACAACAAATACAGCACACTAAACAATGCTAGCTTATACAGATTCACATTGCACACAACTAGGCCCACACAAAATACTGTCCTGTAATTACATTGCACTGGACAGTGAGATGGCACAGCCTTTATATTGCACAGTATAAAACACATAGGTGAACACTTGACAATGATTAAAGGTTGGCCTGATAATTTTTTTACCAACACTCATCTAGAACAGTCAGTATGATCTTTGATAATGAGCAAGATTCTCACACCAAAGTAAAGACACGCTGACCGGTTAGAGAGTTCATCTGCATTTTGTGGCCTATCAGTAGAGCTAAACTAATATTGTGAGTCTACTCATAACCCACGTCATATACAAGGAAAGACATAACACCAAATATTACCAAGAACAACTACATAATGCTTAATTAACTCATTTCGTTGACACGGTTCAAGCTAATTAAAGCGTATAAGAGAGGCCGAGTGGCTGAGTGTGTGTATGCACGCTCAGGGCTGGGAGGCAACTTTCAAAATGTTCTGATTAACGAATTTCTAATTACCTGATAAAACTGTTATCTGAAACACAATCTTAAGTGTTATACAATCACTTTGAATGAACTTGCATTTAAAGGCAGTTAATCTATATCAAGCTACCGGTTAACGAAGGTCATGTAACACATTTTTCTGATATTTGCAATTTCACTTTGTGTTTAAATAAAGTGTGCTGTTTAAAAATAAGACATTTAATGCTTTTACTCTGTTAAAATTAATTTTTACTAAAAGGGCCAAACTATTGTTTTTTGAGCAATGACTGAGGGTTCGGTATTGTGTATATAAGTACCTGTTTCTTAAGTTTCCAAAAACAGATTCTAAGACCACAATTCTTGCTGTAAAATGCCTCAAATACACGTATACAATGGCATTCAACAACTGAATTCCACACTAATGCAAGAAGTTATTAAAGGGGGGGCTATTATGCTCATTTTCAATGTTTATAATTGATACTGTATATTTGTCTTACTAAGCCCAGTTGGCTCTGAGGTTGCTCAGTTTGCCGACTCTGTTTTGATTGGTCAGCTTCCACAGCGACATCCTACCACCTAAGTTTGCCTCCGCACTACTGTGGCTATTATTACATTGATGTCAGTGCTGCTGTATCAGTTAAAGCCAGAGTCCGATCTGTAAGTCAGGAAGTAGAAGTTCCACCTCTATGTTTTTACCATGCGTTGAGTGAGTATATGCCAAGCTTGCCAGTAGGCAGGCAATAAAGATGATTTTACGACATAACATCACCTTGAAACCGATTAAAAGGGCTGGAATTCCAACGAGTCATTTCAGGCTACTGAGAAAAGTGGTATCTATGGGAGAGTTTTTCTCTCTGACTTTGCAGACCGTTTTCATGCGCAAAAAGCTACGTAACATACTGAAAGACGGTAAAAAACTGGAAAAGCAAACTAGGTTACACACTGTATCATGGAACACTCTTTAACATTATGTTTCTTCTAGCATTTATTCATTATTAATTTAGCATTTTCTGCTGTTTTCGGCTTCGAACTATACCTGGTACAAAAGCAGTGCCTACACTGCCTACAATTGCCTACACTGACGCACTGTTTATTGTGATTATAATAAATAATAACTTTAATTATACCATTATGCACTTTATCTTATTAAATGTTACTTAAACATACTGCATGGCTTATTGCTTTGGGTTTGAAAAGGTGGTGTTTACGGCATAGGAGATGCAAATGTGTGTAGGTGGTCATGTTTCACCTGTATAGTATAAGAGAGGGCCAGACCCTTGAGTGCAGGGTTGATTGCGTCATTGGGAATGAGCACTACGAGCAGCGCCACCAGCAAGGCAACAGTGGCGGACAAGAAGTCCAACCAGAAGGACAGCCAACGTGTTCCACAGTTAAACAGCAGGAAGTGATTGGCATTGTGGTCACTTATCTCCTTAAACCTGTCAAGCAAACAAAGACACCCACACATGTTTACACACACAAAATACAAAATACACACACAAAATCTGAGATAATAAATCTAGATAAATACACTAATTTTACAGGGCTCCTATGCAAGTGTTCATTGACTTTCAGTGACTTGATGTTTGTTTAGTGTGACACACAACATTAATTTGCTGTCATAGGTAGGAAGAGCATTAAGCTTGTATGAGCTACTTTTTTATCTAGACTATTTGTAAAGCTGTCTTGTTATTGTAGATTTGTGTGAATTTTTTTACACCTGTAATATTATGGCTTCATTATTTCATCGTAGACAGCTTGTACTTCTATATGCAGCTATAGTAAATCTGCCATTAACTTTAAATGTATTGTGAGCACATATCCTGGTTGGCACATTTTGCATAGTGACTATTTGTACAGCCCTCAGTGTTGTACTATGTTGTGGTGTTGTTTGTATTGTTTGTGGAATCCTAATTTTATTTTCCATCAACATCGTCAACACTGTGGTTGTAGATTTAATATTTTTTGTATGTGGCGTATGTGTATTTTTTTTTGTCTGTTACAACTTATTTAATTTTAGTGTTGAAAACTAAACACTGTGATGCATATCTCATATCCTAAATAAGTCTAAACATATGATTATATAATATTTTTGCCATATCGCCCAGCCCTAACAGGTATGTTTAAATTTCTTGGGTTTTTTTGGAGTCTTACTGTTGAATGTACTGTGATTTCTTGTCATAGGCATGGATGGTGCTGAGGCCCTGGATGATGGAAGTGGTGAGGGAGATCCAAGGAGAACGGCTCACATTTTCTGTTCGCTTCATTTCTCGAATACTTCTCTGGAAAATACTAAAACCATGGAATGCAGCATAACATTAATATGTGATGCATATGGTGTAGCATCGATATGTCTTGAAGTATCGTAATATAATATATTCATATATAAGATGTGTTGGTGGTGGATTTTAACAAACATAGTCAATGTCCTAGCACACTGAGGAGAAGAACAACCAAAACCATCTCTAAAAATGTCAATAAACAAGAAACTCTTGCTAATTTTTACTGTATTAATTTATTAGTATTGTAGTGTGACTGGGCTGGACTATGTTACAGCATTAAAGCAGGATCTGATCACTCTGCCTCATCAGTGCACAACTTAAGGCCATTTTCATCACCAGGTGGCACTGTTCATCCAAAATCCATACCTTGCTTCTATCTGCTGGAGAGGACGGCTACACTATTTTATAAAAAAGATCAAAACATCTTCTAAAAACAACACTTGAAACTCACTACAGGATGACGGAAAAGATGGCCCCTAAGATGGCCACTGCGATGAGGAGATATGGAAAGACGAGGCACACAGTCAGGATGGTGTAGGTGACCATTAGACAGAACTGCAGGAAGTTCTCCATGTTGAACGGCAGGACTGCGTCTATCTCATCCTGGTCCTTGCTGAAGCGATTCACCATACGGCCAGTAGGGGTTGTGTCAAAGAAACTCATGGGACTGGCCAGGATCTAATGAGCAGAGGTCAATCATTACTACACAATGCCAGTGGTAATCTACTGCAATCCTGAGGACCACAGTCTGACACACCTGCTTACTGAATAATTATTAAGTCAATTATGAGCTTAGTCAGGTGTGTTCAAGCAGAGCAAAGTCTCCAGGACTGAGATTCCAATGCACTTCACTATGACACTTTGTATTGCTTTCTCATTGTCAATCCAGGCTAATTTAAAGACCCGAGTAGATAAGAACACAGCATCTGGTTTGAAATTCTGTCAGTCTAAGTGCTGCAGGACTCACCCTCTTGAACATGGTGTCATGAAGTTTTGAGGAGGCGTGCAGCGTGACTTTAGTAAAGGCATAGCCCCTGGCAACACTCAGCACTAACATGACAATTACAGTAAGTCCGTAAATCATTTGATAGAACTCCAGATCTGGGTTTTCAGAAATGTTTCCAGAATTGGTGTTATTCTATAAGAGAGAGAGAGAGAGAGAGAGAGAGAGAGAGAGATGGTCAAATGGGTTAAGACTGCTAAAATGTCATAAAGTGACCTAAAGAATCCATTCAAACCATATACCAATAATACAAATAATAATTCCTCACAGTTATTTAGCACATTTCCCATATTTATGTTTTTTTGTGTTAAAATTACAGTTCATAGGACAACTAAGCTGTAAAACCAGCCCATATTCAATTAACTATTTTTGTGATGTCATGACAAATATCTAATTTGCATATTCAATTTGTCCGCCCTATTCTTTTTACTGAATATGATGCAATACCAGGCATCTAGATGTATTTTGTCTATTTCAGCAAAGTAAAAGTAGAGAATGGGCCCTTCAACTGCTACTGTATCCACACAAAAACATTTGTGCATTCTTGTGGTGTGTATTTTTTGAAGCGATACTGTCAGAGACTGCTCTTCATGTGTTTGATTTCCAGTCTAAACAGTAATTAAGTAATTGAGTTCCTCATTTAAAGAGATATTTCTAGGAGGAACAGATATAAGATAATGCATGTCCATAAGAAAAGAGAGGTCAAATGAAAACACTGCTAACAACCTTATCTGGTTGACCACCAAAACTGTCACTATCAAATAAACAGCACTTTAAACTTGGAGAGAGAGCAGAAAACTAAGCTCTACTTTGTGAGAAGGATACTCTGGTGGTGTGGGTCTGAAACAACGTGTAGCTCTCAACAAGCCAAGTGCAAGAAATAATAAACAGGCAGAAACAATGCAGATGAAACAGCAGTGACATTTTTGACACATTTTTGAATAAAAAGACATCTTTATTTGAGGTCAAGGTTAGTTAAGTTCAGCAGTGTTTAGCTATGGTAACATGGGCCAGTGGAAAATCTCTTATAAAAACAGTAATAGAAGATTGTGTGCTTACACCAGAACCTTGGTCTAGCCAGTAACTGAGCCACCAGTTGCTAAAGGCAGTGGATCCCACCAGCAGGACAAAGATCAGTATGACCAAGAGCAACAGAAAGTAACCTAAAACGTGTGAGAGAGAATAACATCAAGAGATGAACGGGGAAGGAAAAGGAGGGCAAAAGAGTGTGTGAGTGAGTGAGTGAGTTACCTCCAGCAGCCATGCAGTACCGGTGATAAGTTCTCAGGGTGACCGATCCTTCCTGAGACACCTCCTTTGTGACCAGCTGATCGTTGCCCTCTAAAGCCCAAATACGCACCATTTAAATGAATATCAGATATGACTCCATGGTCAAATATCATAGACACAAATGTCATTAAGAAGAATCAAGTCTCTTCAAATAAAACCTACAAAACCTTTTGTTTCCATGGCCTCGTTTGCAGAGTCATCCGGTTTGATCTTTTCATCAGACATGTCAAAAGCTGGAGAAAACAACAGTTAAAAACAGTTAAATCTGAAATTAGTACAATCTTTCAATTAGTAATCTAAAAAATCCATTAAGATGCAAGCCTATAACCTGGGTTCACGATTCCATTATCTTTGGAGTCATTCTGGCCCTGCTTTTTTTGCTCGCTGGGATCAGAAGAATTTGTGGAGGATTCCTCTTTTTTCTCCTAGGAAACAACGATGGAACAAAATTTGCTTTGGATGGTTGAACTGCTTTGTTCTATTCTTAAAATTAGACCAAATGGAACTACACACGATCTTGTAAACATTAACCAACCAGAAAACCAATTTCCGTAAACAAAACTATACTGGTATAGACAATGTATTTCCAAGCCCTGGACAAAATGCACACAGAAATTAACATGCTGAAGTTAACAAAGAGAGAAAGCTTTGTTACATTTTTTTGTTCGAGCTGGAAGTTGTTGATGAGTTGAGCATATCGACCCTTTACTTTCATCAAAGCTTTGTGCGTTCCTGCTTCCTTAATCTTTCCATTCTCCAACAGCAAGACCTCATCACAGAACTCCAAGTACTGCAGAGAGATAGAGAGAGAGGGTGAAAGTGAGTAGAGGCCACAGAATGAAAATCATTTCAGGTCAACAGCCTTGAACTCTTTATTGACAGTGACACACAGAAGTGATTGTAGTCACTTGGACGGAACTCTCAAACTGGGTAAAACAGTTACCAATGTGCTGGATTAGCATGACTCAATAAAAAAAATGTTTACACTGACTGTGCTTTTTTCCCTTCCACCACTGACCCGTAGATGAACCTGTCACCACTGACCATTCATAATATTTCAATAGACAAAAACAAAGTATTTATCAGTGCTAAGGTGACCTGTCAAACCCTGAAACCATCAGTTACCTCACTAAGCCAATTACTTATTCAATTAGCATATAATAGTTGTTAATACATAATAGTAGCATGTTGTATAGTTTGAAATACATAACATTTGTTAAAGCCAAACTATGTACGTATGTTTCTGTATGAAATACATCAACTGAAAAAAACCTTTTGTAAACCTTAGGTTATTTTAATTTTGGTTATAGTGGATATATCTGATGATTAAGAGCGTGTTAGAGGAGCATTCAAAGAGAACTTAGTCAAAATTGAAGCAGGACATAAGGATCTCAGTGAATTATCTACTATTGTCGTCATATCCTTAATTTAATCTTCATCATCTCTAATATAATCATATATTTAATATAATGTTGATTTTGCATTTGACACCTAAAAAACAAGCCAGATCATCTTTTTGAGCCTGTGCATATGACTAAAGACTTAAAGACATAGTCTAAAAACTAAAATCCGAACCAGCATTCTGACTTGTTAATTACTATTTCAGGCTTTACAAGGTGACTCCCAGCAGCTCAAAGACATATTTTATATATGTTCAGCAAATTTACAAGCCAATGTCAGGTCAGTAGCAATGGATGGTTAAGCCAGGAAGACAAACATAAAACATAGGCTCTATTAGTATCACAACATTAGACAACAGGCAGTACAGCATTAAGCTTTTTTATAGTAGTACTATATTTTTGGGCCTGACATCTCCAGTTATTTTATTTTGTTCATAACAACACTTTATATTCAGTAACTACAAGAAACGTATGCATTTTATTTGGTTTTCAATGTAGTTTTTAATATTTTTTGTTATTTATTACTATTAAAGAAGTGAGAATCGGAAGTTAATTTTCTTTTTAATATTCTAAAACAAAAGAGGCTTCTAAAGCATGAAAGACTGAGGGTATAGAACAATAGTGTATGTGGAACTTGGGTGATGGTGAGCAGTGTAGAAAACAGAACATAGCCGTCCTTGATTCGTTTTTTTACCTGGAGCTGATGTGTGACCAGAATGACAGACTTGCCCTTCAGCTCTTTTTTGATACACTCCTCAAAAATATGCTTTCCTACATGGGCGTCAACTGCAGAGAGAGGGTCGTCCAATAAGAAAATGTCCCTGTTGGAGTAGACCGCTCTTGCTAGACTGACCCTCTGCTTCTGACCACCAGACAGGTTCAGACCACGCTCTCCAATCTGCCCACACACAGGTATAACAGCACTTAAACATATGTTGTTCATATATAAACACACACAAGGACGACAATACAACCTGAGAATCTAAAGACCTGTTTACACAATGCATCAACACATGGTTTTCCTTGAATGCCAGGGGTAAATATCTTCAGAAGACATTGTGAGTGAAACAGCTTTCAAATTACACTGGGGAAAGCGTAAATCAAATCTGGTCAAAACTTAGCCAGACACTATCTGGCCAAGAAACACATGTAAATGCAAGATGTAAACAGGCCCATGGTTATAATGTAGAATCGGATGGTGTTAAAAAAGATAAGCAATGATTCAGTAACAAATAAACACAAACCTCTGTCTGGTCACCGTATGGTAGAATAGCCAAATCTGGACTTAGGCTACAGGCATGGATAACACGGTTATATCTACAACACAACCACACATGAATATCAAGAAACCGACCAAAAAAGATATACAGTCATACTACTACTGCATAACACGCAGACAGTTATCTAACTTCAGAGAAGGAGACTCTTAAGAATGAACCAATCTTTGTAAATAATTAACTACACTATAAAACGCCAGAAGATAGTGTATTACTATCTGATACATTTCAGAGTCATATACCACAAATCTAGACATGGTGCCAAAACTGTCTTCCTCCTCAGCACATAAGCTATCCGGTGATAGGCTGTTGGCCACACACTGTAAATGTGCTCCGCCTATTTTTTTTAATACCGTTTTTATGGATTGATTATGGACTAGGTTTATGAGACCTAGCAGCCAGGTTTCTGTTACCTGGTCTGTGGCGTTCCATACAAACAGCTACATTTAAATGCTGACAGACAGTCTTGTAAAGAAAGTGATGCCCTGGCAGCTGATATCTCAGCTGATATTCTCAAAGGTTTCAGGGAATAAAATCTGGATGGATTCACTGTGATACAGCAGACAAGTACAAACCTCAAGCTAACTGGTATAATGCTGTATACACTATACACTATAGAATTTGACCATTTCCATAATGAAGATAAAATCTACTAATGAGCAGAACGAAAAACTTTAATGTGTGTTTGACACTGGGTTTAGCATAGTACATTTCAAGCTTTGTAGTACCTATTTTGGTCAAAGGGTTCTCCCATTAGAATGTTATCTCGTACGGTTCCATGGAAGATCCAGGCTTGTTGGGAAACATATGCAAATGTTCCGTTTGCAGACACTGACCCACTCTGAAGGTGCATCTAACAAAATAGAAAAACACCATTACACAATTAACTGCTGAGGTGAAATTTTAATGTTCAATCATCAACAACCAATTAGACAGTCAGGCCAAAAATCACCAAAAATAGATCTATGTCAGTACATCTCAGCCTATGTGCATTACTACAACACTGAGAAAATCTTTTAAGATTGAAAACTTAATTGTGGATGTTACACTATAGCCCAATCATAAATGTAATATTAGTTGCTACTATAAGAAATATAGAAAACAGATATTTAAATAATTCTGGATGACTGATAAAAGTGATGAATTGACAGGTTCAGAAGGTGTAGTTATACAAGAAAATCACCAAACCGGCCCTTCAGGACTCTAGAAGATCTTTGGTTTACAGCTTAGAAACAAGTACAAAAGGTGTTATACCTGCTCTAATATGCTTGAAATCAAGGACGTTTTTCCACTTCCCACATTTCCACAAACTCCAAGCAGATTTCCCTAAAGAACAAATGTTAAAGTTAAACATTGTAACATATATCAGACTTTAAACTAATAAAGCCAAAGTTCAAACTGTTTAAAGATGAAGAGCAATCCAGTCAGCCACACATGCTACTCCAGACATGTTTCTTTTTAAAGGCAAGGTTTATGTATCTATATAATGCATAAGGCCCTGCGTGATACAGCACGACAGTCACACCTTAGGCAGGGTGAAAGTGATGTTCCTGAGAGTCGGTTTGGTGTCTGGTGTGTGAGTGCCGTTCTGAGCGACTTCTGGAGGTGGCGCATTATCCCTCTTCCCATTGGCCACAGGGCCGTTGGGGGACCCTGAAGTAGGGATGTTTGGAGTACCCCAGGCAAATGAAGCTTTATTCATCATTACAGCAGCATCCAGGTTTTTGTCCTGAATCAGATAAGGGTCTGGATTCTTTACCATGAGGAGCCTCTACAGGAGCAAAAAAGAACAGATATTAAAACAGATGAATGAGATGAGTTACTTGAAATCCCATACGCTGATTTTCAGCCACCATTCTATTCAACCAGATGATTTCTGTTTCATATGATGGAGAACACATTTCCTATGGCTCTGTTTTCTATAAAATTATGTATATTTATTATCAAAGGTTAGTTATATTAACGTTTTTGGTAGGTTCTTGATAGAATAGTCACTTATAAAATGTGCATTTAAATATTACAAAAATTAAAAAAGGTCCTTTTGTATATTGTACTCATTATTGAAAGAATTCTGTGCTGTCATTTTTTTATAACTATACTGTATAACTTAATTTACAATGTTCTACAGCTTTTCCAGTCAGAATTTTCTACAGGTCTGTTCTGGCCTTTTTTATTTCTTATATAAAGCTTCCTTTTGTCCATGTTTGTAGAAAAGGCTTTCCAATGAAATGCTAAATGTTAATCTAAGGCTACAAATAAGAATATTTTTTGTGTGTTTTCCTGTTGTGTTTCCTGCAAGGTGGTATATTTAATACCAGAACATGAGTGCAATCATGATGAATTTGATGAGGACAGAAAAACACAGAAAAGCAGAGAACATGTAAGAGGAAGATTGGAAGATTCGACAAACATTATTTCATGTGCTCAAGAAAAATATATTGTCAACCACATAAAAAAGCAACCAGACTCAAACCTTTAATCGTGCCAAGGCTACTTTTGATTCAGCCAGAGCTTTTACAGAAAATGGCAGGAGACCCATAGTCATCCGCATCGAGTTAAACACAGCTATGATGGTGTATGCCTGCAAGATATACAAAGAGAGACAAAGAAATGTGTAAAATGACCAAAATATTTTTTTTATTTACGGTGGAGAGCTGTCACACAGTAATGTACAGGCACACTATATAGAAAGAGCATTACAATCATAATATGAAATTCTAAATTACATGGTCCTGACTAGGATTTTGTGGTCATGCAGTGATAAAGAAAAGCACCACATGCTGCATAATGAAAAAGAGACAATCTTACAGCCCTGAAAATCAAGACAATATATTAGTCTGAATTTCACAATAGTCCAATTACGTATACCTCCTAGCTAGGAATTAAAGAATTCAACCTGATAAAAACTCACCGCAGAGGGGTCCAGAGGGAGTCCAATCGCAGTGTGCACTATAAAGGTGAGGATTGTGGCCAAAGTGGGAACTACAGCTGTTAAGGAAGAGTTAACACTCTGAACGTATCCTGCTTTCTCCAAGAGCAACCTCTCCTTCCTCCTAATGTCTAGAGAGGAAGAGAGAGAGAGAGCACATTACAATAATTATACAGTAAGGATCACATTTCAACACGAGTTAAGGAGCTACAGAAAAGATTTTACAAATAAAATCTTCCAGCTTCTGTAAATAATGATTGTCTTCACAGCCACACTTGTTACTTGTCACTCACTATAACATATTTTTAAGCAAACACATAAGAATCGAGTTTTAATGAATAATTTACCAACTATTAGAGCAGTAGGTATTATAAGCATGGATGCCTTATTTATTAACAGTTAACATGAAATAACACTTGGGCTGCAGGTAGCTGACCCATTTACAACTAATATATTTACAATTGGGGTAAACTTTAAACCCATGAGAAAAATAAGCACCACAATGGTTGCAGAATGTGCTGTAATCAAACAAGAAAGAGAGATCATGCCAGTTCAAACATATGACTGCAAGTAACTTTCAGTACAAACAACAAAGGCAGAGTCTATGAGCAAAAGCACATGACTTGTAAGATCTTGTGTTGGAGCTCAAGTATAATGACAGAAGATTTCACTACGGTGGCCTACTTGACACTTACCACTAACATGTCAGGGCTATCACTGGCAATAACAAAAGCAGAGGGTCTGTCACATAGGGGTGTAACAGTGCAACATGAAATTGTGATTTTGCTATGTAAAACTGTGGCATCGTGGAGAACGGACATTCAATTAATCAGGTTGTTGTTTGTACCAGTGAACTCACTCCCCGCTGTAATGTCATGCAACAATGTGATTACAGTACATAATTTCTTTATTTGAATTATGTTCAAAACATCAAGGAAATATCAAATAAAGAAACAGGTAGCATGGATTAAATTATGGAGCTGAGTGTTTAATTGAATCCATAATTATAGCATACATTACCCATAAAACAAATCTGTTGTAAGCTTTTGATTAATTTGGAAAAATTATATTTTAGCCTTTGCCATTTCTTGACCTCAAAACAAATGATAAAAATGTTGGAGGTGAACATTTAAACCTGTTGATACATGTCAATTGAATGAAAAGTAATTTATGGTATAACTCACCATGTATCCATACATACACAATTCTATTTAAATAGCTCTTGATTTCCAAGGATTAAGTCTTTGGTCTGAGAAAAATCGCATCCTCTCTCGGACTCTGAACGCGTCTGAACGTATTTTTAAACGTATTTTTTTAAATTGAACTACATTATTTTATAGCACCTGAAAGTTATTAATTTAATTTCACAGTCTACGTTAGCAGTGGTTGCTGAATGTAAAATTGGGTACCTGTGATTTTCTTTTCGAAAGACTCTTCCCATGCATACATCTTAATGAGTTTGATGCAAGTCAAAACTTCGTTCATAGTGCGAACGCGGTTGTCTGTTATAGAGATAACTCGCCTCCGCATTAGATTGATCAGCCGGGCAATGAGGAACTGCACACACACAAAAACACGTATTAGTATATACATCTGCAATGAGCATAAAGTAAGCATTTCCAGACCTTTAACGATAACCAATAATTAACAGATTGTGGTGGTGGTTGATACTGATATGAATCACTATTCACATTATACCCATCAATTCACACCATAATCCAAATATGAAGTGTAGTGCAGGTTATAATACAACACATTGTCACTGATTCACTTCACATAGTCATGCCACAACTAAATTAGACATGACAATTACAGAAAACGTTTACATTATTTTACATTGCTTGACTGACAACTTTATTTAGAACCACCTGTAATGGTAGGTTACAAGTCATGTCTCTTATTGACATAGCAGTTGCTTTTCTTTCTGGACAGGGAATTGAACAACTGTGCTCCTGTGTGAGTTTATGATGTTAGCCATGTTGAAGCCATTCCTCTGAATGAGCTAAATAGGAGGAACAGCTCAATCTCTAGTGGCTGCACATGCATTAAATGATCAGTTTTATCAGTTATTACTGGCACGCTGTGTAAATCTGGTACACACATATACACCTTCACATACTTGAAGACATTTAAGAAGTATGAAAAAAGGAACATTTGTGTTAAAAAGATCACAGTCTCACCTGTATAGGTATAAATATCAGGTAGGTTGTAATTCCTATGAGGGCTGTATAGCCCAGGACGAAGCAGGAATAGATGATACACACAAGCAGCAACACAGGAATGCATAATAGAAACGTGCCAAAAACCACTGCTTCAAACATGCGATAGCCGTCACTCGTCAATACGTTGATCATCTGAAAGCGAGACACACAGGAAAACCTCAGTATATATAAAATCAGTCACTGTTAAATCATTGAGCATTAAATTGTGATTTAGCAGGACAACATTATCAGCTTATTTTATGCTTTTTGTAAATGTGTTGTCTCAAAAGTTAAGAACAGAGAATAAACCACAATACAGAATACATCTATGAATTAAAGAGTCAAATAAACACTCATAGGATACCTCTCCCATGGTGACACCATTGAGTGTTCTAAGGGAGATGAGTTTCTGGAAAGCGAGCATGCTGAAGGCGCCTTTTACTCGTATGGCAGTGCGTAGGTTCACGGCCCAGAGAAGCGAGGCAAAGACTGCTTTACAAAACTCTGTGACGAACAGGGCCACACACAGTCCCACGCCATACAGCAGTGTAGATGACTTCGGCTGCTGCGTGTACTGCAGGATCTCATACACTAGAATAGACTGGAGAACACAAAATACACAGAAGTAAATTCACTGATCACTGTTTCCTGTTTATGTATTCAAATTAACAGAATTATAAGCATCAGATACTAATTCGTTGAGGTCAATCACATAAAACCGCCCTTGATATATCTTGAACATATTTATATATATATATATATATATATATATAGTTATTTTAGTAAACCTAAAATGTGTTTGGGAATAAGGAGAAGAAAACAGCATACCGGTCCAATGAACACTGCAAATGTGAAAAAGACAGAGACGAAGAAAGACACTATGAGTCGTGTCCTCTGGAAACGCATCACAACTGAGGAGAGAGAGGCTTTCTCAATGCCCTTACGTGCCACCTCCTCATCCCAGAGCCTCATGAACCTTCACACAAACAGTTGGAATCATATAAAACAATCATTCAGATATAGCTAGTCCGGTAAAACCTATTCAGAATCCCTCATCCATTAAGTTACATAAGTCATCTATCTAATTTAGATGTATGTAATCACCAGAAAGCGCTCTTCCAATTTTTTATTCCCTAAATAATAATACGTGGTTCTTGTAAGAACCCTTAAACAGCCAATGTATGAAAAAAACACGTTTCCTCTGTTTTTTTAATTATAGAGTCTAAAGTAAGAAGTAATCTTCAAAACACATTATTCATTACTCATATATGGAAACTAAGCTCTAAAAACAGCCTGTATTTAGTTCATTGTTTTCAATTCCAACTCCATATATCTACCCATTCACTTTACAGCTATTAGTGCTGTCAGCCAAGTTCTAAGGAATGCTTCAGCTTCAAGAGAGCTGACAAAATGGCCATGTAAAATGAATTATGGCCGTACATGAAACCAAAATATTTTAAGTCGACCCGCAGGGGAAACTTACTATATAAAAAATGTAGGACATGTGTCCTTTAATTAGTAAAATCTTTAAAAAGTAAATCTATGTATTATGAATCCTAAGTGGCACATTTTCTTTGAGATAGTATTAACAAATACTTTCATATTCAACAGATTTTAACTAAAATGTATACTGAATAGTATTATAGTATTGTAATGGATAGTACTGGATAATAGACTGGATAATAGAAACTTGACAACAAAGCCTAGAGTTTAAAGTGTTAGCCTTTACCTTTCCCCATTGATGTGGGCTCCATCGTAAGGAGAGAGGCTGAGAGAGTTAATATCCAGACGCTTTTTGAAAATTTTCCACATCATAGGGGTCATCCATGCGAAAGATGTGAAGGAGAAGAACCCTGCATCGTCCATTGGGTTTGAACTGCAGCAGGCCAAAGAAAACAAAACAACTGCTGTAAACCATTTCAGACTATTTCACTACCGCAGGGCCATTAAACCAGAATAGCGAAAGCAAATTAGAACATGAACACTGGCTGACCACACTTCCATTCATTACACTGTAAAAGAATGCATTTTTGGAAAATGGCTGGATTGTGTCATTTGGGTTGTTTTAACTTTGTGGTTCTTGTTTTATTACACGCCATAAAACTAAATTAGTTAAAGCATAAGCATAAAAAAGTGCAGGCAAAGTGTTTTCAATAAAACTGAGCTTTTATAGAGTGTGAATCAGCAAGCTGTGGTTTGTTTTTGGTTCTGAAAGCTGAACATGACATTCACTGGCGTTCTTCTGCGGGGACTGCTAATGATCTCTTTAATGACGGTCTTTAACAGTGTGTAAAATGTGTTTCTTACCCAGAGCTGAAGCGGATTGGGATCAGGGTCTTCATACTAGCATGATATCTGTTCGGATGTTTGAGGGGGGGCTCTGTTTCTCTGTAGCCTGGAACCGGAGGGCTTTCAGGAAATGAATTCATTGTCACATTTGCCTCTGTTCTCCAAGATGCACTCTCTCGCCTCTGTCTCTGCAGGCAGAAAAAGAAAAGGAAAGTGAATAGTGTGAAGAGAAGAGAAGAGAAGAGAAGAGAAGAGAAGAGAAGAGAAGAGAAGAGAAGAGAAGAGAAGAGAAGAGGAGAGTATGAAAAGTGGAAAAAGCAAAAGCAGAAGAAAGGAAGAAAGAAATCCTGGTTTACTTACAAATGATAATCCTTCAACGTTGTCCTTTTCAGAGGAGTGGCGTGAAACACCCTTTGTTTTCATTTTTTTTCTGTGGATAAAGAAAAATGATAATATGGTAGACACGGTATCACCACACCACACCTGAATCTTTAGTAGCAGTTATCACAATTGACTAGATTACAACCTCACAACTCACAACTCACAACAACATCCTTACAGTAGAAAAAACAACACAAGCTTATTCCACTCAAAATCACAAGCTCACACAGAAAACAACCATCGAGATCTCACCTGTACAAAACAATAAACAGACATACACCCAATACTAAAGCATGAAATCAGACAAATACCTGTGCTTGTCTGTCTCAAGCATGGAGGAGATGTAAGCCCTACTGAGGTCAAATGAATTCTCAACTCTTTTATTTGTCTGCAGCAACGTTCTACACCGTCCCCGTACGTCATTGATTTTTACGAGTCTCAAAGTTCAACTAGAGCAGAGGTCTCTGTTGGATTCCTATATTGTCATCGTTGCCTCTCAACTCCCTCCGCAGAGCTGGACATGGCTTTAACATTAACTTCCAATCAATCTTTCAATTTAAACTTGTTCAGTTGAAGATGAGTTCAAAGATGTGTGGTTATGTTCTCTACGAGCAGCCAGGCTGAGTAAATGTGCTGGGAGAAAGTGAGCAGGGGTCTCTGTAATTGTGATTTTGTTTATTTGCACTTGTTTTGTCTCCATCATCGTGACCAAAGAAACTTCCTCACCCGCCCAAATTTCATTGTGCTATCTGACGGTCCAGTGAACACCAAAAGCGCTTCCCTTATGCTCGACCATGTCTCACGCAAACACACACAAGCATTCCACACTTTTGCAGCTCTTTAATAACACCAAGCAGACAATGTAGGTGAGAGGGTGAAAGTTTTCGACCAGCTTTTTTATACCAGCCATACTTAAGTATATTACCTCTGAAAGATAAGGAACGATCTTTATCAACTGCCTCCGGTTATCTAAGGTGACTTTGGTTTAATGTAGGTATAATGTGGCGGGTTATACTGCATCTTAATATGCCAGCAGCTAATGACAAGAGATCCTGACAAGAGATAACTGACCATTTCCCAATTTTATTTTGAACAACTTTTGTTTTTTTTCCTGCACCTGATCAGCATCCTTTGCTAATAAGCCATGAATTCTTTCCTGAACTAAAAGCAGAAAAACGCAAAAAAGTGCAGTGGATTTCAGGACTGGAGGAGGGAGGACTGATAAGGGCTGGTATCTGGTATTCTTCATGTATATTTCTGATAATGCCAATGCATAAACAAATAGGTACAAGACTTAATTGGAGAAATGTAACACTTATTTTTATTAGCCTACAAATCAAGGAAAATAAATAAAAAAAATGTTTACACAGTAGTCCAGCTTCACCTTAATATCAGTCTGAATTATAGCAACATACCATGATATTGCTTTTCAGTTTTAGCAAAGTGTTTGGAGATATACACTAGTGTTCAAAAGACTGGCTTTTTATTGTGCAAAAGTTGGAAAGAAATGTTTGATAAAAAAATGGGAAGCAAAACCAATTTAGTTGATTCAAATAATTAGTAGGATACTAGAAAGTGAAGATATGGTATGTGCAAAAAATGATGTACTGAACTGCAGATGACTAAACTCATCATTTGATAAATAATATTCATAATAGGTCAGTAAATTGGGAAATTACTTCTCAAATTCTTCATGGTGATTTTCTGAAAAATATTTTTGGCAAAAATTTGCAATATTTAAATCCTCACTGCTTTTGTTACGGGTTGTTACTAATTCTAATACTGTGTAAAGTGAGTATGTCATTTTAAGTTAAGCAGTTAGTATATGGTACTTGCAGATAACGTCTTTTCAGGGAAGGTGCTTGCTTTTTACAGCAATGCCAAACTACAGTCTGCATGGCTGCATAGTGAAACAGTCCAGGTACTAAACTGTTCTTTCTGCAGTCCACACCTGTCACCCATTAAAACATATTATAGCATATTATGAAACAAAAAGTACAACGAAGAAGACACCGAACTGTAGAGAAGTTGAAATTCTTTATGAAGCAAGAATGAGAAAACAGAGTATAGTTAATTAAGGTGTTGATGAACTCAATGGTAAACATGAACCTGTCCCAACTTTTCTATACGTGTTGCTGGGATCAAATTTAAATAGAATTTTCTCACTATTAACATTTGATATGTTGTCTTTGTCCTATTTTCAGTTAAATATAGGATTTAAATAATGTGCACTCATGATTTACAGATCATTGGATTCTGGTTTTAATTGCATTGTGCAACTTTTCTGGAAACAGGGTTGTAGAACACAGAAGACCACCACACTAATCAGCTGTAACATTAACCCCACCCCCATGTTTCTACACTTGCTGTCACATATATGCAGCTCCACATACCATACTGCTGCACTTCATAGTTATGCAACTAGCCCATCTGTTTCTCTGCATACTAGATTAATCCTCCTTTACCCTGTTCTTCTAGTCAGGACCACCACAAGAGCAGTTATTATTTGGGTGGTGTATCATTCTCAGGACAGCAGAGACACTAACATGGTGGTGATGTGTTAGTGTGCTGTGCTGGTACAAGTGGATCAGATAAAACAGTGCTGCCGGAGTGATTAAACACTTTAGTGTCACTGCTGGACTGCGAATCGGCCCTCACCAAAACTATCAGGACAACAGCATCCTGTTGGCAGTGTCCTGTGACCACTAATGAAGGGCTACATCATGACCAACACAAACAGTGCAGGAACAGATGAGTTATTGACCAACAAGATAGGAGCGTCTAACAGAGCAGACAGTGAGATAAATTAATTCAATGCCTGCAATGCTAACACGCAAACAAATCAGAAAAAAATTTATGAAACATTTGACACACTTCAGAAAAATGTATTTATTAGTAAAATAGCTATGACAGGGACTTCAGGCACCCGAATGTAAGTGCAGCACCATTTAAGGCGGAATGGAAAAAATTTGAACAAGAAACTAGCTGAGAAGAACACTTCAGACTTCCTTCACCTTTGAAGCGGTCCACTGTTAACACTGTCCCTCGACTCTCGCCTTATCTAAAAACCTCTCTCTGAATATTTTTTCTTTAGATTTTCTCTGTAGCGGTTTTTTAGCCATCTCGCCTTCTTGACTTTGCAGGAGGATCTTAGAAGTAGAACCTTCCTCCATTCTCCATCACTTCATGAGCGCAAGCACCGATGCTCCCTGTTGCTGATTGGTTGGAAGAATGCCGTGTCTTTGTTTGTGTCCCATTTACAGAGAAAAGCTCTGAGTGGGAACACAGTAAGGATCATGAGGAGAATGATTCACTGAATTTTGAAAAAAAAGTGTACTGGAGTTAATTCTTATACTCCACCTTTAACTGATGAGTTGAATCAGAAACAGTGAGAGAAATAATCAATGAGTGCTGAATGGTCACTATTCAGTTACTATACTGTAAGAGATGGGCAGTACGGCACAATTATTAAATCTTGGAGAATACTCTTACATTAGACATAGACATTTTATAAGTTGGAACAGACAACATTCCCTGGAACTGCCACATTTAAATACACTTTCAAAAGTGCAATTTAACACTTCACCTTCTTCTAAATTATAAATCAAGACATGTATATATACACATAATATAATGCTCATTATCTATAAATAACACTAAAAACAGTGTCATAAATATGTATAAAATTATATGTTTACCACACACTGCTATAGACAGTATATCATTCAGAACTATTGTTTTTTTTTTATAACTAATTTTAAAAAACAATTAATTCATGATTCATTCATACAGATCATACAGGCATATCAACAGTCATAATGAGCATAATCATAAACTGTCCTCGAACAAAAGAAACACCTACATCTTTAGACTTTTAAGTGTTCCAACAGAGATAAATAGACAAAGATAACCAACATATGGTTCGGACAGTGTCCAAGCTAATACAAGTAAGTACTTCATTAGTTAATGAATAATCTGCATAACACTAACACCATGTTTTACTGAGATCCCTGTCAAATATTAACGTAGCTAACGGTCTCAAAGGGAAAGTATGCTGAAGGGGAAGCAGTAGGTAAGAGGCCATAGCTGCATATAACAGAAGAACATTGATTTACCATGAACCTGTGTGTCAAACTGCTGTCTAATTAGTCACATTGGCACAACTTTTTCTCAGTTCAACCGTAAACAATAAACACCCCTAAACATTAAGCAGGATGTGTAATGATAATATCAATCAGTGAATATTGGATAATGTGTTCAAGCTTATAGATGTTGCTAGCAATCGCTAATTTAATTTCACAGACTAAATATTTAATAACTATAATAAGCATTACTGCAACACCATTGGGTTTAAACTCCTGCATGCTATGTTGAAAGGCAGTGGAAATTCTTAGCATAGTAAATTTTAAGAAATGCATTAAAGGAGCAATTTGTAAAATAACACAACCTGTCTATTTCTGTCACCCATATAGAGTTGAGGAGACTTTGTTACCTTACTTAAGTAGAAATTTTGGTTATTTATTTATACTTTAATTATTTTTCAGATGACCTTTTACTTCTACTCCTTACATTTACACACCATTATCTGTACTTTCTACATTTTAAAAATAGCCTCGTTACTCCTATTTCATTTCAGCTTGTTTTCATTCATCTACATTTACATTCCAGTAAAGATTATTGATAACATGCCTTTGAAGTTTGACTGCTCCATTACAATACTTATAGACAACCAGTCATCATATCTTCCCCTCATGTTTACATGTTAATGCTCAGTAGTACAGTAGTAGTATCTATGGTTCTTTAATATATTTGCATCGTACTAAAATGTATTTTCAATAAGCGTATATGCAGCTGAAACAGGAATCCTAGCACATCCCAAATTTATCAACATTAATATTTTAATATAACATTATAGTCATTATAGCTTTTAGAAGAATGTTTTTTTTAGCTGGGGGGAGGTGGGCTAGTACACTACAGACTAAGCTTTTGTCCTTAATGCCATTTTTTTCCTTACATTACTTTTACTTTTATACTTAGTTTTAAAAAGCAGTACTTTTACACTTTTACTAGAGTAAAAAGCTTGAGTTAATACTTCAACTTCTAAAGAAGTATTTTTTAAACTCTATTATCTATACTTCTACCTGAGTAATGAAGATCACTTTTGACACCTTTAATTAAGAAACAAAAACACAAAACACTAACAAGACAACAAAAGGAACTAGAAACACTGACTTGTACTACTACAAATGAAAACAATGACAAAAGAACAAAAATCCAACGAACAGGCAACAAGGGTTTCACTTACATGAGATCAAGACAAAGCTTACACATACACAAAGCAAGACAAAACAGCAAGCAAACGCCTTTAACCTGCTCAGACAGGACTTCACTCCTGGGGAACACTGTGGCTGAGGTGGTCTGCTCTATTCACTGCTCAGACAGGAAACCAAAGCCTGGAAACACCATTTCAAGTCAGGGCCGCCATCTACTGCTGCTATCTGACTACTGTGCATGACCTGCTCCTTCTGACACCCTAGGCTAGGCTTTCTTTGTTTTCTGGTAATCACTTCTATTGCTCTGCCCAGTACATCGCCTGTGCATTTACTATTCTCTGTTATTCATTAAACAAGTCTGCTAATGGATCTCACCTCTGCTTCAGAGTGTCCTCATTCATTACAAGATCAGTATAACACATTTATTAAATAACCTCATTGATTGATTAGCTCACAGGAACTATACATTTAAATTACCGTTTAAAGTTAAATGAAGGGTAAGTATTGTACTGTCCGGAACAGCGAAGCTGTATAAATAAAATCAACTGAGTGGCACACTGTTTCTATAGTTTGAGACAAATGTATCTTCGTTTGAGGCTAATTGTTACTGCATATGTACTGTATACATACCTACTGGCCACACCTCCTTGTATGTATACTTATTGTCCATTTTATAAGTTCTCCTTTACATATAGGAGCACTTTGTAGTGCTACAATCACATCTGCATATTTTTTATTCCCATTTTACTCTGTTCTTCAATGATCAGGACCACCACAGAGCAAGTATTATTAGGAAGGTGGATCATTCTTAGTCTTAGTGAGTGTAGTGCTGGTGTGAGTGGATTAGACACAGCACTGGTGAAAGATGAGTAGATGACTGGCACAAACTGTGCAGGAACCGATAAGCTACCATCTCTGACTTTACATCTACAAGCTGGTCCAACAGGGTGGGAGTGTCTAATAAAGTGGACAGTGAGTGGACACCGTGTTTAAAAATACTCCAGCTGCACTGCGGTGTCTGATCCACTCATACCAGCACAACACACACTAATACACCACCATGTTAGTGTCACTGCAGTGCAGAGAATGAACCACCACCTAAACAATATCTGCTTCGTGGTGGTTTTGATCATTAAAGAACAGCACCAAACACACTAACGCACCTCGACCACGTAGTGTCACTGCAGGGCTTAGAATAACCCACCACCCACAGAATACCTGCTCTGTTGTGGTCCTGTGGGGCTCCTGATCACTATATGACAGGGTAAAGGTGACATAACACGCTATACAGAGAAATAGTCTATTGTATATACAAAATGCATAAAAATAATTTCTAGAATATGCTACAGTATTTTAAATAACTTGAATCTAACAAAAAATGCTACCTGCAGCAAAACTACATGTAGGATGTTCTTATGGTCAAAATTCGATCAGAAAAAACGTTACCAATATTGAACAGTAGGGGTAGTGTTGCTCCTGTGAGACAACACTGGTTGTAAAAAAGCGTTATATAAATAAATGTTGATTGGTTGATGGGTAGGATAGTTTGATGGCCTAAATTTCCAAAATAATATTACCAGCATTAACATATAGTTGTATTAATTTATATTAAGCTGAGTCTGTGCTGAAAAAACTACAAAATTATATGTCAGCATTATAGTGGCAGCAACAAGTGTGATGTTAATCAAATACTATCTTTAAGTAACTGTTATGTAGCAACAGCTTTCTGCCTTTCTGTTCCTTGTGCAGATCTGTTTTGAGGAGTTATGCAGAGGTTTCCTTCTCTTGATGAAGGAAGGTGTTAAGAGACTATTTTGATTGGCTAAGAGATGTGTTTAAGATGTAAGATGTAAATTGTTTCCCATCAGAAACTGGTGCACAGAAGCATGAGAGGCACAATACTGATAGCCGTGGTCATTTTAGCCAAAGATTAGGAGCAGCATAATCAGCCTGCTCTGTTTTGGAGTACAGTTTTAGAGTTATACACATAAGACAGTGTGCATCTAAGTCTGAGACTAACAGATACACAACCAAAAACAATTCATAGCTCACACTGCTGGCTGTAATCAGCAAACTACAAAAGCACTGTTACCTGGAGGAGTTGTTTTGTACTATAGTAATGATGATGTGCACACTTACAGATCATATAGATCAACATACTTATACTAGATGGCTTATGCAGCCTACAACAGTTTAGCCCTGCATTCACATTTGAGTGACACAGAATAAAGAACTTTGGAAAAGTGTCATGCAAAAAATGTATTCTGACTGATTTTGGTACATGCAATCAAACATAATAAGTGGATGTAAATGTGGAAAATTATCTGAGTTGCAAATTCAAGCTATAGCTTATTAACCTAACTAAAAATCAGGACCTGAATAACTTCAGTATTCAGTGCTGAACTAAAGGCGGTCATGACAAAGATATCAAACAGATTAGTAGCCTAGTCTACTGCATAGGATCCTACCTCAGACTAGAGATAAACTCCTCCTTGATGAGATGCTCTCACTTTCCAATGATTCTTTTCTCTCCATGTGATCTTCTTTTCTGCACTCCCCCCATCCACACATGTAAACACACACACACACACACACACACACACACTCACAGTTCCTCCTTCCCATTCGTCCCCGCTTCCTCCAAGCAATATAACACGCTGAAGAAGTGTCTTTGTGGTTTCAGTATGAGTCTGAGAGGGATACATATCCAGTAAATCTTGAAACTTACTTTGATAGCTAGATTGATAGGGAATCTGTCTTTCTGTCTCCCTCTCTGTAGAAGTGATTCGCGCTTAGGATACACAAGCCTTGCAGTTTGCTCGGTGGAGCATGAATAACCAAATCTGTTTATGAAAGCACAAAACGAGCTCTCTGCATCCTAAGCAAACTGGGGGCTGAATCCACGTGATTAGAAGCCTTGGGCTGATTTTTCAGATAAAGACTAGCCTGGGTGTAGACTAAACAGGATTTCCAGTGGAAAACGCCCACAGAAATTGAAGGGTAAACCAAGACTAGGCTTAGTCTGAAGTAAAAGAGAACAGAAAAACCTGACTGTTCAAAGAATGTTTCTCAGAAATGATAAATAAAGAGAAAGTGCACAGAGAGCAGACTAAAAGAGCTCTCTGTGATCTGCAAATAATGTACAAAAAGTAGTTCTTTTCAAGAAAAGCATCAGGAGGTCATCTGTACAGACCTTTGTACCTCTGTTCACTTTTTTGCCATTTTTTAAGCATTTTTAAATGTACTTTAAATGTAATTTTCTGCATGGCAGTGACACTTACGTGGTGGTGTGTTAGTGTGTGTTGTGCTGGTATGAGTGGATCAGACATTGCAGTGCTGCTGGAATGTTTAAACACTGTGTCTCCTTACTGTCCTCTCTAACAGACACTCCTATCTTGGTGGTCTCATCTGTTGCTACACAGTTTGTGTTGGTCATTCTCTAGTCCTTCATCAGTGGTCACAGGCTGCTGCCCACAGGACGCGTTTGGTTGAATGTTGCTGGTTGGTGGACTATTCTCAGCCCAGCAGTGACACTGAGGTGTTTAAAAACTCCAGCAGCACTGCTGTGCCTGGTCCACTCATACCAGCACAACACACACTAGCAGACCACTACCATGCCAGTGTCACTGTAGCGCAGAGAATGATCCACCTCCCTGCTATATGGTGGTCATGTGGGAGTCCTGATCATTAAAGAACAGGGTAAATGGGGATAAACAATGTATGCAGCGAATCAGATGGACTACAGTCTGTAATTGTTGAACTACAAAGTGTTCCTATATGGTAGGTGGAGCTGATATAAGGGAAAGGTGTGTAGATATAGGGAGGTGGTTTTAATGTTGTGGCGGATTGGTTTATTGTACAGAAACATTTCAATTGAGTGCAGTGGATGCTGGGCGTATTAAGAAGCAGCTAAAATATTACATTTTGGCCCATAGAAAAGTCTCAAACTATAGGAACAGTATGCAACTCAGTTTATTCATTTGATGCAGCTCTATTTTTCCAGACAAACTGTACTGTGCAAAAGTCAGTGATTACTCTTTATTTAACTTTTACTAAAAATTGCCATTGCGTTACTTTGGTGACGTCCAGTCGATCAAAGATGTAAGTTTTATGTATGTTTATATATTGTATAATGTATATACTATGATCAAGGTGCAACATACAGGACTCATGTTTTAGTTTTAAGTTCACTGCACAAAAATCCAGTCAGTAATCTGACTAATGCACACAAACAAGTTAATTCAAAAAGTGCAATGACAACAAAGAAGACGAGCAACAAGTGAGTTATTTCATAAGTAACCTCAGAGAAGAGGTCAGAACTGTGCATAGGACAGCCTCTGGTGCTGATGTACAGGTACAAGGCTGCTCCTAGTGTCCATTTCTCTCTGATCCCTTCCACACTGAACGCTACAACACCACCAAGTGGTCAAAATGTAGCAGCAAATATAAGAGTTGTCTATGTTTTGAGACTCTACAGTTGTTGATTAGTGCTTTGTGTCCCACTGCTAATATATTTATATTTTTTATTTAGTTAAATAAAAAAGAACACATAGTGAGCAATATGAGCAACACCTGGTTGCAAGTATTGCTCGATTCTGCTCAAGTATCTTTTCTGCTCAAGAGACATTAGTGCATTGAAATGTTTTACCTTTAATAGTGTTCATTTCTTAGGGAGGATCACTTAAGGTCACCCTGCCTATGTAGGACCATTCTGGCCAGTAATGCTAAAATTGCATAATTTTCATACTGTTCTTTGAAATGCTGTCCAGCAGTGCTACGTTTTGGAAAGTAAGGTCAGTCCTAATTTTATCTAGATTACATTGCAGGAATCCAGAGTGAGCACTAGCTTGTGCAATGTAGGAGCTGCAATGTAAGCTTATCTTTTTTACTGTTGATTCTCAAAGTGCATCTGAGGTCTCCTAATTCAGTGGATTACATGGAATTTGAGGAAACTAGAGGTGAAATCAGGGAGGTAGTAATTGGTTGGGACCAAGGGGAAACAATCCTCCCACAATATTTATATGGGCTATGTGTCCTCCCCCCACACATTCAAATTAATTTCCATACCTGCGGTAAAGATAGCCTACAGTTCGTGATTCAGAACATTACTGGCTATAATTTTAAAAGGACGACCACCCATAGGAGTTTTTTTCTGTCAGTGGTTTGCAAGGAATGTTGTTGATTTAAACCAGCATTTCTTCTTCTATATGCTCAACCTTTAAAGCGGCAAAAAAAAAAATTGTGAACATTTTTAAAAATGAAGCTCTGCCTATAATAACTAAATTTAAATTTTTTTAATTTTAATTTGTATATGTAGCGTTATGTTAAAGCCCAATCCTAATCCAGCCTAATCCAGTAATGAAGTAATGAATTAATTTATTACTTGTTTTGATTGTTGTTGTCTGCTTTTATCCACTAAAATCCTATCGCTCCAAGAAAATTATTTATTATGTAATTTCTCACATGATAGCGATGTGATTCATCAAACTGCTTTAGGTCCAAAGGTTGACTTTTTGGTTTTATCCTACCACTTACACTTCCTCGCTTGCAGACACATGCGACTGCTCTCCTCGATTTCGGTTCCAAGGTAGGTTGTGTGACCACATCAAGATACATGAAGTTTAAAAAAGTCAGTTTTATATGATGTAACTGTCAACATGTGCAGCATTAAAGCATGTTTTGGTTGGTTTACATTAATATCTTAACATAGGCAATTAATAGTGTTCATTTCCCGGGTGTGGCGTTAGGGCCACTTGTTCATATAGGAAACCCAGGGCCACTCTGGCCAGTATTGCTCATAATTTTCATTGAAATGCTGAACAGCAGTGCTACATTTTGGAAAATAAATCCAGTCCTGATTTTATCTAGGTTATATGGCCAGAATCTAAAATGAGCACTTGCTTGTGTCTTCTGAAGGTGTCTGTGGATTGCATGGAGCTACAATTGATATTTTAGATGTAGGACGTAGGAATTCCACCACTATGTGCACTCCCCCGCACATTCAGATTAATTTCCTTACCTGTGTTAAAGATCCTAGTCGACCCAAACAGTCACTAAGGGGTTATTTAAGCTAGTTCAGTAATGAAGTAATGAAGTAATGAATTAATTTATTATTTGTTTTAATTGTTGTTGTCTGTTTAATAAGGATCGGAGGGAAATTCTAACAACTGGTAAAAGATTAAAAACAATAAAAGCTTTATAGACTATAGTATTAGTTCTAGGATCATATTATAGAGGTAGTGATGAGTTAAATTAAATTGTTTAGGTCCAAAGGTTGATTTTGTGCAATCCTACTACATACCTTGCTTGCATACACTTTATCCAAAACGACTGCTCTCGTCGATTCCGGTTCCAAGCTAGGTTGTGTGACACCAGCAAAAAGCATAAAAGTTAAAAAAAGTCAGTTTTATATGATGTAACTGTCAACATGTGCAGCATTAAAGCAGGTTTTGACCAGTTTACATGAATATCTAGATAATGAAAGTCTTATCATAATTTAGGGTTGAAAGTAGTTGTACCTTTAATAGTGTTCATTTGTCGTGGTGATGTTAGGGCCACCTTCCATGTAGGAAATCCAGGACCACTTTGGCCAGTAATGCTTAGTTTGCTCATAATAGTCATACCCAGCAGTGCTACATTTTGGAAAGTAAGTCCAGTCCTGATTTTATCTAGGTATCTAGGTATTGCGAAAATCCAGAACCAGCATTTGCTTGCGCAATTTAAAAGTGGCAGCTTCCTTACTGTTAATGCTCAAAGTACATGCACCTCAGGTCTAAATGAGCCAGTGGATTTCATGGAGCAACAGTTTATTGACGTAGGACATAATTTTGTAGTCTTTATAGTCTGGTAGTTGTATCTTTGCCTAGGATACCTCTGAAAAACTGTATGCTGTAGCATGTTTGTAAATCTAAAAACTTTTTTACTAATTTTACTAATTCTCAAATAATAATGTGTGGATGTCTGTACTGCCAAACAAAACAACAGCATTTCCAAAAGAAGTATTTTTTTAATTTTTTTTAATTTTAATTTGTATATGTAGCGTTATGTTAAAGCCCAATCCTAATCCAGCCTAATCCAGTAATGAAGTAATGAATTAATTTATTACTTGTTTTGATTGTTGTTGTCTGCTTTTATCCACTAAAATCCTATCGCTCCAAGAAAATTATTTATTATGTAATTTCTCACATGATAGCGATGTGATTCATCAAACTGCTTTAGGTCCAAAGGTTGACTTTTTGGTTTTATCCTACCACTTACACTTCCTCGCTTGCAGACACATGCGACTGCTCTCCTCGATTTCGGTTCCAAGGTAGGTTGTGTGACCACATCAAGATACATGAAGTTTAAAAAAGTCAGTTTTATATGATGTAACTGTCAACATGTGCAGCATTAAAGCATGTTTTGGTTGGTTTACATTAATATCTTAACATAGGCAATTAATAGTGTTCATTTCCCGGGTGTGGCGTTAGGGCCACTTGTTCATATAGGAAACCCAGGGCCACTCTGGCCAGTATTGCTCATAATTTTCATTGAAATGCTGAACAGCAGTGCTACATTTTGGAAAATAAATCCAGTCCTGATTTTATCTAGGTTATATGGCCAGAATCTAAAATGAGCACTTGCTTGTGTCTTCTGAAGGTGTCTGTGGATTGCATGGAGCTACAATTGATATTTTAGATGTAGGACGTAGGAATTCCACCACTATGTGCACTCCCCCGCACATTCAGATTAATTTCCTTACCTGTGTTAAAGATCCTAGTCGACCCAAACAGTCACTAAGGGGTTATTTAAGCTAGTTCAGTAATGAAGTAATGAAGTAATGAATTAATTTATTATTTGTTTTAATTGTTGTTGTCTGTTTAATAAGGATCGGAGGGAAATTCTAACAACTGGTAAAAGATTAAAAACAATAAAAGCTTTATAGACTATAGTATTAGTTCTAGGATCATATTATAGAGGTAGTGATGAGTTAAATTAAATTGTTTAGGTCCAAAGGTTGATTTTGTGCAATCCTACTACATACCTTGCTTGCATACACTTTATCCAAAACGACTGCTCTCGTCGATTCCGGTTCCAAGCTAGGTTGTGTGACACCAGCAAAAAGCATAAAAGTTAAAAAAAGTCAGTTTTATATGATGTAACTGTCAACATGTGCAGCATTAAAGCAGGTTTTGACCAGTTTACATGAATATCTAGATAATGAAAGTCTTATCATAATTTAGGGTTGAAAGTAGTTGTACCTTTAATAGTGTTCATTTGTCGTGGTGATGTTAGGGCCACCTTCCCATGTAGGAAATCCAGGACCATTTTGGCCAGTAATGCTTAGTTTGCTCATAATAGTCATACCCAGCAGTGCTACATTTTGGAAAGTAAGTCCAGTCCTGATTTTATCTAGGTATCTAGGTATTGCGAAAATCCAGAACCAGCATTTGCTTGCGCAATTTAAAAGTGGCAGCTTCCTTACTGTTAATGCTCAAAGTACATGCACCTCAGGTCTAAATGAGCCAGTGGATTTCATGGAGCAACAGTTTATTGACGTAGGACATAATTTTGTAGTCTTTATAGTCTGGTAGTTGTATCTTTGCCTAGGATACCTCTGAAAAACTGTATGCTGTAGCATGTTTGTAAATCTAAAACTTTTTTACTAATTTTACTAATTCTCAAATAATAATGTGTGGATGTCTGTACTGCCAAACAAAACAACAGCATTTCCAAAAGAAGTATTTTTTTAATTTTTTTTAATTTTAATTTGTATATGTAGCGTTATGTTAAAGCCCAATCCTAATCCAGCCTAATCCAGTAATGAAGTAATGAATTAATTTATTACTTGTTTTGATTGTTGTTGTCTGCTTTTATCCACTAAAATCCTATCGCTCCAAGAAAATTATTTATTATGTAATTTCTCACATGATAGCGATGTGATTCATCAAACTGCTTTAGGTCCAAAGGTTGACTTTTTGGTTTTATCCTACCACTTACACTTCCTCGCTTGCAGACACATGCGACTGCTCTCCTCGATTTCGGTTCCAAGGTAGGTTGTGTGACCACATCAAGATACATGAAGTTTAAAAAAGTCAGTTTTATATGATGTAACTGTCAACATGTGCAGCATTAAAGCATGTTTTGGTTGGTTTACATTAATATCTTAACATAGGCAATTAATAGTGTTCATTTCCCGGGTGTGGCGTTAGGGCCACTTGTTCATATAGGAAACCCAGGGCCACTCTGGCCAGTATTGCTCATAATTTTCATTGAAATGCTGAACAGCAGTGCTACATTTTGGAAAATAAATCCAGTCCTGATTTTATCTAGGTTATATGGCCAGAATCTAAAATGAGCACTTGCTTGTGTCTTCTGAAGGTGTCTGTGGATTGCATGGAGCTACAATTGATATTTTAGATGTAGGACGTAGGAATTCCACCACTATGTGCACTCCCCCGCACATTCAGATTAATTTCCTTACCTGTGTTAAAGATCCTAGTCGACCCAAACAGTCACTAAGGGGTTATTTAAGCTAGTTCAGTAATGAAGTAATGAAGTAATGAATTAATTTATTATTTGTTTTAATTGTTGTTGTCTGTTTAATAAGGATCGGAGGGAAATTCTAACAACTGGTAAAAGATTAAAAACAATAAAAGCTTTATAGACTATAGTATTAGTTCTAGGATCATATTATAGAGGTAGTGATGAGTTAAATTAAATTGTTTAGGTCCAAAGGTTGATTTTGTGTAATCCTACTACATACCTTGCTTGCATACACTTTATCCAAAACGACTGCTCTCGTCGATTCCGGTTCCAAGCTAGGTTGTGTGACACCAGCAAAAAGCATAAAAGTTAAAAAAAAGTCAGTTTTATATGATGTAACTGTCAACATGTGCAGCATTAAAGCAGGTTTTGACCAGTTTACATGAATATCTAGATAATGGCTGAAAGTCTTATCATAATTTAGGGTTGAAAGTAGTTGTACCTTTAATAGTGTTCATTTGTCGTGGTGATGTTAGGGCCACCTTCCCATGTAGGAAATCCAGGACCACTTTGGCCAGTAATGCTTAGTTTGCTCATAATAGTCATACCCAGCAGTGCTACATTTTGGAAAGTAAGTCCAGTCCTGATTTTATCTAGGTATCTAGGTATTGCGAAAATCCAGAACCAGCATTTGCTTGCGCAATTTAAAAGTGGCAGCTTCCTTACTGTTAATGCTCAAAGTACATGCACCTCAGGTCTAAATGAGCCAGTGGATTTCATGGAGCAACAGTTTATTGACGTAGGACATAATTTTGTAGTCTTTATAGTCTGGTAGTTGTATCTTTGCCTAGGATACCTCTGAAAAACTGTATGCTGTAGCATGTTTGTAAATCTAAAACTTTTTTACTAATTTTACTAATTCTCAAATAATAATGTGTGGATGTCTGTACTGCCAAACAAAACAACAGCATTTCCAAAAGAAGTATTATGCTGAGTTTTTTGCTGCCATTGATGCTCACATCACCATTGCCTGGCGGAATGAGTTAGCAGCCAGCCAAATCTTTTAAACATTCAGACTAAAAATACAGATACATACAGATAAGAATTTCTCTGAATCAGCAGCAAAAGTTATTCCAGGAGGTAAATGAAGGCCATTGTCCGCTTGGATTTTGCAGTACTAGCAATAATGTTAGCCATTCACTGACTGCTAGAAAAACAACAGAAAAGGAAAAACTTGCTTTCTTTCCCCAGTGTCACTGCAGTCTCTGTTTCTACCATGTATTTAGACTTTTGTTATTATAAAGTACTGTATTCTATCATGGGTTTGTTTATTAGCCAGCCCTCTTGATTTGTCTTAGCCTAGCTGTTTGTCACCAAAATGTTTACTTGTATTAGTACAGCACAGTTTAGAATGACAAACCTGTTATTGTGACATAAACAATAAGCATTTACGAAAAAGTTTAAAAAGCCAATAATGAGAGGTGGCAAGCAGCAGTACAAGTACTTCATTACAGTATTAAAGTATTTTTTAGATATCTGTATCCAAGTAAACCTGTGATTGGCTACTTTCACAGTTTACAGGCCCGCAAGAGCACACCAAAACAATAAACGAATAAAAAACGAGAGCCACAAGCTTCTTATTTGCCAGCTTCTTTTCAGGTCCACTTTGAAAGATGCAGCGTTCTGTAAAAATCTATTGATCATGTCTAAAATTGTTTATTTACACTGAAATCATGAAGAAAATAAAGAGTTGTCATGCAAGATGTATAGAAAATGTTTTTTTGAGCAGTGTTTGTCAGATCACACTCTTTCCTGCACACCATTTGTTTTTACTCGCCTCTGAATGCCACTTATGATAAAAAAAAACCTCGAAGAGTCAACTCGAAGAATCACAGCCATCAATGCTCCTAGTTTGTGTCTCCTTCTTGTCCCAGGTGTTCCCAGTTCACCGTTGCGCTTATATACTTCTGTGTTTGCTGCCCTTGCTGTCTAGCATTGTTCTTATGTGATGTTGTTATGTTGTTATCTGACTGTGTTATTTTGTATCTCTATTCTTGGTTCAAGTAT
Source organism: Megaleporinus macrocephalus (assembly GCA_021613375.1). Taxonomy (NCBI): domain Eukaryota; kingdom Metazoa; phylum Chordata; class Actinopteri; order Characiformes; family Anostomidae; genus Megaleporinus; species Megaleporinus macrocephalus. Next base: position 16,985,898 of record CM038728.1, read on the forward strand.
GGACTTCAATAAATACCTGCACATGTATCCCCTCTTCTGACCACTCCTTCATTTTATGGTTTCAACAACGCCTATCTCAAATATAATTAGAAATACAACCTGTTTAAATTACTTCATGTACATTTCTGAGCACATACTATTCTATACTTTTATTTGATTGTGTAATGTAAGTCTGTGTAAGATGTAAGGTTATTACTTGAGTATACTAGTACTTTTATTTTAGTAAGTAATTAGTGTACTATTAGTGTACTAACTCTCATGAGATTATTAGAGTATTTGTTTAATTTAAAAAGTGCTGTGTATAACAGGATGTCTTGAGTAAATATGAATGTCATCTATAATGACTCAAGCAGTTCTATGCATGTTTGCTTTCTGGCTTTGGTGTAATTGGGAAAAGAGTAAAAAGTGTTACGCATGTTAAGATTCGCAAAACTTTATGCACCAGCCAACAGTAGAGCACTGGCAGCCTTAGCTGAATAGTCAGCATATAACTTTATAAAACTGTTTACTTCCACAGCCAGTAGACTAGCTGCATTCAGGAACTGTGTAGCACACGTGTCAGTGTTTTGTTTGTTTTTGTTTCTTGCAGGAGCATAATGGATCACAGGGAATATTTCAAAAGGATTGGTTTCACTGGTCAGTACGACAAAGCTGACCTGGCCACTCTGTGCACCTTACACGAGCTGCATGTGATGAGTATTCCCTTTGAGAACCTCAGTATCCACTGTGGAGAGAAGAACACTATGGACCTGAAGGTCATCTATGAAAAGATTGTACTTAACAATCGTGGAGGTTGGTGCTGTGAGAACAACCTGCTCTTCTCCTGGGTGCTGAGAGAGATGGGCTACAACGTCACCATGCTGGGCGCCAAGGTTTTTAATGCGCTCAAAAATGACTTTGCCAACATGGATACACATCTCATCAACCTGGTTGAGTCCCAAGAAGTATTAAAATAGTACATATACAAGTGTACTACTAGTACAATGATATTTGTATAGTAACTACATAAAGTATACTTAATAAAATTAACTTTAAGTATACTTATTTTCTGTAAGGGAAGCCCACCAAGCCAAGTCTGGTTGAGTCAAACCAAACCCGCAGCACATCAGCCAGGTCCAGTCTTCAGTCTTCTATCACCATCAAATCTAATCAAGGTATACCCAGGCACGCAATGCTAAGCTGGCCATGCCACACTCAGCATCAACCAGTCGGGCCATGCCTCGTTTTACATGAGCCAACTAAATCTGCCCTTTCGTTAGGGTTCCTGCTCTATCAAGGCTCTTACAGGACATTATCTCCTGGAACTTAGCTCTACGGGTGGAGCTGTTCTAACCACTGCTCTTACAGATTTATCTTTGCTCGTCTTCTACTCTGCTGAGTCTGCCCGTCTGAATATCTTCCCTAAGCCCCTTTGGTTTTCTGGCTACTGCCCCTCGCACTGCCCAGTACTCTGCTCTAAACGTTTCACTGTTGCACTCAATAAACAGCCTGCTTATGGATCTTACCTTTGAGTCTTGTGAATCATTACAAATTGAATAGGAATGAACTAACAAGGCCAGCCAAGGGTTAAAGTCCACCACTGACTGACCGTAGACAATCCAAGGTGAAACAGAACATGAAAATGACCAGGATGATAACAATAGTAGTATGCACAGCCAGAACCAGAACACAAGACCTACTTCACATGTAAATAACTATAAATGAACAGCAGAGGACAAACTCTTCTGAGATAATGGGGTGTTTCCACACAACCACACAACCAGCAGTCGGAAGGTAGCCAAGACGTGTACCTTAAGTCAGATACCACAATGATGACTTCGCAGACCCTCTGATCATAGCAATTATTTTCAGTAATTTTGATGCAGTCCCACTATTCCATGTTGTCAGATAATAACATAACAAAGACAGACTGGAATGATAAAAGCAATTGAGTAATAAATTGTTTCATGTAGAGAAGTCTCTTCTGGATGTTCAAATAATATCATCCAAGTGCAGCAGAAAGGGGAAGTATAGGGAAAATTTTGTTGCTGTCTTCCCAAAGTTAACGTAATTGTTTCAGTCAGAGCAAAGCACTGCTCAGGCTAAGCAGGTTGTACAGAACGCCAGCAGTAATATTAGCTTAGATAGCTCCAGTTTGGCAGTAATCGCTCAGAAATCTATTACAAGTTACTGACATTACATTACTGAACTGTACCAAAATGCTTTGCCAATAAAATAAGATTATTTTAATACAATCACTTAAAACTGTGTAGAAGTTAAATAGCATTCTTCCAATATTCTTACAACAATTTTAACATGAGATGTTAAGCAATTTATGTGGTCACTTCATTTCAAAAAGCATTGTTTAAAAGTGTGCATAGAGGCGGTCCAATTTCTGCTTCGCCAAAGGCCCCCAGAATCACTATATCCACAACAGTTATGTTTGTGTTGCATATTAAAATGTTTCAATGTTGTTTGGAGTGATCAATATGTTGATGTTTTTTGGTTTTCAGTTGTTTGAATGGAACATGCAGTTAAATAATGTTAAAACAACATTTCAGATCAAATCTTAAATAAAACATAACTTTAGTTTTTGGAAAATGGTCTCATGCTCAGCATGCCATTCTGTTTTGTTGTCCTATCCTGTCAGCTTTGTCCATAATCCACCTGAGTCACACTGAGAGTGACTAATCAGTAACAAACTGCTGTGCTGAAGTGTTTGAAAACGCCTCCCCACTTTTAAGTTCTCACCTCAGGCCAGCTGTTAGCATCTATAGCACTTGTACTAATAGATAAACAGATTGAATCAATCAAACTTATTTACACTTATAAATTCATTAAGGGTAACCATCATTTTCACCTTGTCATTAAACTCTATCAGCATAAAATTGTGAGGATTCATAATCAAATTTTCTGTACCACCGTAAATGGTGCAGCAGCTATGCTGTACATGATTAGCGCTAAAATCACAGAAAGACTACATTAAGACTACATGCTCTGTAGTGTTTTGAGTCATAGCCTGCAGGCTAAGCTAGACCTATGAAAACTCCAGGTACAGAGTCAGTTCTAGCGAACCGATACTTAATTTTAGACTGTATGTTTATGATCTGCTGATCTTACTTGTGAGGATGTATGTATAGCTGATTGTAAAAAAGCAAAAACTGATACAGGGTTATAACAGTAACACTAAACCGATAACTGGGGGGTCCTGACTTAGCCACCTTAGCAACTTTTCAGACCCTCTAGCAACTTTTTTTTAAAGTGACTAGCGACAAATCTAGCGACTTCTTCTGGTGTTATTGGAGACGTTTGGAGACAAGCACCAGGCGAACTAAGAGTGTATAAATGTTTTTTATTCAACATTTCAAGTACAAAGTCTCGTAGAGGTACAATGAACAGTACTTCGAAAGGAAATAAGAACAGAGATATAAAAACAGTAAATATAAATTCTTCAGTGTGACCCAGCCTATTTCAAAGGCAACAAAAAAAGAATCCACAGAAAAGGTTAATTTATTCAGAGTAATTTGTAGTTATAACATATTTTGGGTGTTTTTCTCACTTTTTGTCTCTCCCACAACGTTAATCCTTCAAATACACGCAAATAGGCATTATGCAAATTAGGCCTTCTAGCGACATTTAGAACTGCCAATAGCAACTTTCCTCACTGAGGAGTTGGCAACAGTGCATGTACTGAGCACTGTGTCCCCCTCACTTTTAAAATAGATGCTACAACCTATCTCTCAATGTTTTTCATTATGTTAATTTCTGTTTTGCTGTTGTTTTTGATTATTTCCCTGTTGTTAATTAGTTGTTGTTGTTATTATTATTAATCAATAAACAAATCATACATTGAAACCCAACACTAGTACAATGACCTTCATTTGTGAACTTAAATTCTATTCAAGATGGATTACTATTACTGGGAAGGTGATGTAATGTGAGTGATTATTATGATTCTGTCATGTCCATTAGTACGAATTCTAGAAAGAATAACCTCGCATAATCCAGAGCTCCTCAGTAAACAGACAAGACTAAAATGGATCCACCTTAAATTGTGTAGTAGTTACGTTCTGGAGCCTCTAATATCAACTGCTACACCTATTCAGCCGCAAACGTTTTAAACCATGGCTCATCATTTCTGCTCCTGGACGACCAGAGTTCAGCATAGTTTGGTGATTTCCACCAACAAACTGGGAAATCAAAAGGCATGTTGAAGATACGGCTGCTCCTGGCCTTGGTGGTCAGCGAGAACAGCTGAACGCAGTGGGGGGAGGAGGTTAGAATAGAGCCGTAACTTAAGGCGTGTTCGACTTTACGAGGCGACGCGCAGCCCGATCGCCGCCTGGCTCGGTGCGGTGCATGCCGGGTTAGTTTTTTTGTCCGACTTAAGTTCACGATGACATACTACGTTAACATCTCGCCAGTGCTAGGCGCTGCAGGCTTCACACACAGCCGCTGCAGTTGCTCTCCACGAACTGCGCGACCCAAGAAACGGCTTGATGACGACAGAGCTTAATCCTCATTGGTCAGAAGCTCTGCGGACAACTCTGACGTTTAACTCTTTTTACTGTAAAATATATATCTCCTCTAAAACTCTTTAAAGACCCTAATTTAAAACTAATACTATCATGTCTGGTAGCATGACTACATTTTCATGCAGTATTTAACAAATTTCTTTTTTCATAATTAGTATTTCAGATCAAGAGGCTGAAGTGCCGTAGATTTTTACTCTTATGATTTGTGAGGGTCTTTAAAAGCACTACATTACTATTGCGTTTGGATCTATTTTTCCTTCCACACTTTCTAATTATTTTCTTTCTTTATACTATTTTTCTATTGCGTTTACTTTCTCAGCTGTAAAGAGAGCAAACCCCGCGAGACCCGCTATTGTTCACGTAGGCTGCAGGTGGCGACTGTCCGAGTTGAGGCTCTTGTCTAAGCGTCCGGCTGCTCTCGCTGATCACCAAGGCCAGGCGCAGCTGTATCTCGAACAAGCCTTTTAGTGGTGTGTTTACTGTTTATAAAGGAGTTAGAGAAGCTGTAGCTGCTGTGCTGTTGGTTAGACTGTGTGTTAGTAAAGCCAAGGTGCTAGAGTAGTGCTGTCTGTATGTGTATTAGCTAATTAGTTACAGAATGATAAGATATGAAGAGATGAAACTATCGTGTGTGTGTGTGTGTGTGTGTGTGTGTGTGGTCAGCAAGTCAGCTAAAGATATTCCATTCATAAATTTGAGTAAGGCCAACATGATATTGGCCATATGCTCAGAATCTGTTGATAATCATAATAATATTGATAACTGATTATTAGAATTGGTATGTCTGATCTAAATGATTCTAATTATTTTGTCCTGACACACTCATGCCCTGAATTAATTCTCATCTGGTCACCCTAGCCCACAGAAGAATATATATATATATATATATATATATATATATATATATATATATATATATATATATATTCCATAGTGTTTCCCCAACACAGATTTTGGATTGATAGTCCGAAATGACTTTAAAATGTAGTTTCATTTAATGAGCTGTTTTCATAAACCTCTAAACCTACAATCGGCATAGTAAACACAGGGGCTAAAATGGTTCCACCTTAAACAGGGCAGTAGTTACATTCTGGGGGCTTAGGAGTTATTATAACTGCTACACATATTCAGCTGTAGATGTTGTGAGCCAGTGCTCATCAGTTCTAGTCCTGGAGGTCCGGAGTCCAGCATACTCCACCAACAAGCTGGGAAATCAACTACCTGAACAGGACTACGCTATCTGTGGCGGAGATTGTTTGCACGTATTCTAAGCCATTTAACCTTCGAAGAAGATTCCACGCAATCCATAGAGTTTCTCTCAACATCCAACATTGAATGTTCTTAAAGCCATACAGGTTAAGCTGCCACATGAAGCTCTTTTTAACTGAAGTCTCAAAGATCTTCCACTCTCCCTGTCAAGCTCTACCTCAATAAAGACGAAGGTTCCCAACCAGGGCCATCTGATGGTCCAGCAGTCTTGGCTCTTTAAAGGAAATTCTTAATGGTCAAAAAACTAAATATGTTCTTAACAAACTTGACACAGAGTTAATTTTTACATAATTTGCTGGGCTGAGTGCTCGGGATAGGCCTTTAGATATTATAACAATACATAATTATAATATAAAGTCTAGTGCAATGCTACTTTGTTGACCTAGATAAATCCAAATTTGCATCCTAGTTGACCCAAGGGTGAACTGCCTCTTTTACCTAAACTGTTACTCCTCCCTCCACACAGTCTTTCTTCTGACTTGCTTTAGTCAACACAACCCTTTGATCAGCACAAAAGTAAGTTGTATAAATGTTAAGAATGTGTCTTAGGTTTTTTAAAGGCATGCAGGTTTTTAAATGCTGGTTAGCTTGATTTTACATGCAGTTTCACCTGACTGTACTAAATTTGAAAACTAGAAAGTCGACAGTCTGGTTGCTTTTGTAGCTGTTTTATTTATTACATAGATCAGATTGATAGATCTTTCACTTTGTTTTGTAATATATGTTTAATTTCTGAAGAGAATAAGGGGGGATTTTGCAGACATTGGTGTATCTGTAATTTTTATAAGTTGGTTTAGAAATTATTAATGTCAATGTGTACATTTTGAACTGAAGTGCCACAGGGTTCCATTTTGGGACCCCTGTAGTTTATGATATTAATGACCTCTGCAGAAGTGTTTTCTTAGCATTCTACAGCTAGTTCTTTACGATCACAAAAACTAAATATATGTTATTTTCCAAAAACTTAACACAGAATTGAAAATGCTCCAGTGGTTCAGAGATGCCTTTAGTAATATGTAGTGGAATATGTAAAAGTAGTTCAACAAAACATAGCGATGAAATCTTAGACATTAATGTAACATTAAAACATTTACATTCATGTTACATTAAAATACAAACTACACACTTCACAGTCATCAATGTTCTTATGTACTTTGCTTCTGAATTGTCTCTGCTGATGTTCAAACAGTAGTCAGTAAGCAAATTGGGGTTTCTTTTCCTTGCGTGACATTTCTTTTGTGTTGGATATGACTTAATGAAGTGCCACTGAGATTCTGAGAAACAAAGTCCTTAAAAAGTGGCCACAAATGCATTCAGTGTCATTTATTAATCATCAAAAATAAAGTTAGTCTTTGGGTCTAACTAGAACTCTGTCTCTGCACTCTTCCTCCATGTGACTTTGCCAGTGTGTGTACAGGCCAAGAGTCCTTGAGGTTTAATGGCATGCATGCAAAACACCACCCTCTTAGTTCGCCTGGTGCTTGTTTTTCTAAATGTGGTCATATCCTCAACTCCGCACACATACCAACAAAGAAAATTCATTAACCATTTTTTGTTAGCTGAAATTATGTTACAGATCATTAGAGAGCTGCAAACAAATCCATCTTTCTCTGAGCCTATCACAAGGAATTTTGTGTAAAAGACCACTGCGTCTGCGATAGGCTCTTAGCTTTCACTTAATGCTAGAAACTCTGACACATGTAAGAAAATGGGGTTCCTGCGGTACAGTTCTGTGAAAAAGTATTTCTTCTATTTGTACATATTTAGATATTCAAACCACCTTCAGTATCAGACCAAGATAACACAAGTAAACACAAAAATGTTTTTAAATTATGTTCAGCCCAACGTGGCCCTGTGTAAAAAAGTAGTTACCCCTTTAGTTGCTAATGACTAAATGACTTCTAGGTTCAATATTACTGCCAGACCTGTTGTATCTAAACATCACTTGAATCTGTGTGGCAATATAAAGTAGACCTTAGTTAATGTCAATGTACATGATTCCACAATAATAAAGACATTGGACAAAATGTCATCAATGGGATATTTGAAGTGTAAACCACTGCTAACCAAAAAGAGCACAAAGACTCATATTTACCCAAAAAAATCCAAAAAATATCATAACATTTAGGATAATATCCCACTGACTGATGAGTTAAAGGTGGAACTGTTTGGAAGACATGGGTCCTATTATATCTGGTGTTAAGCTAACCCAGCACTCCACCATAAGAATATCATACCAACGGTCAAACATGGTGGTGATAATGTGATGGTCTGGTGCTGCTTTGTCTCTGTAGCAGCTGGACGACTTGTCATAATTGAAGGAACCATGAACTTTACTCTGTATTGGAAAATTCTGAAGGAGAATGTTTGCCCATCAGTTTGATACCTGAAGTTGGATTATGCAACAATGATCCAAAATCCAAATGATTATGATCCAAAACACACAGGCAAGTCCATCTCATAATGTTTCAAAACAAACAAAATTAAGGTTTTACAGTGGCCAGATTAATGACCTTAATTCTATTGCAATGCTGTACCTTAAACAATACTGTCATGATCAAACACCCTCCAATGTAGTCAAATTAAAACAAATCTGCACAAAATAGGTCAAAAGACTTATTGCATTTGATTGCAGTTGTTATAACCAAGAGTGGCACAACCAGTTAGTAGGTTTAGGGGGAAAATTACTTTCACATGGGTGATACAGGTGTTGATCTTTATTTTTATTGAATGAAACAATCATTTAAAATCTGCTTTCTTTGTTTGCTTATCTTGTCTTAATCTTATCAAAATAAGTTGAAACATTTAAATGTGACTGCTTAGCAAAAACAGAAAAAAAACATGTACTGTAGTTCTCAAACTGTAGATGAAGATAAGGGGTGGTATTATTCTTATGCGCCTGTACTTGTAGGATTTCACAGTTTGTGGGTCGGCAGACACTCTAGGTTATGAAATGTAAGTGCAGAGGAACCAACAAAGCGAGTTTTTATACTATGTCTGCTTTAAAAGTAAATATTTTAGTTAGCCAGTCTGATTATGCAGTAATTCCAAGAATTTAGTATAATCCTCCATCAAAATATGTTATAAATTACATTTTAGACAAAACATTCAATAATCTGTGGTTAAAGTAATGAATAACAGAACTTGTTTATGAACGTACACAGGAAGCGCTCTGAGAAAACTGAGGGCTGAGGGTGATGTGATTAGAAGTTGTCTTTCCTAGGGCTGTTTTAAACATACAGGTAATGCTTGCTATAAACAGGAAAACCATTTCCAGAGGAAAATGTCATCTGTAGAGTCACATCACTAAACACTACAATAAAAGTTCCTTAGTGGTTCTTGGCCTGGGTGCTTGGTTCTAGTTTATTTGGTTCTAGTTTTAACTGGTAAAAAATAAATTAAGTGTACAATACATAAAGGTTCTTTACACATTATTAAAGTTCTTCATGCCTGCATAGCGTGTTGAACACTTTTTGGCACCTTTTATTTTAAAAGCTATTCAGTCGATTCGGCTCACAGTGCGAATTGACAGGGATTACCATTGTAAGTTTAACCTATAAACTGCTTCACTTCCAGATGCATTTATTCAATTTTGTAGGAGAACATGAAGTAACCAGCGGGTAAAGTCAGGTTAGACAGCAACTTTCCCAGCCTGGGCAGGACAGATGAAAAGTTTATTGAAATATAGATCTGAATAAACAGAAATATTTTAGTGTTGGTGAGTTACTGCTGGAAAAAACATCTGTATATGGCATGGAAATACATATACATATTAGTTTAGGCTTAGGCTTAATCTGGGTCCAGGAAACCAACCGTAAAGTTCAGTTTGGTAGAAATGGATTAAGCATAGTAGTGTTAAGCAAAGTTGCAGATCCTAATGTTAAATTACAACCGTAAATTCTTGTTAATCTAGATTTAGTTTTAATCTGGGTCTGGGAAATTGACTCCCCAGACTGACTTATAAAAGCAAGAAAATGGTCACATTACCGCAGCTAATGTTGCACTAGTCTGTGACTTATAATCCTATGAATTGGTATTCAGTGTATGTAAATACTTGCCACAGCCTAGGGGTCCAAGGGTTAACTTCCCATTTTTATCCAGCTTCACCATGCACTCATTCCTTCCACCAATCTCAGACACCCTGGCCAGCACCACTGTTCTCTCTGACATCTGCTAAAAAGTAGGTTGTGAATGTTTTAAGGTTTTCCATTTGTCTGTGTTGATTAGCCTTTAGTAGCATAAGTAAACTACTAATTTTGTTTACTTTTCATCCACAGGAGTAAAATGGATATTAAGAAATACTTCGAAAGAATTGGCTTCAGTGGTCAGTACGACAAAGCTGACCTGGCCACTCTGTGCACCGTACACGAGCTGCATGTGATGAGGATTCCCTTCGAGAACCTCAGTATCCACTGTGGAGAGAAGAACACTATGGACCTGAAAGTCATCTATGAGAAGATTGTGCTTAACCATCGTGGAGGTTGGTGCTATGAGAACAACTTGCTCTTCTACTGGGTGCTGAGAGAGATGGGCTACAATGTCAACATGCTGGGCAGCAAGGTCTTCGACCCGCTCCAAAATGACTTCAGCCCAATGGATACGCATCTCATCAACCTGGTTGAGATTGATGGCAAGCCCTACATTGCTGATGTGAGTTATGGGGTGTCATATCAAATCTGGCGCCCATTAGAACTGATCGCAGGTAAAGACCAACCTCAGCCCCCGGGGGTGTTCCGCCTACTGAATGACGGTGAGATGTGGACCCTGGAGAAGACTGGAAGAAAGCCGCTGATCCAGAACAAGGCCAACTGCAGACACATTGACAAGCTCCTGAGGAAAACCATATACAGCTTCTCGTTAACGCCACGTGGCATTGACCATTTTCTGGAGGCTGCTGAGTACCTCCAGACAAGTTCTGAGTCTGTGCTCACCCAGAAATCTATCTGTTCCATCCAGATACCCACTGGCTTCAGAGCTCTGTTTGGTTGGAGCTACTTTGAGGTCGCATTTAATCCTCAAGAAGACACAGACCTGTATGAAACCAGGAACATACCAGACAGTGAGATAGAGACTGTACTGAAGGAAATGTTTAACATAACATTAGGTAGTAAACTGACACCTGTAAACAATTAAGATACACAAAATGAAATACAAGGCTAACTTTACTCACCCAAAAATCTAACTAAACAACTTCAGTTCAAAACATAATCATAGTGTAGCAAAGCTGAATTACGTACACAAATAAGACAATGTACACAACATGCACATTACATACACAAGTAAAACAGAACATAGTGTAGAAATTTTTGATTCTACATTTACATTTATGTTGCATTAAAATACAAGTCATTGATTTTCTTCTATATTTTGCTTCTGGATTGTCTCTGCTGAGGGTAAAACAGTAGCCAGTCAGCAAAAAAGGGTTCCTTTTCTCTGAGGGACATTTCTTCTGTGTTGGAAATGGCTTGATTAAGTGCAAGTGACAGCACCAAGATTCTGAAGCATGAAGTGCAGATGGGAGTCCAGAAATTTCATTCATTGTCATTTATTGATTAGCAAAATAAAATGCTCGTCAGTCTGGTTTTTACTGAATCCAAAGCCAAAGTTACTTGTAAAATGTTTAAAAACTGCTGTGCCTCATAGGGAAAGCAAAGACTTTTAACAAACATTGACAGCAGAAACAGTAAAGACAACTATTTCAATGTTTGTTTTAGACAGACAACAGCAAACTGGATATTCCATTTCGTTTCAATGGAGCTATAAAGGAAAATGTATATTTGATCTATTTGTCCGTTTTTTATTCTTTCTATTGCTATTTGCATACATTATACACAAACCCTAATAAAAAAAACATTTTTAAGTGGAGGTAATATGACTTGAAAAATGACTTGGTTCTATATCCTCAGTGTCATATGACAAAAAATTGAAACATTTTAATTATCTTTTGAACTATTAGGATTAAAACGTATGGGTTTCCTTCTAAAGGGTATTGGCTACAATTAGATACTTTTATTTTGCTGTATAAAACCTCTACATCTCAATAGAACCATCAAATGCATCTGGAATCAGCCAAAGAATACGTGCTATATTATTAGAATTCTTTACACTGTAATACTAACCCACCTGGAAAATACCAAAATATCGCCACTGACTATTGGAGACCACTAGGAACCAACAGAAACTTTAAAGGGGTGTATAATTTTTTCAGCAGTAGCCTCGCCTGTGATAAATCACTGTAACACACATTGCTTGATTAGAACTTTTTAGGACAGCTTTAGACAGATTTACCACAAACAGTTGATGCAATTGTGTTATGGTTAGTCATCCTGTAATAAGAGTGTCAGGTCTCAAAGATGCAACTGAACAATAGTTATTAATGAAATTATATGGGAACAAGTCTGTAAGTTGCAAGTAACAAGTAAGTCTCAGTTGCAGGTAACAAGTAAACTCGTGTCCTGAGTCGAGTCCCAAGGTAAGAGAGTCGGGTCTTATTTCATGTCCTAAGTCAGTACACACAAAGAAAATTGTTATTTCAAGTCCAAAGTTAGGACACAGAGTAATTTTGAGTATATAGTTTATACTGGTGACATGTTCTTTACTAGATAAGGCAGTATTAATATTGGTTTTATATACTAGCAGTAAATAAAAGCAAATCTGTTGTGATTTAATAATAAATCTAGCCCAAATAAATATGTATTAAAAACAAAACTGCTTGTGATGCAACATAAAGCAAATAAAAAAGTAAGTCTATTCTTAAACAGTTTTTAAATATAATTTGTGCAAATCGCCCCTCTGTCTTCTCAACCTAGCACAACCTGTACCAAGAAAAGAGCACAGCTTCCGTACATATTTGTCTTCAGTAAATTCAGACATTTATTTAAAAAATGTGTAAATAGCTGTGTTTTATCTACAAACGTGCACTTTTGTAATTAGCCTTTGGATCTGTTCCAACTGGCACTCTATCCCTGCACTCCTCCTCCGTGTGACTTTGCCAGTGTGTGTACAAGCCAAGGGTCCTCTAGGTTTGATGGCATGCATGCAAAACACCACTTTCTCAGCGTGCCTGGTGCTTGTTTTTGAATGTGGTCGTATCCTCAACTTAGAACACATACCACTGAGAAAGATCACAAACAGACCACTGCATCTGTGATAGGCTCTTAGCTTTCACTTAAGCTCTGACATACGCAAGAAAAAATGGCACTCCTTTTCTGAGGTACAGCTCTGTGAAAAAGTATTTACCCCCTTACCAATTTCTTCTATTTGTGCATATTTGTCACACTTTCAGAAAATCCAACTACCTCCAGTATTAGACCACGATAACACAAGTAAACTGTTAAATGAAGATTTAATCTTATCAAAATGAGTTGGATGAGCTGAAACATTTAAATATGAACAATTAAAAAAAAATTCATAGCAGGGGTGGTATTGTTCTTATGATCCTGCACTTGATGCAGGACTTGTTTCACAGTTTGTTGGTTGGCAAACATTCCAGATACACAAATGTAGGTGCAGACTGATTTTTTTTTTTTTCAGAGTTTTTTATAACATATCTGCTTTAAAAGTGAAGATTTCAATTAGCCAGTCTGGTTATGCAGTAATTCCAAGAATCCTCAGTCGAAATATGTTACAAATTACATTTTAGACCAAGCATTCAGTAACATCCTGTGGTTAAAGTAACCATCTCAAGAATGTTCATGAATAACAGAACCTGTTTATGACCGTACACAGAGAGCGCTCTGAGAAAACTGAGGGCTGAGGACGACGTGATTAGAAGTTGTCTTTCTTAGGGCTGTTTTACACATACAGGCAAGGACGGATTAAGGATAGTCTGGGCCCCCCCAACCCGTGCCTCTCGTGATCAAGGGCCCTCTAATGGTATGCCCCCCTCTTTCCTAGGACTCCTAATAGCCAGAAGTTGAAATCAGAGCAGTGCCACAACGCCTCGGCCATTTTCATAAGGGGCCCAAAAGCATGGCTAGGGCCCCAAAAAGCATGGCTAGGGGGCCCAAATACATGGATAGGGCCCCCAAGAGGCCCTGGTGTCAAAGTCTCTAAAAGTTAGAGGATCCTTAAAATGGAGGGCCCCTTAGAAATAAAAAAAAAAATTGTATCATAAATGTTGATAGGCATCACAAAATGTTTTGGGCCAGGGCTCCCCAGGACCCCCTGACCTCAAGGGCCCTTGGGCACTGACCCCACTGGCCCGGTCAGTAATCCAGCCATGCATACAGGTTATGCTTGCTATAAACAGGCAAACCATTTCCAGTGGAAAATGTTCTTGGGTGAGAGCGTGGTTTTGGAAAAAGTGTTACAATCCATAAAGGTTCTTTACACTTTATAAAAGTTCTTCATGCCTGCATATTGTGTTGAACCATTTTTGGCATCTTTCATTTCAAAAGCTGTTCAGTTACAGCTATTTCATCAATTCTGCTTACCGTCCGAAATGACAGGGATTTCTATTATAAATTTAGCTTGTAAACTGTTTAACTTCAAAATGCATTTGTACGCCTTTTTGGGAGAGTGCAGCAACATGAAGAAACCAGTAGGTGAAACAGCAGGTCAGGTTAAACAGCAACTTTTAAGTTGAAGGTCTCCATGGAGATCTATTCCAGCCTGTCTACAGAAGTCTATTAAATAAATTTAGATCTGAATAAACAGAAATATACTTAGTGTTAGTGAGTTCTGACTATCTTGCTGCTGCAAAAATGTCTGTATATGGTTTAAGATTAGGCTTAATCTGGGTCAGGTTTTGTAGAAATGGATATAGCCTTTCTAGAACCTAATGGTAAATTACCATTGCAAATTCTTTTTAATCTAAACTAAGCTTTAATCTGGGTCTGGGAAGACTTCAAACTTACAAGCACAAGAAAATGGTCACATTACCGCAGCTAATATTGCACCACTCTGTGACTTTTAATCCTTTGGATCAGAAGAATTCGTAGCCAGTGTATGTACACATTAGCCACAGCCAAGGGAGCCAAGGGTTAACTTCCCACTTTTGTCCAGCCAGTGGCTCCACCCTGCACTCATTTCTTCCGCTAATCTCAGACGCCCTTGCCAGCACCACTGTTCTCTCTGCCGTTTGCTAAAAAGTAGGTTGTATAAAAGTTTTAAATGCTGGTTTTGTTCCCACAACTGTTTCTATTTGTTTGACAGAGCTTTCTTTTAAACGAGTCTGTGTTGACTTGCCTTTAGTAGCAGTTAAAAACCATGCAGTTTGTTTACTTTTCTCTTACAGGAGCATAATGGATCTCAGAGAATATTTCAAAAGGATTGGCTTCACTGGTCAGTATGACAAAGCTGACTTGGCCACTCTGTGCACCGTACACGAACTGCATGTGATGAGTATTCCCTTCGAGAACCTCAGTATCCACTGTGGAGAGAAGATCACTATGGACCTGAAAGTCATCTATGAGAAGATTGTCCTCGACCGTCGTGGAGGTTGGTGCTGTGAGAACAACCTGCTCTTCTCCTGGGTGCTTAAAGAAATGGGCTACAACTACACCACACTGGGTGCCAGGGTTTTTAACTCGCTCAAGAATGATTTCAACCCAATGACTACGCATCTCATCAACCTGGTTGAGATTGATGGCAAGCCGTATATTGCTGATGTGAGTTACGGGGTGTCATGTCAAATCTGGCGCCCACTGGAATTGATTGATGGTAAAGAACAACCTCAAGACCCGGGGGTGTTCCGTCTACTGAATGACGGTGAGAGGTGGACCCTGGAGAAGACGGGGAGGAAGCCGCTGATCCAGAACGAGGCCTTTGCCAACTGTAGCCTCATTGACAAGCGCCTAACGAAGACGATATACAGCTTCTTTTTAACACCACGCAGCAGCAACCATTTTCTGGAGTCTGTTGAGTATCTCCAAACCAGCTGTGAGTCTTTATTCACCCAGAAATCCATCTGTTCTCTTCAGACATCCACTGGCTTCAGAGCTCTCATTGGTTGGACCTATAGTGAGGTGACATATAATCCACAAGATGACGCAGATATTATGGAGATGAAGGACATACCAGACAGTGAGATAGAGACTGTACTCAAGGAAAAATTCAAAATAACGTTACGTAATAAACTAACACCTTTGAACAACAAAGCTGCCTACGGAATATAGGAAATATGCTAGATAGGTCAGTAGTCAGTAGTCTTTTACTTTCTGCCTCTGTAAAGGTTTGATATGATATATAATATAATAATCATATAACATAATCATCATGTCTCTTCCAATGAGATTTCAATGTAATGCTTTCTTAAATCTTTTCATTTCTCAATCACAGTTGTAAATCTGATAATCGAAAGAAATAAAACTCAAAAACATGTTGAAACTTTTTAAAGAGCTGTCATCTGTACTAGTGGCTTTTGTTTTTTGTTGCTTCTATAATGATCTTCTGGAAACTCTAAGCTTTGTGAATTCATTAAAGAGAACCCTGACTCTATATATGATGTCTAGTACCATTTAAATCAGCCTTTTCAATTTCAGATGGTATGTAACTTTATTCAAAACAAATTGTTTGTATTATTTTCTGTGCAACCACATAACATCATCATAGTGGGGCTAGAAGAATTACATTTGCCTGTTTGCCATTTCTTAAGTAATACATATAAAAATTCCCATTTGTTCGTAAATCATTTTTTAATACTATTGGACATGTACGCTGTTTTAAAGCATACAAGTCTTAAAGTAGTACCATGTAAGCCTCAAGTGGTGAGGCTGCGTATTGCAACCCTCCCCTCCTCGCCCCCTAGGAGTCTTGCCCCACAGTCAGTGCGTTCTGGACTACTGTAGAAACACTACAGCTTTACATGGCATAGTTCTTTATATTATATTCCAATTCTGATAGCAGATCCCCGCTAACTCTACAAGTAGTGCACTATACAGGTCATTATATAGCGATTTTAACATCCATCTCATGTCTAAAGAAAGGCAATTTATATTCTACCACAAGCTGCACGACCTCATTTCTACCATGTGGGGCACTGTTGTTTGTGTAGACGTCAAAATGTCATGACCTACTTAGTGCACTATATAGGGAGCACTATACAGGGCGATATGAGATTCGGCCTAGTGTGCTCGCAGCGGTAATGGCATCCTCAAACGCACGCGCAGCTCTTTAAAATGTTACGTAACGGGGTTTCGGCCAATGAGAATCGAGCTTCCACTGCAGCGCTCTGAGCGGCGGCGCGGCCTGCACAGGACCGGAGCTATGAATTCACTAGAACAAGCCGAAGGTATTTCTAAAGTTAATGTTGTTTCGGAGTGTTGTTGGTTTTAACGTATACGCGAGGGGTCGTACTGCTTTTTTAATCCCAACGTTTGGCTAAAAGAAGCTTGTTTTGTGATGACAGTGGGAAGTTACATTTCTAACAATCTCGCAAGCTAACATTAAGCTACACGCCCAGCAGTTAGCCACAAGCTAACAAGCTGTCTGTAACTAGTGGTGTTTATATGAAAGGTGTTGTGGTGAAGGGAACAAACTCTTTAAACCCAAGTTTAAAGTATGTGGTATAAACTTAATTTCGTTGAGAATTAAGGAACCGTTCAGACACAGCAGCAGTGGAACAGATTCGGCTAGTCTGTAATGTATGAACTTGCCTAATTGCCGTGGTATCAAAAATATTATAACAAAGTCTGCGTGTAGGAGTTCTGAGAACTGTTAACAGATCACACTGTGTGCTATTCAAAAAGGTTTCATTAAGGAGTCATACTTATGTCTGAATTCAAATTCGGATCCTAAGTTTATCATTTTAGAGTAATATATAAAAGACGTGATGATGCAGTGTACTCCAGGATTTGGAGTTCATAACCTTCTCAAATCAACCGGGCTTCTTCTATTTATAAACCTCAAACACCTTGATTTCTGAAATTATACTAAAATTAATATTATTTGGGATGTAGTATGCTAATATGGAAATCCTAAGCCGTTGTCTTTCATGTCTTTCTTGATTAAAACATCTATCCATCCATCATACACCTTTACAACAAAATCTGGTCTACATTCATTTACATGACATGGGTCAAATTTAAACATTTGTCAGATGCCAGTAATTATCCACCAACACTAATATGATTTTGATGTTGTGCATTTTCAGTAGTAGTAGTAATAGTATTGTTTTTATTATTATTATTATTATTATTATTATTGTTAGTAGTAGTAGTAGTAGTAGTAGTGGTGGTGGTTTTGGTGGTGGGAAGTGTTATCACTGTCATTATGAAGTGTCAGTTTATGACTTTTATAGACAAGTTAAATCATGCTCTTACGCCACACCTATATGCATGCATCTGTGCATGCTGTCACACGTAACAGAAGAACAGTGGCACTGACCTAGGACCTGACCAATGATTACTCATTATAGTCTTAAAAAATCTGCTTAAAGCTCTTGCTCAGAGATGCTGTATAAATGCTGTAACTGACATTTTATTTATATCAGAACAGTTGACACATCTAACCAGATGACTTGGGAGTTTTCTAGTATTCTCTCATGGTATTAATTCTACTATTATTATACAAAGTGTCTGAACAACAGCATGTGAGGTTTCACAAATCCAGTCAGATTGATATAACGAGAAGCAAAACCAGCTGCCTTAAGAAAGTCTTGAAACAGTGGTATTCTCCTTTTTCCAGATCTAAAGGCTTTTGAAAGGAGATTGACTGAGTATGTGTCCTGTCTGCAGCCAGCCACAGGCCGGTGGCGAAGTAAGTCATTTTATTCCCAAACTAATGGCTAGACAGAAAAGCTTCATATTTGTCAATATTTACACAGTTGTTGTCTTGTTTGTTAGGGATTGATATAGCTGAAGTGGATGAACATATGCAATTTATGATCAGAAAAACACACCTAAGCAAAATACCAAAGAGCCTTAAAACTAATTTATACTATTTCAGCATGATGTAGACTTGCATACTGTGAATGTGATCTGTACTGTTCATCGTCCATGCAAATAAAATTGATTAGCAAGAACAACTTAAAGAAAGCTGAGTAAAATTTGATATTACTTTATGAATTGCTAGATTTGACACGCCATGTGCGGATTGCAACTACTATGTGTGTATGACAATATAAAAAAAATAGAAGGGCACTATGTGTATTTTTAAGCTGCTTTGTCCCCAGTTGACATTACAGGATAGAATGAAATCATGAATTATTGATCTTGTATAGTTATTGATCTTATATTATCTCAGCAAGTGTTCACACGTCTTGTTTTGTTGCAGTGATTTTGATTGTGGTGTCAGTTTGCACAGCAACCGGTGCGTGGAACTGGTTAATAGACCCAGACACTCAGAAGGTGGGGGAAAATTTTAGATGTTGAGATGTTTAGAGTCTGCTGTGCCCCTTGTCCTTGTAGAATTAAGTTTTCTGTCTTTTCCACAGGTATCCTTTTTTTCTTCTTTATGGAACCATCCGTTTTTCACCATCAGCTGTGTCACTCTCATCGGCCTCTTTTTCGCTGGAATACACAAGCGCGTTGTTGCGCCATCGATGTATCCTTATTTATGAAAGACCATGCATTTACTGTTAACATGTTTGGGTTGGTTTTAGTTAGGCCTGCAAAATTATTGAAGGAGCTCCAGTTTGGCCATTTAAAAATATTAGCTGATATTAATGTACATGCTTTTGCTATTTTAACCATGATTGTATTGTTTTTAATGTACTCATACAACCAGTACTGCTGTGATTATAGTAACATGGGATGACTCTTATTGGGTTTCCCGAGTGGGGCAATGATCAATGGTTGACCTTGTGGTTGTGTCATCACAAATTTAAATCCCTGTGATGCTGCAGCAACAAAAAAGGAGTATGGAGGCTCTCATTGTTTGTGTTCCTTGTGGATAAAATCAAGCTGATATGATTGAACTCAATAATTGTATAATTATTAAATACTTTGGGGTAAGTTATGAACAAAGAAAACACATAATGGAGTTATGTTATAGTTTATAAATAGTGTTGGAGAAAGACTATGGCCAGAACTTTGTTGAGGTTCCTGTGACAAAATCTTCACATCCCACCACCAGCCTGTCTTCTAAAGTACCGGCATGAATGGCCTTTTCCTTGATTCTGTTTCAGTATTGCTGCACGCTGCCGGACAGTGCTTGCAGAATACAACATGTCCTGTGATGATGTGAGTGTTGAAAACCACAAATTGTTTGTAATGATAGTTTAATAACCCTGAACCTGAGTTTGGATGTTTGAATGTTTGTTTGGGGCAAGATTAAAATGTTTGAGTATACAGCTTAATGATGCAACACCATTATTAGAGCCTACATGGTAAATATGAGAAAGAGGCTATGAAAAAATATTTATTACTGGATTTTTTTTTTTAACTGAAATGGAAATAAACATCAGTGTATATATTCTATTGGAATATATTGTGTTAGGATCTATTAGGCAGTGTACAGTATTTATTTTGGCTCACAAACATCTCTTCCATTCATTGCCAATAATTCGCAAAGACACGTTATTGCTGCAGTTCAAATAACCAATTAGATGCCCTGTAATTTGGACTGTAGCAAAACTGCTTTACTTATGCTTAATCTTTCCATTAATCAGTCTTTTAGTTTTAATGATATTTGTTTGTGCTCTGTTTTAGACAGGGAAACTTATTCTAAAGCCACGACCTCACATTCAGTAGCATCAGACGGACTGTAAGGGAATCTTATATTGATCACCATGTGGATCGCAAACCATACAGCACAAGAGAAGATTACCATCAAGATAAAGATCCAGAAGGGGTAAAGGTCTCTTGAACAAGACTCCCGTTTCATCATTCTGAGAGTGGGGATTTTTTGTTTGTTTTGTTTGTCTTTTTTTGAGAAAATCACTGTTGCTGCCATTTTAGAAAATGCCCATATAAACAAAAATCCCTGGTGGGTAGAACTTTTACTTTGTCAGCGTGTGTTCACTGTCTTTCTAACGGCATTCTCTTATTTTAGACGTAGTGTTCAATGTTTGTATTTTAGGCAAATTGTTGAACATGGTAAATATTAAATGCAGATCTCTTATTCTGAGAAGTTGATATTTAAACGAGACAGGGAAGGATCAGTGGGTTTTAACACCAAAAAATGATGTACAACTAAACTATATTTACAAATATCACAATTCAAACTTTTTTTTATTATAGGTGTTTCCTTGAAGTGGATTTTATTAGCATATGCATTGTTTAAAATCCTGTATGTAAAACATTTGCTGCTTTTGTTTCTATATTTGTAGGTTTTGAAAGCACTTTTCTGAAATCAAATAATAAAATGGCTTTCTTCATTGTAATTATGTGGTACAGCACTGATTGAAACTTAATCACATCCTTTTATTCTTTTAGAAACTATGCCATACAAATTCATTTTAAAGCCCAGCTACATTTCAAGCGCTTAAGGAAAATTTTATTTGTTTAAAGTGCCAAACGACCTGAATGTTAAGAGTGTTTGCAGGTGAAACAGTTCAACCGTAAAACGTATGTTACCAGCTGATGATAATACATTGACGCAACAGTTTTAGAAGTTATGGTAATTATGGGTGGGCAATATGGTGATATTTTATCATTATCATGACAAATTATATCAATATGCTTTTCTGAGCATATTGTGGATGTTGACGTTACTTAATGACTACTGTTTAACTGTTTCTTTACAAAGTGAGCGTTATTAGGCCTGATGAAATGGATTTAGTGCAGCGCTGTTTGTAAGATTGTGTAACACTGAATAAACAGAATTTGTTATTGCTATTATCATTATTATTATTATTATTATAGTTTTTTTATGTAACACTACAGGTTCTATTTTGCCTGTTCTAACTTATAAAACAAACCTATTTAATCATATCAGCCATCCCTAATGGTAATCAATAAGGGGATAAATAAATTCTTCCATAAGATACTTTAGAACATCATAGCTAATAGTCTGCACACCTATAGCATGTATGCGGATTACTCTCTATTAATTCCCAGCTACACTGCCACAGTGTTTGCTTACTGCATGAGAGGCAATGATTTCATTCTGATTATTAACACGAAATACCCTAAAATGAGGTTTTGCTAAATATTTTTCTCTTTTTGCAAACTTCAAATGTTTGGAACTTAAAATGATTCTGTAAATGACTCTGGGTTAATACACAATGGCATATTGCAGAGGTCATATCTGCTTTCATTCTACACAAGCATAAGCACACCTGAATCCACTTGTTTATTCAGTTGGTGTTAGTCTTCAAACAACTGATCATGTGTGCTCCTGCTTTGTTTGGAATGGAAACCTGCAACTACACCAGTGTTTTGCAGATATGACTGTACACCGCTAATGTATACAACAAAAACTGTGACTGCACATTCAATTATTCAATTATAGATCATTTGGATTGGTTTGTGTGGGTTGGGCGTTACCTTATTTGAATAAAGCTGCACATTTCAGAACTTGATGTAGTCACATTGAGCTCTTTTGCCTTAAGAGTGTGAGAGCAGCAGACTAACAGAAAAAAACAGTTGTCAAAAAACAGTTTATTTACAGTCATCTGTTTCTATTTCAAATTATGCAAGGTATTTCAACAGGGATATTTACAAATGGTGTACTTTTATTTTGCCTTGACACGTGAATCTTATAATGCTGATGTACCATGAAATTACAAACTCTCGATACCACATGCCAAGGCTAAACAGTAGTTTCTAAAAATACATTTCAATCTGTTACAGTTTGTGTAGGTAATGATGTCTCCTACAGTGCCTTCTACAGACTGAATAACCAATGTGGGAGGGAAGGAAGTCATGCAGTTCTCCTGAGTACTTCTCTAGCTGTTCAATATTTATATATCCTATAAAAGGAGACAAACATGAACAGTCAATCTCAAAAATCTAGCCGTGGACAAGATCACAATTGTGGTGTCCCAAAAGAGAGAAAACATCTGCAATATTTAATCTCAGGGATGTGCCTCTCTACAGAGTTACTATAACAAACCTGGTTCAGTTAATCAGCTCCGTTACTGGCATCTGACTAAAAAGCACTATGATTGAATTCAGGTTCTATAGGGTGTTACATCTCAAAGAGACTGCTCATTAATCCTGGTGTAGAACACTATTCAATACTAGTGCTGGAGGATAGTGTCTTGCACAGTTTGGTCATTTCCTTTCTCAAATTCAACTCATCAGGTAATTGTATAGGTACGGTGTGTATATCTGAGTGGAGGGCTAGAGCTGAATATTCCTGGTAAATTGAAACTACATTTGAAGGGATTTGTTCCGAAATGCACTGTATCCACTTTTAAGAATTCTCTTTTGTATTGTATAATAATTTAATGAGGGTCAGCTTTTACAAATACAAGAAATAATAATGCTACATGATGACAGTTAAAACCTTTATAGGATAAATAAAATAGTGTTTCTATGCAAGCTGTTCTCAAAAACCTGTTATATCCAAAATTGCTACAAATGTATATACAGCACCTTGGAATGAACCGCTTCATAAATAGATCTATATAACAAGAACATGAACTGAGCTGGTTTCCCAACCACAGATTAAGGTTAAACCTAAAACAGTGTCAAAAAGTGACTCATTATCTGCAATTAAGCACAAGTCTTAGGTTTGATCCATTTCTGGAAAACCAGGCCAGACTAGTTTCCTAACTGTTCCAATTAAAACTGAACTTTTTCATTTCAGTAACAGCAGGTTAAACAAGTACCTGAAACCATGTTGTTTACAGGATAGAACTGCACATCACAGCAGACTGTCTCGTCTCTTGATGGAGATGTGTTCATGTAGTCATCCTGGCTATGGAACACATGATCATACTGTAATTTTACTGTTATTTACTTTATTTACTTATTTTGCATGCAGCAGGGAAGTCCCTTTAGGTCTCAAACATAGATCCTGGGGGTCCAATGTACCAAAGTTTAGCATTTACTCCTCTATGATGTACCTAGATCATTTAACAAAGAAAGAATGAAATGCTTGTTTATTGGTGAATTTAGACTGTTCTCGTAAACACATGAATCACTGAATAAGTCGTGCATATTAGCAGTAAACATAGAAAAGGTTCATGTTACCTGAAGTTACTATTTTGTGATGTGTCACAGGCAGTACACTTTCTGACACCGCATGATCACAGTGTCAACACAAATAGGCTACAAAGGTGATCTCTATAAATATTTCAGTTTCTGTATCATAATGTGTGTTAACAAACATAACTTGTAGTGAATCAGAGAGCTCTACTGCTGATATATATTTTTTTGCACTAAATGATGTCACTGGTCCATTCCATCTTGATGATTACCACCCAAATACAAACAACCAGTAGTTATGATCTATCAACATGGCAATTTTACAATCTCACATTATTGTCTGAATGTACTATTATCTACAAGAAGGTGCCACAAACCTTATCTTTTCTTTCTCCTTCAGACTTCCTCCATCCTCAGGCTGAACATTCACAATCTGCTCCATTTCTCTGTTTCCATGTGTTGTCTTTAATAAAGATAAAATGCCACACATGAGATAGCACAGTTTAATACGTGAGTCACCAATTATCTCTACAAAGGGCCAGTATGGCTGCAGGTTTCTGTTCTAATTAGCCACAAAATCATCTGATTTCACTTGTTTATTTAGTCAATCACTCTCCTGTTAGGTCAGAATGAAAACTGCAGCCACATTGGCCTTTTGCAAGGAAGATTTGTGAGTCATAGCCACAGACCAATAACAAAATCATAATACAGACAATATACTTACAACCTTTTTCAACAACTGATCCTGCTCCCAAATGAATCTTCCCATCTTGGCTCTCACCTCTCAATAAATGCAATAAAGTTTAATCTTTTATATATTATGTATGCAACACTCCAAAACACTGAAATCTCTCATAGCAGACACAGACATCTCACCTCTCTGTACAGAAACAGGAGGTAATAGATAGTGACCAAGTGGCACAGACTTGGCGCTCTGCCGTAGTCGACAGGTTGAGAGATAGGCGCTGTGGAACACTGTGGCTCTGTCTTTTGCATAGTCATCACTACCATGTATCCTGAAATAAACACACCAAAAATACAGCTATGCAATATTCATATGCATTGTGATGCTGCAAGAAACCTGCAGATACCAGATTACACACTGCTGAGGAAGTTCTGCAGGCCTACTGCCATTGTTTTAAGATACAAACAAACTGGAATCAGATGCTACTTAGGCTTTTGAACTCTTAACGATTTTAAAGAAGAATAAAACACACTTCAGATGTGTATGAATAGACTCAATACCTTTTAGTCTCAGGACAGGAGGCATCATCGCTGAAGAGGTAATCTGCTGTTCTCCAGTCAGAGATAACACCACCCTGAGACACTGACAACAACACTGCAGTTTATGTTGACGGGATTTATGAAGGTACATGAACTTATGAGATGTTAATAAACCCTAGAGTCACACATAACCAAGGCTTACTGGCAACACCCCCCATATTCAAAGTTTTTTGTCTGATATGTTTCCTAAATGCTAAATTGGATATCATTTTTGCACAAATACAACACAGTAAACGCTGTAGTTCCAATAAAGATATGGCATAGATATGTACGTTTTACATAAATGGTCAGCATTCACCTAAATTAATCATTTTAAAGAAATTGGAAACATTAACAGTGGTTGAAGTTATTAATACACCTGGCTAACATTAGCCAACAACATTCAACAAAACTCACAATCTTAACATTATAAACACGTAACTGTTACTGGTTGTTGCCAACAAAATAGCAACAACAGGTGTTTATAATGTTAAGTTAAATGTACAGTAATAAGTTAAATGCTAAACCGTAAGTCTAAACTATGTTGTCTACTGCTTAACAGCATACCTAAGGTTTGAAGAAGTGTAACACAAATCTAGGTTAAGTAAAAGTAACGATAGTATTGATTATTTAACGCGGCTGCTATAGTTTATACGGTAACGTAGCTACCTGGTTAGCCAGCAGCTGCTAGATTATTAATCACCCATCTAACAGGTTGTGCAACGTTTGGTTGGGCAGTACAAGTACGATTAATACTAAATAGGCATTTAGAATTTATGAAGCATGAAAAAAACAAAAAATCCTTACACTGGTTATAACACAGTGCTAGCCTAAACCCAAGAAAACCCAATTCAGTGAAGTTAGCCAGCAGTGCTAACCCCTTACGCTAAGCTAACTGTTGTCACTTACCCCAAAACCTAGGAATGTCTTTCCCTACGCTGTTTGAAAACCAGGCTGTTTTGTTTTTAAACATATTTAGTAAAGATTAAATTGATCACTTGGTGAAACTTTGTTGGCTGTCAACTTTTATATCCCGCCAAGAGACTGATGCAGACACTGCTCCACAAAAAAAGACAGAAAGTCGTTTAACAGACACTTCAAGTTAGGAAGTGTTAGACAGTTTATGGTGGTTAGCTTTATTTATATTTAATGTGTGTTTAAAAGAAGAAAAGTCAAAGCTTGACAAAAACTACAAAAACAGCGTTCTGGCCGTTCCACCTTAAATGGTGCCGCTACTGCTGGACTATTTAAGGTGGAAGGCCGAATTCGAAAAAGAATAACCTCAGAAAGCTAGCAGCTGAGATTTTTTACAGCAAACTGACAGCAAGTCGGAATTTTATTGTAAGTCAGTTCAGTTGCTGTTAATGCCTCATTGCTTCATTAGCTGTACTTATTTGTATACATTTGTGTTGTATTTTGTATGACATTTTTGTGGATTTGCGCACTAAAACCTGCCATAACTCATTTTTACATGACCATGTATTAACTTCAGTTTTACCTAACAATTAAAAATGAGTGTTTTTGTTACTGTGAGTGATACGCAGATGGCTGACAAAGGAAACATTAACGGTGGGTGTCTGAATAAGATGCTGGGCCACCAGGAGCCACCAGTACAGCTTTGTGCACATGGACAGTTTTTGGAACTGTGCTGGAGGTGATTATTTCAAATAAGTTTCTATTAATTTGCAGTGACCCAGATAGGAGTAGGATGGAGGGCCTGCTGATGCCAAAGCTGATGCCCCACTGGCTTTTTGCTCTGCATACATACACACTAGCAATTAAGCAGAGTATTGGGACACTTTAAATAATTTATTTGGCAACTCACCGTCCAAATTACTCTTGTCCTTTGTAAATAAGTTTAGTGAATGATTGTAACAGCCAGTTGCATAGCTCTAACCAATCTAGCACAGTGTCAACAACATTTGCAACATTTGCATCTGCATTTAAAGTCCGATTAAGCAGCACAACGTACATTTAGTTGCCCACAATGTTGAAATGTAATTCCTGAGAAAGTTGTAACAATGTTATCTCACAATGTTTTGAGAACGTAGTGGTATTCGGTATTGTCACAACTTCCAAGAATCCTTCATACATTGCATTATATCTGCTTGGAACTGCATGGAATTTTGCTGAGTTGCCAAAAGGTAGGCATAAAACCATAAGTAATGTTATTTAGTAGTGACAAAGTTGTTGAGACAATATAAAAACACAACCTTGTGTACTTGTAAGAAAGTAGACAACATTGGGTTGTTTTGAATATGGAAAGACTGTATAGAATAAACAACCTTATTTCACATCTCTATAGACCAATATTTTTTCCTTAGATATATTATTTCAAAAGCAGCTTGTGTGTCTTAGATCATGATCATTGATCTGGTGGTTAAGCACTGGCATATAGAAACCTTATTTGGTAAATCTGTTGTAATGACCACTTATGGACAGTTGATGGGGCCAGAATCATGTATAGTAGATAATGTGTTGCCGAAGTGCCAAGTAGAGTAGATGTTTTTCTTTTTTATAAACTTGTTGATGAAGTACCCCCCCCCCCCCCCTCGAAAAATAACAAAACAAAATTAGGATGTACACCAACATGAAATTAGTTTTATGTAAAATGCCCAGAAATCTACAAATTGCTTATGTTGTCTACATACAAGTAACAGAGACCAGGTCCTGAGGGATTCTCTGAATGTATTTGTTGCAGTCATGTGGAAATGTAGTTACACCCTTCAGTTGCCAGATATTAGTGTTATGTGGCCGAAAGAGTCACAGAAGTATTCACATTTATTTATCTGTGCCAGTGTAACTCATCAGAGCATATTCCGTGCACTCACAGGTGATGCACCATTTTTTTGACAATAGGCTGCTCATTTGTGCAAACCAAACAGATTGCTTTTTAATACGTTTGCATAAAAGTTTTAGACTGGCAGAAATTCAGTAGACCTTTCACAGTGGCACATGAAATGCTTTCAGATTGTGCAGCACAGTTTTGAAAAAAAAATAGTGTGAGCCTCTTCACTCTGTTTGTAAAGACTTTGTGTTTACAGCAATTAAAATAGCCCCATAGATAAGCCATCTTCCAGCTCAAACACTGTAGACAGACTCTTAGAACCTACTAGGGTCTGTGCTCCGTTTGTTCAGGCTCGTCTCAGGATACATAAATGAACTGATGTTTCTAGAGGTGTAGTAAGTTTCTGTGGATTACCTTTTCTAATGCACTCATTTCATCTCAACAGATTGTTAAAACTCTTGATGAGCACTTTGTTTACATATACGTAAGTACTGCTTCAGCTTGGTTCCAAGACTTCACCTGTTCTAGAAGAAAAGTGTTTCATGCAACAAGTATTTTTAATTGTATGTAGTGTTCATGTAGAGCTCATATGTCTGCTTGGGCAGAGGTTCTACAGTGATGACCAGAGTTTTCTATTGAGTAAGAACCAAAGGATGCACTGGTGCCACTTTTGCCCAATCCCTAATGGGGCCATATTACTGAGAATTGGATTTGTATCATCATACTTGAATAATGAGAATTCAGTACATGGAACTGACCTACAATAAACCCAACACTGTTCTGTCCACAAGTCCTGTGTTGATAAAAGAGGGCAGAAAAACAAGATGTTATGTAAAGGTTCCAACTCTACTCAGTATGATACCCCCAAAATGTATATATACTACAAGTTCCAGCCTGGCAGGAAACAATGACAATGGTTGAAGAGCAATGGTGGATTGTATGTGCAAAAATCTACCTTTACAGTCTGTGAAGGAGATGACAGCACTTTTACCCTTTTACCATAACCTTTCTGCCCGCAAGCGTTTATGGTCATCTTCAAATTTTTTTCATTCTAAGGAATCAGGCCACAGCTCATCAAAATGCAAAGCAAAGGCAAACCAGGCCAAATCATAAATGGTTATAAATGGGTGTGTTAAACTGCACCTGGGCATTTTTGCACCCTGATCACATAGACACATACCTATACACACATAATTCAATGTAAATTTGTGGATACACCTACTAACTCTGTGCAATGTGGCTTAGAAATCTTGATTTTTACATAGCTCTAGTTTTTAAATATTTAATATTTTAATGTGTCATGTTACAAAGAGCCCAAAACATGTTAAACTTGAATTATATAAAATCAGCTACATATACTACATATACTTAGTATTTACTGTTGTTTGATTAGTAATGAAAACAATATCTAACAACTAAAGCTGAACACATTCTCTTTAGCAGGCTGACATGCTAAAGGCTATCATTACCCTGAAAGACCAGCTGTTTCTATGTGACTGTAGAACATCCACTCCCCCGATAACAACCTAGACTACGATTAATTGGAACTGTTAATGACTAAACAATACACTACTGAAGAAGGCCTGTCTTTCTTAAAGGTGCTACTGTTAGTGTGTTTTACACCATTTAAAAGACCATTTTAAATCTAATTTGAGCAGCCAGAACGGCAAGAGTCTACGCAACTATTAAAATTACATTAGAATCGCATTTAAAACTACCTCAGAATGTTTGGTTTGGATCTGATTTTATGTGTTTTTGCTGGCTTCACTATCAAAACCAATCTGGATACAGTCTGGATAAGCCAACAATTTAAACAGTATTTCAAATTTAGGGGTTAATAATGGAGACTGGAGAATAATTCTGTATAAAGTTTTATATGAATCTGTTTGGTTTTGTATGGTTTACATCATACCATATACTAATTTATAATCTTCTGTTTTTAAATAATTACCAATTTGTTTAGTACACAATTTGAGTATTAAGGCTCTTTTAACACATAAAAAATCGTACCTCAGAATTGAATATTCATGTAAAATCTGAAAATTATAACGTATATAATTATTGTAACCTGTTGATTAGTGACCTACTACCTTACTATTTTTATGACATGTATGGTTTGCATGCGTGCTTACAGATGCAAGATAGAAAAATGACAGCAGTGGGCAGATAAATACAAATAAAAGAAAATAAAATTAATCAAATTAACTGAAAACATCATTCTTTTCTTTAGGTCTATAAAAACAAGCTGATCAGAAGAAGGGTAAGAGATAGAGAGAAAGAGAAAAAACAGAGAAGGTGGGTTAAACCATAGACTCCAGAATGTACCAAAAATGAATAACAGTTATATAATATATATAATATAATATAATATATATTATATATATATATATATATATATATATATATATATATATATATATATATATATATATATATATAATACTTAATATTGCTTAAAGATGTTTAGGTGAATGTGCAGTGTATTGTTTTAAGTTTAAAGATGCTTCATGGAATTTATTCTTGTACCCAAGAATAACCCAGTAATACAGTAACCCAGTAATACAAGTTTATCAGTTAAACTCAATATCAGTTTTAAAGAACACATCCATTTTTTTCTTGGATGTTACGTTTTTCCTGTCTATGGTCCACTTATATTAGTCATGTGGTTGGTGTATTCATAATTCATTTTTACATGACCATTTCCTTGCCTTTTTTTTTTTAAATGAAAACATGACTCGCTACTGTGCCATTTAGGCTTGTATATGTAAATTGACTCAGTTCTGATTGGTTGTCCTGTATTGTGCCTGTAACACACTTTATTACGTAAACGTCTATCGGCCAAGCTAAACTGCTGGACACTGAATAGACAGATGAATTCAAGTGCATTGATTTGTGTGACATGACAAAGTTTTTCAAAGACTTTTTCAAAATGCCCAGTTTTCCATGCTATGGGCCCTTTAAGAACAGAATGTGGTGCGTTCCAATGTTAGATATCATTTTTGCCAGTAGTTGACCGAGACTGATGAGTTTTTTCCATGTTGCAGTGATGTTTGGCCTGCGTGTGTAAAACTTTTAGTTTAGCACATTTCGAAATGACCTAAAATTGATCAAATGAAGAAATACCAGAATTTTGATGATGTGTCAAAGATTTCTGTGTATTGTGTAGCAGAGATACTGTATCTACTAAAGTCAGCACGCTAACCAGCTAGCTCCAGCCTGTCTGGTCTTTAATGCCACTTTGTTCCTGAAAAGTCTGCCTTCAGTTCCCACGTGAGCGGATGAAGTAGCATACCTGCTCTCAGCAAGGGAACACATTTCAAAGCAAAGAAAACAAGTGAAAAACATAGAAGCACATCAAGAGTTAGCATGGGTGATGCTTTCCGTCACTGGAAAGTTGTTGGTGAGTGAAGTAATGAAGTTTGATGCCAACGTTTCTTCTTGACTGGTCAGTAAATGGGGAGAGGACTGAGGAGAGAGGATTTGACAGATTGCGTCATACACATTGCTTCTTTATGGTAAATCTTGATATGTATGCTGAATAGACAGATATGTGTAAATGTTCCTACAATGCTGTTTTTAAAAATTACGTAGGAGTTATGTTTTCCGTGATATGCGCCCCTTACACCAAAGAAGATCTGACAGAATAAGACATCTCTTAAAAGTCTTGTGTGCATGTCAGAGGGAAATAACATTAGACAGCAAGAATTCACTCAAGTCATGTTGTGACATGGTCGAATCCTTCAGTGGTCATTGTGTGTCTGAGGGTTTTTGTAAGCGCTCACAATCATGTGTGCCTATTTTTATTTCCTTTCACACAGTGCCGTGAGTTCGCACATGCAGTGGCAGTGTTTGGTGCCATCACCATCACTGACTTCATGTACACTAACAAAGCCTTTAGGCAGCAGCGGAGCATGGCTGCAGTGTCTCATTATCTCCTCTGCATGAGAGTAGCCAGCAGGGTCAGGGGTTTATTTAGTGCTAGCTGCCATGGGCACGCAATAGTGCCAAATTGGTTCCTAGTTTTTGAGCGCAGTAACGTCATGTAGCCTTGTGGTTTATGTCCAGACGAGGCCGTTTAGAGAACTATAACCGTAGGGCAGAGGGACAGCATCTTGCCTGCTGGGTAATTGATTGGTCATGCCTTTTGTGAGTTGCTCCTGTCACAGGTCAGATAAAATATAACTGACATTTTAAGAGGTCCAGCTAGAGGTTGCTCTTTTATAGTGACCCAGGACCTGTCCTTGTTTTAGTGGTGCACGATGGTAACAGAATTCCATCAGTATGAACTTTGAAAAACACGTCTGTGCCGGACAGATGTTTAGATTTGATTGATATTTAATGGATTTGTTGTACCTGTTAGTCAGAGTGATGCTAGTTAGTGCTGCCATCAGTTAGTTGAGGTAAGCATGTTAAGCTGTCTGGCTATGTTGCATTAACGTCAGTTGGAAGACAGGTGGTGGCTGGTGGCATGTCAGA
Organism: Megaleporinus macrocephalus; assembly: GCA_021613375.1. Taxonomy (NCBI): domain Eukaryota; kingdom Metazoa; phylum Chordata; class Actinopteri; order Characiformes; family Anostomidae; genus Megaleporinus; species Megaleporinus macrocephalus. Next base: position 17,018,186 of record CM038728.1, read on the forward strand.
TAGGGATGTGTCAGAATCTTTGAGTTCAAATGGTCATGAAAGTAATAAAATTAGCTTCTATTATTATACAATAAGAGATAAGATTTCTGAACTCTCCTCCAGAGGACAGTGTAGAGCCTGTTTCTTATGTTTGGTCGGGTTTTCTCCAAAGTTAAGTCCAAAGAAGACTACTGCAGCCTGCTGAAGGCTACTTGCTTACATGATGAAAAGCTCCACAGTGTGCCACCAGAAAGTCCCTTGCGCCAAGCAGCAGACTGTACAAAGAGCAGCTATAGCACATAAGAAGCAATGCAGAATTATTTTTTTAAAACATTAAAATTTGTTTTACACCATACTTAAACAGATTTATTAAACACTAATGCTTCTCAAACTTGCTGTCTGGGCTAAATAGTGAAATTAGGTCAAATGTAGCTTTAGCTGAGCTAAAAGCAGACTGTTGCTATTTGTCTGCTCATGTTTAAGAATTTAGGTGGACTTCTTTTTTCAGGGTAAACGGGTAGGATTGCGAATGGGAGACGTAGCTTATAGATATTGTCAGACATCTGTTTCTCATAAATAATGACACTGGTAAAGATCTTAATGCTGTCTCTCATCTACTTGTGTTTTTAGTTCTGCTGCAGCTTTGGCACCAGTTATTAGAAAGACGCTGAATTGAATGTGAGGTGGAACGTTTCCGGAAAGAAACAAACAATGATGTAGCCTAAGAGGAGCTATTTTTAGACTCTGACCATCAAAACCATTGTCTTCAGCTTGCAGCCACCAGGCAGAGCACGTGGTTAATGTTTTAAGCAGTTCTCCAATCTGCACGCACTTAAGCTTTTCTTTCTGCCACAGAAAAATTGTTTAACATGACAGGGCTGTAATAGGGAAAGACATTATTCAATACCTGAAACTGTTTGATTCTATTCTTGGCAAAGTTTGTGTGTGTGCGCGTGTGCATGTGCTATGAGTTGCTAGAAATGCTTTGTTCATTTTTCTTTTTAAAACTGCTTAGAACACGTACTGTATAAAACTGGCCATGTTATACTTTCCACTGCTTCTTCATATGTATTGCAGTTGGAGATGTTATGAAGATCACTTTTCCTTTCTGCTACTAATATTGATAGATATCTCGAATACAGTGTAAAATTGCAATAATTTACTGGTTGGCAATTTACTGCGACACAGTAAATAATGTATGCATACTGTATTATACAATTGCAATACTTTACTGTATTTTTAAATGCTTTTACTGTGTAGCTCATATGTGCTGCAATATTAGATTAGATTAGATTCAACTTTATTGTCATTGTGCTGAGTACAGGTAGAAAGCCAATGAAATGCAGTTAGCATCCAACCAGAAGTGCAAAATACATTATTATTTACATAAAGCACAAAACAGAAATTACTAACAATTTGAGGTTATTGTACATGTGGTGGTATATAAATAAATATATAGAATGTAGGTGTACACAGAATGTGTGATAAGGGGTGGTATATAAAATATATATATAAAATGTACATTATTATACATATATACAGTAAAGAGTGAAATGCAAGATTGCACAGAGCAGCATATGTTGAACAAGTTGTAACAGTGTAAGCAATAACTACAGATATAAATAGTGCAATATGAACAGTTTGAAGATTTCTGAAGGTCCTCAGTCCACCACTGTGTGTAGACAAACATGACAATTCTACCTCACAAGCTTGCCTTGTAATACTGTTTATCAGTAACATTATAAAACTAGAGGTGGCAGGAACCAAATATCTTTTTATTGTAATGTTAATACAAAGTAATCTTTAAGTGTAATAAAAACCTTGTGTTTTATGGTGGAGTTTGTGTTTTTATGTTTTTTTATACACTATATGGCCAAAAGTATGTTTGGTAAAAGTGCAACGTAATCAAGGTATGCATTTGAACTTGTGTATATATATATTAACAACAGGACAGGCAAAAATTCATGAACACGATGATTCTAGGATGTGACAGCTAGTGCTTCACCAGGTGCAGCTTATGTTGTGCAAATGTCCATTCTTCAGTGACAAAATTACAGGCGTTTTGATATGTGTCTGTTGAAGCAGATGAAGGCAGAGAGGTCAAGGTGGAGTCATGGGAACATGTGGTTCTAGCCATATTCCATGACATACTGCATCACAGCTCTGACAAGTATCCAATGAACTCATAGATTAGCTTGGAGAACAGCTAATTATCGACTCCAGACACTTGACCCCTGTTTTGCAGAGGTCAGGTGATCATGATGTGATATCACAACGTCAATTATATATATATAATCTTTCCTCCTCACCCATTTCCTATTCTATTTCACTTTATTATTCTTAAACGCACTTATAGCTAGACTACAATAATGTCTTAGTGTTTGTTGTCTAATAGATCACTGTTCCAAACTGGGATATTGGATGGAGCTGGTGCGTCTTTGCTTGTACATCATGACTTCTTTGTCCAACAGCGCACCAAAAAAAAGAAAAAGAAAAAGTCCTACCAACATGACAGTGTTTTGGCAGTGAAGTGGACATTGTGCATTTGACATTACACCAGCTCTTTCAAGTAGCATGCAATCTGCACAAATAGACTTGCTTCCACTGCTGCCTGTCAAATACTTACTGAGGAATACGATTATAGTATCATACATCAAAATGTGCATTAAAAGGTTTGATACAGTTTAAACTACAGTCACAACAGCTATAGACAGCTATATTTACTTTTCCTGAGATGTTGATAAAGAGATTCAATATAAGATAATTCACCTGCATATGGAAGTGGAAAGTCAAAGAAAAATAAGTAAAAAGCTTTCATTTTTGAGAGGTCAAGTTTTACTCTTGTTTTAAATATGAAAAAATCCAGACCTCAATGTATGTGTTTGGGATCATAAGAAGCAGAAAATGTGACCAACGTCTAAGAGTTTGGATCTGTGAAAAGATATTGACCTGTGGATATTGACTGGAAAGGTGGTCTCTTACGTTTGCACAGTACTGTACATCTTGAATCAGATGCATTTGTTAAAATTTGAATCTTTGAATCTATTGATTGCCATTGGTAGCCACTTACCCATCCCTTTACTGTGTTAATGGACTGGACATTAGATGTAAGCTCTATCAAGCGGCTTGAAAGCGCTGCTGAAAGTTGGAGGTTGGAGGGTCACTGGTGTAGGAGATTCTATGTGTTAATTAAGCCAGACTGAATCCATAGCATCTGGTATTGCTTCGAAATCACACTGGCTGTGAGCGCTTCAGCATAGAGCTATTTTTGGAGCTCTTTTTAGTTTAGCTGTGGTTCTACATCAGGTGTCTTTTGTGTTGGAGCAGCTTTGGTTTCCTCTTTCCTCTGCAGTTGTCAAAAACAGCTAATTGTAGCTCCAGGTAATGGTCAGGATCTAACAGAGGTTCCATGAGGTCTGTTTGACTGAGTAGATCTGGGCCTGTAGACTAGCTTTTATCCGTCTGCACGCGTAGATTGACAGGGTGATCTGGCTCTGCGTTTTAAATGGAAATGCAATGTCTCCTCTTTCTGGAACGTCTGCCGAAGCCTCTCTCCCCTCCGCTCAGCAAACGGCTTCAAAGGAGCCTCTTTCATGGCAGGTGTCTCTGGATTAAGGCCACTGCAGGATTGTTTTGTTTCTACCCCTCACCTTTGAAGTGTCATCATCTCTTTCACCTGCCTTCCTTTCCGTTGTAACTCTGCCCGGCTCAAATTCTCAGCTCTGGCAGAGCACTGAAATAAACGTTCTATTTTAAACCGTGAGTGAGATTGTGTGGGAAAGGGATTGTAATTCTAACACATGTACAGCTCTCAGTGAGGTGGGAACATCTGTAGTTCCACAGTAAAGAAGGATGAAGCCATTCAGGTGACAAGAAGGCATGACTGCAGTTTTATAGGGAGGCATGCTCTTTTGTGCGGACCATTGTCTAGTTTGAACTAGCTGTAAATCTATTTTAGGCGGGTAGCTTACTAGATAATTGTACATTTAAACCTGCAATATTAAAAGCAAACAATAAACAAACACTTGATCTGGTACAAATGCTGACTGTAAGAATGTTCAGGTCTCATAGCACTGTTAACCATTGTAAGCAGTGATAGTTATAAATGTAGATGTATTTTTATGAGTATATGAGATGGTGCCAAGCACAATGCATACTGTTTGTGCAACTATGCATAGGTTGTGATCTTAATACCAGCATACTTGTTTTTAGTTTTTTAGCCAAACTCCCAGAGAAGACAGTAGGCTGTACTACAAAGGGGCTGTCATGTTGAACTTCTTAATAGGAACAGCAGCCTTGGTGTCTGGGGCAGACGCTTTGACGGGAGCTTCAGAATTGAATTGAATCTAAGAATACCTACAGTCTTGACTTGCTGGTGCACAGTGCTGACAGTGGGGCTTGTGTTAGAATCCTTAGGGCAGGGGTGTCAAATCTTATCCAAACGAACTGCAGCCCACCTGACTTCACTTGTTTCATCTGTTTGCCTTAGTCTTTAAACTGCTGATCAGATCTCCTGCTTTGTTGGGATGAAAACCTTCGGTTACACTGCCCCTTTGTGGATGAGACTGAACACCCCTGTCTTAGAGTTTTAGAGAAGGAAGACTGAGCTAACCATACCTGATGACAGCTATGAATCAGAGAAATGGGAAAAGAATGCTCTCAGACATACTACAGAGGAAACCACCGGAGTACCCTTTCTGCTTCAGAGGAGTATCTTCAAAGGCCTATTGCCAACATAAATAAGGCACTGGTGTGGTGGGAGTAAAAGGTTTTGCCCTGCAAACGTAGTAACTTTGGCAAGGGTTAGAGCTTAGTTGAAGTGTTATGTGCATAGACTTTACAAGATTGGCACTCAGTTATAAACTGTCCAACTTTAACAGAGGTCACTAATAGGTGGAACCCGGTCCGGACCCAAGCCTTGTCCAATGCAGACCCAAACCGTTAAACTATTGAGAAGGGTTAACTTTTGACTGCGTTTATTTTAAGCGGCGGAACTTTTCTTGTCTTTACGGTATACACGGGCTTTGCAGCGCAGAACCTCACAGACCAATCGCGTGCGTTGTAAAATGACTGAACGCAATCCTCAGCCAATCAGATCTGTGTAGATCCGGGAGGGCGGTGCGCACACAGGTGAGAAGCGGCAGTCGCAGAGTAAAGCGAGTCGGAGAGAAAGGCGCGTTCAGACGGCGTGCTCTAAAAAAGAAAAGTCGAGGGGGAAAAATTACTTTTTAACCAAGAATGGACCGAGACATGTACGTTTATTCTCCCACAGGCAGTTCCAAACAAACATGTCTTATAGGTTCTGAGACCATGGCACTAACTAAAAGCAGCCACGCATATCTCCTATCCATACATCCACCGTCTTCAGCTTTTTATCAAGCGGTGAGTGCAGTTGGCTGGAGTACACCATGGACAGGTCGCCAGTTCATCTCATGGCCAACACACACTCATGAATGTGTTTGGACTGTGGGAGGAAACCCACTCAAGCACGAGGAGAACATGCAGATCCTGGTTAGACAACCAAGAGCTCACTTCTCTCACTAAACAAGAGAAGTGTGAGAGAGGACTACAAGAGGGAAATACACTTTTTTTCAAAGGCATTTTTAACGTAGCCTTGTTTTTACTTAAAACATTTATTTGAAGCTTTATAAATAATTTATTCAGTTCAGCATTTAAAACAATGAATACTGGTGAAATAAACGGAATGTATTTGTAATTAGTTTGTTTTTCAATTGCTGATGACATAAAATGCTGACACTAGACTACTTCAGTGTAAGAGATATGGCACTGAATCATAACACTGATCATAAGTTAAAAATGATGACAGTCCGGACGTCGGCCTAAGGAATTTTCTCCTAACTGGATTTAACTGAATTCTAATTAAATACCCCTGAACTATAATGATAATGCTTTTTCTTAACCTGACTCTCAAAAAGGGAATATTAAAGCTTGGATCTACACATGAAGCTCCAACTTCTCGAACGTCAAACCAGTTATTCAACTCATTAAGCATTGAGCATGTACCAAGGTACAGAGGACAGAACTTATGGCTGTGACACAGCTCTAACAGCTTAGGTCGCAGTTAGCCTAGAAGAATATTCAGTTGACGTTATGACTAAACAGTTTCAGCTGGACCTGTAACGATCCAGCTCTGACAAGTGAGTACAAGTAAAAGCAGGGGTACAAGCAATGGCAACAACCCAGTGGAAGCAAGCCAAGTTGGTAGGTCACCTGTAAGTACTCAGAAACTGAGTTTGTGTATCTGGACTATTGGAGAGCAATCAAAGTTACCTCCTGATGTTATGTTGAGAGGCTGGATGAAGTGGAAGTAAGTCACACGTGCAAGTCACAAAGTTGTTTACAAGTCAAGTCAAGTCCTTGCTCTAAATCAAGCAAGTCTTAAGTCAAGTCATGCAAAATTATTAAGCTTAATCTCCAGTTTAGACATTTAAAGCAGATAAAAGACAGCAGTCATAACAAGTTGTCGGTGTCATTGGTTTCCTATTACAGTTCGCAAAAAGTCAAAGGCTAAACAGTCAAGTAAAATATATGTTCACCCACTGAAAACATTTTTGTTTGTTTGTTTTTGTTTTTTAGCATTTAAACATATGGACATGTGATCTTATTTGATCTTTATTTTAACAGTATTGAGATATGGAGGAACTGAAGAAACACACACACATTTATTATTGATTAAAATGTCTAAAATTAGAATCAGGTACACCACATTAGCAGCAGATGATTAGAACATCGTTAAAGATGATTTTGAAATTAGAACAATTAGAAATCCACTACTGCCTACATGGCCAGCTCAGGCCATCCTAAGAAGTTTAGCCCAAAAGTAGACCCAGACGATGCGTAAAGAATCTCCAACAATCCTAAAATGTGATCAGGGGGCTGCAGGTAGCTCTTGCCACAGCTGGTAATGCATCTCCAATCAGAATGAGACTGTACAAGTTGGATAATAAGCGTGCAGGAGTAAACGCTTGCTGTTAAAGAAACACCCAGACTAATGATGATCGATTTCAAGGCTTTACAACAAATTACCCACAGCTTACTCTGAAATCTGATTTGTAGTTTGTAGGTTGAATGTGGACCAGAGTGCAATGTGAGTCCTTCGTATTAAATGGATGATATTTTACTGGTAGACAATGATAACACTACTCTTTTCAAAACTTCATTCTGTTTGTCCTATAAGTTTGCCTCACTTGAACATGACAGCTGGTGTGTTCAGGCAACTGGTGAACACAGACGCGGGCTAATTAAATAATTTATTTATTGTTTTTACAAGCATTAGGTAAGATTCACTCTATATCATTGTGGTAATGTGGGTCAGGTGGTAGATAGGGTTCTTGTTTAAATAGCGGGAAAGTGGGAGTAAAGCATTTGTGCACGACTGCAAGGGCGTTTTATAACTCTTGCAACTTTATTGTTTGCACAATAGTCTTTTAGTTTTTTAGTCTCTCAAGTTGTATCACTCTTGTATCACACTTGTGTTGTATCACAACACATCGCTGTTCCTCATACCCCTTCAGCCTCACTTGTCTCCAAGCCCTCCCTTATTACTACAGTCTGCCCCTTATATACCCTATTAGCCTGTCCGGACTAAACCAAAAGGGATATATGCACAGCACAGGGTAGATCTGAACTAAAGCTTAAAACAGAAACAGTCACATATATACATAATTGGATATTTTATAGCATGCTAGTTTCCTCTGATGTTACAAGTAAGTACAGTACTGTATAGGCAAAACCTTTTGGTTCACCCAAACAAAGCAAGGCGGTCCAATTCCAGAGTGGGGGTAACTGATAGAACTTGTTTGACGCATGTACAGAAAAAATCCAAATTCAGGCCAGTGTCTGTTCCAAGCTGATGATTAGTGGTTTATTTTAGCCAAATAAACAAACAAGCAAACAAATAAACCAAAAAAACCTAAAAGTAACAGTTCTTTTTTTCTACACACTGCTCAGGTGCACCACATGGTCAAAGACTATTGAAGCTGATATCAGCACCCCCTTTAGGACTGGAAGAGCACTCCAGTTCTGTACCTGCAAAACCTCCAGTACCTGCAGAGGGAGAACAGTCTTAGAACAAAATTAAAAAGTGTGGCTCCTACAAGTACTTTAATCACATAATTAAATGCCATAATAAATGTTTTTTCTTTCCACAGGTACACTCGTTCCCCCCTGCACCAGCAATTTTTCCAAGTCCAGTGAAGACGATAAAAGCTGATTGGCCTGCGTGCTCCACTCCCTAAGGATACAGGTAAGTACCCGTTTCAAGTTCATAATTGGTCTTTTAATACTTTTTAAAGAAAGTGTCTTTGAGCAGACGTCTTTAGAAGGCTGGTGATAGGTTAGAGTGACCTACTTTATTACAATCATGAAGTACTAAGTAAGGAATTAGTAATCCATTTTAGTCACAGCCGTAGTGTAGACCCATAAGAATATAATTTAAATAACACTAACGCTGGAACTGTAGACAGTATGGCCAGGACTAAATTAGGAATTCTGTTAATTTTTAACAGCATGTCAGAAGTCATTTTGAATTTGTCATTTCACATATTGAAGTCAGATTTATGACTATTGGTTGGTTTGTGTTCTCAGTCAATTTAAAGTCAATTTAAAGCCAAATCTAATATATTCGATTTAAAAGATACAGTCACGACTTTTTTCATGGTTTTTGTAGTAACTGAAGTAGTTGGTTGTTGTGATGGACGTGTCACTACTGTGTGATCTGCAGACCTTGCAAATCATTGTTCTCTTTGTACTAGCTGTCACAAAATAATCCTGAAATCCAAGCATCACTATTTTTGATTATAGCCGCTTCCATGATACAAGCTTCTTCGTACGTTGGTCTCTGCTGATCTCTCATTTTGTAAAATGGTGCTGGGTTTGTATGCATTGCAACAGTAATCCTCCAGTCATGTTTCAACAAAAATTCCCTAAAAAATCTTCTCAATACAAAAAATGCAGATATTTAATAAAAAGTCGTGTTGTGTTGAGTTACCTGTCTTAAGTCATAAAAACCAGGTCTAAGTCAAGTTGAGTTTTTTTATCGGTGTTAGTTAAGCAGGTCTCGAGACCTTAAATTTGCAACTTGTGCACCCCAACACTTTTTGCAGATTATGATTAAATTGTTTGGACCAGAAGTCATGGTTAATGTCACGCTGTAAGGATTCACAGCAGTATGCCTTACAGCAAAATTACGTGTTTAAAGCAGTAATGTGTAACGGAAAGCCTGCAGTTCGCAGAGCGTGTAGGAAGAAAATGGCAACAGGAGGGGGCAGCTGCCCCAGAATGTTAGCACTAGCTAGCGTAGCATTACTAGTTATTGCGCCGTGGGAGCTGGAAGCCCTTGTCAGGACGTGTGTGGATTGTGTGAGCAGCCCTGGCTAGCAGGAGTGGTTAGTGCACAAGTGAGCGACTATGGGGCACATTGCTCCTCAGACCGTTAAGAGAAGGTCGCAGAGGACACACAGATGCCTTTAGCCTCTCCCTTAGGCCAGATGATAAACAATGTGTGTGTGTGTGTCTTCATGGGGAGAAGAAAGGGGTGAGGTAGTTTGAGGACGCCTTTCTGTTGATTCTAATGACTGATATGGCGTGAACAGAGACTTTGTAGTAATTCAGGGAGCGCTAACTAAGAACGTAGCATATTCGGTAACTTTTAAACTTTTAATTCATGACTGGAGAGATTGTTGCCTAATCAAAGCCATTAATGATGGATGAATGTCATAGTACAATTTTTTTCTCAACAGAAACTATGAGCTTATCATGAAAATAAACAGCAGTAAGTCAAGTCTGGCAGAAACGAACTATGCTTCCTGTGCCTGGCGAAGACATAGTCAGTAATATATCAGGATCTTTCACTGCATCTGCTTTCCTTCATTCTATTCTCCAACACAGGGGTCTGTTTTGGACTCACTTAATGGCCTTAGCCTTATCCAGACAGAGGCACGCACACACACTCACACACAGACAAACAGACGTCTACACCACACAATCACTCCTCAGAGTCTCTTTTAAAGTCTTTCCTATAGTCCAGGTCCCAGATGACTTTCTGGCATGGCTGTACTATCATAGTGTGTGTCATATTTCCACAACAGATTGGTTTGGAGTGATAGAAAGGCTTCCAGATATATACTACAGTGGGAAAGTTAGAAAACACCCTTTCATTTTTTTAATTTCTAGTCATAACAACCAATAAGTTCAAGTTTGTTTTTCAGCATCAGGAAAGAAACAGAAGAAAGGATTTAAATATTTGGTGTATCCAGCATTTTTCATTTCTGCAGTTCAATCTTAGAAGGTTTCTGTATTTTCTGCTTTGCATGATCCAAGTAGTTCTAATTACAGATTTAGGCTAACCTCACGCCACATCTCAGATGTCTACTTTTGGTGTTCCAGTTCTAATTTTGTCAGAAAGGGATTCTTGACAGCTACAGAGACTTTGGATCTTGATTTAGTTTTGTTGTCTAAAGGGACTTGCACAGTTGTTTCAAGTCACATTGTACTCTATATCTGTAAAATTATTTATTGGATGACACTTTTTGGAAACTCCAGGGTTTTTTTTAGTTTTTTTTACCTTTTATTTTCATTTAACTTTGACATTAAGTAAGTGGAACAGCTTAATGTCTACTCTCCTCAGGAGATTAAATATTTAGCCATTTTAAGTGCACATTTAAAAGGAATTTGTATGACATCTAAGATGAGTTGTATGGCACCTTTGGGAAGACCCTTCGTTGGCAGCACACAGCTTTACCTGCTTGGTTTTAAGACTGAAGAGATTTAAGAAGTAAAGTGGCAGTAGGGTGGCAGATAGCCAGGGTAGTGCATGGACTGTAGGGTAGTAGAGTGTGGACAAAATAAATGCAATTATATGTAATAATATGTTTAATGTTGGAGGCTTTGTGTACGTAGTCTGAAAAATGAAACTTAAATAAATGCAAAGTTTGTTTCTGACTTTTGCTTAGAACTGTAGTGTGTTGTCATGTGCCCCACTACTTTTTAATTGAGTTCAGCTTACTTTAAAAAAATATGTCCACTGTCCCCAGACTGCTCAGACTCTTAACCTATAGGCATGAGTTGACAGAGAGTCAAACACCAAGTATACATACAAGTGGTCTCAGTTTAAGTTTCCACACTGTGTAAAAAAGCTCTGGACGTCCATTGGTTAACCTTTGAAGAAATCCAACTATAACTTGAATATTCTTTAATGAAAGCCGACTATAACTTAGAAGCTAGAAGACTAGAACTAGAATCCTGCTTAAACCAGCTTTTGTTTGGTATGCACAGCTATATTCCTTTTTATATCGGTCTGGATTTAATGTGTCTTAGCATTTGAATATTGATTGAGAATTTTACTTTGACCAACGTTACATCTCTGTGTCCAGATCTCATCCAGGTGAGTTTGGTGTGGATTGCAGCCTGGCTTACTTCATAGTAAGGAAAACTGCAGCTGCAGGTGTTTAGTGTTTGACCCTAAAAGCTAAACAGAAGTCTCTGGGTCCTTGTAGCTTCAGCTGAAGGTAGCACTAAAGCATGAGAAAAGGACTGTCAGTCCATGTTACCATTGCCAGTCCTAGCCATGAGGTAGAGACAAGAAGGGGATAAACTGATGCAAATTTTCAGAAGACCATTAAACAGTTCTTGACTGCTGCTAGCTGAGAGGCCATGTGAGTCAGAAGCTCCAGGTCAGCCCTCTGAGACTCTCAGGGACATTTATGATTGGATCAGCACACTGTCAGTCAAGGCTTTGCCTCCATGATAACGGGGTGTCCTTGGGTGCACAGCAGTAAGGCCAGTGCTGTGTGTGGACAGCCCATGTCTGCTGAGCTGGTTGCTTGTAGAACTTGGTACGCTGTCCTGGGCTGCTGCCCCTGACGGTCACCATATGAGCATCCTGACTGAATAAGCAGTAAACAGATGAATGACATGGGCGGATGACAGCTCTGAGGCTTGATGCCTAATAACATAAGCAGTGATTCAGTCTGCGTCAGCCTTGCTTTGGTCATTTGGCTTTAAAGCAAGGGCAAAATGACTCTTGTGACTTTGTAAAACAGTTAATGAAGAATAAAATAATTTGACTAGGATTAGAATGAAGTCTGTAAATGTCTGCTTTTGCACTTGAGGATTTTGCAGCAGCTTAAAGGGATACATTTCAAACTCTCATTTGGAACATTTTGAGCTATCAAAGAAACATGTTCTGCTTTCAGCTTTAAAGGAAAATGTCACAATGTTGCCATATTCAACATTTTTGCTTACATAAATCTGTGTGTAATTAAATCACAATAATACTGCTGCAAAATAACAAGCCAAAATATACTTTTTTTAATTTCTATTAACGAAAAGTGAATTCTGTTAAATAGAAAAGTGAAATGAGAGAGGCTGCTAATGCAGATTAAGCTTGTTGTTGAGGTCATAGGATCTTAAGGCGTTTTTGTCTGAAAAAATTCAGCTGCCAAAAACAAAAACCAAGGTGGATATAAGTTGGTCCAAGCATAAAATGTTATTTAGCTCCAAAGTATTCACATTCATTACTCAGGTAGGAATATAGATACTAGGGTTTAAAAATACTCATGTAGAAGTTGAAGTATCAACTCAAGCTTTTTACTCCAGTGAAAGTGTAAAAGTACTGATTTAAACTACTTAAAGTATAAAAGTAAAAGTAATGTAAAGGAAAAAATGCCATAAAGGACAAAAGCTTAGGCCGCACCACAGAGGTCTATAGTGCACTAGGCCACCTCCCCAAAACCCCCATTGTTCTAAAAGCCATAATGACTATAATGTTATATTAAAATGTTAATGTTGATAAGTTTGGGATGCGCTAGGCTTCCTGTTTCAGCCACTTATACGCCCATTGAACATGAATGTATTTTAGTACAATGTAAATCTATTAAAGAAGCATATCTGTGTACTACTGAGCATTAACATGTGTTTCATGGAGCGGAAGATATGATGACTAGTTGTCTATAAGTATTGTAATGGTACAAAAACTCAAACTTCAAAGTCATGTTATCAATAACCTTTACTGGAATGTAAATGTACATGAATGAAAACAAGCTGAAATGAAATAGGAGTAAAGAGGCTAGTTTTAAAATTTAAGGAGTAGAAAGTACAGATAATAGTGTGTAAATGTAAGGAGTAGAAGTAAAAAATAAAATATATATAACCACAATTTATACTTAAGTAAGGTAACGAAGTATTTGTACTTTCTTATTTGACACCTCTGCTTATCTCAATCACTCAGATTGGTTTGCTGTGAAGTGATGTATACTTCTGAACTACTGACTCTCTACTGATGTCTGCAATTCAAATAAAGCTATTTTATTTTCTGGCTAAACCAAACTGGCATGATGAGATATTCTCCTTAACATCTCCTGGTACATTAATCCGTTCATGTTTCCTTTGATGATGTGTAATAACCAATACCAGTTGTGGAGAAACAACCTTATATCTCGAAGCCTCCACCTACATACTTCACTGCAGTAATGTAACAGTTGTTTTTCTAGCTTGTCTCTTATCTTCAGCATCGTTAGTTTAAAAGAGCATTGTGCAGTCTTGCTGGTGCATTAGTCTTTGCATGATGTGGTTGTTGTGGTTCCATGAACTTTGCATATTATCAATCCAGTTGTACTGACAGGATGTTTAATGAATCTATTGCTTTTCAAGTGCTGTTTAGAACTTTAAGTCACTGCTTTAACTTTACTATTGTTGAAATAGTCCAGTGCATAAGTAACATATGTTGTAGTGACACCCAACGCAGTTTGAACAATAACTGTTTATACATATATTATTTATTTTGCAGTACAAATATTAAAATTTTGATTTATTTTTATGTAACATTTTCTCATGTAAGTAAATATTTTCCTTTTGTTTTTAAACGTAAGGTTTGAGGTTTCATACAAAATTATGGTTTCGTGCTAAATTGTGTATAAATTTGAATATGCATACAGTGTATTTAAAACAAAATGAATACACCGTAATGTATAGTGTCATTATTGTTAGTAGTTTTACTTAACACTGTAGCACATAGTGTATAAATAGAGCATCTGCTCCTTTTAATATAAAAGCAGAATATATTGCTATATGTAGGGCTGGCCCAATTCAAATACTTGTGTATTGTTATAATGCCAGTATTCCGTCTTTAGATAGAACAGTTACTGCTGATGTGGAAAATGTAAAAAAAAAAAAATAATAATTCTAAGTTAAATATGTGGTTCATTCGTGCACTGTACTGTGCAACAGACTACACTACCTTGTACTTGACTGCTCAAGCTAAAAATACAAAGATGCCTCTAAAGAATGTTGGAGCACTTTTAAGTGTTTAGAACAGGGGTATTTAATCAGAATTCAGTAAGATCAAGTCAGAGGGACTTTCCTGTTTGTGTTATGACCATAACTTGTGTTATGATTCAGTGCCATATCCGGTATACTTAAGTAGCCTAATAGTTCTATTAGCATTTTATGTCACCAGCAACTGAAAGATAAACCAAATTACAAATACCAATCAGTATACTCCAACTATATTTATTGTTTTAAATGAGGAACAGAATTCATTATTTATAGAACTTCAAATAAAGCACCTTTGCTGATCTTACAATGCACGTGATTGGTCTGTGAGTTTGTAAAGACAAGAAAAATTCCACCGCTTAAAATAAACACTGTCAAATTTAAGCCTCAAGTAAGTAGTTCTCAATAGTTTATCGGTTTGAAAGACGTCTGGGTCCACGATCTGCCTATTAGTGACCTCTGGTTTAGAAGTAAAATGCTCATTTGCCATAAGAGGTATACCGTGGAGACATCACAGGTTTGGTGAAAAGTTAAATACAGTGACACTGACTCTTTTCTCTCTTACTTTTTTATTATTAATCAATTTTATAATGGTTTATAAAAACTTGACAGCACACATTTGTATTCTTTTAAGTTTATTCCATTTGTGCCAAAGTGGAAAAAAACACATGCATTTTAACGTAATGCTGGCATTGTGAACTGACACACTGAATGAGTTTGCTTCAGTGTATAGAACAGTTGGAAAGTAACAGGATGAAAGTTTTGATCAGTTGAAAAAAGAATCCCTCCCAACCCAATTTAAACATTTTCTACAGTAGAATGAATATATCTGTCATGAATAGATGTGGATACAAGAGCAGATCTTTAATTAAATTAAAAGGCAAGAACAGAATAATCTACTCAGAGCAGTAAGCGCAGTTAGCAGCTGGCAAAAAAAACAAAACATAGAACTTGAGTGCGAACCGAAACAACCTCAGCAGCGTCCGCATAAAGTTAAGACCTCGCAAGGCCATGTGTTCCTCACTGTCCTTTATGTTGTCCTTAATTAGCAGGTGGGCGAGGGGGTGTGGTCTGTTCAGTAGACAGGGGAGTTAGAACGAGGCCGAGCTAACGGAGAAGATCTAACATCCCCTGTGACAATATCAGCGTACCGTTTTTTCGGTATATTTTATTTCTGGGAGTGGTTCAGGGTAGTGAACATGTAATATGTTTGTTTTAAGAAATTAGTAATACTAATTAGTAATCATCCATCCATTATCTTCTGCTTTTTTAATCTCGCTAGTCAGGTTCACCGGGGTGCAGGGTCATCGCAGCGTTATTGGGCGAAGGCGGGGTACACCATGGACAGGTCACCAGTACATCACATGGCCAACACACACTCACACCTACGAGCAATTTAGAGTGACTGATCAACCTAACATGCATGTGTTTGGACTGTGTGAGGAAACCCACTGAAGCACGGGGAGAACATGCAAAGAACAGCCTCAGCCTCTAGGCGACAGCGCTAACCAGTGCACCACTGTGCTGCCCTACTGATTAGTAATTAGTAATACTAATAATTAGTAATACTGCTAGTTTACTCAAAGTTTGATTATGTTTGCAAAAGCCTGATAGAGCACACATGAGAGAGCTGACCAGGATTAATGCTGCATATGCCGTTCTCATTATTGATAGTGCTTTGCAAGAGGCGTCTGAAATTTCAAAGGGTTCAGCTCTGTTTTCATTCCAAGTGCTCTGTATTATTCAAGTGCTTTTTACAATATGTTTGGCCAAGTTCTAGCTCTGATTTAATAAAATATTGGTCAGTCATGGATTCGTGCCACACTTTACTTCTTCTACTGAAGATATCAGAAACGTTTCCTTCCTTAATAAAATGTTCCCAGTTCAATAAGCCCCTGATTGAACTGAGGCAATGCACAATATCAATGAGTCCCATGCATGCACTGACGCGTCTCTGGGTTTTAATCAATCCTATCGATTTGTCCAGTTATGCTTACACACTTCAGCATTTGCATTTTCTAATAAAAGAGGCAAGATGTTATCGTGGGATACTGCCATATTATTGAGTTATGTAATAGGCTTAATGCAGTCTTGGATGACCTAACTGGTTTGGGAGAAACCAAACACAGAAGTCTAGAAAGTCCCTCAGAAGCTGCTGATTACATCCAGAGTTGTGGCACACGGCCATTGCTGTCCCGTTTTGGTTAGTTTTGCTTGGTGGCCAGAGAGGCACAAGAAGAGTTACTCTTGGAATCTTGGAATCTGATGTCTATGCATAATACCTGGTTTGAAACTACAGCACCTACTCCTTTACAAACTCAACTCAATAACCCTGATCTGGGATCAGCCCATATAACCACATTCATTAGGATTATGAAAGGCAAACACTGACCTATAGCAGTCTAGCTTTCACAGATTCGATAAATAAAAGTCGTTCTCAGACTCAGTGTGGGTACCCTTTTCCTGCATACAGTTCAAAGACTTGGTTGTATAAAACTCATCTTTTGGCTGATTTCAGGTGGACAGATTATGCTTTGGGTTTAAAAGACACTTCAGAGTAGAGTTCTCCACAGGACCGATTTTTTTAAAGTCACTCACCTGCAAGATTTCATCCCACTCCCACTGGAACCCTCAGAAAATGGTATCATTTGTTCCAATTCTGCCCACAACCTAAACGTTCTGTCCTGCTCCCACCCGCAGTTCCGCATAACTGGTTTCCATCTGCTTCAGTCACAATAGAGCATGGCCAGTACATGCATTTATTCAGCTTTGTTGTTGTGTATTCACTTTTCTTAGAAGCACTTTCCAGAGGTGTTTGAAGACACCTCTGTTTCTATAGCCTATGAGAAAGCAATACATCCTTGTTATCTGTGTCACCTGTGTGTGGTCTGAAGCCCCGAATGTTTCTTGTTAGTTCCCCATGTACTTTGACCTCATTTGTGTGTTTTGCATTTGCTTGGCGTTTTGATTGTTTTACTCCTGTTTTTGCATATCTCCTCTTTTTATGTCTTCTGTTCTCTTTCCATTCATGTATTTTGATCTTGAGTGTTCTTTCATTGTATTTTCTTGCTTTGTAGACTGTTGGGTTATGGATTTCAGGACATCCTCTCTATCTTCATCTCCATCCATGTTACAGATTTAGTAGCTGTTTATATACAGAAAACATTGAAGTTACATGGTTAAAATAGTTTTTGTACTGCCTCATTGCTTTGTATACAAGTCATAAAGGGTCTGTAAATGACTGCTTTATGTTTTGATTGCCATTTATTTTCTACTGTCCCACCTTTTTTGTAATTGGGTTTAGACATTTTAAATGCCAATTTGAACCATTAGAGAGTAAATAATGTTGTTATAGTGGAACTTTGATTAATAATTTGTGTAATAGTGTGTTTCAGTGTGAGCATGAGGTGGTCCATGAGTTAGAATATATTGAAATAACCACTACATGGTGTTCTGGTCCCCTGGTTTGTTGCTGGATTGTGAAAGTAAAGTACAACTATCAAAGTTTACTTGTCAATAGCTGATATAATTGGTAATCTGGATTGTTTAAAAAGTAAAGATTGTGTTTTTTTAGATATTGCTCAGGCCTTGTGTGTACATGGTTCGGGCCATGCTGTGTTGCAGTATGAAGTGGTGTAGGTTAAAGTGTGTCTGTGTGTGTGTTTGTGTGGTTCGGACCATACTGTGTTGTGGTGCTGGTTCAGGTTTCTTCCTCCACAGGCTCTGGCTCACAACTGATTGGCTGACCTTGACTGGGCCATGCAGAAGTGCCCGGTGCAGCAGAAATATACCCCCTCTATCCTGCTTCTGATATATATATACACACACACACAAAGACTCACACAAACACACACACAGGGCAGTAAAAATACACTCAATCTTTCTCGTGTCCAATATTGGCACCAATTCAGAATCAGCAGTAATGCTGTAAACAAAGAATAGGACAACAAACCACGCACACGCACAGGTGATTTAAAGCACACACCTTACCTGGATCATTTGAGTTATTTATTTATTCATTTATTAACCTCACACAAAAATGTCATTAATATCCATAACTGCTGATAGGCTGGATTTATTCAAACCATCAGCTCAGATGCTGATTGACAGTTGTGTCAGACCATGAATTTGACAATAAAGTTGGAGGCAATAAACCTGAATTGTTCTAGTAATGTTTTATTGAATAATTGTACTGCACATTGGTGAAGCACCACAGTGTAGGATAGCGGATTGGACAAACCTCTATTGGCAGTGTGTGCACCTGCATAAAATACAGAATGTTTTAGATGCTGTGTGTTGTCCAGTGTGTGGCAATGCTAGTCATTGGTTCTGCTGATTGTCAGCCACGTGACTCATCTGTCTCTGTTTGTTACAATTTAGTTGTTGGGCTGTTGTATTACCCTGATTTCATGGATTTTACATAGACCTGCAGGGGCCACAACCACCTGAAGCACCAGGGTACATAACCAGGGTTTATAATATGGGTTAACTATTGTGATTGTTGTTTTTACATTGGGGAAAATTAGAGATGGAAGGATCAATTGGCTATGTATCGGTATCAGTACCAGATCTGACTGGTACGAACAGTACAGCAGCAACAATTCAAGATTTACATTAAATGATTACAGATTGTCATTTAAAATAACCAGAGTCTGTGTTTAATGACTGCAGTGTTTACTGCATGTATTTAATTAACTTTTTTGGTTTAAAATTAGGGTCTAAATTGAATGAGTGCAGTATTGGGGATATTTGTTTGATTTACTTTGTTTATTTACTGTTAATTTTGTTAAAAATATTATGCTGTTTCACATGAGCTCGTTAAAAATGGTAATAAACCAGTTTCGACCATGTGTCATGACTTGCTTGCGCCAAAATAACTACTTGTAGCCCTGTCGTGGCGTATACTCCGCCCTCGATTGGTATCGGCTATTGGCCGATCGTGCTGAAAGGTGAACAGCGATCGGAATCGGCCTCAAAAACGCTGATCGATCCATCTCTACTCAATATTGTTCAATATACAATATATGGTATATATTGTTGTTACTGCAGTATATTGTAACAGTGCTCAATATTGTTCAATATACAATATATGGTATATATTGTTGTTACTGCAGTATATTGTAACAGTGCTCAATATTGTTCAATATACAATATATGGTATATATTGTTGTTACATTGTTATTATACTGGTGTATATTGTGACAGTGATGTACCCAGAATACACTACCAAGCCCTTGCAAGGATCTTTTGAATGCTTTGATTCATTTAAACGCCAGTTCAATGTCTTACTAAACTTAGGTTTTAACAGTGCAGCAAAATATGTCAGTTTTGCTCATATTTGCGAGTAAGTAAGGGTATTATATTGTTTACTACTATGAAAGATTAATGCATCAACTTAAGCACATACTCACACGTGACTGTGAAGGCAGAAATAGTATGACGTTTTTGCTAAGTAGTGCATGTTATGGATGGGCAGTAAGATGATATTTGGTCATTATTGTGATTGTTTTTGTTATTTTTTATACCCAATATACAGTTTTGAGCTTATTGTAGATGTTGTCAGTGTTTAAAGATGACGCAACCTGTCGCATTCATACTCCACATAAACAGTGGCCTACATATCCACAACCAGAAAGTTGCAAGTCCACCCCCATTGCAAGAAACAAGTCTGTGGCCCTACTCAGTGATAGCATTAACAGCTGTATGCTTGTCAGTGTAGACGAAATGTTGCATTCAAAAACTTCGTCCCTGTCTCCAGTGGTGAAAAGCAACACCAATCTTAACACTTGTTTTGCTTTTGTTTATATCACTCCTTTTGTTTGCTGATAAACAGAGAGGGTTACTTGCAAAGAGTGGACGGTGGCCTGGTGTCGTAATTGTTGCTTGTCAAGAGCTTTAGCCATCATTACATTTACTCCTCCTTTCTCTGGCTACCTGTCCGTGAATGATATTGGCATAATAATCAGTGAATGATGTATTGTGCTGCTCTAACTCTCACACATACACACGCCCACACTCTATTAGGGACAGTGCTTTTTAGAGCGTGGATGGGAATTAGGCCAAGCTTTAAAAGAAAGGTTCCTTTATTTTACTTGTTAATCAATAGTACATTAAAAGGCTTTTCGTCGTTTTAAGCTATTGATTGGTTCACATTAACGTTATTTACTTGCTCCTTTCTCTCGGGTGTGGAGCTCAAAGTCACTATAAATGGAGGAGCAACCGCTTTTACCCCCTGACACTTTCACCCTCTTCGTCTGCTTCTTGTGGGAGTTTATAAATAGACTCTAAGGATCTGTCTCCATTTCACAGCCTGTGTTCTTGTTGCATGCCATGGCCTTTCTCTCCCAAGCTGTCACACCACTAGAGGTGAGAGTAGGGCCTGAATGCCAATGGCAGCTGTGTGTATTTGTGTGTGTGTGTGTCTAGTGGTTGTTCTACTAGTGGCTATGTAACAGTTGCTTCGCTTTAAGCTCCTCACACCAGCAGGCAGCATCAGTGTCCTTGCGTTACACATCTTAAGGGGACAAATAGATGATTATCTCTCTTCTTTGATACACTTCCCCATGGCCCCCACGCTCACTCTGCTGTACTACGTGAGGCATATTGTGCTCTGATCCACTGTAAGTGTGTTTGGGTTTTAAGGAGGCCATGAGAACCTTAAACATCCAAGGGCTGCCTATTGCCTATGTGCCTTAAAATGCCTTTTCTTGCATTTAGATTAATTGTTCCTCACTTGTGCTTCACAGATGAAACAGATGAAGAAATGCTGTGGGATGTGTAGATTTAAACCTTCAGTTGTACTGCAGTTCAAATTTCATAACGTGACTGATTGACTTCTATGAGGAGTAGAAAGATCATCTCTTGATCATTCTTCCCCCTGTAACTGTAAGCAGTGTTGAGACAGGTTCTCAACATGATAACATTATATTCTTTACTTTAATTCTGTGTTGTTCTGTAAAACCCAAACAAATCAGTCTCTGAGAAGTACAAGGAAAACCTAGTACACCTTTAAGTATTCTATTTAGAAAGAAATAGCCAATCACAGAAAATGTCATGTAAAAGGGTTGTCATTTTCCCTAACTTTGATTTGCAGGTCCTTCTTCTAAAATTTGAACCTTTAGTGTTTTATATTACAGCAGTTTACGTATAATCTGTGCAGCACCGTAATGTTGTAAATCTCCTTGCTCCCTTAATGCTTTGCTGTGATATATTGGCACAGGTATGTTGCAGCCTCATACCTATAACTGTGCACAATATAATGGTATAGCATACCCTTGAGTGTGTTATTGATGGTATACCATTGATTATATAAAATCATAGATTTTTTTCTCTGCATGTGCCGCTACTTAAGTTCCCACCACATGTGAAGGCAATCGTTAAAATTTTGTCATAGTAACTTATGAAGGCCCATCTAAAGATTTAAACCCCTTGCATAATACGAGTTTTGATAAGCCTTGATAAGTTAGTTTTGCTCATAGTTGATTGTAGGTTTGGCTTGTTTGAAAACTAAAAAAGTCATTACAAACTAAATGCAAAGTCTACTGAGCAGAAGCTACATTTTACAGTAATTTGAGTTTAGGGATAACTGTTCTTCATCATGGGTATGTTCATCCATCGGTTTCATATTAGCATAACGCTACAGTGCTTTCCACACTTGTGCTGTGCTGCTTATAATAATTATTAAAATCTGAGAACAGCCACAGATATAATCTCCATAAAAATCCTGACAGTATTCTTAATTCTGTGACTGTATTGTGGTTATAAGGATTTAAATTATAAGTCCTTTCAATTTTGTTACACTACACATACGTTACATAAACAGTAATCACATTACTGTGATAATTTACATTTACCGCATCATGCCCACCACTGTCTTTGACCTACCAAGAGCTGACAGCATGTAGACCATTTACAGTTTTTCCCAGTTGCTATGACAACAAATCCCAATGGCTGAACATTGTTCCCAGTTCCCATTTAGCTAACTGTTCAGTCTGTTGTCAATACATTAAAACATTTCACATGCTAAAACACTGTTTGCAGACCTCACTTACACCTCCATACTGCTATAAATACAAATGTCACGCACATGTCACTGATTAAACACAACCACTCAAAATTGATTTTACTTGTTAAAATGATGTGACTCAACCAACATAAGCCAGTTCAGAGAGCAAACAAGTCTTCAGCAAACAAGTTGTTAAAGGTGTGAATGAGAAAGTCCCTTTGTATATATGTATTGTATACTGTACTACAGTGCATTGTAGGTGGTATACTATACAGTAAATAAATAGTATGAACATTGTGCTTTCCATTTGTTTACAGCACTGACTGCTCCATAGATTTTGACTAGTTGCAGATTCACATCAACCAAAAACAAGAATTGCAGTTGAGCGACTATGATATAACATGTTTTCATTCATCAAAAGCCAATAACAGAAAAATCTGAAATTTGTTAATGAGATGTTCTTCTCTGTGAGAACTATGTTTTGAAAGGTGTGTTTTCTATTTGTTGGTGTATTGTTTACTGAAAGCTTGATAGTGTATATCATTTTGATCATCTTGATGATTTTGATCATTTTGAGCACAGGTTAATCTGGAATGGAGCAAGCGTGTTTTAGCAATTGAGAAAAACTGTAAACCAATTTTTATTTAATCGCACTAAATCATCACTCAAACTCAAAAAGCTGGTAACCAGCAGATAGGCGTGCTAGATTTAGAGGAAAACAAGCTGTGTACAAGAAATAGCCTCCTACACAGGCAACACAGAACAGGTGTGCAGTTCATTCAACCCTGATAAGAAGAGCTTATCAGTCCCTCTGAGCTATCTAGTAGTCATTCATTTACATAATATTATATACATTGCAGATACATTCAAATGGTCAGTGTGTCACGTTCACTCTGCTGTGAGTTGACTCAGTGTATAGGCGCTCTTGTACGCAGTACTGGAATGTGGTGGGTTGATTTGCTGCTGCGCTGGAGTCTCGTGTTAGTCTGTGGGACAGCTGTGGTGATTGTGGGCGGCAGGGCTCGGCTCGGCAATGGTCGTTCCATTTCTCTTGGAGAGAGAGAGAGAGAGAGAGAGAGAGAGAGAGAGAGAGAGAGAGAGAGAGAGAGAGAGAGAGAGAGAGAGAGAGAGAGAGAGAGAGAGAGAGAGAGAGAGAGAGAGAGAGAGAGAGAGAGAGAGAGATGGGACAATAAGAGAGAGGATAAGAAGGTAGAGTGATAGAAACAGAGGACAGGAAAAAAGAGAGACAGAATGAGATGAGTTCAAGAAGAGGAGAGAGGAGAGAGAGGAGAAGGGTATAGGTAGAGAGGCAAGGAGGGTGAGAGGAGAATAGGAAGACAGAGAGGATAGGGAGAGAGAAGAGGATGATGAGGTAAGAGATGAGGTTAAGGAGAGAGAGAGGGGAGGAGAGGAGTATAGGGACAGAGAAGAGAGGAAGATAGGGAGAGAGAGAGAAATAGAGAGAGGGAAAAAATAAAGAGAAGAGAGTAGAAGGAGAGAGAGAAATAAAGAGAGGAGAAGAGGATAGGGCGAGAGAGAGAGAAATAGAGAGCGAGAAGAATCACGTTGAGGTTTTTAGCCCGTAGGCTAGCTGAAACGCTGCCGTGCCTACGGTCTCCAGGCGCCATGGCAACAGCACAACAGCCATCCATGCAATCAGGCTGAGTGACCGCACCAATCTAGAGACCATCATTCATTTAGTGATACAGAATGCTGTTCACAACCACCAGTTCACCATCACTTGTGCACACCATGCTGCATTTTCAGAATAGCATTCAGTTACATACTTACTTAAGAAAGGTTTTATTATTATAACAGCTGTGTAATATCTAATACTGAGGGTATTATCAGTGATTGTACAGTTTCAGTGTTATTTATTGTTAAACACATGAGGGCGGTGAAGATTGGAGTGAGATCTATCGTTTTACCAGCTCTGATTCTTGGAAGGAATTTCAGTGGAAGATCATCTCCAAGTTTAGAAAAAAAGGCTTTATCCATTCACGCCGAGATTTATTCTCAGAGTGAAGACAGACATACAGTAAGGTTCATAAGTATTTGGACACTGGTGCAGTGTTTAGAATTTTGCCACTGTAGACCACCACAGTGGGTTTTACATGAAGCAGTCAAAATGTGATTGAAATATAGGCTTTCAGCTTTAATTCCTGGAGTAATTGAAAATGTTACATTGACTATATAGGAACTACATCCATTTTTACATAGTCTCTCTATGACTAATAAGCAATTTCATGGCCAGATGTGGCTTGTTTCCTTATTAGTTCTTGGAAACTTGTTGGATAATTAAAGTCTGGAGTTTATTCCAACTGTTAAATGTGCCATTGGCAGCTGTTCATGAGAATATGTGGGCAAAAGAGGGGTCGAAAAATCAAACAAAAAACAAATCCGTCAGAGAGAAAGCAGAAACTTTTAGAGTGGGCAGATCAACAGTTTGGTGCATTCAAAAATAAAAAGAAATGCCAGATTAGACTTTCCTGACCAGTTCTGGAACAAGATTATTCCACCATAGGCTCTATGGAGAAGGAACAAAAGAGCTCTGAGCATACCGCATCCTCTATTAAACATGGTGGATACAGTGTTTTATGGAAGTGTTATGGCCTGGTCGTGTATGGCTTCCAGTGGAACTGGGTCACTGCTGTTTATTGATTATGTGACTGTCAAGAGAAGGAGCATGATGAATTTTGAAGCATATGGTGCTGTACTTTCTGCTCAGATACAGTCAAATGCAGCTTCACAGTACAGATGGGTAACAACCCAGAAAAGCAACCCTTTTTAAGGCAAAGAAAAAGGAATATTCTTAAAAGTCCCCTCACCTCAACCCAGCTGAACATGCGTTTCACTCACTAAAGAGCGAACTGATGGCAGAAAGACCCACAAACAAGCAGAAGGCGGCTGCAGCAGAAGTCTGGCAAAGCATCTCAAAGGAGGAAACACAGCACTTGGTGTTATCTATGGGTTCCAGACTTCTGGCAGTCATTGAGCTAATTATTAAAGCAATCCTTGTATTTTTAATTATGGCACTTTTGAGCCAGTGAAATAGGGAGTCTATAAAAATGGCTGTAATTTATAAATGTTTATTGTAATATTTTGATTTAAAGCTGAAAGTCTACACTTCGATCACATGTTGATTTGCTTCATTTACATATGTTGTAGCAGTGTTACAGAAGCAAGATTACAATTTTGTTAGCATCCAAATGCTTAGGGACCTGACTGTATGTGTGGCTTTACTCCGAGAATTGCTAATAAGTGATCGTAGACTAACTTTATTTCTAGAAGATCTTCTTTGGGGTCAAATACTGACAAAGAAAACAATGAAAGCCAAAAACCATTGTGGTGGTGTGCAGAGGTAAAATTACAAAAAAGTAATTAAAATCAAGTTTATAAATGATTAGGTTCCCTTTTGCAATTACAACTGGAGGACTGGCGCTCAGAGAATAAAGCGGAAACAGACTAGGCATAATAAGTTTTCATCTCAAGAATGATAGTACAGTACATCACATATACTGCATATAGTACAGTACATATATTACAATATATAGTACATTACATCATAGAACAGGTACAGCACTGTACAAAGCTTTCAGTCAAAACTGTCATTGAGTCAGGCTATTCCTTTAAAGAAGAGGCGTGAACAAACAGTTTTGGACCCCTAGCAACCATGCAAGACTTAAGTGACTACCAAATCTGTCACAATCAGATAAACAGTACTTTTTCATCTTAGAGAGAGAGAGGAGTAAATCAAGCTTCAGTCTTACTTAAAATCTGGAAAAACCAACAGGTGTTTCTGTCCATCCTTTCACTGTGTTAACTCAATGCTATGAATCTGGCAGCATGTGTTGCAGTCAAGAAACCTTTACTGAAGAAAGGAGAAGTTTTGAATATCAAACAAATAAACTGCTTGTGTTCTCAAATCAATAGACCAGACATAAAAAATGATTTTCTATTAATGTCTTAATTTTAAACTTTTTTAAACCAACAGTGAACACATTTGCAATAATGTGATTTTGAAACCCTACTTTTGACAGACGGTGTATGTGAGTGGACATAGACACTAGCCAAATGCTTTCTGTCTCTGAGGAATGATGCTGAGCTTCCCACTGGGGATTTCCACAGCACTACTGAAAGAGAAGAAAATCCCTTCTCCTATCACCATGGAAACACTGTCAGATTGGGATTCAACACCCTTGCACGTGCTAAGGCAACATCGCAGCCAGCGCGACTGATCTGAATTAAATTAAACGTGTTTGGAGTCAGCGCTCGGGTTCCTATTCTCTTCATTTCTAAACTCAGCAGAGCTGCCACCTCATTTGGCCATTTATGGATTAAAAGCATCATTTTCAGCAGTAAAAACAAGAAGATCCAATTTAAAGCCATTTCAATGAAAATATCCTTTTAATCTATTTTTAATCTGTGGCTTTTTTCATTTTTATGTACTATTCCTATACCTGTTTATCGATTCAGTTTAGTTCAAATGTATTTGTATAGTCCTTCAAACATTGTCGAAAAGCAGCTTTACAGAAATCCAAGTCCAGAAAACTTTGAGCAAGCTGAGGGCAACACTGGAAGAAAGAATCCTTTAAAGGAAGAGGATGAAAGTCTGAGAAGAACTCAAAAGGAGATCCTACTCTCCTCCGGGCCACACAGGATAGTTATGATAAGAAAAATGAGAAATCCATATAGGAATGGTTAAAACTATCATTTAGGCAAGGTTTCTGACTGAACAACGATTGTGTTAATCCTGAAACCACTGAAAATGCTAGAATATATCAAGGCTTCTTTAAATTCAAAGCTGGCCCTGGAGCGGCTGTGGAATGTTTCTGCAGTCCCTGATTGTGTGGTGGCCTCAGGACTAACACGTAAACATAAGTATTATACATTTTAGAGGTTGCAGTGTTGTAGTATAGACGTTGTGTGTAAGCTGCTTGTGACGTCTGATTGAGGACACATTCGCAAGGACATTTCAGCATCCATTACACTGAAACACATTGCCGCTTAGAAAACAAGTGGATACAAGAACAAGGCAGTGATATACAATAGTACTTTATTTTGCCAATTCAATATTTTATTGTAGTTAGTCTACCTAAATGATGTCTGTATAGAAGATATTGTCGCTGTCCAACGGAAAACAAGTATTTCCAAACTAGGAACAGGAGAGGCCAAAAACGTTACTTTCAATGTAAGTCAATGGAACCAGATTTTTTCCTAATGATTTTTAAGCATTTCTTTTGGTCCATTTATCATGGCAATGGTCGTGTTTAAATGATGTAGAAAAATGAAAATTGACAATGGAGATACATGTTTTTCATTGGACAGCGACAATATATAACTATATAGAGAGAAAATGCAGAGGTGTGGTTTTACACATGTATTAACATCCTTGTGATTTAGCCCTAGAATTAAACAAGCTGTAGAATAATGCCATGAATAATTTCATGAATTCTACTATGATCTACTGATCCAGCAGCAAGGTTTACATCGAGGCTTTAGTAACCATCACACATAACGTCGCTGTCCAATGAAAAACAAGTATCTCCAAAATGGCAACTTTACAGGAAAGAACAAAAACCTAAGTCAATTTTCTGGAATTTCTAGAGTACAACATTATGAAAATATTTTCTCTAGGGCACCTACAGCTGAAGGCCAGAGAATCTGCTGTACAAATAGGAAAACTGCATTTTAATATGTAAAATACATGGATGTGGATTTGGAACTCATTTATTTACACACATAAATCAGTTTGAGGTTTCTTTACACAGAGGAGCTATTAGCATGGATGTTGCCTTTGTAAAAAGAAACCGGCATAATCTAAGATTGCCAGGGGCTCACAAACACACATGCTTCCAGGCACCTCTTTTAAAATGAGAGGTTAAATACAGTTCATACTGAAAGCCATTCAGTTACTCAGTATTTTGTTGTTGTTGTTTACTGTAAAATGTTTCATTACATTTGTTTGTGCCTAAAAAAAGCATATATAGGCCAAAGATAGCATAGAAATGTGGGTCTAAGCTTAAATGAGAATGTATTTAGCAGAAAGAGAGAGAAAAAGAAGGGTAGAAGCTGGATGGAAGGAGTTGACAGAGAAAGAGGCGCTGTGTGGCGTCCTGCCTTATTGCTCCTGCTGTTTCCACCTGTTCCAAAGCACAGCAGCACAACAGCTCATCCCGTCTGGCACCGTCCTTTTCCTCTTCTCAAACTTCTTCCCTTCCCACGATAGTCATAAATCTTGGTGGATATCCCCCTCTCTTTCTCTGTCTCTCTCTGCCACGCCTAGGCTGTTCTTTGGCGGCTCGCCCTGGTATAAGGACACCCGTCCAAGTATATTTTGACCCTTTCCATTTTGGCTGCTACATGCTTGCAGCAGTTTAGTGAGAGTGAGAGTGGATAGCGGGACGGAGATAACGGGAGAATGAGCAGTAAGTGTTAATGCAGTTCTTTTATTAATGGTAGCTATAGGCCTGTCAGTTATTAATGATAGCTATAGGCCTGTCAGTTATTAATGATAGCTATAGGCCTGTCATTTATTACAAACATCATGGATAAAAGTTCTGATGGTTAGTATAAAACGTTTAGATGGCAGAGGTGTGGAATGTTTGCTCGTTTGATGTTTGTTAATAACACCTTTAAAAGACCCTAGTAAGTTTATATAATAAGCTAACCATAATTAGCTTATTTGGTGTTTACTAATAGCATATTTTGTTATGCCTTTGTTAATAACTCCTTCAGAGGGCAGCAGTGAGTGATATTTGTTTATTAAATGTTTGTAAATAACTCCTTCAGAGCAGCAGTGAGTGATATTTGTTTATTAAATGTTTGTTAATAACTCCTTCAGAGCAGCAGTGAGTGATATTTGTTTATTAAATGTTTGTTAATAACTCCTTCAGAGGGCAGCAGTGAGTGATATTTATTAATTAGATGTTTATAAATAACTCCTTCAGAGCAGCAGTGAGTGATATTTGTTTATTAAATGTTTGTTAATAACTCCTTCAGAGGGCAGCAGTGAGTGATACTTGTTTATTAAATGTTTGTTAATAACTCCTTCAGAGGGCAGCAGTGAGTGATATTTATTAATTAGATGTTTGTAAATAACTCCTTCAGAGCAGCAGTGAGTGATATTTGTTTATTAAATGTTTGTTAATAACTCCTTCAGAGGGCAGCAGTGAGTGATATTTGTTTATTAAATGTTTGTTAATAACTCCTTCAGAGGGCAGCAGTGAGTGATATTTGTTTATTAAATGTTTGTTAATAACTCCTTCAGAGGGCAGCAGTGAGTGATACTTGTTTATTAAATGTTTGTTAATAACTGCTTCAGAGGGCAGCAGTGAGTGATATTTGTTTATTAGATGTTTGTTAATAACTCCTTCAGAGGGCAGCAGTGAGTGATATTTGTTTATTAAATGTTTGTTAATAACTGCTTCAGAGGGCAGCAGTGAGTGATACTTGTTTATTAAATGTTTGTAAATAACTCCTTCAGAGCAGCAGTGAGTGATATTTGTTTATTAAATGTTTGTAAATAACTCCTTCAGAGGGCAGCAGTGAGTGATATTTGTTTATTAAATGTTTGTTAATAACTCCTTCAGAGGGCAGCAGTGAGTGATATTTGTTTATTAGATGTTTGTTAATAACTCCTTTAGAGGGCAGCAGTGAGTGATATTTGTTTATTAGATGTTTGTTAATAACTCCTTTAGAGGGCAGCAGTGAGTGATATTTGTTTATTAGATGTTTGTTAATAACTCCTTCAGAGGGCAGCAGTGAGTGATATTTGTTTATTAGATGTTTGTTAATAACTCCTTCAGAGGGCAGCAGTGAGTGATATTTGTTTATTAGATGTTTGTTAATAACTCCTTTAGAGGGCAGCAGTGAGTGATATTTGTTTATTAGATGTTTGTTAATAACTCCTTTAGAGGGCAGCAGTAAATGATATTTGTTTATTAGATGTTTGTTAATAACTCCTTCAGAGGGCAGCAGTGAGTGATATTTGTTTATTAAATGTTTGTTAATAACTCCTTCAGAGGGCAGCAGTAAATGATATTTGTTTATTAGATGTTTGTTAATAACTCCTTCAGAGGGCAGCAGTGAGTGATATTTGTTTATTAGATGTTTGTTCACAGTATTTTTAAAGGGGCTGCAGTGAGTGATATTTATTCAAGCTCAAGTTGTTTTTGCTGTCAGTTAGAAGCTACTAAAATTGCTAAAGCTAAAATTTCTTGCTAAAGCTAAACATTCGTTGGTTGTTACTGTCCTAGCTAGTTTTATACTTCATATGACTAGAAAAGACTTTGCTTTCTCTTAGTTAAAATTTGACCTAATCTGTGGAACCCATTGTTGAAAGTAAGCTCATGATGATGTAAAGGGGTGTAGAAAAAGTAGAGAATTACAGTGTGGGTGTATATTTACAGCTATATATACATATATATGGATATATACAGCTCATTGCCTTCATACATGTTTTATATCTATAGGATATATAAAACATGGATTTCATTAACACTTCATTACGTTCTTCTGGAGACAAAGGGCATTGTAATATGCTGTTAGACTGTTGATGTACCACCGATGTACTTAATATTTACTTAAGAGATGAGTACTGTAAAATATTTAGAGACTTACAGCTCACGCTGATGTGTGCATATTTACTCTGTCCACAAATCACTTTTTTGCTTCAGCCTATTGACTAATAATAAAAACATAAACATGATCTTGTTATTTTTTATGCAGTACATGTACACAGTAAACTGTGACTACATGAGTGGTTTACTCTGTACATTGCTCTGGAATTTAGTCTTATAGACTCGTCTAGTTTCTCTCCACTACTGTCATTTGGTTAAATTATAAAGGTTTTCTGTCCTGTTAGAATGTAAAATCAGCTTTTCACTGTATCTTTGTCCATCTTTCTGTGATAAAAAGAAACAAACAGCCGAACAGTAATTTTATCATATATATTTAGTGTATAATACCAGCACCTCAAAATATTAAACAAGTTCTGGAGTATGCTTGCAAATCCTTACTGGTATTGTACTGTCTTCTAGTTTCCCTCATTTTTGCCCATTGATTTATTTTCCTCCTTGTTTAATAAGGCACTACTGTGTTGCTGGTGCATTTTGTTTATTTAAACATGCTTACAAACCTGGACAAAATAGAATAATGTGAAACAAATAACAGCACGAAAATATCTTCAGGTTATTTTTTTGCATATCCTCCACCTTAGTTGCTACTAGAGCTCTTTTCCTAAAGAACATTTTAAATTCAGTCACAGGTTCTCATGGGTAGTCCTATAGTACTCCAGTTAAACCAGTCCTAGACAACTAGATCTTCAGTAAAAGACTGACGTAGTTTAATTTAGTCTAAGACTAAACTTTATCTGTGGCTGGAACCCACCCTTAAAAGCATGATGATATGAAGGGGTGGAGATGGAGATTCACTGTGTGGATGTATGTATACAGCTCATTGCTTTCATACATATTGTATTAGCTTTGTGTAAGATGAATATGTTGCACTAGGGTGCGTCTAACATGAATTTCATTAACACTTTATTTCGTTCTACTGGAGACTAAAGGCTTGTAATATATTGGCTCCAAGGCATGTGCTTGTGTATGTATTTGCTGCTTATGTGTTAGAAATAGAGGTTCTTATAGGATTAATGAGGTGTAAAATCAAATTTTCCTTTTTCTCCTGTCAATCGACCATGATATGTTTGGCATCTTAAATAATTTCTTTCATTTTGCACAGGAGCTACAAGGCTTGTGTACTAATGAATAATGGAAACATATACCCTTATACCCTGCTTATGTGGTTTCTGACTGTTTATGCTTTAAAATTAGATAACGGTGTGTCATACAGATCATACAGACATATTATTTTAGAATCAAATGAAAAAAAAATTTATTATTTTTATTATTATTATTATTATTGTTGTTGTTGTTGTTGATGATGTTGGTGGTGTTGTTGTTTTTGTTATTACAGCAGCTATGGCCAACATTTATTGCCTTTATTCATATTTATTGCTGGTTTTGTCTATTTTTGTGTATCTTGCATATATGTAATTAATAAGTTTAGCTTTGTATGTACAATTTCTAGTGAAACATATTTGTAATACTACAGGGCAATAAAATAAATATTCCCTGCAAAGCAATTATTTTTTATATAAAGTAGCATAAAATGCTAATCTGAGGGATCTGGCAACACTGCACAGGTTTAACTGCCAGTGATAAACAGTGCAGAAAATGTTAGAAATTTACTAAGAGACTTACTAACAAAGTGATGTCGGTGTGTTTCAAACACAGAAGGCATTTATTTACACACATCTCTGACATTCAGAAATTTCTGCCAGAAAATAAAAGCTTAAACAAGTGAAATAAATCACCACTTGCTGCCATGGTGTTCTTTATTCCAGTCTGATCATGTAGAAAAGTTTTCTCTGTTACATTTAACAGTAAACAGTGAAGTTACATATCTTTAAAATCATATTTTTAGGGGCAGTTGCAGGCTGGAGGAACCAGCCTTGTGAGCAGGAGGTTGCCAGTTTGATCACATGAACTTATAGAATACGACTTAAGTACCCTTGAGCAGAGCATCTAACCTGACTGCTCCCCGGGCGCTCTGTGAATAGGGCTTCCCACTGCTCCCTGCCCGCTAGTGTGTCTGCTCACTAATTTACTAGTGAGTGTTTATGTGGGTGTTTCACTGCATGGATGGGTGAAATTCTGCTGTGTGCAAACACAAGTGGCAAAAATGTTCAAAATTCTAAATCTAATTACGCCGACACACCGTTTAAAGAACTGAGTACAATGATGTTACTTTCTATTGTCACTGTGCTGTGCTTTAATAAAAAAGTAAAGCTAAAAGAGGGTCTTCACCCCCAAAATCACTGAGCATACAGAACACAGATGTTGTACTTCAGAGTTTTGCATGCCTAATAACAGGCAACAGGCATGAGCAAGTTAACAGTGCTAGGTCAGTGATTTCAAACAGCTGTGTTTTTAAAAACTCCACACTGGAGAACCTCAGTGAAGCACAATGCTGAGAGACTGTGTTTAGAATGTTTGGTGTATTCAACATGGAGGGTCCATTATGATGGATACAGCCACACTGTGTTTTCCCTGGGGAAGTGGACAACGGGTGCTGCAGTGGAGTATCAAGTTACTGCCTACTTCCTGACACCTGGCACCTGGGCCACCAAGTACTCCGATGCTTGTCTTCACTCAAGCCATATTAATGACTTAATATAGGGAGTAAACGTCTGTTTGTTCCTGTACTGCTCTGTGACTCATTAGAGTGTGTGTTGGGGGGGTGCTATTGTGAGTGTGTGCATGTCCATGTGTGGTGGGGCTCTTGCTCTCACCCTCCATGCGTGTGAGCAGTTCATTTGTTTTTTGTATGCTCGTGATTGAGTGTGAGGGACTACAGGCCAAGGCTGCCGAATTAATCCCACGGCAGGGAGTCATGTGATTAATCATGGCCACGGGCTGCCCCAGGGTCTAATTTATGGCCGAGGATAATCAGCACATGAGGATCGTAGGTGCCCTCGGGGGGAATCTCAATCTCGGACCCTTCCAGTGCTACTCAACACTGGGCAGAAGTATGACAACAGCATATTCCATACATGCTCGAGTCGAGCTTAGTCAGTGCTGAAATTTTAAACTGATTCTGAATTTAGTCCCAGAATTTTGTGCTTGAGTTGACCCAGCCATACCTAAAGATGGGCATAATTGTTTGAATTTGTGAAAATCTAGACCCTCAATTTCAGGTAGCATGTATACAAGTCAGTAAAATATTTAATGTTTAGCATTTTATGTACAGAAGATTATAAAGGCAATAAGGAGAGTAGATCAAATCCACTGTTTAAATCAGATTGAATCAATGTTTCCACCAAACACATCCTAATTTCTCTTTTATTATCACTGGTCTCTGTGTTCTCTTACATCTTGGAATGTAAATGGAAGCAAATTAAGGTCAGATTTGTAGTTTGAAATGAAAAATTAATTTATTTATATTGTCGGTGTCCAATGAAAAACATGCATCTCCATTTTTCTACGTCATTTGAAGAAGACTGCCGTTTACATTGTATGAAAAGTTCATGATGAATGGACCAATAGAAATGCTCCAAAATCACTTGGAAAAAAATCTGGTTCCATTGACTTACATTGAAAGTTAAGACTGTTTTTGGCCTCTCCTGTAAAGTTACTATTTTGGAGATACTTGTTTTTCACTGGACATCGAAGATATGTTTTTGACTAAGCATGCAGAACAGAACTACAGAGAATGTCAGGACACAAGCCGTTAAAGCATGATGCGTCTTATGGCAAAATCGAGTAAAGACATGGAAATTCTTTGTAAAAATTGAACATCATACTGTAAATAATCTGGCTTACTGATCACATGAGACTAAAACATGAAGATAAACTGCTAAATGAACCAAACAATCAGGTACGGATCACCTCTCCTGTGGCAGCTGCACAAAGCAAACAAATATGAAAAATATTCCACTTTTTTTGTTCATAGCAATTTACTATATTTCCTTACTGAACAGAAATGATTGGGGTGATTGACAGCACATCAGCAGTAATTGACAGCACATCTTTGTTGGATATTTCTCTGTCAGTGGCAGATATATATATATATATATATATATATATATATATATATATATGCCATTATATATATATATATATATATATATATATATATATATATATATATATATATATATATATATATATATATATATATATATGCCATAAATGCCATAAATAAATACATTAATTTAATTGGTACTTATGCAGTTGGTACTTATGCAATATGCAGTTATGGTGGTAACATGCTCAACAGTGGTGATCGGCATACCAGCACTGCAGTGTATTCCAGTCCTGTCTGATATTTAAAAGGTTTTGTAATGCAGGTATAGGGCTTGCGTCTAGAGTAATTGGCAAGTCTGCTATACTCTTATGTCAAGACAAGATTGTGTAATTATTATGTTGAGTCTAAGAAAAGTCTGAGACCATTAAATTTATGCCTTGGTACTACAGCACCACCCACTGTAATGTTAACCTGTTATACAAGAGTGGCAGCCGTCACCAGATCATCCATAAGAAAAAAGTATAGCTTTGTTTATAGATCATTAATGCAAAAAACACCTAGCGTTATGGTTGGGCAGTAGATATTTATTAGATAATGGATTGTAACTCTTTGTAACAACTTTTGCGACCGTGTAAGTGAACTGATTTCGTTTTGCTTCTAAGACTTCTTAGAATCTTAGGATTCACCAACCTTTGCTTTTTCTTGTGGGTTTGGTGCTAAATAATAAATTCTGATCCTCTGTTTGTAACATTTTCAATTTTCAAACTTTTCACAGCAGAAAATGATTTAATGCATCGATGCACAAGTAACATTCTACGCATCAAGTGGTCCCACCTTGCATGCTCATATCATTATTGTGTTTTTAATGTCATTTCAGTATAAACCCAGCTAATATCATTACCTACCCCTGAATAAGCCAACTTAGGCTGTCGACACATCATAAATACTCTTTTAATGCTGGTAATTTCATCTCATAGGGACATTTGGCAGGTTCTTGTTTTAATTTTCCTGTTCCACCTTAAAATAGTGCTGCTGTTACTTCCTAGCACCTAAATATTAAAATAACTGCTGCAAAATTTAAGATCGAACAGGAAAATTTAAAGAAGGAGCTGGCAAATTAAAACCCTGGACAACAGCACCGGAATGTAAATTCTGCTTCATTTAAGGTGGAACAGGTCAATTCTAACAAGAAGATGGTATAAAAGAAGTTTATTTCAGTCTCATAGTTTTAATTATAAGTATAAGGAGTAATAATCTTTCCTAGAGTTTTATAATTGCAGTACTGTAAAGTTCTTCTTTTTTATCTTCTATTCAGTGCTTTATCACTACCAAATTCAAGCTGTCACTTGATAATGTGAAATGCCGAAGGCAGTCTCCACAGCTAGCGTGTGGTTTGTCTGTTCTGAACTCCTGTAGAAACATTGTGACTGTCGAAACACTGCAGCTCCTGTTGAAGGAGGAGCCACTTTGATGCAGAGGAGTTATAATTATAGTGATATACTAAAAGAAACATAGTTTTGTTCACTGTATATTATTTCTGCTAATAGATCCCCCTAAATCTTACACACTGCTCCTCTAAAGGTGGCAGATGGGCTGCAAGAAAACCCCAGTGCACCCCGAGCCTAACTAATATTTGAGAAATGATGTGTGGACACCAAACCACCAGATTGAACAGTGGGGCCGTTGGGTTCAGAAGATATTTCAAGCGACGTGCGTCCTCTGCACAGCAGGCCAGAGCACCTCTATGTCACCTGCGACTGAAAGGTGTGAGCCTTTAATGGAGAAGACCTACTGTGACCGGCTGCTGCGTTTGTATGTGTGCATGCGTCTGAGTAAACACCTCTCTTGATCTTGAGTCACCTTAGCCCAATGTCCAGAGTCCAGGTCCTCACTTATAGAAGAACCAACTTCTCTTACATCAAAACTTCTCTATTTATTCTGATACACATGAGAGTAGAGGTGTGAGATGAAAATACTTATTGCATTAAAGCATTTCAGGTTTGTCCAGGGTTTACATAAAGACTCAGTCATAGACTGCCTCAGCCAGAGACTGCTTCAGTCATACACTGCCTCTATCTGTGCAGCTTCTAAAGCTTTGCTATCCAGATTTCAAACAGAGGCTCCTTTCTTTGGTATTTAGTTTAAACTGTAAATACTGTTTGACCAGAGGAGGATGGTCTCCCCTTGTGAGTCTGGTTCCTCCCAAGGTTACTTCCTCCAGTCTGAGGGAGTTTGTTCTTGCCACTGTTGCCTCTGGCTTGCTCACTGGGGGATATATGTTGTAACTGTCTGTTTTCAAAACTCTGCAAAGCTGCTTTGAGACAACATCGTTGTAAAAAGCGCTACACAAATAAACTTGACTATGGTCACTCTACCGGTTAACACAGAAGGTAGACTAATCATTCATTTATAAATGAGTCCTTAGTGCTCTTTCTGTGTTGAGCTTTAATAAATGCTTGTACATTATTTATTACACGAAGGATGCGGTTTGAATAAGCGTTTTATTAATCTGCACACTGAGCTCTGTAAAGCCTGCCTCTCAGCTGCATGAATTATGTAATGTTTTTCATTATAATTACAGTGGATTAGAAAGACATTAATGAAGAAGATCAAATCCGCTCTGTGTCTCAGATTTTCAGCATTTTCACCAGCCAAACATGTCCCGGTTTGCCTTTTCAGCGGCGGTTTCTATCTGCTGTTGCATCTCAAGATGCAGCTGGGGGTAAATTAAGGTCAAAATTAACTAGTTCGAGGAAGCACATGCTTAACTGGGTATTAATGAAACACGAAACTAGGGTAGCATTTACATATCAGTGGATTTTAAAGCAACAGCCTTGAAAAAATACCTCAGAGGCTGGCCTTGTAATATGAAGTATTGAGAGAATAAAGGTGGAATAGGTGATTTCTTTTTTTAGACACCTCGCAGCTAAAAGGTTGCCGACTCTGCATTCTCATCTCTTTGACCTTTAGGCCACACACGCTTCTGTTTATAAGGACAGCTTGGCAGGAAAGTTGTCTAGCTTTCGGGAATGTGTTTCTGTTTCTTTATGATTTACTCTCACTTGTTTGTTCTTAAATACTGCATGGCTGATTCTAATGTTTACCTTCTAAGTGTCACATGTGTTTCATGATTTGGCGATTTGATGCTCAGATGAAGTGGTGAGGTGCTTAAACCCGATTTTGCCTAAAATGTTAGTAAGTAATTAGGTTCTAGCATGTGTATGTCTGCAGGTGCTGCCAACTCTGTGTATTGAAGCTGGAGCTGTTGTTATGGTTGGATTATGACTCACCCAGGTCATTAGCGCTCCCCCTGGCTCTTAATGAAAGATTAGGGATGTGTAGACCACTGCCTTGGCCAAATTCTCTGCATGAAACGCAGTACAGTCATTGGCTTGGCCTTCACCTTAGAAGGCATTGGAAGTCTTCTGCCTGAGCCAAACTCTCCGTGTGAGGCTCAGCACAGTCCCCAGCCTGTCCCTACCTTTAGAAGGTCCTTTACAGTGTGGCAGTCGAAAACACAAACAGCTTGTGCCCAAAACCCTGAGTACTAAAGTGAAAATTTTAGTTCTTTCTTATACATTTTCTTTTATACATTCATTGTACTTACCCTATTTTTTTTGTAATACTATTTTACTTACTAATTGATCTACAAATGACATTTTTTAGACCCGGGACTGATTGGTCTATGAGTTTGCTCCAAATTAGTTGATGAGGGGGGGCTGGAGCCAATCCCAGCGTCATCGGGTGAAGGCGGGGTACACCATGGACAGGTCGCCAGTCCATTGCAAGGCCAACAATCACTCACTCACACCTATGGGCAATTTAGA
Source organism: Megaleporinus macrocephalus (assembly GCA_021613375.1). NCBI lineage: Eukaryota > Metazoa > Chordata > Actinopteri > Characiformes > Anostomidae > Megaleporinus > Megaleporinus macrocephalus. The sequence goes on from CM038728.1 coordinate 17,056,877, forward strand.
GTGACCGAGCAACCTAGCATGCATGTGTTTGGACTGTGGGAAAAACCATAGTACCCGGAGGAAACCCACTCAATCACAGGGAGAACATGTGAAATAAAGCAGCTTTAAAAAAACATTCTCTCAGTGGTAGCTAGCTAGCTCATTTGCTTTTTTTGTTATGATAAAGATTCTTCAGAGCATGGACTGTTGTGTCTAATGCTCTCTGTTGTGATTTCTTCATAAATCACCTACTCCCACCTCAACACATACAAATGCTTTTATAGTCAGAATACACAGCGGTAGTTCTGGTAACCTGCAAACAAGAAATCATTCAAATAAAATATGTTTTTATCTGCAACATTTTATAAATTAAAATGTTCAACAAAACAACTATTATCATCATCAGACTTTAGCTTTGTCATTTGAGATTTGTGTCATTGGGAGTGTTTGGACACTTGATCTGAATGAATTGGTCTCTGTGTTTTTCAGAAACCTTGAAGGTTAATGGGCTGTCCAGTGGGAGCAGGGCTCTATAAATCAGTCCCTATGGACAGATAACACACTGACAAGAGGAGAGCAATAACTCACCAGAGTGCCCTTTTCACCCATTGGCTGGTACCTTCTCATTTAGTCATTACTGGCTATGGTCATATGTTTCCTATATTTTGCAACAGATAGAAGGTTTCTTGATCCTTTTGACCCCTTTGATTCACCACTGGGTAGGTTTGACCCCTCAGCATTAAATGTCAGGGTGAAATGAGAGAGAGAGAGAACAAGAAACGTCTGTAAATTCAGTGTTAAATTACACAATGTAGACAGATCCACTGACAGAAGTCTGTTGATTGGTTTTCTCACTTCATTCGAGTAAATTGAGCTGCTAGAATGTTTCTGTGGAACCATAGGAAGAGACAGACAGCTCAGAGAAGAAAAGCGAAACCACATAATTGTCTTCTGCCTACTCAGAGTGTGCTCAGCTAATCTCACAATCCACTCAATTCACCTTTCCATTCCTAATCAGCTGTAATCTTCACTATGTCTGTGGCATCTTGACCTAAGTGATCTTCCTCTTTTCCCACACACAACCAAATGAATTTCTAGTGCATAATTTTGTAAAGTAATAAATTAGATGCCCAGTCATGTTTACATTGGAATTATCTGATAAATAATTGACCTCTTCTCCTCTAGCCATTGGGCTTCATCCTAATTAAGCAAGTCCTTTGGCTCAGCTGCTTGGCCTTTGAAAAGACCAATAGCAGGTGGCCTTTGGCCCTCTTCAGGATCAAACGGAGGTTTACTTAAGAAGATTGAGCTTGAAAGAAGGTCAGTATGTGGCTGCAGGTAATTGCAATGGCTTTTATTAAGATTGTTGCCAGGGTTGGAATCATGCAATTAATGCAGTCATGTTGCAATCAATGTCTAGAGATCTGACTGAGTGTCACGGTTGTCAACGCAACCTTTTTATTTTCTAAACTATGCAATCTGATGCAGCATAGTTTCTATGGGATTTTGCCACATGGTTCAAGGTGTTTGTACTTTGCACAAAGTTGGAAAATACTGTAACATTACATCTTTACTAGGGATGTAAAGAAACACTCTACTCACTATGCACTATTCACAATGCTGGCCTCACAATACGATTTTCTCAATTATTATTTTTTTTATACAAAATCAAACTAAACACAAATTACAAATGTAAAAGTTTCCTTTTATTATTTATCTAGAACAAAACTACAAACAAAATGTGCTTATCCTTTCTTTATCAAAGTAATGAATATGGACTTAAAAGGAATGACTATTAAATAATTATTAAGTGAAATAAATTTGTTCTAGTTTTTGTAGCTTGAGAGGCTGTCCATAGTAAGCGGTCATGAAACCAAGTGCCATCAGCCAATAGCATTTAACTCATGTCCCGCCCCCAAACTGTCAAAACCTCTCAAGTAAGGTGAAAAATGTATGTGCACAAAATGTTAAAACTTGCAGGTTTATATTTTTCTCCTCGTGTTTTTTCGCACCCTAGTTTTGACCCTGATGTGATGCCATACATTCAACTAACATGATACACTGGTGTCAAACAAGCGAGGTAGACTGTGCCAGTGAACTCTGCTGTTTCAAAATAATATCGATTCATTTTGCATCTCAATACTTTTCAGTCGTGGCATATTTACATCGATTATTAACTGTCTCACGATGCATTGTTACATTCCTAATCATTACTGTACTTAAGATTTGTACCTTACCTAGCTATTATTGAAAAAAGTATTTCTAATGGTGGGATATTCTGTAGCATAGTAATGGGACAAGAGCACAATCTTATATTACCTTTACTTTTAACACTTATTCGTTAGGAAACCAAATTTTTTTCTGAGCACCGCATTCTCTGATCACACAGCCATGCTGTTACAACATTCACAGAACATGACTTGGCCATGAAGTACCCTCTGGTCAGCACGTACTCAGCGAGATGCAGTAGTTTATAGTGGGGTGGTAACATAAATTCAAGTCATAAAACCATAAGTAGAAAAATAATAACTTTAAATGTTCGTACATTGTAACCAGTATAAATCTAAAGATCTACAAATAAAACATAGTAAAATTAATAAACATCATCAGCCTGAGATCTCACACCACTTCCAGGCGAACTCCAGTTCTGATCTCTGCTGGTTCCACACGTTCTAGGATCATACTAAAGGGATTCATTACTAGACCTCTCTCTCCTTCTACCAGCAGCACTTTGGCGCCGCACTGTCAGCATAATCTGCCTTTTTTAACGTCTGACCCTTTACAGACACTCATGTCGATCCTGGGGCCTGAGCTGCTGTTAAAACCCAAACAAGCTATAAAGTAATGGTAGTGTATTTTTGGCTGAGCTTCAGCGATCCAGCCTGTTAAACTCAAACTGATAAACCGACAAAGGATCAGATATCAGGTCAGGTTTATTACTATGCCTGATTGTGACAAAGTGCAGTGACCAAACACCTAGTTCCCTTGTTAGCCTACCTTTGTAGCTATAACCAGGTGGGCCTCTAGGGCCGAAAAGCTTGATAACCCCTGATCTAAAACATGTATATAGACATTTATATATCGTACCTGTCTAGAGAAAAACATGTATCTACGTTTTTGTTGATTTTTCTTTTTCTTCATCATTTTAACACGACAGCTGCAGTTTACATTGTGTAAAATTTTCATGAGGCATGGGCCAATAGAAATGCTCCAAATTAGCTTTTAAAATATAATATACAGATTCTGGCTTTTAAACTTTACACTGGTAACAGTTTAGGTGGTCCTTTTTTTGTATGGACCAGCGAACAAAATGTCAATTATTGCTATGAACAGTATGAAAGGTTGACTTGTTAGACCACAGCATACATTTCCACTGTATATCAGTGCATTTCAGAAGTCAACAATGTCTGTAGATGTGCTTCCGCTGTCCATAGTATAGTCTTAACTTGCAACTATTGATGCAGTGACAAGTAGTGTTTATTGACAGCTGTAATCCTGAGCACATGTAATGATTTGAATCACAGAAAGATGCTGGTTTTTAAAGCAGTGCTCTCTAAGGGTTCTATAATCAGGAGCAGTTGGTAGTGGTTTTCAGCCTTGCTCTTCACACACACAGATTTCGTGAAACGTTTAATGATATAATGCACTGTAGGGTAAAATATCAAAAATCATTAGAATCTCTTTAATCATCATTAGAATCACTCTAAGCAACGATGCATCAGCTGTTAGATGTTTTAAAAATTTTACTACATTCATAGTCTTAGATTGGCTGAGACATCAGAATGAGCCATACGTATTTACAAAAATAATAAAGTGGTTAGATAAAACAATAAATTTCATGTCTGTTCTGTTTTCATTTCACTGCCGGCCAAAGTGGATTTACAAATCATTGCTCCAGACCTTTATTTGCATGTCACACACTGTTATTTGGTTTTGGTTTAATTTACTTTCTCAAGACAAAAAAAATAAAAAATTCCCCTTTATGTTCATGTAGACATTCACAAGCACAGTCACTTAAGACTTGTCAGTATAGTCTTAATTAAAACATACACCTAATTAGTTTTACTCACCACAACTCACCACAACTGGCTTTTAGTCACTACACTAAGCACAACTGGATCACACTCCACACTCAGATTTCAGATTCTGCTTTTGCTTGTACTCTGCGTCTTCCATGACACAGTTCCGATTTATTTTAGAGATGCTGGTCTTACAGTTCATGAAACAGAAGATAAACCAATCTGTTCAACATTTGTCAGAAAGTACAGGTTGCTGGGGCAGTTGCTAGGATGCTACTGATACATCATCTTGGTTGTTACCTTGCCAACAGCAGAACCAAAAGTGATTGGTTGAGTGAATTCATGTAATCTGTGAAAGTTTGCCTTAAACTGTGTTTGGTGTCCAGTAAATAATAAATAATACACACATTTTAAAACAAATATAATTAGAAATGCATAAGATGTATGAATAAATCACACTCAGTGTGTAAAGGCCTTCGCTCTGATTTAAGTCACTATTGTTTTAACTGTAATATGAGTGAGTATAAAGAGTTTTACACATTTGTCTCATTTGACATGTGTGTCTGACTGTCTTTCTGTATTTTTTTCATCCCTCTCTTTCTCCCCCACCATCCCCTTTACAAATTAGACTAAATCTGCCTGCGCTGTTCAGACGCCTGGCCGTTCAGCCTCTCCAGAACTTTGCCTGGATGGCTCTCACACCTTAACAAGTCTGATGCAATGAGAGTCAATCTCCGTGAAAATGTTACAATGTATGCTCTTTAATAGTTTTACTCTCTGCCAATCCCTTTATTCCAGCGCTCACCACTGAGTGCTCACCACTCGCACTCTCACACATCCTATTCTGTCTCTCGCTCAGCTCTCTTAATCTCACTCTCTCTCTTTCTCTCTAAATTCTCTCAGTCTCACTTGCTCTCTTTTTAATTCCCACTATCCCTGTCTCTCTCCATCCACTCTACGCTTTTGTGTTTGTATCTGCTTTTCTTTCTTGCTTGCTGTCTCTCTCTCTTTCCTTTCCCACTCTCCTTCTCTATCTCTCTTTATTTTCACTGTCATCTCAATTCCCACTATGTGTGTTGCTCTCTCTCTGTTCTAACTATCCCTCTCTGTATCTTATTCCTACTCTACCTCTCTCTCTCTCTTTCTCTCTCTCACTGTCTTTATTCCCACTCTCTCTCAGTGTGCCCCTGCCTTTCCCTCTGCCTCCCGCTCTCTCTCTCTCTCTCTCTCTCTCTCTGCCTCCCGCTCTCTCTCTCTCTTTCCTTCCCACTCCCTCTCCCTTGCTCAACACACGCACATCTCCTCTTCTACCTCACACACACAGACGCTCACGCGCTGTGGCTTCTCTTTCTGTTCCGCGCCTCTCCTTTTGCTTTCAGTGTCCACGCAGGAAAGTTCTTTCGCGCCGGAGCGAGCGGAAACAATGCTCCGCTCCTGACCACCAGTGAATGGATTAGCCGGCTATTTCAGAGCACTAATGAGATTTCACCGGCCGTAGCAGACATGGATGGTGGCGCCGTGGCAGCACCTTTCCGCCGGCTCCTCGGGGTTCCCTGTCAGTCCCCCAGCGCTGGAAATGGCGCTCTGACGGCTACGCTGGGCACTACAGGTCTGAGCGCTCACCTGTTTCAGCTTTTTTCTTTTTAACGCGAGCACAGTGTGGATTCTCTGAACAACGGCGGACAAGATGAAGTACCAGAAATATATCACGGTGATGCAGATGGCCATGGGAGTGACCGCCTCCAACAAAGACAACTGCCTGCCTCCGAAGAGACAGCTGTGGTGAGCATGAACAGGAGCGTGAGAGTACTGAGTGAGAGAGTGAGTGAGTGAGTTAGGTAATGAGGAGAGGAGTCAAACGTGCACATGTTGTCATAAAAGAAAAACAGACACAAATGAAAAAGAGAGAGATGGAGGACTTTGCTGAGAGTGTTCAGTCTTCAGCTGCTTAATTATCTCTGTCGTCGAGGGGAACACAAGTGCGCGCTCGTCTCTACTCAGCTTCTGTTTGCGGAAGTGAGACGCGCTTGTCCTCTCTCTCTCTCTCTCTCTCTTTCTTATATCCTCTCTTCTTCCTTGTTCACACACTCTCTCTCTCTCTCTCTGCGATGTCATTCTTGCTCTCTTATTTTTGTCCCCCTGTACATAATATTCCTCTGTCTCCCGTTTACTGTTTCTCTCTGTATAGCCTCATCTTCCTGTCACTTTTCTTCTTTTCTCCAGTTCTCCTGCCTTCTCTCTCTCTTTTATTCACTCTCTCTCTCTCTTTCTCTCTCTCTATCTCTCTCTCTCTCTCTCTTTCTCTCTCTCTTTCTCTCTCTCTCTCTCTCTCTCTCTCTATATATATATATATATATATATATACTCTTTTGTTGAATTTGTCGTTTTCTCAGGCTTTTTTTCTGTAGCTTCGCCTTCTCTCTCACTCTGTCACTCTCGCTCTTTCTCTTTCTTCACCTGCCTCTTCTTTTCTCTCTCTGTCACTCCCCCCTTTTGTGGCATTGTTTGCTTTTTCTTTTTAATTCAGCCACTCTTACGGGGCCACTCTTACGGTAGCGTCCATCTGGTTGTTTGCTCGAACAGGTTCTGTTGTTGTTTTGTGCCCCCCCACACACTGTGTTTCTGATTACCAATCGATCAAAGCGCCGCTCCTCCGAGCACAAAGGCTCGCAGCCTGGAGACGGAAGCCCTCCCATGACATCACCACGTCCACTCTAAATGACTAATTAATCTACATGCTTCTAGACTCGGATGCATGATGCAAATCCCATGTAAATTTTTTCGGACTTCATTTTTTCAGAATTGTCCAGATCCACAGCCTCACTTGTTGTGTTCAAGTCCTGCCCTCCTGTTGTGACTGAGAGCGCTTATTATTAACAGATATGAAAGCAGGCGTGCACACAGTGTCAGTCTTATTATTTTTCCCCATGTGTTTGCAGCGCTGAAGCAAACAAAGGCACCGTACGGTAAACCAGTGCTCACAAGCTCTGTTTCATTACCTTAATGATGGAGACATTCATTTGTCTTGTACTGAGGTGATTATGGAGCCACTGTCTGCCTGGAATATCAGTCAATCACTGTCTGTGCACAATGTTTCCTCAACACACCCTTTTTAGCCTCCATTGTCTGTAACATTACATCTTTTTTTAACCGCGTTCTCCTCCTCCTGCTAATACAGACAGTTCATTACATGTCAGGAATTTAAATGTTACAGACTATGGATTGATGGAATGTCTACATATGTAATATCCCTATTTAATGATTGATGGTGTTGTGCCTCCAGTGCACCTCAGTGCCTGTATCAATGTTGCTATAATAATACAAATCCACCAGCTCATTCATGGCATGTAATACTAAACGCATGTAGTCATATTAATCTGTACTTAACTGTGACAGCTGATATATTGGATTTGTATCATGGGAGATTTGAACTAAAGGGGTAAAAGGTTTTGATCTCAAACACAATGCTGCTTAGACTCCACTGTGTGGACAAGTGCTTTGATTTTAGTGGTGTCTGAGTTTGTATAGGCAGTTGAATGAAGTAAAAACACAACATTTCTGGTGGAAATCAGTAGCTTGCTGACCTTTTTGAATGTTTGCGTACTCGCCTAACAGGTTTAATCTGCTCATATGATGCATGTCTGGAATGGGAGCCTGGTGGTTTAAACCCTTTCTTTGGTCCATGAAAGATGATGTGCTTCTAATTCAAGGTTTTTGAAGAAATAAGCTCATTGCGTGCTCTACCGCACGTCTCGCAGAGAAAGAGAGCATATAGTTAGCGCCTTTGTTACGCTAATTTCTGGTAATTAGTTCAGATGCACTGGGCTGATGCCGTCACCTTATGTTGCCCACACTTAAGCATTTATTAAATGTAGAAATCGGGACTGCGTCTGCGTGGATTAACAGTATGGAGGAATGCAGCATTTATTTCCATAGGGCTTCAAATTCAGTAAGATTAATACGTGCAGACATTGTAGTGCAGTTGCCCAGCATGGCTTAAACGTTCCATTCAGCATCGTCTAGATTGCAGTAAATAATACATCAACAGATATCCTTTTAAAATATTGGTCAAATCCAAAAATCTACCCAGTGTTGACAGATAAAAAATTTATCTCAATTGTCTGTTGAAACCAATATGAATCCAGTGGCGATATGCGTCCCAAGTAATAACAAACACTGTTAAAAGATGACAAAAGACAGGATGATATATAAACACTTGTGGTTTCCTAAAGAACATTTCAGTGCCAGCGGGAAGAACCTCCACATGTGCGAAAAGTTCTATAATGAAATATTTCTATTTCTATTTAACTGTACATATGAGAGTAATTTTATTTCTATACGTAGTTATTTATTTATACATTCATTTTTGTGTTACTGTTCCCTTAAGTGAGACTCAGAGGTGGGTTTGTGTGTCACTCCCCTTCTCCCCCCCTCCTCCTTCCCCCCTTTAGTGACAGAAGCAGAGTCACGTGCAGAGCGGAGGGGGATGGGGCCGCCATCAGAAGTGCATTACAGTATTGCCCTAATAGTATTGGAGCCAGGCCCAGCTCGTGCTGGGCGCTGTAATGAAATGCTAGCGTGTGGTCAGATGGAGTTGACCGTTGTTTTCCCGCGCCCTCAAGTCTGAATGTCTGTCTGTCTGTCTGCTCGCATGTCTGTCCGTCTGTTCCGCTGCTCCCTTCGCCGGGCTTGCCGCTGTTCACCATTTGCCTAATGATGCATGAACACACCCTAATCGATTACACTTCCACCCACACACACACACACACACAACACTACACAAAGCCATGAGCACATGTAGTCACACACTAACAGACGCTCTTCAGCACGCATATTGAGAAACACCCACTCACATGCACATCCACACAAATGCATGGTGCTCGCTTACGAACACTTGTTCAAATGCATGAGCACAAACAGCTCGGAACAAACCCTAAACACACACGGCGGGCCGCCGGTGACCCTTTACCACATTTCTGTCTCGTTCCTTTTTTTAAATAAACAAAAGGCATGATTTCCACTGTCTGAAGATTCCATTAATAACTCATGAGTAAATGCACTGTGAGGTTGGTTAATCACAATTAATCACATTTGTCTCGTTTGGTCAGATCTGACCCTAACAAAGGTTGTTTTTTCCGTTTAGTAAGGAGTGCAGTCTGTTAGAGCTGTATGAGTGGACAAAACAAGCTTTTAATAATTCAGTAGCACTATTTCAAAATAAAGCAGGACTCGCTTGAACTCAACATGGAAATCACATGAATGCTGGATGAATATGAATGTAGGCTGAGTGCTGTTTTCAGTTTTCACAGCAACAATGGTTGTGTGTTAAAGATCCTCTACGAATGTAGCCATTCACTCTTATGCTACTACTTTGCGTCTCGTTTAGAGGGGAACACAGAGTTTTCCACTTTGTTGTTGTTTTTGTCGATTATGATTTTGATGAAGGCATCTGAAGGCATCCTCTGGTGCTACACACTAATTAATGGGTCAAATTAGGACAGTGTGTTAATGGCATTAAAAATATTTAACATTTTTAATATGTTAATTTTGTCACAACTAATATAAATGCACAACACATTTTGTTGCAAAGTGATAACAGTAGTTGTTTGCTGAAGGAACACTTTCCCCAGAAGTAGTCGATCACCGCAGACATGTTCGCTGTCCAAATTTTCCCTCTTTGTTTAGTGTATTTAGTGATGGAGCCACAAGGCTAACAATACTTACAAGTAGTAGATGGCAGTACTCTTCTCATGCTGCTCAGATCACATCCAGGTTATTATCAAGGGCAAACATACTTGTTGATATGGTTTAGGACCAGAGGTGTCAAGTAACAAAGTACTTTGTTACCTTAATTAAGTAGAAATTTTGGTTATATATATTTTACTGGAGTAATTATTTTTCAGTTAACTTTTTACTTCTACTCCCTACATTTACAAACCATTATCTGTACTTTCTACGCCTTACATTTTAAAAATAGCCTCGTTACTCCTTTTTCATTTTGGCTTGTTTTTTTCATTCATGTACATTTACATTCCAGTAAAGATTATTAATAACATGCCTTTGAAGTTTGACTTTTTGTACCATTACAATACTTATAGACAACTAGTCATCAAATCCTCCACTCCATGAAACACATGTTAATACTCATATTAACATATATGGTTCTTTAATATATTTACATTGTACTAAAATACATTCATTTTTAATAGGCATATATGCGGCTGAAACAGGAAGCCTAGCGCATCCCAAATTTATCAACGTTAACATTTTAATATAACATTATAGTCTTTATGGCTTTTAGAACAATGGGGTTTTTGGGGAGGTGTTCTGGTGTACTATAGGCCCCTGTGGTGCAGCCTTAGCTTTTGTTTTCTTACATTACTTTTACTTTTATACTTTAAGTAGTATTAAAAGCAGTACTTTTACACTTTTACTGGAGTAAACAGCTTGAGTTGATACTTCAACTTCTACAGAAGTATTTTTAAACCTTAGTATCTGTACTTTTACCAGAGTAATGAATGTGAATACTTTTGACACCTTTGTTTGGGACACATTATGACCCACTGTGAACTCTAAATAAATAAAACTGTTAATGAAGAATACTTCACTGTGTTTCACATACACCTACCACAATAGGCAGCTGTAGCCATCCCACTAAATCTGATTCCCTTCACGTTCATGCTTTTTATGCGAGCATATGGAGATTATATTAGCAGGTTCTGTAGTTTCTATTTACAAAAAGATATTTTCAGTTTGAAAATTGAAAATAAACAGCTGTTCATAAAAAGGAATGCAAATTGTGAATGTAACCTGAGGTACCATATGCTGAAAACACCTGTTGTCAAAACTGACTGGCCACTGCAGTCATGAGTACAGTGTGAAGTTTTGTTCGTTGGTACACGGTTGTGCACTATTATAGTCGTGCCGGTTTGTGCTATGTGTATGTGCTGGATCAATAATGGTGTACTTGGTCCGTACTTTGAAGAGACAGCGCAGAATGTTACTGAGATTGATAATACACAGACAATTCCTCATCCCAGTTTCCATGGAAATAAAACTTTGACCTCACCCCTATGACTTTAAGGATTTTGTTGTTTCCGATCTACAACAGATTCAATAAAACCAGTTAAGCTAATTAACAAGATTAGAATGTTATACGTGTATAGGATTTATTTAATTGAAAACATTGTTTCTCAGCTTTTAAGCAGCCAATTCAGGCCTTTAAATAGGGGGGTGTATATGCGCCCCGCTGTCAGCCTTTTTAGCTTAGTCATTGTCCCGGAGTCCGTTACTTATTGTCCTTGGCATGTGGCCGTGTGTTTTCATCAGAAACTCGCATGTTCTCTCTCTGCCAGCAGAGGAGTAAGCAGCTTCCAGTTGGTCTTATGGCACTGAGGGGAGGGAGATTACACTGGGTTTAGTGATTCGCCATGCCCCCACCCTCATCATTACCACAGGGGAACCAGTTCTGGAGGGGGTGGGAGGGAGGGTGAACAGGGCAAGCAGGTGGGGGTTTATTGAAGTCAAGTGGGTTAAATTGCTCGATTCTGCTGGTCTGACTGCATCCTGAGGTATGAACAGAGGAGGAGAAATGTCAATAAAGAGGGATTAACTGGGCGGTTTGGCGAGTTCTGCAGCTTTGAAAATCCACAGTTTTAAACAAAGAGTATTTCAATATAATAATTTGAATAAATCCATGTAAGAAATATACTGTGTATTGTCAAAATAATAAATGAAACCCACAAAATTCTATGTTCCTTACTGTTCCTTATCAGTTCTGTTGTTGAATTAGCTTTGTTTTTGGCCTATTTTATTTAACATACTTATTTTATTTAACTTAATTATTCACCAAGGGCCAGTGAAGCAACAGAGTTTCATTGTTATCAAGAAGAAACAAACCTGATCAGATGAGACCACCTGATTAAACAAGTAAGTGTACGGTGAGTAAGGTGTGCTCTAGCTTGGTAAGAATGAAAGCCTGCGGGCGCACTGGACCATTTCAGATTCCCCTGAGCACATCTGCTGTCCGTCTCTTTTTTCACCATTCAGTTTAAAATAAGGTGTTATATCTGCTGCTTTCTTAGTGGTTCTGAGATAAAGTGCTCAGTCAAACACTGATTAAAAGCTTACAAGATACTCAGAGCTGCAACCATATACAGTCATTTTCAAACATTCTATCAAATACTATCTTTAATATTCAAAGAGAAGAAGAAGAAAGAGCATGAAAAAAAATTTGCTAGTTGTACTAGTTACTGCTATTACTAGTACCATCAATAATTAATGTCATAACAAATATTCATAATTGTGATATGAGTTCATTACTATGTATTTATACTCAATTATGCCTTCAATTTCTAATACTTTTTTATTGTATAGGTTATCATTATATATAATGTTTAGTTATGCCTTAACACTTTCTTAAAAAGTGCTTCAAGGTGATGGGAAAACAACACTGATAGACAGTATTATTCCTGGAAATTAGCGTGAAATGTTATTCTGGTGGATTATGCCCCATCTGGCAACACTGCACAGGTTACAGTGCTTTCTGAGGGTGTCAGTGATGAGCGGTACAGAAAAGTGAAGAAAACAGCTTTGCCTTAAAAACCTATCAGTGGGAGAGACCGTGAGCCTCGTCTGCTGCCTTAGTCTCAGTGTGGAACTAGGAGCATGTTAACTGACCAGTACGCTTAACGTGGTAAAGAACTACCTGGCTGGAGTGGAAGAGTTTGTCTATTTTAGAAACACTCTTTCTAAATGTGATGTGGAGGAACATCCTCTTGTCCTCTTTAGATATGTTGCTAGTGATGAGCTTGTACCACCCCTGTCACTATCAAACACAGACTCAGCTAGACACGAATGTGCGTGCGTGTGTGTGTGAGAAAGAGAGAGAGAGAGAGATCACACACTGTCATCAGACGTACACACTGCTTACCAGCATGTGGCCACTAACACTCAATACCCAGTTGTGATAATCTGTTCAGCGGTAGTTAAAGTGAACATCCCCGCACGGCAAGGCTAGCCTGAAATGATCCCTGAGCTTCATCTCTCTCTCACACTGTCTCTCTCTCTCTCAGTTTTTCTCTCATGCATGCACAGTTTCACTCTCACTGTCTCCTATTTTCTCCTCTTTTCACTCCTGCACCTCTCTCCCTTCTCCACTGAACTTCAGCACCACTACTTGCTCACGCTCAGCTTTTGCAGTGTCATTACTGTCCTCTCGAAACCCCTCACAGATGGCAGCTGCCTTTTACTTGCCAAAGCACTGTTAAGTAGAGCTTCCCTCTGTTCCAGCTCCTGAAAACAACAGACCACATGGAACAATAGCAAACAAACACTTGTTTTGTTGTGCCAAAAGCAGACACTAAAAAGTTTGATTGATCCAATCCTTGAATCAGACACCGGCAGCCACGGCGAGTCACGGGGGAGGAGAAGGAGTCAGACACCAAACGGCAAAAGACAGAGTCAGAGTATGACGTGCAGGCCCGCGAGACCAACCAGCCGGTCCTTACCCAGTCTTAACAGCACATGTTTCTTTTCACTGTCACCCTCTGCTGCCACTTTTACACAGACAAGGTCCTGGTGCGCATGCCAGAGCCCTCACCTAATTTCCAGCTGCTTTACACTACAAATCTGGTCCTTGGCTGGCAAGACAAGTGCCAATCAGTCAAGTCAAGTCAGCATTTATGTGTATGGTGCAGACATTGTCACAAAACAGCTTTACAGAAAATCCTGGTCAGAGCCTGAGTGAGCCAGCCTAGATGACAGTGACAAGAAAACTCAGTAAGAGTGAGAGGAAGAAACCTTGAGAGAAACCAAAAGTCAAATGAGCAACGTGTGCTCCTTCGGTTTTCTTGTGCCGTGAATCTACTGATCTGGAATCATTGAGGAAAGTGTACATAGTTTGACAGGCACAGAGAAGAACCTTTTTTGGTTACACTTCCAGTCCACTGTAGACTGGAAGTGTAGGTTGCCACTGTTGCCTCTGGCTTGCTCACTGGGGGATATATGTTGTAACTGTCTGTTTTCAAAACTCTGTAAAGCTGCTTTGAGACAACATAGTTGTAAAAAGCGCTATACAAAAAACTTGACTTGACTTGACTAGATGTTTTGTAAATGCTCGTAACAACTTTAACATCTGTTATATGAAACTGAAAGTGTAGTTGAATGTAACATATTCTGCTGTAACGTTGTTTAGAAAAAGAGGTCGTATGGTCACCCTACATGACCCGTCATACTGTAATATTCTATTCATGACAACTGACCTAAACCTATATAGCTTCATATCAGTTGTCAAGAAAGACTCAGGTAGGTGCCATGCAGCCCTCTGAATGCTGCCCAACAGTAACAGATACAATAACAGTAATAGATTCCACAAAATCAACCCTCAAGTCTAAATTTAAGTTTAACCCAAAACTGAATTTAACTTCAACCCAAAATCTTAATCAACTGTAACAATTAAATGTAACAAAAGGAAATAACAGGTGAATGTTGTACAGTACTTTTGCTGTTATCTTTTACCTTTTGAGCACAGGCACCCTGTCAGTGAACTAGTAGCACTGGAACTGGTTTATGTTATAAATGCAGCTTTCAGAGTTTCTGATGAAAGCTTTCACACCTACCTGATACTGAACATGTGTTGCAGCCTCCTTTGACCTTTATCTCTGTCCTACACACGCATGCAATTGCATGCTCTCTAAAGCTGGACATACACTACCTGACCTATAAAATTCTGAGAGATTTGGGGGAGAAAAATGTTTTGACATGGTGCACTAGACAATTAGACAAAGGCAGCTTATCAAGCACAGTGAGTTTCATTGTATCATATTACTCCCCTGGTTGTGACTGTTTTTGTTCGAATGCCAGGGATAGACCAGTTTTACAAGTCAGCTAAATCACACTTCAATCTATGATGATCTTTCTTATTGCTCTAGGTTATTTTTTCAGCAAACAGAAATCTTGGGGGACATGAGAAGCTTAGAAGCCAGACCCCCTTCCCCCTCTCAAAAGCTACACCCCTGGTTTGAAAATATTGGGAAGCCTCCAATCAATTTGGAGCTAGCTCGAACGGCTTAAGACTTGTTTACCCTGTCCCACAATCAGACCATCTGTGCTGACAATCAGTTCCAAACTTCTGATCTGGAAATGTACTTCCAGTTTTGATACTTTATTAGGATAAGGAAAACCATGGACCAGTTTAGAAACATGCTGTGTGTACCTGGCGTTACTACTTCTCCACACTCCACTGACTTTGTTTATACTTGTTGTCCTAATTTTCCTCACTCTGTTCTGGCCCTAGAAATAAAGAGTCTTACTGTTAAATTGCACTGTCAGTCACATATTGACTTCATTTGAGAAATCGTTTCTATATTTGAAATAAATAACATAAAAACAGTAAATTACAACGTGCGTTTAACGCAGTATAACAATAACTACGACTTCTAATACAGATAATCCTTTGGTGTATATGTCTATGTAGGCTGTATGGATGCTTTTACTCTGGGTTCTGGCGCTGACTTTGCCCTTGTTCCGACCGAACCCACCATGGGGCCTGTCCGGCTTCGCTCCCTGACCGTTGCACTGTCATGTCTGATACATGTCTGTCTCCCTAATCTCTTCCTCCATCTGTCGAAGCTGTCTGGCCCACCTAATCAGTGCAACGATCCCTGTCACACTCCTGGTCACCTCATGTCAAAGCGACCGTGCACCGATTGTGCACAAGGTTCTTGTGTATGTGAATCAGCCCCCCCAACTATTATCTCGCAGTGTGTTTCACAATGACTTCTGAAAGGTGCCCACTTGGTTCAACATGATTTGTTTTGTTGGGCCTGTTGTATTGTAAGCGCATTGGCAATGTTAATCTGGCATAAATGCAACGCGACATGCTGCTCCAGTCTTCCCTCGCTCCCCAGGGACAAAGTTTGGGGTCATGGAAGCGTGAAAGACGTCATGTCCTGTTCATGCAGGCCAGGGGAGCCTCCGGGCACACGTGCTGGCTTTTGCTGATGATTTGTGACTAACCAGTTTTACAGTTTCACAGGGTTTTTCCATCACAACTTGACAAAGTGAACACTACTCAACAGCAATGTATGTGGTGGAACGTTGTGGCCAGTAATGTTATGGTCAGCTGAGAGGATGGTTGTGAGATTTCATCCTTTTCGAGTGTAAAAAGCTTTGTAGTCCTCAGGAATTATGTAATATGTGACTAAAACTGAAAAAAAACCCACACAATTTTACTTAAGTTACCTTTTGATAAGGGGATGAAGTTCCAAGTCATTGCAAAACTTGACTTTTCTTGCATATTAATGGTCTGTTTTGCCATTTTTCAGTTATTCCCATGCGGTAGGGCTACTCTAATCAAGCTATTTAAAGATTTAACATTTACACAAGAGGTAAAACTAAGTGGTCCAAGTCTGAGCTTTGTCTTCATATGTAACAGCATCAAGAGCAAAATCACAATGATTTTCACTTTCTCTGTGGTACTTAAAAACCTTATAGATATCCCCCATGCGACAGTGTCACAGTCTAAAAACCAGTTCAGAATTCATGTGATGTTTAGGTTTGTCCAACTCAACATTCATCATAAAAAATGGCCAAAGCAAGATTGTTTCTGGGTGATAAGCCTAGCTGTCAGCTGTTGGAACGTCTTGTTCACTCCTGTGAAACTGGCAGCGATTAAACTGGAACCTCCGGAAGTAGACCTGCATCCATTTACAGTCATGATAGTTTACCTCTGGATGAGCGTGCCAGACAAAACATTGTTCTTTTGCACATGCAGGTCATTTAAGGAGCATTGTCAGCTCAGACGACTGTCTGGTATAGGTCACATGTAAAATGTATTGTGAACAGCCTAACAAGAAAATTGGATTAGGTGAGAAAATCAGATCTGGATCACTTTTACCTGCTGTGTAAACAAAGCCTTAGTTATGCAGCAGCTGGGCTGGAGATAACTGATGTATGTAGCTTACGTTACGAGAACTATACTTCCCATAATGCACATCTGCCTAAACCCTAGAGTCCTTGAAGGCTAGTTATGTAACAAGTGCAACCGCTAAGATTTCTCATGGATTGGCAGATTTAACTTGATACCCGTTGTCTTTGATACACAGCCACTCTGCAGATTTCCTCCTGCTAAATATAGCAACAGTCCACTATGTCATATGAAACGTTTGTTTGGAAACACCCTGTGGTTAAAGCTCGGGATAACGGAAGTGGCAGAAAAACGTTGTGACACATTCACCTTTTAGCAGAACACTGAATAACAGCGTTTTTCAGAATGCAGTGTGGTTTTGAAACACGCATTGGTTGCACTCATCAGTTTTCTAACCAGTGCTCTTGAAGGAATGCTTCTGTATGCCATCTATAATCCATGATGAAGTGTAGTTTAGAAAAATGCTCTGTAAGAGAGGCAATATTAACTAATGCATGCATTGAATTTCTGAAAATATTACCTATCATTAGCATAGATAACCCTCCATTTCTAGAAAATGATGTGTTCTCAGTTTAAAAAGGCTGCTGCTGCAGGACTGATCTAAATCCAGGGCTTGTAAAAGCACAAGCCTTTTAGAGCTCCATAGTAGTTGCACTTGTCTACTCTCATATAAGCAAGACCTTATGAAGACGAGTGCCTTAAGGACACACTCGCTCCTCTTAGTCATTCAGTTGGGCTTTAAAATCCCTGGGAGGCCGCAACCAGCAAATGCCAAAGTTGCATCCTGGTACTCGCTATCAGGTGTTGTCTGCATCAACCGTGGCTCTGGCATGATGTATCAAAACCCTTTGGGTTCACCCTGGCGTCCTCTTGGATTACTGCGACCTAACGAGGCACTACTGCAACCATTGAATTGAGTAATGCATTCACATCAGTGCAAGGTCTCTGCTCTTCCAGCCATGCAATGTCATACAGTGCGGCCTTCCTCAACCCTGCAGTAGATATCGCTTTTCCCTGACACCCATTAACAGCACATGTTTCCTCCATGGGAGCACAGCATGATGTGTGCCTTGCAAGCTGTGCTATTTTTAAAACTTCAGTATCGATTAATTATGTTGATGATGAGAAGTTCAGGTTAGTTTCCAACGTGTGCCATCGCTGTCACAAGTTCACATGTCGCATGAGAACGTTTTGTGCTGAATGCTCAATGAGATTAGCACTATTGGCAATTCAATGGTGTTTTCCTTTTAAAGCACCATTGTTTTAGAATGTAGTGTTAGTGGATGGATGGAAAACGGCAAGTGGTCAGCCACAAGATGTTTGGTATATGCAGAGCGTTTTTAGTTTTGTGCTGGAGCTATAAGGGCAGTTCTAACTAACAAGTAATGGAAACTCGCACTGTGTTGCTAAGCAATTTCTTATAGTCTTGCTTGTGTGGTTTCTAATTTTATATATCAAAAAACACTGCATGGCCTATTGTCTATTATTGTACATAACAATATGCCACATAAAGAATTTTTATTATAAAGACATTCTGACTTTAAATTAGCATGTAATGTGGTATGGGCGGGGCATGTATTAATCTGTAGCACCCTACTACACCTCTCAGCCTCATTGGTTTGTATTGTTTTTGTCCATCAGTATTCTCTAACATTTGTGGCATAAACAAATCACATGACATTGTGAATTCCTGCGGTGCTCAATGAATCCTGAATTCTAGCCGCTTAACAAGAGGATCATACAACACTGCATTAATGATATTACACTAACCACAAATAGTTGTCAAACTTTTTCTTTTAAAGAATCAGACAACAGACAGTAAAATCAAACATGTCCCCAAGTACCACAAAGCCCCTGTGGTCTTTTAAAGGTGGTCTATTATGCTCAATTTTAATGTGGAGTTTGTTTTGGGGTCTATTAGAATAGATTTACATGCTTAGTTTTCCCAAAACACAATATTTTTCTTATATTGTACATTAAGCCCCACCTCCCAGTGAGCCCACTGTGCTCCTATTGCTCATCTCGCCCACTCTGTTCTGATTAGTTATCAACCAGAGCAGCCCCCACCAAAGCTAATGATGACATCAGTTCTGCCGTATCAGTTTGAGTCAGAGTCCGACAATAAAGGTGAGGTAGAGCAAGTTAGTAGACCCGATTCACCTTTACAAGCTAGACTGGAGCAGGACGTTTCAGACTGCTGCTGGGCAGGCAATAAGGATTGTGTTATGTGATGATGTCATCTTGTAACAGAGAAAAAGGCATGTGTCCATGTGCTTAGGTTTGCTGATGCTAGCGTGAGCGGTATGCCCTAATGCCACTGATGACAGTATGACAGAACATAGTATTTTTACACTGCTACTGTGAGAAGGCAAGTTTATAACATATGCTGCAATGACTTAATTTTTCATTTTGGTCAGAGTGTCCCTTCAGGCATGCTGTTGCAGGTTGCTTTGTGGCTTATATAACTCCTTAACTACATTATCCTGATAATCCAGCACATAATAAAGGCAGCTAACTTGATGCACATAACATGTTGTCATTGGTCAACCGTTCTGGCTGGGCTCCTCAGTGGTGTTGGCCTGTTCTGGCCCCCACTGTGAAAGGGACAACATGTTATTTCTGGGCAAACTCTCATGCAACATTGATAGAGCTCACCTTCTCGGAAGAGTCGCAGCTCCATGTTTTTTTCCGCTCTCTTTTGGCGGAGATGCTTTGTTTAGATGCGAGGGGGGAGGATAAACACAGCACACTGCTTAGAGAACAATCTTTAAAGGGCAGATTTCACTTTACTGTCTACCTGTTTTGTGGTCTTATCCATCCTGAGCTCCTACATTAGCCGTGGACTGTGCTGCTAATTGTTTTCATTTCATGTGGAGATGGTTGAGTCTAGAGGCTGATGAATGATTGTCATTTGAACTCTTAATCGTTGTTTTGGCCTTGTCTTCCTCCATCTGTTATGTGTCTGGGGTCTGGCTTTGCATTTGCTCAATCATTCATTCATTCATTTCTTTTTACATTCATTCATTCAAATCATCATCACTGAGGTCTTCCTCTGGATGTGTTCATTTAGTATGGATTGAGGGTGAAAAGATCAGCGTAAAGTGTAGTGATTGTGTGTGCGTTCCCGGCTTACACTCATCCAGAGAGCACAGAAGGACAGATCAGACCACTCCAAACGCTGTAGTATTATTCTTAGAAATCTATTCTAGAACCCCTGAAGGCTTTTAAAGCTGCTTCGTACTTAACAGCCAGTATGAATGAATTTCCTCTCCTCCATTACAAAATGAGACGCAGAGGTAAGGAAAAAAGAGGGTGATAAGAAGGAAAGAGGGCACACCAGAGACAGAATTGAAACACTTTATTGCGCCAGAAGCCAATTCACATTGAAAGCAGAGCCCTGTATTTGGGTTTAGCTTAAATCCACTGGGGTGCATGGGCAGGGCAGAGGTCATGGGAGAGAAACCGTTGCTCTGTCACTCGGGCTGCCAATCCCAGGGACAGTAAATGAGATCCAGAGGTCATTTGTGGGCAGACACACACCAGCTGAAGCTGAAGATAATGCAGATATCTTATGAGAAATGACTAATCATTTCCTTTTTCATTAATTTTTTTTGCACACTTAATGAAATTTGTTTACAATCTGTGCAAACTATGTATGGGTATCGTTAATATTCTGTATTCTAATATTCTATGATATGGGGGTTGTGAATGGTCACAATTGCAGTTGGGTTTCATGCTGTAAAAATATAACTGATGCCATGAATGGTTTACGTAATTCAGTTTACACAGTACATGATGTTCTTTAGAGTGATACCACATACCTATAAAAAAGCACATTTCTCAGAGCCCTTGGGTGGCTGATTAGCTAAGCTGTTTAAAATGGCAAGAGAGAGAGAGAGAGCCAACTTGACCTGGAAACTCGCAAAATCATCCTTGCATTCATTTCTTCTATGGAAACACTTCGGTTTTCCTAGTAGAGTATATAATGACAGGTAAAAGTGGTAGTACCAAGTACCCTTACTAATACCTCAGCTATGCTCACTCATTTGTGAAGACAGATTGATATTATTTCCCAAATATGCTAGAAGAAGTTGCAAAGACGAAGTTAGCTTCTTTGGAACTGCTGCTCCATTTAAGGTGGAAAGGAAATTTGAATAAGAAGCAGGCGAGTAGAAACCACACAAGACACACAAGCTTCAATACACAGCTCTCAGATATTTTTCATCACAGCATTCCAGCAGCCGGCAAGTGATAATTCTGAACAAGTGAAACAAAAAATATACATGTATTACATACATGTTCTACATGTATGTAAAGTTATAGAGTCCTGGACTCTATTGTGGGAAGAAAAGAAATCCCGTCTTATACTCATTTTAGCCAGTAGATAACAGCCACACTTTATAAAGAAATACAAGATCTGACTGTAAATGAACTCAAACACCATTTACCAAACACATACAACATGTAACATCATTAGATCTTTCTTCTGAGAGAATTACTTGTGAACAATAGTGAGAATTACTAACAAAAACTAACAAAAACAGCATATCAAAATATATCAAAATATAAAATGTAAAAAAATTATATTATCTTTTCTAATTCTTGTATTGAAATGTATCTATGTCTATCAAATGTCTGTAGGCATAGTATCAAAAAAAGTATATCATCACACTCTTAGTATGTCATGGTTATCACATGGTAGCACTGTGATTTATATTAGTTAAAATTGATTTATATTAATTTATACAGCATTATTGTGCCTCTGTGTGATAAGAGAAGAATGTGTCCATGTATATATTTGTCATCTAAGAAAACTGACCATGCATTTACATTCACATACATTCGCCTTGACCACAACTTATTTTCAGAGCCCCATATTTTAGTGCAATAGCATCATTAATTGCATTAATTGCATGTACTTATGACTTTGGACCAGATGCTTTAGATTAGAGCTGCTTCCTCTGCCAGAGGGTTTGTGAGACTAATTGGTGATACCTCACGTCTGCATGTCAAGAGTGCTTGTCAAACCCATCATAACTTTGTTCATCAAGAGCTTTTACCCAGAGGAGTTGGCAAACTGTCAATGTTATATATACTTATGTCATTTTAGCTTCCCACACTCTTGGACCTCTAGAAATCTGTTTGGACAGATTTCAAATCCTCAAGTCCTGTACGCTGTAGATACTAGGGATGTGCAGAGGTACTTGAGCACTTGAGAACTTTTTCTGGTGCCAGTATTCAGTAGAATTTGAATATTTATTAAGCTGCATTTTAGAAAATCAGGGCAAAAATATATATTCTATATAATATCCTTTACAGTATTTACAGTTTTCACTAAAATGGCATTTAGTTTTAGAACAACAGTAAATTACAAAAGATTGAAACATATTTAAGATTAAGGTCCCACATATGGAGATCAGTCTTTGGTGTTGTTGTGTGGATAGGCAAACTCAGCTTTTCGAACACCCTGACACCAATGCCGTTAACTTGCTCATCTCTGTTGCTGTTTTCAAATATTTTATTATGACTGATGCCTTTCATGTTTTGTATACTCAGCAGTGGGGGTGATTGGTGAGTTGTAATCATGGATGTGATTGAATTTGGCTTTACCTTTTCATTTACCCAAGAGAGCAGGCCTTAGACTGCACCATGCTCATTATCAGCTTAACTGCAAATAATAAAAACAAAGTGGTGATTCTAAATACATGACTTGATGACCATTAACCAAAAGGAAACTCTGAATGAATTTTAACTACATAATTCAAATAAAACTCAGCTTGTCTGTAGATAAAGAGTCATCACCACTGCACCAGTTAGTTCTAGTGTTAGCTTCTTATCATAAGCATACTGTACCTTCCTACTGTAAGCTTCCAAATTTCAATGTTCACACTTTAAAATTGTTCTTTGAGTGATCTTTTAGCAAGGAGAGTGGTTATATATTGAACCATGAACATAAAATATTCCTTTGCAACATGAATGGGTGGAGAATGTGCTGTAGAGTGTTCTATATAGCACCAAAAAGGGGTCCATCTATTGTTAGAAGCTTTGGTATTATAACTATAGCAGAACATTTGTAGTCAGAATAAACATCCCTGATAGATACACAGGAAATTGTACTACTTTTGATCAGCAAGTCTATATACGTATATAATCAACCTCATGTTGCCAAACCCAGTAGTTGCTCCCTTACGAAGGCTTATGTATGTATGTTTCAAGGTTATATCACTGTGCTCTAAAAAGCACAAAGCAGGGCATGACTCAACATTTCACCCATAATTGTACCAGTTACATTTGCAGGCGAGTTTGTATGCCTTGGGTCCTCTAACCCTAGTGGGTACTAGGATGAAAAAAAATTCTGGAAACAGATCATGAGCACCAGAAGGTGATACTGCTCCTGAAAAATGACATCGGACAACGGTTACGTAAATCACCCTGTGGCAGGCTAAAAAATCTCTCTCTCCCTTTAACTCTCTCTGTCTCTCTCTCTCCCCTCTGGATCCTCTGCTGGCACTGACTGTGTGGCCCTTAGCCCAGGCAAAAAAGGGATAGAGAGTAATGGAGTGGATAGGCGTTAGAGGAAGAGAGGACAGAACAGAACAGCAGGACAGGAGGTTACATGGAAAAAAAAATATGGCCAGATAGTTAGGCTAGTGTCAGTGCCAGGGTTCCACAAGAACGTGTGGTTACCAGTATAGTTTACCATGAAATGTAACAAAGTGACATCTCATTGCTTATAGTTGCGTCCATCAATCTGTCTGAATGCAAAACGTTTTGCCTGAAATGTGGAATGACCTAGATCAGCAGTGCTCTTCATACCTGCAAGTTCTTGTGTTCTATTAGCTTTGGATCACCCTTGGTAATACAGATGCTAATAAAGGCCTTTAGTAACAAGATCATGTTGAAAGTGAACTCTCTAGGTTAGTAAATCACTAGATCTGGATTTGCACTTCCCTAGATAGTCCATCCCTCAAATACACTCAGTATTAGTGAGCAGTGTTAGCTGAGCATTTAGCATTCACAACAAATAAAAAATGTCTAATAAATGTACTAAAAATGAATTCCATTGATTTATTCTGCATAATTCAATGATTCAGTGAAAGTGTAAACAAAATCTTTCAAAGTAGTTACATGTCATCTAAATTGTACAGAGACACAATAGTTCACAGTGGTGGTGATTGGAACCAAACATCTGATGTGTCTCATGCACCTGTTGTTATATGCTATGTTTAAAGCTAAGATTACTTGAACTATATACAAAGATGTTATCTGATGCCTGGCATTGTTTTACAAGGCCTTGGTAAACACAAAGCTACATGCAGGGCAAAACACAAAAAAACTAACAAAACTAGTCCCCTTAGTTCATATTTGCCCAGATTTTAACATAAGTGTTATAATTAATTATAATAATTATAATTAGAAGATGTAGAAAGGTTTACACTCTGCCTTTCTACTGTCTATCTATGCCTTTATTTGCACTCTTCTGTCATGTTCCATGTGCTTATGTTTATTTTGGCTGTGTGCTCCTCCTAGTCTCCACCCTCTTGTTACGTCCCTCACCTGCTCTTAGTTTGTGTCTCCTCCTGGTTCCAGGTGTTACCGGTTTCCTGTGTCTTTCTTATACCCTCAGTTTGCTCCCTGCTTGTCAAGTATTGTATCCTGTGGTTTTTGTGTTTTGTTGTTTCTGTAAGTCCCCTGTCTATCTATTGTTGTTAGCTTGTTACTGTATTTGGTTTATTTACGTTTATCTGGTTGTTTCGTTACTTTTGTTAATCTGTATTTCTGGACTCCATTAAA
Source organism: Megaleporinus macrocephalus (assembly GCA_021613375.1). Classification (NCBI taxonomy): domain Eukaryota; kingdom Metazoa; phylum Chordata; class Actinopteri; order Characiformes; family Anostomidae; genus Megaleporinus; species Megaleporinus macrocephalus. The sequence continues at coordinate 17,081,597 of CM038728.1, forward strand.
AGGGACCTTAAAAGAGATTTAGTAAATTCTGTGGTTCTTAAATGAGTCGTACTTCACATGTTTACCATCTATTTATGGCAAGATCTTGATCTGTCAGGCATGGTCCATGTTGTGTTACCATCAGTTAGATGTGCACTAGGAAGTCATTCGCTAAACACAACGTTTTAATGCCCACCACAAATGGCTTATTAGTAGATAACAATAGGGTCCAACGCCCCTCAAGAAGACTGACTATTCCCAGTGTTCATTCAGTGGATCCATATTGTACTATCTGGAATTTGAGGCTAGGTTAAGACAAAAAAGATAGAGTGCGTGTGTGAGGAATGGAGGAGTGTGCCTTGTACCTAGTGTTAGCCCCTGCGCTGTCAAATGACATTACACCCATTTGCCTTGAATGCCTTTCCAAACCTACAAGGAGGAAAGCCTTTTAAAAATGAAGGAAAGAAGGGACAGAAGGGTCTTGTGCCCTACTAGCCTTATTCCTTTACTGCTTGTGTGCAAACATTGCATTAGTCAGCTTTCCTTGAGACTGTAGAGAGAGAGAGAAAGAGAGAGAGAGAGAGAGTGTGTTTCCATGCTGTGATTATGGAGACATTAAAGCTATCATGGGCAATTTCTGCCCATGGTTTCATTGTCTGGTGCCTTAATTCAGTATGAAAGCCACTCACTGTTAAAAAAAGAGTCCGCTGAGGAAACCCGTTTTAGAGGGAGGTGAATTTTCCAAAACTTTTCATTGACGATATGAGTTCCTCGCTAAATATATAGAGTCCAGCGGTGTTTGTCGTTCCTTAAAGGTCCAGGATATTTCCTCGACTGATTATTTGCAGATAAATTTGTATTAAACCAAAACTCTCAAAACGCTTCTTTTGCTTCTTCTTTTATCTCCATTTTTGGCATCTTCTCTCTTCTTATTCTTCTGTTTCTTCTTCTTCTACCCTAAAAAGGATTATTCAAACCACAAGAAGTTGTAGAGACATGAAACTAGATCAGTCTTTCTTATAACTCAGGTGCATGAGATGAGGTCCGTTATTCAGAAGTGGTCGCTACAGGGCAGTGGTTGATCTTTTGAGTGTGTCTTTTGTTGGTGCTAAAATAATAGCTTTGCAATAACAGCTGTCAAAAACTGCACCATCGTTGCATATTATATACATTTCAAAACATCAGATGGTATAAATCTTTTAAGAACCCCCCTTATCATTTATGCCAATGGAGATCTTTTGATAAAGTCTAACTTCTTTATGTGGTGCATTCATCTTTGTTGGGCTGAATCAGGCCTGGGCCCCCGAATTGCCACTGGTAAATATATTTATTAGCATTATCAGTGTAATATTGTATATTTAACACCTACAAGCAATACTCTGGTGCATAGGCATTACAGTTATTTTCAAAGATTGTTTCATGAAACATTTTCTTAATCAAATGAACTGATATTCATTTGATTTGCTAGACGGACTTCCATATAGATTCAGTGGAACAGAACTGTGTGTAGTTCAGTGAAAACAAGACATGGCAACAGCACATTTAAGGTGTAAATTCTTGTTTAGCATTATTGGCTGAGATGCATCATCTGGACTTCAGAAAACACCAGATCTTGCTTTCTGTTCTCAACGACAACAGCATGGTTTAGTGTTGTTCCTGGTCAAACACCTCTTTATCCAAGAGCAGTACAAAAAACCTTGCCCTGTTTTATGGCAGCCTATCTGAATTTGTTTTGTCTTTTATCTACCTCGTTCCCTTTCTTTTTCTCTCTCTCTCTCTCTTTCTCTCTCTCTCACTCTCTCTCTTTCTCTTTGTCTTTCGCTCTCTTTCTTTCTCTCTCTCTCTCTCTCTCTCTCTCTTTTTCCTTGTCCCCATTCTCCTACTGATCTCTGTCCTCTGTTCCTGACCATCTGCCTTTGGATCTGAGTCTGTGATGTGTAACACTCTGGACACCCTGTACCTGTCACACTCACTCTGTATTGGTCCCTCTTTCTCAGGGTGCCCCCAGGCTCCGATGCCGCCGCCACCTCCAGTGCGGCGCCCCCTGTGGTGGCTGTGAGCCAGGGAAAGCCATCGCTGCGCAGGATCAAAGGCCGCATTCACCGCAGCAAGAGCCTGGACAGCATTGACCTGCTGGATTGCAATGTAAGGCTGTACGCTACTAACAATGGAACCTCTTCACTGAGTGTATGTTGTCTGAGCACTGTCAGGAGAATCTGAGTAGATCTCTCTGGGAATATTGATAAGCGAGGTTTAGGATATGTCTGGGATTCCTCATATGTGTAGGGTAAAATCTGTATTCATTAAAGTGATGGTGTGGCACAAAATATTAAATGCTACAATCTTCTTAATTGTTTTCCTGTATTTTCTATATTTCTGTATGAGTTTTGTTCTAATTGGCTGCCCGGTAGATTATGACACCTCATAAATATGATATGAATGGGTGGAGTTGAACTGCACTAGGCTGAATGGTTGAGGCTAAACTAAATGAACATATATGTGGATATGCTGTTTTTTCTGACATCACAAAATGAGTTTAAAACAGCTGTTTATGTAGTTTAGTTGTTATATGTGGAACAAGAAGTGAAAAATAGATTTTTTTTTGTTTAACATTTTCTTTTTAAATGAGGAACATTTTCTTCTGTGTGATACAGGCTTGTTCATCAAGACATGTCTGGTGTTTGATGTTTGCTTCTTTACCCAAATCATTACACACCTGCCACAAGCAACACTGGGTTGTTAAGTAATCCTAAATAGATATAATTGTCTATATTGGCCAAATATATGCATAGCTAAAACAGCCAGATTTAGTCTACTTTAGATTCTCATCCATTTTCTTAGCATAAATTTAGTAAAGAATCTTTTGCTAAGCTATCGCTTTAAAATCGATGGGTATGTGGACCGTCCAGGGCAGCTGTAGCAGCTGTGTTTTAAGAATTTCTTACTAGAATTTAGTGTAGGTCATTGCGTTCCTTGTTATGTTACAAACGTAAAGCTTTAATATGCTCCATCTTCATTGGGCTGCATACGTGCAGACTTTTATGAAGTGTGGAAAGTGATGACCTTGAAAGTAGCGTTTCCTTAGCTGATCCCAAAAGGTTTTTGTTTTAGCAAACAAGTGTCCCTTGAGGCGACAAAAAGTTTTTTTTAATCTATCGCTGACGCCTTCAAATGTGACAGAGATGAAACATGCATCACTGATTTTACCCACCAGCCCTGCTCAGCTGTGAATCAGCATAACAGGGTTGCCAGATGTTCTGCAAACACACTTTCACTGACTTTGCACTGTCCTTACCCATGAAGTGAAAAATGTCTTTTTTTTTATCTTCTCTTAAGTCTTCAACGCAACGCAGCGCTATCTGTGTTCGATAACTACTGACTCATATGAATGCTCAGCAGATGTAAGCACCAATGTGGAATATTTCTACCATTTTTTAAAAGTGTGCTTCAGTAGTGTTCTCGAATATGAGGCTTCATAATCATGTGTGCATGTTGTGGCCAAATTTAGTAAATGGAGCAGTGGAGAGAATGGCTTCTGGCCATTTGCTCTACTGAGTGACCTCCATGCCTTTATCAAGCCCCTGTCTATCTCTTTGTCTCTCTACAAATCCATCAGATTACGCTTTTTACCATGTGGAAGGATCCACTGTCCGACAGGCATTTTAGTTCTGTTGCATTTGCAACATGTGTATAACTTGTCCTAGATATATTTACGATACTTGTGATGTTTTTTTGTTAACCCAGGTTATGTTGTCACTTAGGAGAAGAAAAAAATAGAACTTTCAGTATTTTGATACTTAAACCAGTAGTATTAGTGGTATTAGTATTAGTGGTATTAGTATTAGTGGTATTAGTATTAGTGGTGCAGTTCTGCTCATTTTCTTGCTGCAATAACTCTACATTATGGTGTAATTACTGTTTTCACTGTACATGCCAAGCCAACCTGAAAATCATAGGTTAGGTGCCTCTGTAATCAACTCCACTCTAAACTGATTGTGTCTTTACAAGCCAGTAATGATTAGTCCATTTCTTTTTAAGACCTCACTATTGACCCAAGAGCTTTATTGAATTTCTGCTCTGACAACAATGGAAACCTTATTGGATGGGGCTAATTTGCCTGCTGGCACTACAGAATACAAATGAACATTGAAACACGGATTCATGATGATGATTCATGACCTTGTTACTTTCGTGTTAATTATTATTTTTTTCCTTTTTTTTATTGCATGATAATGTTTTACTATATGCACACGCTGGACACTCTATTAGGTACGCCTAGCTTTGTGTCTACCTCTGTATCTACCCTCATTATCTATTTTCCATATAGACACTGTACAATTGTACAATTACAGACTGCAGCACATCTGTTTCTCTGCATAATTTGTTAGCCTTTCCGCATCAATGATCCAACAGAGCCATCACAGAGCAGGTATTATCTGAGTGGTGGATCATTCTCAGCACTGCCGTAACATTAATATCAAATGTTAGGATAGGATTCTGAAACATCGGCCCAAGTGCAGCCAACTGATGCTTACCATCTCCTGTAGTGTGTGTACACTGGTACGACACAGCACTGCTGCTGGAGATTTTAAACACGGTGTCCACTCACTGTCCACTCTATTAGACCTTGTAGGTGTCCAGTTAGACATTAACTTATCTGTTGCTGCCCTGTTTGCGTTAGTCATCCCCTAATCTTTTCAGTCAGGGCACCGTTGGCTGGATATTTGTTGGACGATCCAGCAGTGAGTGACTCTGAGTTGTGTAAATTTGCACTCTGTGTAGCACTCACGCACTTACATATCACCACACTGCTCAGTCTCTACCACGTCAGTGTCGCCGCAGTGCTGAAAATGATCTACAACTGAAATAATATCCACTTACTGGTGGTCCTATGGGGGTCCCGGCCATTGATGAATGGGATAAAGGAGAGGGCAATTCTGGCCATTCTGAAAGGAAATAAATGAATTATTGGTTCTGGAAATTGGATTTTCTACAGTGCTGAACGTGCGTGTGTGTGTGTGTGCACCAACTGCAAATTTAGCTTAACTAACAGATGTCAAGTTCTCCATCAAGTCCTTCTGTCGCTTTTAGTGGCTCCACTCTGGTCTTTCACGTGTGACACGCGGCACAAAGCTACAGCATTACGCAATACGTCGCTCACTCTAGCAGTGAAATGGGCAAAACTTTAAAGCACTCCATATGTCTGCGCGCTGAGTGGTTCATTTTAGCTGCAAAGGAGGAGAATAATCTGACAAATTCAATGGCTAAGCTGCTTGAACCAAGCCCTAAAAAACATGATAACCCTGGGAATCTGCAGGGGAGCTGAGAGCAGCTTGCTTGGACTAGACACGAGTGTGTGTGTGTGTGTGTGTGTGTGTTTGTGTGTGTGTATGTGTGTGTGCTGGGGGGTCTCTCTGTCGGAAAAGCCACTACCGGTTTAGGAGATCAGCTCTCATGCCAACATGCCAGCTAATGCGCTCTGCAACTCGTATTCATGACAAATTTATGAAAGAGTACAGGCGCAGTTTACCTCTGGAAAAGAAGAACACTGCTGAACCTCTCATAGACTCACAGTAGGTTCAGCAGGTTTCATTCATAGTCATGGCTATTTTGTGCACCAGTGCATATATGTGGAAAAACAGAGATTAATATAATTAGGAGTTTCCTGCATGCTTTCTAATCTTCTCCCCAGTTTATTCAATGTCAATACTACCTGCTAGCTAGATCTCTACATAGCATACAGTGCTTCCAAGATGGGTGGATGAAACTATGAGATGCATGAAGCTTCACTGCATTTTCTACATCATTCAATAGTTCAACACACTTCCCATCACAGATAGCTGTGGCATCTCCAAAGACTATAGTCACAATCTCCTTACACTACAATATTATAGTAATATAGTTTAATTAATTGAGTAAAATTGAACTTAGACTTTTTCTCAGTCTAAAATTGCTTTTCAACATTGGCTGGCATACTGTTGCTGACACCTTGAAATTAGAAATGTGCATTGTAGCTAATGTTAACATTTGAGTATCAAGTATCTGGTTAATCAAGGTTACCAACTTACAAAGCTATGAAAATACCCTGCTGAGCTGGAGGCTTAGTCTTTCAGGTAATGACACAAGTGTTAATATTTCAAAATGCATAGATTTAAAAACTGGATAAGAAACAGTGGTGTCTACAGTGTCTACATCTTAGTTTGTCAAATAAATATTTTCTTGGCTCTGCCATCTCTATCTTCTCAGCCTTTGTCCTTAACAAAGCATATTTGATAACACACACACACTTGTTTCGCAGTGGAAACGTAATATACATAGTCATTCACAAATATGAGCCAAAAGACAGTCCAGTTATATCTGATTAGTTATTAATACATTTATTACTATTTAAAAAAAGCCTGCTGCACTTTACATCTGCAAATGTCCTCCTATAAAATTGCCCTTTCAGAGATTCTGTGATGAGAGTGATGACATGGTTGTACTGTGACATCCCTACTGTCTGTTGTAATGCAGCATACTGAATTGTAATGTAACATTACTATTTTCTCTCTCTGTCTCCACCCTTATGTCCTCTTAGTCATTCAGTACAGTCACCAGCAGTTTAGTGGACTAATTAACCTCCACTTCTTCCATCTTAAACAACTGTCACCATTTTCACTGGAGTAATTTTTCCCAGTTGACATGTAATTACTGTGCTGACTGTGTGTGTGTGTGTGTGTGTGTGTGTGTGTGTGTGTGTAGGGCGTGTACGTCCTGATGGAGGTGTTATTATTGGGGCAACCCCACTGTGGCAGGTCTGTACGTGAAGAGACTGTATTAAGGCTAAATTTAGAAATGACCACATTGCACTTCCCATAAGTTAATCCATTATTGATATGCACAAGCTGGAGGTTGCAGTGGGGAAGATGGCGAGAGGGGATTTAAGGTCCATCTGGCCTCGAACCGCACTTTGTTCAGACAGATTGAACTAATCGGAATCCAATTGATGAGATGCGACAGCAATCAGAAGACTTATCAGTAGAGGACGTTCATTTTATACTCTGAGGATTCGAGGTCATATTCAGATCACATAGAATTCAGAAGTCAGATTTCAGTTTTTGGCCCTTTTTTCTGTTTTTTATTTTAAAGTAGCATAATGACATAAAAATTACATTATGAATATTGTTTACCTGTGATTAACTTTTTTATGTGTTTCAATTACAAAAACAAGTCCCATTCTCCGCTTTGCAAACTTTTCATTAAATTCATATCAATAAAATGTTTTCCCACCAACTGTGACTGCTGCTTCTTAAACCACAGTCACACTAGGAACTCGCAGTGGTCGAGGTAGAGGCTGCAGCAGAGGATTGGCAATGAAAAACATTGGTGCAGTTAGCAATAAAGGTGGGAATCATCAAAGACCCCAGAGCACGATATTATCAGGATATAGAAGTCACAATATGATTTTATTGGGGTTTTAAACATTTCACAATAAGCTGAGTTTTGCAATAACGTATACTGTATTTTGTGATTTACTTATTTTGTAAATGCAGGTCATGTCCCCCCAAAAAAAATTATGTCACATTTAATCTGAGGCCTCCATCTTTGTTTTGAACAGCTTCCTCTGTTGACCATCATGTCTGCTGACTTCTCAAAAATAAAACTCAAACTTCATCTGGAAAGAAACATTATTTGTCTAGTAGCAAAACATGTAGTTCATTTTTTGCAATTTTTTAGAATAGAACAGCAGTAAATGAAGTTATGAAATAACTTTGGCACTATACTATAAGTTTGTGAGAAGGTCCACGTCCAAACTCTCCCCAGCTACTCCCTTTCTTCCAAAATCTCACTCTTTGGTTGGCGAGGGGGGCCTGGCTTTATATCCAAGCAGCCGAAGCCTCCCAAAATTCCAGCCCCAAGTTTCTCAGAGTTCCTCTTCCTTGCCTATTGGTCTGCATTTAACAAACTGGCATCTGTGTATCAATACAATATTGCACCACAGAAGATCAAAATAATATAATATCAGAATTTACCCCATTCCTAGATAGACCCGCCATTCATAAAAAGTAAAAGCACATATATATATATATATATATATATATTGCAATTAATGCAATTCACAAACAATATTGCCAATTTCACTATTAATTTAAGTGTATCAGATGATTTTTAAAGAATAAAATTGTCTGTATCAAAGCCTATTTTTGTATAGAGGCTTATTTTGCTTATAGTCCTATTATCAGCAATTCTCAGTCCTCTGCCTAAATCTCCTGGTACGGCCGCCAATCCAAGTTAAGGATGTTGTTGGGCTAATTGGTTGTTAGGACACTCTTGTGATGCCCAGCTGAAAAACATGTATGTATGTATGTATGTGTGTATGTATATACTCTGTCATTATTTTTTTTTGCTATACTGACTTGTAGCAAAAAATTGTTGATAGCTAAACTGGTTATCTGTGATGGGCTGGCTTGTGTGCAGCTGTAGCTTAGCGGTTCCTTACCTACCATAAGCCATAAAACAAATAATTTTAAAAAGTTAAAAAATAGATTGTTATGCAGTCCTATACAGGTTTATGCAGTCTGTGTTTTACGTGTATTTATAGGTAGATTAGATGATGTTTTGGATCTTCATTGCTGAAGTTTTAGGGGTTGAGGTTAACGCAGAGGTTAGCACTGGTGGTCGGGGAAGCAAAAGCCCACCAGTGTTGCACCAGTTCTATTGAAATTAATGCAGTTCTGCTTCACTGATAAACACTAGTGTGGCTGCTTAAAGGAACTATAGTTTCAAATGGAAGGCAGGACTTTGATGTTCAGTGACATTATATATGCCTTGCATCTGTCCTGTCCATGCCTGTTTCCATGGCATGGAGTATTTCCATATCATACATTATGCAGAACTGCTCTAAATGCTGTGGAAACATCATAGGCCACTCATGTGATGGTACATAATGTAAAGCTGAATACTTCAGAGGATTTCATACATGCTTGAAGCGTCTGAACTGTTATGACTGCCTGGTTACCCACAGTCGCTGTGGTGCTTTTAGCTGGTCCTCTCTGACGCCCGCATCATGTTATCCTCATGTAACTGATCTGATCACAGGGCGGTTCTGTGGCAGCAGCACCAGGGCGCATCCTTGTTAAAGTGTTTATTTCAGGCCAAAGCTCTTCCTGCCCTAGATACCTTCCTCTAATCTCGATATTGGGAAGTCCCTCCTGAGACAAATGGAGTATTTCACAGCTGATCTTTCACTGCAGGGGGAGGCGCTTTCTTCTCTGATGTTGGAGGAGCCTCTTGGCTTGAGGTCTGGTTGCCTGAGCGCTAGTAGGCGGCTGTGCTCTTGCTTGCTACAGATGGTTCTTGGTAGGGATGGATATTTGAACCTTATTGCTAGCTATAATACTCCAACTAGAAAATATTTTATGTTGTTGGGAAGTTCAAGCTACATCAATGGACCATCCAACAAGGAGTTCCCCTGATTAAATACGCCCCATGAGGTGGAAATAGCATATCTTAAGTGCCAGTGCAATATAATAAAAGCTTCCCCGATAGAAAATCCTTTTGAATGAATAAAACAATATGTCACAGTGTAATTTGCTCGTTTAATTGCTATGGTAAAGATGTGTAATCAGCAATATAAAGGGTCCAATAAAGATCTTAGTGGGGTCTTTGTGCCACAGACCACACATACACTTTAAGTGTATTGCAGCATTATAACCAATTCACAAAGATGAGCTCCTATGTAGCCATATATTCAAATAGCCACATCCATCCCTAGTTCTCGAGAAGAGACGTGGGGGAGGAATGTCCTTCAGAAGAATAGTGGGAACGGATGGGTCATCATGTAAATCAGAATCTGATGGAGAGTGCCATGGAGAGGTATAGCAGCAATAAAGGAACGTGAGGTGAAGCTGAGAGTGGAATAAAAAATGAGAGAGAGAGCAAGGCATGGAGGCAAATAAGAGCATGGGTTGCACAGGTTAATTGACTACTGGGCTAATACATCCACAGGGGGGTGCTATGGGCAACTGTTAACTCGTCAAAGGCAGTGTTTGATTTTAGTAATGGGATAAAGTGGCAGCAAAAGCCAAAGAAAGGATTTTCTCTGCTAAACGTTCCTGGTTAGTCTGAAATACCTGTCAGACATAGTGCCTCTTTCCTTGTCACCATTTCCCGTGACCGAATGGAATCAACCTGGATATTCTTAATTCACATAATCAAACAAAATGCTTACCCCATACTTTGCCAGATGCATTGTGCCATGACCGTGTTAAGAAATGGGAATTGAGAGTGGGGGTGTGCTCTGAAACCAGTTCTCTAACTCATGAAGGCCACAATAACAGCTTTTTACCCCAATAACACACCTTAATAAAAATTGAATTGATTGCATCCCTGGAGAAACAAAAATGTACATTTAAATCAAATAAATTCTGAGTGGGCTTATTTTCAGTGTAGCTGCTGTGATGAGTTTCAGTTGTAAGTAATAATTGGGTTGAAATACATCAAAGAACTTCCACTGTGCATAACGGTCCACTTCTCAAACAAGTTAGAACTTTTCAGAAGTTCTGAATATGTGTTCCCAAGTTTCATAAGTTTTGAATGTGAGTGATGTGGGATCTTTCTCTGAGCTTCTAGACACGACAGTGGTGTCAGTCAAGCTTCGGTTCAGAAGACAGCAGCCCTCTGGCGACACATGTGAATGGCGAGGGCAGCCCTGATGCCACGGCCGCAGAATTCCAAGTAGGTTTTAAGGCGGCATGACCCGTAATGCAATGATGACTCTCCCTTGACTTGCAGTTGGTTTAGCTGCTGATGCCATCCACAGAAGAGAGAATATTAACCTCATCTTATCCCACTGCGCTGCTTCTCTGGAGGATTCCAACAGTGAGCTCTATTTTCAAAAATGCAAACACATACATAATAGATTAGAATTTTGATTGGCCTCATTGTGCACTGTTTTCTGCGCTGCCATGGTTGCTGCCCCAAAAGAAGAAGATGTTTTGTTGTGTTGAAGGCTCATGTGCACATGTGCAGGTGGTGAAGTTATTTATTCGGAGCAAACTGCTATCGTTTGCTCTTTTCATTAATACCAAACAGCTGCCAAATTGCCCCAGACGGAAGAATGACAATCAGTCATTTGGAACAGCTCGATGAGAGCGAGATTAGTATGATGGGAAGTCATGATTACTATTGAGAAGAGTTTGTTGGAGCTACGCAAAGCTAAAGGTTTCAAATGTGCTTCACTGAGCGCTTTTTAAAACTCTCAGCCTTCAGACGTGTCTTACTGCATAGTCTGCTGGCCAGGCACAGTCTCCATCTTACGTAATACAGGATATAAATGATGAATCGTGCATGTCTTCAAACATATTCTTACATGCATGTTAAGTCATTTCTGTGGCTGTACCTATATTTTAAATGTGCATGTACTTTAGGACAGTATTACTTTTTAATATTTGGTATGTGTTAGAGTTAGGAATTAGGTTGACTCATTAAATGTCCTTGAAGTGTATTCTCGCAGCGTGGAGCTCCAGCACAGCAAGAAAGCCAATCACTACCAAACGGTCTGCCAAATGAGCACAAGGACATTGACTGACTTTGATAGTCACGGCTTCCACTTTGGCGAGCTCATGTTGGCTTACAGACTCTCCAGTGTGAACTCTGTACATTACATAGTTGATTTTTCCTCTATTCGATTTTAAAAATCTACTTACGGTTGAATATTAGAAACTTTTTATCAGAGACTTTTCTACTACATCAAATTTTTACTGTGAATGGTTTTGGTTGCATAGTATACATAACAATGATTAAATTAGTGTATCATTTCTGCACTGCTGTTATATTATGTAACTTCAAATCGTTTTGTTTATGTTGGCTTAAAATGAGCCATTCAGATCTGTACAGAAGCAGGTCCTCTTTCAACAGAGGCTGCCATGTAGAGCCACATTGTTGCTACAGAAGCTCAGAACAGAAAAGCCTCACACATGTTTTTTTATTAAAGCAGCATCTTGAACTTGATGGCACTATAGCACAACGTAGAGGACGTAGTAGAAAGAAGATCCTGCTTCCAATATCCTACTGTAACGCATATGTATCGGTAGCTTCACACATACATTTCCAGATTTTATATTTGTATAGAGTTAATCTCCTTATCAAAGATATTTTCAGCATTTAATCCACAAAGCTGAAGTTGCTTCTTGTTCAGTTTTTTTTTAATTTACATTTTGGCCCCGACATTTAGCTTTTTATTTACTTTTTATTTTGTCACCTACATGGTGCACCTCAGACAACTCAGACATCAGAATGGAACAAGAAGATTTTGAACAAGAAGCTGGGGAATATCCTTATTTGATAATGCTGCTAAATTAAAAGTATAATTAGGGTATTCTTATAATCTTACTCTTATTGGGGGAAAGTGGTGAGTCTGTACTGAACTGACATTAAAAATACAACTAAATGTTGTTACTAAGTTACTAAGCTGTACTAATGATATGTATATTTTAGCTAGGACCACTTGATGGATAGAATAAAATGATGCTGGTAGAGAATCATACTTCATACATACAATCTGCACCGTCAAAGAAGTGAAAACATGAAGATAAACTAAATCACCGCAGATACTGAAACCATGGCTGAAACTCAGGCAGCTATTATAGGATCTGGGGAAGGGGTGGTAGCGGTGGTTCAGTAGGTTGCATATTGCCTTAGAGGTTACACACTGTTCCTTTAAAGTAGAGCTGGTAATATTCTGAAAAAAGCCCCTCAGCTGCTCCTGGTGAGTCTATTACCTAGAAATTAAAGCTGTGTTAGCTGTGACTGGACTGTGACAGATTGTGAGTTTTGCCTGAGCAGTGCTGTTATTTGCTGTCAGGGTTCAGCTGGCAGTAATCTGTGCTCTGTGATTGGCTCTTTTAATTTGGTCAGCTGATTTGATTGTATTCCAGGTTGAATCACAGGACCTTGTGTGTTGGCACCACACATAACCACAACAAAACCTTCTAACCTAATTTCATTTCAGTGTCATGCTGAATGTTTCTTATCACTGAACATGCAGACACTGTATTACCCATTCACTCGATCCTCCCTGCCACCCTTCCACTTTCAGACTGAATGCCCTTCCCAACTTTCCGGCACTGAAAAGAGGAAATCACAGCTCGCTGCCTCACCTTGTCCTCTGGATAATCTGGGACAAACAGTGCATAGTGTTGACTGAAACAGAGCAAGGACAGTAAACAAACAAAGTGCTGGAGCACATGCGGTGTGGATCAGATTAACCAGCTGCTTTTTACGATGACCGCAGATGCACTTAGACTGGCTTTTCCCGCCAACGGTGAAAATCTTTTTTGTGATCTGCCTTTCAGAACCAAAATAAAAGCATTACTACCAGCAAGTACAAGAATTCATATATACATATACATAAACCACCAGTTTTATATATAAAACAAAATGCTAAATAATAATACAACATAAAATTAAAAACATTGTGTGTGTTTGGGACATGATAGTGTGTGTTGTATTAGTACCAGTGGATCAGAGTTATACTGAGAATAATCCACCAAAATATCCAGTCAACAGCAGGCTATGGCCACTGATGAAGGATTTTTGTAAAAGCAGTGCTTCCAACACACAAAATTTACAAATCTGTTAATTAACAAGTCATTCTGGAGTTGAAGTGGTTGTGTTTTGGCAGGAAGATACAAAAATATGCATCGCTAGTTATTCTTCAGGACCAGGGTTGGGAACCACTAGACAAGAGGGGGAATACAGTGCAGCAACAGATAAGCTGCTGTCTTTTTCTGAACATCCATAAGGTGGAGCAACAAGGTAAGTGTGTCGAGTAGAGCAGTGTTTCTTAACCCTGGTCAACCCTGGCCCCAGTCCTTTTTAGCACCATAACATTAACCCAATATTGGGCTATTAATTAGTTTGATCAGGTGTTTGGAGAAGAGACAACACTAAAATTGCATGGCAGTGGAGGTTAAGAAACACTGTAATAGAGTGGACACAGTGTTTAAAAACTCCAGCAGCATTGCTATGTCTGATCTACTCGTACCAGCACACCACACTAACACACCACCACTACATCAGTGTCACTGCAGTACTGAGAATGGTCCACCACACAAGTAATACCTGCTATGTAGAGAAACAGATGCGCTACAGTCTGTAATTGTACAAAGTGCACCTATGTGGCAAGCGGAGATGTTGAAATACACAATGAGTGAAGTAACAAGGAGAGGAATTTATATATATATATATATATATATATATATATATATATATATATATATATATATATATATATATATATATATATATATATATAACACAATTTATGGAGGGACAACAAAAGTGACATTTAATGATCACTTAATACTTAAAACACTTAAGACTTAGCAACAACATTTTTATTGTCATTATACTTTCATATTGAGTGTGACACTAAATAAAACAGATATATAAAATAGAGATAATACAAAAAGAATAAATATAAAAAAGAAGAAGCGGCAGCACTGTACAAAGCTAGATTTTAACTAAATTACAATATAAATTAAATTATGAATGATCCAATATCTGGAAAATAAAGAAATTAGGCAACTCTGCCTTTATAAATGGTTGCAATAAAGACCACACCCTCGGTTAAATTCAGCAAATATGTTTGTCTGCTGTTGCATTATGTACTCGCTTCACCCTGCTGTTAGGTATATGTATATAAACATACACATGGTGCTGCAATATTTTCTGTGTATGTCTTACACACATGTACCCGCGCACATACATTTACACCTGTTTAAATACACCATGCATGTGTGAAGAGGTCTGTTTATATGTTTGTCAGGTACACATACAGACCTGATAGAAGCTGTAGTCAGTGTGCATATTAATGGTGTGCGTAATAACCACTGCCACCTTCAAACCCCTTAACCTTCAGATGCTCTTAATCAGAGCAATATTATTAGTAGCAGAGGAAATCTCAGTCCTTGAGTCAGACTCCTTGCTATTATGTAGATTATATTCTTCTGTTGCTCTGTGTATGACTCACATGCTGGTCAGCTTTTCCATTTAATACTCCTATAGCTTCCTCAACCTTAATTAAGATAAGGAGAATCCATTAGCCGTTCTAAGGCAGTAACGTCTCACTGCCACAGAGCTGAAGCTCTGAATCTATAAGTGAAGAGTGATCGTTGAAACCCCATATGTATGTATAGTAGGGTGCAAGAAAATATCGATACACCTCAGTGTAATGATATTAGTTTTGTGATAATGTATCGATTCTGATTTAAGAAAAGCCAAAGCGGAGAATCTGCATAGAGCAGTCTGAGAATAGCCACAATAGTAAAACTACATAAATCAGCTGTAAAACTGGTGTTTCTGTATGTGTGTGTGTGTTCACAGCTGCAGCCTGGCTTGCTAAAATACCAGTATGGCCAGGTTTATTAGAAATTTGATTTCACTTCATAATGACACCTTAATGGATTCACACGAAAGGTTTTAAGGACGTCTTAAATAATATTTTTTTCCCATTTTACACTCTATGATCTACTCATAATATAACAAGACTATATAATATAACAAGATGCCAGTGCAAGGCAGTACTTCTCTGGTAAATATTGGTAAAAGTTTTAGTTCCTCCTGTAACATAAATAAAAAAGGGAAGGCCGGTGCCACGCTGGTATGATGCAGCTTACATTTCCTCACAAGTAGATCCATCAACGCTTACTGGGATCTAAACACTTACATATGATTTTGTATTCTCTTTCTGTCTTGCCTATAAGCTCCATTTCTTTACAATGCTCTTTGTTCTACATTTTCATAGCCTTCCTTCAGATTCACGGTCTGGCCAGGGGTACAAGAATAGTGTAGGTCTTTTATCCAGACAGGATGAACTTCTTAAAAGTAGCAGTTTGTAAGATGAGGCAGCCTGTCGAATTCTTATTCCAAACAACAAGGAATACGATGCACAGTCCCTTGCTTCAGTTCTCACTAGTCTAGATATAAACGTTCTGAGCATCAAGCTTCATACCTTTTCTCATCAAAAGCATCTCTAATGTTGTCTAAAAGCTCCTTTTTAGCCACTGTGCCCAATAATGGAGGAGATGGCCCCGCAACTAAATCAAAATAATGATGTTTACTGCAGTAAATGTGCCCAGTTCAGAGAGACCGGTGTCTGCCAAGGCTACAGCTAAAGTGGCGGTAATGCCAGAGAGCCATTTTCACCATATACCTTTCAACAAACTCAGTATAATTACCTTAATGCATGATGATAAAAAAGAAATAGCTAATAAATGGATACACAGAAGATGCTGGCTGTGTTCAGTGTTTTGTTTTTTTTTTAAACTCAAGTCAGTCGCTGTATGCATGCATGTTGTCTCATCTAGTTTGTCTAAGCACATACAGAAGGTCACGGCCAGAAATAGTGGCTTAGTGCCACTAGCTGAGATTTAAGTTGTGTGCTACACTATGCTGTAAGGCATCGATCGCTAATGTTAAAGAGCCATCGGGTCAATTCCTAAATAGGATGCAGAATATGTGAGTAAGTGTGTATGGGGTGTTTATGTGTACATTATTGATAATGCAATGCAAAGACAAAGAACAAGACTCTCCATTGACTGTACATTTTTAATATATAACAGATCGAATTGCCAAAAAAATGAAGTGCATTGATCTGAACAACCTCTTCGCCTGCTCGTAGGTGCTAAACACATGACCTTTTCTTCAAGTAATGAGTCTTTGCCGTTCCTCCTGGGACGTGGAATGAAAATGTCATTATTCCTGTGTCATGTTTTTTTTCTCTACTAAAACTACACGGCTCTATATTTGAATGCATAAACCACTAAATTAGTCCCACAAGGGTTAGAAGGAAGAACAAAGAGGGGGAACCCTTTGTTCTCCTCACTAACCCGTGAGGGTCTCGTTTAGTATAGAAAAATCTCACTCATTTGTCATCACAGTGACAAGTTGTCTCCTTCACTGTGAGGATGAAGTACCTGAATTTACACAGGCTGTAATGATAATATACAAAGTACCTTATGGTCCTGGCCTGATAGACCTGGCTTGTAGCCCAATCACATTTAACAGACTGAGGAATTCTCCGCAAGGGGGCGCTGTTAGTAGAGCAGTCGTTGAATGAATGAAACAGGGATAAAACTTGTATTAACTAACACTAGCAGGAGCTTATGAATGTACATAAATTTGCAATCATTAACATTAATCAAATGGCTTGAAACCACGCTAAGCACACCTTATATAACTCAGTGAATGCACATTAGCGCATAACGCAGTGTCTAAAACTCCAGCTGTTGTTTTTAATGAAGGTACATATCAGTGCATGGCTGTAATTTGTGACTCTCATCACATACCATATTTAATGAAACCCAGAACCAGAAAAAAAACATAGTAGATCAAATCTGGTGTGAAATGTACACTAAGAAAGGCAGTCATTCCAAAGTTAAGATACACAGACAAATGCTAATGCTCTACAACATTATTCCCTCCTTTTTTTACCTCTTTTAGCTCAAAATCAGTGAAGAGTGAGTGCGTGGGGAGCTAGTCAGCCAATACCAAACTGGGTTCATAGCTGATTTTGAAAGCTTTACTTAATGAAATTTGCATGAGCAGAATGTAAAAATGGAATTGAGCTTGACACTTCCTGGCTCTCTCACCGCAACACATGCTTTGCAGTATAGCTGTGATACGTACTGCATCTGCTACATGATGCCGTGTGATGCTATGCTGCGTGGCGTGAGGTGCATGGTGTGCGTTAGACTTCTCGCTTTCATTTGTTCAAGTCTAAATAGAAAACAGAAGCACATCACAGTGATTTCTGGGCAAGTTCTGCTGCTGAAGGCTACAGTAATGTTGACCTGACCCCTCGCACGTTCTTACAATCTTGGTATTAAAGTGAGTACAAGTTAAAAGGTGCGAGTAAAAATAAAAAAAACTGAAACTAAGTGACCTCATGTGACCTTGTGTGGTGTGGGTTTGTAGACTGGCATGGGTTTAGCTGGTTTTCAACACTCGCTTGTTGCTTCACCATCACTCAGGTTTGTTCTCTCTCCTGTGCCGCGTGTCTGCCACCCTCGATTCCACACGCGCCGGGGGGGACTCCAGCCTTTTAGTCTGTTTCCATGGAAACTTGATTTGCCGGCAGGGAGATGGAGAGAAAAGGAGTGATTCTTGATACATTCTTTTTCTTCTTCTTCTTTTATTAACCCCTTAAGTGCTAAGGACTCGTTGATATGTCTAGACTTCAGTGTCTCAGTCTCAAAAAAAAACTTTTAGTAGTTTCATGCTATTGCCAGCACAATTCTTAGTAATTACTGCTTAATAAACATTAAGTATATGAGAAGGAAGCCTTACGAGTAAATAAATTAATAAACAACCCAAATGGTAAAGATCAAGGAACACAAACCCACATGTCAAGAAGGATTTTAAGAAGCTGTAAATCACTATTTGATCTATATATTTTTTTCTTCTTCTTCTTCTTTCAGCTTATTCCCTTCTACAGGGGTTGCCACAGCGAGTCAGCTAGCATACTAGATTTGGCTAAGCATTTTACGTTGGCCCCCCTCTCTGACTCAACCCTCGCCATGCACCTGGGCTTGGGACAACACACACTCACACACACTTATGGCCAATTTAGAGTGACCAATCATGTGTTTGAACTTTAGGATGAGGGAACCCATTCAAACACAGGGAGAACATGCACACTCCGCACAGAACGGCCTGAACCAGGAATCAAACCTGGATCGTCTTGCTGTGAGGCAACAGTGCTAACCACTGCACCACTATGCCGCCCCCATTTGAGTTATTTTTTAATTATTCTTATTTTAAACAAAGAGAAATAGAGGTAATGTGTAATCTTTAGTGGAGCTATTACAGGAGCAAGTACTGAGGAGAGGAGGAAATAGGTGTAAACTCACACCTACAGGCTTTTTAGCGACTACATAACTTACATATTAGTTTCATAGTATTTGCTCAATTATTCTGAGAAACTGATACTGAGAAATAAGTAATAACTGAGTGCTACAAAACCGCCGGGCTAATGGTATTACGACACCACGGGGTCCATAAAAATAGTATACGTGACTATGTGCATGATTATGTTTAAGAAAGAAATGACGTTTTGTGCATTAACATAACACTGACTCATAGAATCAAAAACATCACAGCCACCCATACATTTCTGTAAAAGCATCAGTGTGCATCGAGTCAACGACTGTATATATTCACAGGCTGCAGCATGCTGTAGCTTAAACAAAAATAAATAAATACATACACAGAGTTCGAGTTTTACAGTCACACCATAAATTACAGTAAAGAAATAGTTTATAACTAGAGTTCTATATTTATTGCTGATGTCAATTACAGTGCATTTGAAGAGCAGCTACATTAATATATAATAACTTTATTTTTTAAAAGAGAGAGAGAGATGGGGAGAGAGAGAGAGAGAGAGAGAGAAAGAGAGGTCATGTACATTGTTAAAGTTAGATGAGCTCCTCTCTAAATCGACCTGCTGAGCTGAGGATGGAAATGTCTTTGAGGCTAAAACGCGGGTTTCGTCTCGCTGTCCCGCTGTTGCTCTATTAAACTGGGCCATTTGATTCAGCAGAGCGAGCGGAAGACAGTGGTGGACACCCGGGGAGAGGCACAATAGCAGCTTACACGGCCATGGACTCACACTTATCTCTTATTTAAGAGACAGGGAGGCAGCAATGCCGTGAGAGCTTACACACACACACACACACACACGTGCACGCACAGCCAACTTACTTCTTGGTTTCATGCTAGAGGTTCCCTCTGTCTCCGTGTTCTTTACACCTCGGCTGGTGGGGACGACAAGGGACCTCTGGAGGGAGTGACTGGGCAGTTTTAGGATATAAAAAGAAGCGCAGTTCAGTGCACGTGAGATTCATTCATTCATCACAGCTATTTCAGAACGGCTAAACTAATGAAATAAAAAAAGGTCAAACAAATCAAGTAAAAACTGGACTTAACGAAGCTCCTGAATGGTGCAGCATCCAAGTGCTTGCACTAACATTGATGGATTTTGAGCTTGATGTCCACATGTGACAGTTGGCGCTCTCTTACAGGCTGTCAAACTGTCCATTGTCGTGTTTGCAGTACTTTGAAAAGATGTGGTGGTGCTTCGTGTTTCTCTGAAATAGCATAGTGGCACTGTGTAATGGGGAGACCCAGCAGGGGGCTGGAATAGCACATGAATAAATTGGAGCAACAATTGGGTTAAAATACCAAATAAAAAGGCTTAACTGAACAATAACCAAGCATATCAATAACAATTGCCTTTTCAAAGCAGTCCCTAGAGGACCTCCTTCTGTTATAATCCATTGCACTTTATCTTTGGTGCTTAGTCCTAGGACACAAGGGATTGCCATGCTGTCTAAGAAACCACCTGACTTGGTCAGCTGCATCAGACAATGCAGTCTCAGGGTCTTGGGCTCAAAACAAGCGGTGGATCAGCTGGTGTCTGACAGTTAGAGGCACAAATATATGGAATGCCTGTTTGGGACAAAAGAGAAATTCAACAAAGCTGAGGTTCAAAAAACCTGTTCCACCTTAAGTGGTGCATTCTGGTGCCCCTAAAAGGCTTTTGCTCCAAGAATGGAAAATTAGAACAATAGGCTTCCCAGTAAGAGGTGAAATAAAGAAATAAAACAACATTTAGTGATTTTTTTTATGGGGCTAGTGGTAGAAGGCAATGTTAAAATAGGTTATATTGTTTATTTTTGTTTTTAGCATTTTGCACAATGAAACTTGAGTTACACTAGTCCAAAAGTCTGAAACCCCACCGAAAATCTATTATTTCTACAGCAGAAAGTTTTAAAAATGTTTTAAAAAGTTCCTAATCTGATCTAAACTCACTACTCAACCCAAAGCTATTGTGTGAATGGACCATTGTTAGACCTTCAGTTGGGTTTTTTTTTCATTGTTCTTTCCACTAAAGTTTGTGTTCAGATGTCTCTCAGGTGGGTATGAGTTACTGATCAGAGGCTTTTGCCTTGTCAGCTTGAGGATACGCAAATGGCAGACATACCAAATACTAAAAAAGTGTGAATTCATGATTCTTATGCTGGTATCACTTGTTGTATTACATATGAAAGATGTACAAAATAATTTAGAAGCACTATTAGACTCAGATTGTACATTTTTGGCCCCAGCATCCACAATTAGCCATGCAGTTTAACAGAGAATTTAAACATCTTTTATGGCAGGCCTACATTTGTTGCTCTGTCATTCACTGTTGTCTGTGAAATATGTACAAGATGAGTTTGTTTCTCATCTCATAGATCTTCTCAGTCCTGGATGATGACCTTGGATGATGACTTTTGTTTCCATGTGATGCAGCTCACATTTGACTTTTATGTACACGTGAGCAGCACTGAACTTAAACAGAGAGAGATAGAGAGAGACAGAGACAGGGAGAGAGAGAGAGAGAGAGAGAGAGAGAGAGAGAGAGAGAGAGAGAGAAAGAAAGAGACAGGGAGAGGGAGAGAGAGAGAGAAAGAGACAGGGAGAGAGAGAGAGAGAGAGAGAAAGAGACAGGGAGAGAGAGAGAGAGAGAGAGAGAGGGACAGGGAGAGAGAGAGAGAGAGAGATAGGGAGAGGGAGAGAGAGAGAGAGAGAGAGAAAGAGACAGGGAGAGAGAAAGAGAGAGAGAGAGCGCACTTTGTAAAGTGACCTGCCTCAGGGGAGCTCATTCTAGCGCTTACTATTCTTATACACTTTATTTATATATTTGTTTATTTAAAGCCTGAGACTGAGGGCTGCTCGTTGAGAAAATAGATTGTGTATGTGCTCCTCCTTGTGTGTATGTGTGTGTTTGTTTGTGCTGACGGTGACGACAGTCTTCGTGGCTAAACTTCTTCGTGTCCTTCGGCTTGTCTGTGAGCATGTTTGTCTGTATGGCCTCCACTTTGTGTCCTGGCTGCAGGCCCTCCACTGTGCTCCATTAGGATCAGGGCTGCTATTCCTGTACTCTACCTGTGGTGGGATGCTCCCCCCAAGAGAAAAAGAGAGCGATGGAGAGGGAGGAGGAGAGAAGAGAGGAGAGTGGGTACCAAGGAAAGACAGAAAGGAGAGCTTGTGTTAAGGCAGAAGTATGTGACATAGCAGTCTAAGAACTGATTAATTATTCAGCTACATTATACATTCAAATGCAAACGTTTAAACCCCCACCCCCCAGTGAAATTACATTAAGCATAGCTGAATTTCTAAGTGAAGTAAATTCCCCTGCAGGTGTAAAGCTTGACAGTCTGTGTTTCAGCCACTTTACATTCTTCACATTCTGATGGCCTTTGAAATGTTTTAAACTAAGACTCTTAAAAAACACGGCAGAACCATTTTCAGTACAAGTTGGCTTCAAACTTTGTTCTGTGCATCTAAAATCTATATTCTATCTTCTATAATTCACCCTGATCTGTCCTTTGTCACTTTTTAGGTCAGGAGGCATCTCCCCCGGCAGCATTTTAGCTCCTTCAGACCCCAGATTTATGATCCACACGTTTGATCGATTGCTCAATCAATAGCCATTTAAGTTAATAAAGCCTATCGACTTATCATCAGCCGTCTACTGACAGCAAACCCTGTGCTTTGAAGGGCTTTGATCCTTATTTATAGCCTGCTTAAAAGAAGCAGGGAGAGGAGGATGTGATACACAACTCTTTTGTGGGCTTCCGCCCTTGCTCCACTTTTTGCCTCATTAAAATGGATGATGGTTCCAAACCCGCCGGAACAATGCTGCTGTTTTGAGCGCCGGCCACGGTTTTCTACGTTGAGCTTGAGGCTGTATTTCCTCTCAGTTACGCAGGGTCCGACAGCCGTGTCACGCAGACCTCCGAGCGCGCGGGCCTGGAGAACACAGCCTCACTTCCTCTCCTAAAGTGCTTCCTGTGTTCTTCCATCGGCTCTGTTTACCTTACAGGTCTCTGCTTAGCGTCTGCCTATATGTTACACCACAGTGTAGACAAAGCAGCCTCAGTTTAGTGGAAGGTATACTGGGAACTGAGCAGGTTGCACATCCAGTGTTTCATGATCATCAGAATGGATGTGATGCCTTTTTAGATCTGTACAGATTAAAGCCAGACTGATATCAAGGTTCCTGATTGTATCAGTATCAACTATCAATATTCTGGATTGTTTGGAGTTATAATGAATAGACACAGCTAAGTACAGTCATCATATCTGAGGATTTTAGTCAAGACCTAACATAACCATGAGCATAACATGTTTTAGAAACCTTTATATGGAGGTAACACGTAAAGACTGAGAATAAGAAACAGAAATCTGAAATCTGGTGCTGGAAATCTCTTTTCTTGTGCCACAATATTTTTGTTGCTTGAAACTTTGTTTATTCTTTTTTTTAACTTTGTGTATTCCTGCTGTTTGAGTTTAACAAATCTGAGGACAGAGAATGGACACATATGTTTTAAATTTCACAGCTGTCAATCAAAACAGTCTGTAAAAAGCTCTGCTTAACCGAAATTGTCTGTTTAGCATCAGAGTACCTGTATTGCTGTCTGTGATAACATTTTTATATCAATAGGGTTTGCGTTCAGATAGAACTTATTCTAGACCATGAATTTATGTTGAATAATGTTGAGCTGAACATTCTTTTTGAGCCTGTTATGTGACATTAATACATGAAGACATATGATGCGGTCCAGAAAACTCATGCAAACGTACTTCATACTTTACTTTGAGGTCACTTGCAGCAGTGCTCACACTTCATATGTTGTGTTTTTTGGCTCTGGACTTCTGAGTAACACCACTACTTCTTTTTTCAAGTTTTGGAAACACCAAAAAAGTTCCTAACGATAAACAATTACTGTAAATCCTTGTTGTCATTTCTTATTTATTGTTATTTCTTAACTTCCTTATGATTTTAAATACCTGACATTTGTGATGTTAATAATACAGTAATTTCCTTCTCAGTGTTTTGCACATTCTCAGTCACTCTAAACCTGAAAAGATATGTTTCAGCGTCCTGCATGCATCACTCTGCCATGATAACAGTTGAAAAAATGCATTTTAGGCCTAAACCTGATCTCAGGAAACATGTCTCAGACACCAGGCAACATATCCATTAGCATTCCATGTATTCAAGAGACTTTTAGAGGCTAGAAAGTCTCCAGACGTCTGGTTCCTATCACCACTACTGTGAACAAATCTGACTGTGTAGGTTTCTAGAAAAGGAGGGTTATCAGACCAAATGAGATCAGACCACTCTGACTGACTTAGACAGGAAACTTGGTGTACATTCTCCTGTAATTCTCCTTTGTTTGCCTTCCTTTCTTTCCTGCTTTCTTTCATTCATGGTTTCTTTTATTTGTGCAATGGTCTCAATTAGTTTGTTCAGTGCAAATTTTAAAAATCTGATGCTTCTTCTTCACTTCCATTCATTACTTAGCTGATCATCAACCGTCAGTAGATTGTTTTTACCTTTTCATGACTTTCTGTGTACCAGTTCTGTTCAAAATGTGTGTTCTTGCCTTTGTTTTTGTTTCTGCGCTCTCTCTCCAAACCACAGCATTCTTCTCAGGCTCTCCTGTTACTCCGCGAATCAACTAAAACCGTGCATGTGAGTGCAAGCACCTGTGCTTCTCCCTGCGTCCTGCAGAGTGCAGACTTTCTCCATTTTCTAATAGAGCACCCAGTCCGGTCTAACACCATAACATCCGAACGCCACTTCTTAATTAACATCCTTAAATACACACATCTGCCCTGAGTCACTGTCACCCACCACTAAATCAACTCCCCTCTTTGTAATAAGTGATGTCCGAGGTGCTGTGGCCGGTGAGGGAGTGTCGGCTGATTCAATTTGCCATGCCACTGTGCTTGATGGTTTAAATCCGTGCTGAAGTGCAATCACTCCTCGGCAGTGGGTAGTCCGCATTAGCCGGTGACGGTAATGATGCTGTCTCCGCCCGGCCCTCATGTGGCTCCAGCTGTAATTGGCCGGCTGCGGAGCAGATGCCAGGAGATTTAATTAACTTTGTTGCGCGGTACGGAGACTGCCAGCTGGGATTCTCTTTCCCTCCTGTATTTTTAGCATTAGATGTGTATGTCCCACTGAGATGACCAGAGAAAGGGGAGCAGGCAGCAGGGAGTGATAGCCAATTCATTTAGATGTAGATAATGGAAGTCTTTAATCGGAACTGAATAAAGGTGGACACCAGGTGGGGTCAGAGTAGCAGCTTTATTACTGTGAAGTCTTGCAGCGATGCTTGGTGCCAGGTCTGGGGTGCGAAAGAAACCTCGGGTAAGCTTTTAGGAAATTGCATGTAGATGGCCTGCCCCTGCCTAAGAACAGTACACAGCATGCTTTTAGTGTAGTGTACTATGAAGGCCAAATAATTTATATATATATATATATATCATATACACATACCAGCCACTTCATTAAGTACACATATGTGCGTATCTGGCTCATACCAGCACAACACACTCTAACATGGCACCACCACATCTGTGTCACTGCAGTGCAAGAGAATGATTCTGCTAAGTGGGGGTCCTGAACATTAAGGAACAGGTAAAAGTGGGCTAACGAAGTACACA
The DNA here is from genome assembly GCA_021613375.1 of Megaleporinus macrocephalus. Classification (NCBI taxonomy): domain Eukaryota; kingdom Metazoa; phylum Chordata; class Actinopteri; order Characiformes; family Anostomidae; genus Megaleporinus; species Megaleporinus macrocephalus. The sequence continues at coordinate 17,107,121 of CM038728.1, forward strand.
TAGTAATTGTAGAACTTCACCTATATGGTGAATGCAAAGTAGATGTACTTAATAAAGTGGCCAGTAGGTGTGTGTCAGCCTACAATATGCTTCAGTTCCTCCACAGCTGTGGCTCAATTTATATGACTCAAGTCTCAATTTTGATGACTTAAGACTCGACTCAACAAACTCTAAAACATTGACTTGAACACCAGTGACCCAGGCTTTGACATGGACCTAAGACTTCGGACCAGAAGTGGAAAGGCATCTGGCTGGAAACGGGACTCTACAGTTTGTAACTTTTCATATGAATGGATTTGTGTCCTCGTGTAAGCACGCTAGAACTGCAGTACAGTAAATCTGCAGTATAGTGTATAGTACAGTGTCATCAAACGTCTGTTACTATGTATATACTTGGCTTTATTATATCATTTCAAGTGAACTGTGAGAATTTAACTAGGCCTCCATAAACTACAAATAAGAAAAGCCTCAGTAAGCTTTCACTGAGCATATTAATTTCAATCAAGTGTTTTAATTGAGTAACCATTACAGACCTATGTACTTGTGTAGAACATTCTATACCAGTTACTGGTTTTGCTAAGACTGTAGGTCCAAGTCAAGGTCTATTTAGGAACCTATAAAGGTGAATTTACAGAATGCTGAAATGAGCATATAAATGGATTGCATGATTCGCTTGATCCTCATAGAAGTGTTTACCGAACATCATAAAGTTTGGAGCTTCACTGATATGACACTGTTTGGGCTTCGGAGCAGGACAGGAGGCTTTCAGTGAGATTAGTTGAGTGATAAAACTGATTTGTTCAGTTAACCAGCGGACCCCAGAGACGCCCCACACCAGCCTGCTGTAAATTGGTAGTGTTGAGAGCTTATGTTATGTGGTCATATTTCTTAGGCAGCCAATGAAATAGCAGAACAGGAATATGAAAGCAGGAAATGAAATAAGCCAATGTGGTCTACGTGATCTTTAATGTTGAATGCAGCCAGTGAGCAGAAAATTCTTGACCTGTATTCGAACCCCTCACAGATGGAGAGAATTGCTTATGGTGTATGTACTTATGAGTCTTTTCCTCAGTCCAAAAGGGGACATTCTTTCTGTTATCTGAACCTGTCTTGAGCTCCACCTCGACTTGCAAAACTCTTGCACAAATGGACGAGTGGGTTAAGACGAATTTTGACTCTTGGAGCGGAAAAGCGGCGTTCTACATAATTTATACCATACGTGGAGGAGCACAAGTTGTTTGTGCAACACTCATGCCTTCCTTCCTTACTCTGTGTGTTCTCAACATGCTTGAGGAGTGGACTTTTTTTCCTGCTGTTTGGAGGGATTAGGTGTATGCTTCCCTGCAGTCTCCTGCCTTGTTTTCTTTTAATAACCCACTGAGCTTCAATGAGCCTCTGAAGGGAGCAAGGCGGCTGTTCTGGTGGAGGCGTGTTTGAAAGTTTAATACTCTTTCTCTTCTGCACAGCCGAGCAGGACAAACTGGTACCTGAGCTGTTCAGATCACTCCCCGAAAAAAGAACGACTCCACACAAATTTGCTGCCTGCTTGTTCACGGTGCCATGGAAAACAGGAGTCTTATGATGGCTTATCTCAGATGCTTCACCTACAAATGTTAATTAGTCTCTTATTATACACTATACACAGAATTCTGTTAGTAATGCTGTCATGGGTCTAGCTAGTGACCAGTTGCAAGCATTTGTCTGCTCTGCAGAACCGTTCGAAGCAATATTTAGTCACTTGATTTAAAAAGGTTACTAAAGTTCATGACAATCTTTAAAAGTTATTCAAGGACTTGGAAGCAGAAGTCTGCACAGGACTGTTTTTTTTAAAATCCTCTCGCTAGGATTCATCCCGCACCTGCCCACTCCTTTTAAAAATCAGCAGCGCTTGTCCAGCTTGTCCAGCTGCAGCTCTCAACATAGACATTTCAGCCTGCTCCTGTCCTCAGTACCATATGGGGGTAAATGACATCCAATATTTGACCTGCTCTGTTCAAAAGTGCTTTACTTTCGTACTCCAAGGGCGTAGATTTGCTCTTGACGTTGGTGGGGACCTATGAACCGCCCCCCATGCTACTACTTAGACATGTTACTCTGGGAGACTGTAAGAGGACTGACAGTTGGCTGTTTGTTGTGCAGTTAATTTGCAAACCATGTTATTCATAGCTACAGGCGATGTTAGCCTGCTGTATGCTGCACGGGAAAATCTAGCATTGCCGTTATTATGATGGCTTTCACGTTTCTTTGAAAAATAGCTCCTTATGTCAACAACCTTCTTTTTTGCTGCCATCCTCACTCACTTTTAACACCTGTGTGTCTTGCACAGTGAGTCTCGCACATGGCTGGAAAGTTTTTCTTCAGTTTTGGTGCTGCTAACAACCAAACGTAGCTACAGAGTCTCATGTGATAGCTTAGAAAAGGCACAGTCAATCACACCACCACAAGGTAGGATTCAATGTGATTTAACCCTTTGCACCCTGCACCTCTAGGTTGATAGACGTTGACAGATCAGGGTTTAAATTATTGGCGGGGATGATTCAATAATCGCTGGGTCTTGGTGGGGGCACATCACCTCAGTCCATGCTCATTCTACACCCTTGGTGCATTCTTTTCTTTACAGTGCTTTCCACAGCTGAGGCCAACGCACCCTCTAAAGGTTTTGACAATGCCCTTACATGTCACAAGAGCTCCTCAGACTAAAAAAAGTCTTGAAAATGACAACATTAGTTTAAGCTGAGCTGTGGCCGTCTTACAACATTCATCACAATATACAGCAGACATCATGGAATATACAACAGTATCCAACTGTATCTTATGTTAGCATTCACATCACCGGCACTAAGCTGAGCACAGTGTCTGAGAGGTATTAGTTTAGTAGCTATGTGGTCAATTATGTACCCTCAGAACAGAGCGGGGGCTGCACTGTGTTCTAGAGGCAGTGGGTGGAGATATTACACTGTGACCACCCCAGAGGGCTAACCTGCTGGAAAGGAAATAGCTTTCAGTGCTCATTCCTGAGAAAGCTGGATCTGAGAATTTGTAGTATTCTAGATTTTCTGCTTTATTTAATGTACTTTAACTGGACTCCTCCCCAGTATTACTTAGTGTCCCTTTAAAGGAACCCCTACTGCTCTTGTCTCTTCCCGTGATGCCCAGGAAACCCACCATTTGTACTTGTCAGCCGTCATGAAGTGGCTGACTGTCCCTCCATAAACATTTGCCTATAAATTTAACAGCTTTACACCAGTGCACCGAATTGGCTTCCAGAGGAATTGAAAAGTTGTGGAGATTTATGGCGCTGCTTGGCTTCAGCCCAGTGCAGTACATCACCGCCTGTCTGATTTGTTTTCCCTCGCTGTTTTCCATCGCCTGCCTCGCTGTTCACATCAGGGTGCCTCGCGCCTTTTCCCTTCGTTTCTCACTACATTTTGTTTCTGTCTTCAGCTCTGCCGTTGGCCTCAGTGTAATTAACAGTGTCTTAGATTACCTTGTTTTGGTTCATTCTGAGTAACGTGTACAGGCACTGGAGATAGAACAGTCAGAGCCCCTTCCCCCCCGAAGGCCACCAAGCTGTTTCCAATATCAGTGAGGTTTCTCTGGGTTATGAGATGGCTCAGAATAGAATAAAAACATTATTCTCAGATATTTGAGGTGTGGAAGCCTACTCCCTTATCAGGAATGTGTGTGCTTGGTGGGTCTCCAACTTAGATAGAGATGGGGGATAGTGAAAGAGAGATAGTAAGAAGACAGAGGGCCAGATGTATTAAGGCTTTTGCACCAGTTTCAGATGGGAATGCTGCACAACAACAAGCGCGAGTGTTATGTAAGGAACTGACATATGAACCTGAATGGGCAGTTTATGTAGCATGTACACAGAAAAACACACATAGACATATGTCATTAAAGGCGGGTCTTAAAAACACATGAACGGATAGTGCAAGAAATGAATAGTGATCCTGGAGATTGAGGTGATTATGTGTCACTTGAGTTAAGTTTCTCAAAAGCATGTTGTTTGGCTGACTTTAATAATATTTACCAGTTAAGTTGTTAATTTTTGTGTTATTGTAAGTAGAATTACAACCTCATAGAATAGAACTTAACCAATAAGCTTTCTGTTGTGTCACGGTTACAACAATGCAGTCAAGACCACTAGAGGCAAATCTGAGTCAAAACCAGATTAAGATTTTTTCATACTGAAATTCAAAACGTATGTAACGTTTGTATGTAACCCAAACTCCACACATCCACTTTTATTATTAAATAAAAACAGAGTAACAATATTCAAGATCTGCTCTCAGGTGATATTTGAATTATGGCACTAGTAAATATCAGCACTCTAATAAACAAACCAGTACCCAGTTATGACACCAGAAAAAAGATTGGTTTGATCATCAACTGCCAGTGTACAGATTTTATTTAGACATTTAGAGATGGAACTGTTTTATTCTGGTGTAAACAGGCTTCACAAAACCCAGAAAAAATGCCCACATGTCAACATGGTGTGTACCAGCTGTCAGTGCAGGCTACAGCTTCCAAATCAAGCAATTAAGAAAGACAGTTTGATTGGAGGTGTTGGTAATTGAGAAGTTATTATAGAGCCACCGTTAAGGGTCGTCTTCTATAATAACAACCAGACATCTATAAGGCCAATACATGAGATAAATGTATACAAACTGCTAGAATCACATATATTTGTATTTCCATACATTTCATTCTCAAACTAAAGCATAAGAGGTCAGTGTCAACTGTTGTTTATGAACAATACCTAAAAATGATCAAGGACAAAACTGTTAAATTCAGCCTTGATCTAAGTGTGGCTGTGACAGACTGACTTTGTTAATATACCAAGATATATATTCTCTTTCCAAAGATTTCTCCTTTGCTACCTTTATCTTTACAGCATTGATCAGCCTGAACACTATAAAGGCTCACAACCTGCTGTTGTTTCTTTAGTCATGAACCACACAACATGCCATGGCTTTATCAAACTGCCAGCATGCTGTATGAATTAAAACTGCATTTAAAACTGCTCAGTAGAACAGAGATTTACCGAAATGAATACAGCACCTTTAGAAATGCTTCCATTAGCATAGTTTGTATTGTATGTTTGTATGTGATTTTGGACACAGCCTAAAGCTGCTTTCACACTGAATGCACATAAGGGCCCTATGAGCCCCAATTACCAAGTCATATGGCATCAGATGTTGGCGGTAACAGGTGTGACATCAAAAAAATATTTATTGTTGATATTCCATAATGATAGAACAAAACTTCAGTTTCTAGTTACCTTAGATGGAGGCATTACACTCAGCTGGTCTTGAGAGTAAGTTCTAAGTCCATCTTACAGAGACCAAGATGAGGCAGAATCTAAATGGTGTTATATCTGAGAAAATACTGAGACAGTCCTGAGACCAGACTTGAGCACTACAAAACAAATAATAAGCTAAAGGTACAGCGAGTCAAATATTCATTTCACATTAGCAGCCGCATCAAGCAAAATGTTGTATATACATCCAGACTGCTCACATCCAGCCTAGGTTCACTTTATTAAATTTGTTTTGGAGCTACGAGCCCAAACCATGAAACACTGGCCTCAGATTGTGTCGAGCTGTTTAGTAACCTCAGATACACTTGTGTCTAGCACTTTATGGCATGCTGTGTCTATAAAAAAGTGCAAAAGTGCAAGCAAAAAAACAGTGTGAAATACAGGTGTGAAAAGCAAGAGAGTAAAAGGAAGGCTTCAAATAGTGATAAAAGGAGAGGATAATTAATGTGGGTGATTAAAGCTCAGCCTCTATGCCTGGCTGCTCCTGTGTCCATTGATCTCCTGATATCTGAGCACCTGTGCCGTGTCCAGAGGAGCAGTGTTGGCACGCCTTACATGCATTTGGACACAGCTCTTTCACACATAGTCAGGTGTTTTCTTTCTCTGATGTTTTCCTATATGTTTGTATGAGAAACATATCTCCAGAACAGCACCTTCATCAGAGAGGAGACATATTTAACCTATCATTTGTTAAGGATAAACTTAAGAGATTTGCTTTTCAGAAAATCTGTGGTCTAATTTGCTGTGAAATGTTAATTTGATGCAAAGAGAAACTGTTATTCTATGAGTAACGTTTATTAGCTAATGTGCTGGAGAGATAGTCATGCTGTATATCCATAGAAGCAGGTTTGTTTACGTTGTTGGTATTATGTACAGATGTTATAGAAAAGACTTGTGTTGTTCCCTGGTGCTGGACAGACTCTCATTCCGATCCATTCACATCCATGAAAATAATTATTTATTAAACCTTCAGTGCATGCTTTCTGCTAATGCTGCATAAAAGTTATTTTACCAGTTCCAGCGTGAAGTCATGTTAAACCCCACTACTGCCCTTTTTCTAATATAAGCATTTCAGTCACAGTTGATGTTGAAATTTTTAAGGAATTAATCAACAAATGTTTAAGAATATCAAAATTCCCAGTTTTCCATTTGCAATTTTTCTTTTTTTGGTTTTCTCTGTACTGCACATCCTTTCAGACCCATAGCGTTGTCTTCCCACAGAGGAAGGATGGACAGAAACATCTTTTTTTCAGATCTGAAGCAATAATGGAGCTTGATATACTCCTCTGCCTCAAACATGAAAGCTCTAAATCCTGTTTATCTGGTAACAACAGTTTTGGTGGTCTACCAGGTCTTGCGTAGTTGTTAGAAGTCCCAATATCTCTGAACCTTTGTTTTGAAAACTTCTTGTTTTTCACTTATTTTTTTAGTGGCTTTCATCTTCCTTGTGCAAGTGGATTATCTTATTTAACTTTAGTTCAGAATTATTCTGTCACTTGTGTTTGCACACAGCGAAATCTGACCGCCGCATTTGACCCATCCGTGCAGTAAACACCCACATATACACACACACTAGTAAACATACACACTAGGGGGCAGTGAGCACACGTGCCCGGAGCGGTGAGCAGCCCTATCCATGGCGCCCGGGGAGCAGTTGGGGTTAGGTGCCTTGCTCAAGGGCACTTCAGTGGTGTCCTGCTGGTCCTGGGGATTGAACCAGCAATCTTCCACCTGGATGTTGGATGTTTCATCCAATCAGTATAAATTCTGTATGTGTACATAATGGACATTTTAATGGGAAACAGAAATAATAGGTGGTCTTTCAATTTTGCATAAGTAGATAAATGCATGAGAGAGCAGAAATGTAACTGCTGAAAGAAGCTGTTGTCAGTGTCTGCAGTTTGTGTGTTTGTATGTAAGAGAGCTGTTCTGAGTTTGTGCAGGTGCTGTGTCCTCCAGGCGGAATGGGTACATGCAAGACCTCTCCTGTTTTTCATTTCCGTTGCCCTCTCTCTCTCTCTCTCTCTCTCTCTCTCTCTTTCTCTCTCTCCCTCTCTATCTCCATTTCTCTCTATCTTTCTCTCTCTCTCTTTTTCTCTCTCTCTCGATCTCCATTTCTCTCTGTCTTTCTCTCTCTCTCTTTTTCTATCTTCATTTCTCTTTATCTTTCTCTCTCTCACTCTCTCTCTGTCTCCATTTCTCTCTATCTTTTTCTCTGTCTCTCTTTCTCTCTCTAACTCCATTTCTCTCTATCTTTCTCTCTCTCTCACTCTCTCTTTATCTCCATTTCTATATTTTTCCATTTATTTCTATCTCTATCTCCATTTCTCTCTATCTTCGTCTCTCTCTATCTCCATTTCTCTCTATCTCTCTATCTCCATTTCTCTCTATCTTTCTCTCTCTCCCTCTCTCTCTCTCTCTCTCCCTCTCTCTCTCTCTCTCGATCTCCATTTCTCTCTATCTTTTTCTCTCACTCTCTCTCTATCTATCTCTCTCTCTCACTCTCTCTTTCTTTCTTTCTCTCTCTCTCTCTCTCTCTATCTATCTCTTTCTCTCTCTCTCTCTCTCTCTCTGTCTGTGTTGGTGAAAGAAGACCCCCTGTGATCTCTGGCATTCCTCACAGTCTGCTGAAATGAAGGGTGCAGTTTTGAGGAGAAGTGTGGAATGTGTGAGGGAATGTCTCTGTTGTCCAGCGCAGGACCCATCCACCCTTATGATCTCTAATTTTAGAGGCACTGCTTTTCAAATCGATACCAGCACACCCATCATTCGAATGAAGGCACACCCTTGCTGAACGGGGCGTTCACTGTGAACTGTGTGTTCTTTGAACTGAAGATGCAGCTTTTCCTCTTTCACACCCACAATTAGGGCGGGGCTACAGACCTTCTAGTCTAAAGCAGAAGCTGGCCAATACTCCAGCCCATGTTTTTCAGAGTTCTGCCCCCTCCTAGGGTCATCTAGTCTTTCACACTACACCTACTTGATAATTTGGTCTGAACTAGTTAATTCGTATTAACGTTTTAATGCCTTGTCCTACATACAGTCCAACACATTTCCCAGCAGGTTGCCTCAGCTTGAACCCAAAGGGCTACAGAGACTGAAATTACAAATGAAAGCAGTTAGCATCGCTCCAGCTTGTTTTATGAGAATGTCTGTTTTTGTTATTCCACAATGGTAAATATGTATAATGTATATCCCATTTTTTATTCATGCTTGCGGAAGGAAACTGGAAATCTCTTATATAAAAGGAAGAATTATCATTGTTCATTGCCTCTGCTGAAATATTCATCAGCGTTCCATTCTTACTCTGAGGCATGGAAACTAAACATGCTGGTTTTCCATCAAGATCATATGCGTCTTGAGGACATGAAAGTTTTAGATCTCTTCATTCCGGCTTGTTTCGGCACCATCAGCACAAGAAATGCGGTAGGCAGGATGGCATTGTAGACCAGTGCCTTAATAATTCACTTGTCTGTATATCTAATGACAACTCTCATCTCACTCTGTGAAGTAAATTACTTTTTTTATTTCCTTCCATTTCGATGAAGAAACTGATCAGAGACTGGTTTATAGTGGAGGCTCTTGTAATGTTTAGTAGCATATGTGAAATATCTTGGCAGTAAAGCCAACCAGCTGAGTGAGTATGAAGTAGCTTGTCATAAACACAGAACCGATTTCAGTCCGCTACACAACCGAGAGTCTTTTTGTCAGAAGCGTGCTGAATATTCATGGGTAATTATTGTCTTTCTTCAGTGCTGTGCTGCTCGAGCACGAACAGACTAAAAATAGCATGAGCTGCTTTGTGGCTGAATTGCAATTCTGCCTAAACTTGCTGTTTTCATGGTCTTCTTAGCACACAGTGGCCTCTAGAACTGTTAAGTAAAGTTCTGAACAATTTAGTTTATTTGTTGTTAGTAAAGATCTGTGTTGCTTATTGGCTAGGCTGAGAGACATTCCGCTAATTCTGCCTTGTAGTCATGTGACTAGACACTGGAACTGTAAGACACAGCACAGCTAGCTACTGGTGATTGTAGTGTTTGATGAAAAACAGTCCAATTAAAGCCTAAAACTGGAGTCACACCTTAATGGACCAATTCAGAGTGGATGTCATGGTTACATCACTCACAGTTACAGTAAAAGCAAATTGCAAAAATAGGTTGAAAAAATGGGTTAAAAAAATGTGTTGGATCCCTGACCACCTGACCACTACTCATTACTCAGGGGGAGGTTTTTAGTGTAGGACTATCTGTCTTTAGCAGACAAACCATTAAAATAACTGGACATCCGGAATGATCCATGTTCCTAAATTCCCATGCCTGAAAATGCTATGTTAACTTAAACACATTTTACAACCAGTTAAGCTCCGCCCACAAAATATATCATATCTGTGTACAAACACAAAAATGGTGTATAACCATTATTTTAGGGGATATCCGTATTACTGTTGGTATATATACATATTTTTATTTGCTATGATTTTTGTTGATGTTGTAATGACCGGGGGTTGATTTTAATAATTAAATAAATATTTATCAAAATCAAAAAGGTTGGTTGATGAGTATTTTGCTCTAACAAACTTTAATTCATTCATTCATTCATTAATTCATTATTGTTTTAACAGTTTATTAGAACGGGAAAATCAACACTCAACACATTAATGACATTTTCGCCAATGGCTTATTAACAGTCTGACTTAGACTAAATAAGCTCTGATCAAATATACACTTGACCCAGGACTAGCTTTTCAATCATACACTCAGACACGTTAACCCCTCTGAGCATGGGGCCTTTACCAGTACTTTGTACTGCTTTTTGCTACTACTGTGTGACTAAAAACCCGAGAAATCCGCCCTTGAGCTGTGAATTCTCACAAAGTCAAGAAAGACTTTCACAGGGGGCAGCTGTGGGCTGAAGGTTAGGGATCCGGTCTTGGGACCAGAAGTTTGCTGGTTCATTGCCCTAGACCAACAGCACACGCCTGAAGTGCCCTATGTGCAAGGCATCTAACCCCCTACAGTTCCCGGAACTTTTGATTGCTGTTAATGGTTGGTTCCATTTGAGAAAAATAAGAAGTTTGTTTTTAAATGATATGCTTTGAAGAACTGCGGCTAATATGAGCAGGGATATATACCAGCAAGGTCACAAGGTCCGTTTGATTTCAGGATGACTTGAAAGGACGTCCTTAGTTACACCACTCGTATTTCTCCCTCCCTCTTTCTATTTCTACATCTTCCTCTCCCTCTTAATCCATCATGTAATTGCTCATCAGGGTGGAACCGCAGCAGTACCACCTGACTGAGAGTCTCGTGCACTGACGCCCTCACAGAGTTCAGCCCAACTTTCTGACTTACACGATTTTCTTTATCACAACAGTCTTATAGGACAAACTAGTAGCTACACTGCATATTTTATTAACACTTCCATGCAGACCTGTTATTCCTCCACATAGATACCCTGGGGTGCTATAGGAAAAGCACAGGATTACCTTTAGACAGATTTGTGAGCGCAGGTGCTTGTGTGTATGTGTGCAAAAACAAACGCAAAGATATAAAGCACAGCTTGGTGCCTCTTTGGTCTCCCGGGGAGAAGAGAGAGCATGGTTGAAGAAACACAGCTTACCCTGGCTGGTAATTGGAGCGGTGCCTAAAGCTCCCGCTCTGCAGCAGCCCAGAGGGAGAAGTCACTTGAGAGAGAGAGAGAGAGAGAGAGCAAAGAGAGCAAAGAGAGAGAACTTTCACAGCAAAGAGCTGAAAAAACAGCTTCATCACAGCCAGGCCAAACCTCAATTCACTTTATTGATGTGACTGTTTCATTGACTACACTTGCTCTCTTTCTTGTCTCTTTTTCTATACCTCTGACTAGCTCTCTATCACTCCCTATTTTTCTCACTTTGTTTTTATTCTCTGTACTTTTTCTTACTTTGTTTTTATTCTCTGTACTTTTTCTCACTTTGTTTTTATTCTCTGTACTTTTTCTCACTTTGTTTTTATTCTCTATGCTTTTTCTCACTTTGTTTTCATTCTCTGTACTTTTTCTCACTTTGTTTTTATTCTCTGTACTTTTTCTCACTTTGTTTTTATTCTCTATGCTTTTTCTCACTTTGTTTTCATTCTCTATGCTTTTTCTCACTTTGTTTTTATTCTCTGTACTTTTTCTCACTTTGTTTTTATTCTCTGTACTTTTTCTCACTTTGTTTTCATTCTCTGTACTTTTTCTCACTTTGTTTTTATTCTCTGTACTTTTTCTCACTTTGTTTTTATTCTCTATGCTTTTTCTCACTTTATTTTCATTCTCTGTACTTTTTCTTACTTTGTTTTTATTCTCTATGCTTTTTCTCACTTTGTTTTCATTCTCTGTACTTTTTCTCACTTTGTTTTTATTCTCTATGCTTTTTCTCACTTTGTTTTCATTCTCTGTACTTTTTCTCACTTTGTTTTTTTTCTGTATACTTTTTCTCATATTGTTTTCATTCTCTGTACTTTTTCTCACTGTTTTTTTTCTGTATACTTTTTCTCATATTGTTTTTATTCTCTATACTTTTTCTCATATTGTTTTTATTCTCTATACTTTTTCTCACATTGTTTTTAATCGCTGTACTTTTTCTCACATTGTTTTTAATCTCTATACTTTTTCTCACATTGTTTTTAATCTCTGTACTTTTTCTCACATTGTGTTTTTTTCTCTATACCTTTTCTCACTTTGTCTTATTTTTTATACTTTTTCTTGTTTTCTGTATTTTTTTTCATTTGCCTTTTCTCTTGTTCTGTCTTTCTAGGTTGACACTTTTATCTGCTTTTCGCATGCCCTACCTCTTTCTCTATGCTTTACCCAGTGTTCAAAATACCCCCTGGTACTTCGGGGTGCCCTGATGGTGCTACTCCACTGTTGACTGGTTGCTAACTCACTGGCCATAGTGGTGCTAATGTTTCAGTGGCAGTAAAGCTTCTGGTTTAATAGTGCTTCTGTTGGAAATGCTGTTGGAAAAAAGTTTGGATTCTAGTTTGGGAAATTCAGCAAGTTTTCATAATTAGTTGCGAAAAGTTTTTCAGTGGTATCCCAGGCATAGTTACAGTTGCTAGCCTATAAAGGACCAACTTTGTAAAACAATATACTACAGTGCCACCCTGAGGCGACTGTGGGTGAAGCAGACTGAAGCAGGCTTTCAGTAAATTTGTAACTGATTTGTTTTCTGTTTTCTCCTTATGGGGTTTATTTTCGGGGGACCCCCAGAAATCAGATTTGAAGGAAACTTTATCTCTCTCTCTCTTTCTCTCTCTCTCTCTTTGTCTCTCTCTCTCTCTCTCTCTCTTGCACTCACTCTCATTGCTTCTAAAGCCACTTAATGACTCAAAGTCACACTCCCAAAAAATACCTTTGTCAAGTGAAACTCCTACTGACATGTTCAGACAAAGGGAGAGAGGGATGACAGAAGAGTGATCTGCCTTGTGCAGCGATCACTCTGCTGTGATCCACACCAACCCAGATTACATAATGAAGTTTACTGTTCCTTTCAGTTAATATCAACTTTACCATCTCTCTCTCTCTCTCTCTCTCTCTCTCTCTCTCTCTGTTTCATATTCTGTCTTTGCTCTTTTCCCTGTGGATTTGTGGTAAAGCTAAATATTTGAAATTTGGCAGATCTACTTGACTTTGCTCAGGCTCATAGTTACCTATGCCTGAGTTTATTTCCAACACAGAAGGTTTATGAACGAGCTCAGTTCGAGGATCATCTGAACTAGACACGCCGCACAAATTCCTGGTCGCTCGGTGCTCACCACACTCCACACACATTTGACCCTGTGCTCCCAGCGTCTGGCTTAGGCCTCCATTCAGCACTTGGATCCCTTTTCTGCTGATTCTGTCAGACTGGTGGCCTCTGACGGAGACGTGTGCAGCCTGGCTCCGCCCCACTGCCCCGCCGCTTTTTCAGTGGCCTTTCAAACCCTGAATGCGCTACAGCAGCACTGGATAATCACGGGGCATTACCGTCTGTTGTGGGAGGCATTAGGCGTAAGAATTGAATTGGTGGGATGGTGTAAAAACGAGCCGGCCATCGAACGCTAAAGCTGATGAGGCTCAATCCTGGCAGTGCTGCTGAGCGAGGATTACCCAGCCCAGCGAGGCTCACCCACATACACATACACACCACCCTGTGCACTGGCTGGTACGACCTGAGTTCCCATTATCTTTGCTTTTGTCCATAAAGGGACATTTATAACTATATGTATGTAAAGGTTCTGTAATGTGTGATTATTGTTTAGATCTGTGAGATTAATCTGGTATGAATCTGTAGTATTTTTGACAATAAAAATTCTGGAATGACTCTTAATGTGTAAACTTTCTCAGTAATTGCCGTCCTATTCCAAGCTGCATCATGATAATGTAAGAAAAGACCTGCTATTGGACAAATTTGCATGTACATACAGAACTGATTTGCATACCTGAGCTCAGAATATCTGATACCCTGCAATGAACTTGCGGCCTGTCCAGGGTATTTCCTGCCCTATGACCTCTGGGATGAGCCGACCCCCACGACTCAGAGTAGTAGTAAAATACATACAGTATACAGACATTAGGGGCTAATATACTGTAGTTAAGACAGTCATACAACCAACATTCTTTTTAGGTCTCCCTCTCACACGACACAACCAAACTGAGAGGTGAAGGCTAGAACATGCTTCCTCCCATTCATGTGCAGCCAACCACCATAGCTCTTTATGTTGTTATTTATAATGTGGCATGTGGAAGAGACAACATAACCATGCTGATTAGCTTTACACTGAGTGGTGGGGGAAATAAACAAGCAACAAACAGCTAGTTTTAACAAATTCGGTGATTAAAAAACGTTTAAGGTATTTATTTTGGTTGTATAAAATTAGTTAATTTACTTGTTATCTTGCTTATTCACAAAACACGTTTTCCAGTATACCCAGCTTAGTTCAGCTTATGCTGGTTTGGACTCCTAATCATGGATGGATGTGGCATCACCACAGATAAAGCTCACACTTTTCCAACTGTATAATGACTGTAACTTAAAAAGTAGCATAAAATGTGAATCGATCATGTCTGACCAACTGTTTCCTTTAAACATCAAGGCTGTTACAAGGTCAGTGTATAGGATTGCAGCATCATTAGCATCTAAACTATGATGTTTTGTTTTGGGCTATCAGTTTATCTTGTAAGAACTGGTCAGTTGAGTCTCTTACAAATCACCGTACAGAATGTATGCAAAAACAATACAAGCTTGAATCGTGCTTACGGCTCAGCGTCAGGCTCAGGGCTGAAGTGGCAGTGATTTTTCGAGAGCTGTGTGAACTAAACATTTTAAATGTGGTCCAAATGTGAAGTCCAGATTCTAGCAGGACATCAGTATTGGATTAGAAGGCTTAAAACGTAAATGTATCCCTCTCATGCTTACTTTCATACTTCCATCTCTCTCTTTTTTTACTACCCTCGTCTACCAGCTCTGTGTTTTAATTTGAACATTTTTTGGGATGTTTTTAGCCACTCATGAGCCCTGGATGTCATCAAAGAATAGCTGACAAAAATGGGAATTATGGGACTTGTTTGATGACTAAAATAGCAAGGCACTGTTTGAACCATGTGGCTAGATTGGAATCGATCTGCTCTGTACTGGCTTTCTTGACAACATAATGAAATATTTGAAGGAATGTGACAAATGTGTAGAAGAGGAGTCCTGAATAAGAAAAATATGTTGTGGAGATCACTTCAATCTCTGAGAAGACTGTCTATCAGTCATACTCTCTCTGTCTCTCTCGTGCACTTCTCAAGCTGAATCTGATTGCATGTCCAGTAGAATTGCTGACCAGGCAGAACCCTCAGGTCTGAAATGGGGGTTTTAATCATGGCCAGCTCCGCCAGCGTAGACTGAGTGTTATTACCTGCTCTCATCAGGAATCACATTACCTGCTCCTATCCGTATAGCTTTAAATCTGATCTACTGCTCAGGGCCCACAGGGACTGGGTTGTGCATCATCTTCTTTTTTTTTTTGGGTGGGGGAGCTGGGGGAAGGTCGGAGGGGGCAATGACTTTTCTCTGCTGTCTGTTTTTCACTAACTGCATTCCAGTTACCGCATGTGCAGGTGCTCTTTCTCTCACATCATTAATCAACTTCCGCATAGACTGGGCTGAGTGAACCTACAGTAGAGGATATTAAACTGGGCTGAGTGAACCTACAGTAGAGGATATTAAACTGGGCTGAGTGAACCTACAGTAGAGGATATTAAACTGGGCTGAGTGAACCTACAGTAGAGGATATTAAACATGTGCTTTTTTGCGTGTGTTGTTATTCGTAAGAACCTTCACTAGCTTTTCCAGACATCCTGGACATACACTCATGTTTGTAATTTGTTATCCCACTCATTCAGTATATACAGTTGCTTAACATAACTTGAAGTCCTTACTGGATCTATACGCATCACAATCAAGACAGTAAACTTTATGTGATCTCTGTTTCATGGTGGTTGATTTACGCCATCTTTCAAAAGTTTAAAATCAGCAATCGAAACTTCAAAATCTATGTTTTAAATAATTAAACTCTAAAACTCTATTCACTGTTTTGTCTATTGTAGCACCTTTGATTACCATATAGGTGCATTTTGAAATGTTACAATTGCTTTTTACCCTGTTCTTCAACAGGGTCCACAGTAGAACAGATATTAATTGAATGGTGGATCATTCTCAGCACAGCAGAGACAATGATGTGGTGGTGTGTGTTGTGCTGGTATGAGTGGATCAGACACAGCAGTGCTGCTGGAGTGTTTAAACACCTCATTGTCACTGCTGGACTGAGAATAGTCCACCAACCAACAACATCCAGCCAACAGCGTCCTGTGGGCAGCATCCTGTGACCACTGATGAAGGACTAGAGGATGACCAACCCAACCTGTGAAGCAAAAAATGAGCTACTGTCTCTGACAGTACATTTACAAGATGGACCAACAGGACAGGAGTGTGTGATAGAGTGGACAGTGACTGGACACAGTGTTTAGGTGTGATCTACTCGTACCAGCATAACAAACACTAACACACTACCACCATGTAATTGTCACTGTGGTCCATGCTAACCACTGAAGAACAGAGTGAAACTGAATTAACAAAGAATGCAGCTAAACAGATGAACTACAAAGTGATCCTATACGGTAAGTGGAGCTGATGAAGTGGACACAGAATGTAGATATAAGAAGGTGGTCTTAATGTTATGGCTGATCGGTGTAATATGAAGTTGAGTAATAATAATAATAATAACAATTTATAACAGCAAATTTGTATATTACAAAAATGAAGATCAAAAGCAAAAATAATTATAAATAGATAATCGCAGTGCACCATTTATCCTTCAATACCTTTTTGAATAACTTGAAATACTGAATGAAACATCTACAGACCCCTCACCAAACAAAGCATAATTTGGCCTGCCACAAACAAACCTCTACATATTTAAACAAACATTGTGTATATTATTAGGTTTGTGGGGGAGAATCCTTACCCCATCTTTCAAAAGTATGTTCTGTGGTCCGAGTGTTAAAAACCACAAAGCTAAAGAGCAGAATTTGCTCAAGGTCTGCATTCTTCAGTTACATTCAGTTGTAGCTTGTGGGCCATATTCATCAAGCATTTCTAAATGGGCGCAGTGAACTGTCACCTTCTCAGTTTCTACTGTGTTCTGAGGCTTTATGAGACCACAAGTGAGAAATTTGATGATTTATAGAAAAAATATTTAGGACAGGCCAACCATCTCATAGCTGTGGAATGTTGGTGTGAGGGGGAGTAAAGCTGGAGCTACCTGAGATCTACATCAAGCAGGGTGTTTTGACTGGGATGGACGAGAGCCTGCTGTTTGAGGGTCCCGTCTGGGCACAGCACAGTGTGACCTTTCAGAGTCAGAGGGGTCAGACTTCTCAAAACAATAGTCAGGGCGAAGATCAGTTCATGTGTTTCAGATCATGAGGAATGTGATGGAAAGGAATTAGGGAGCTGATCCTACAGTCATAAAAATAAATTGCTAATTGCTTCTGGATTTGAATCATCTAGGAGAAACGTCTCATCGGTATAAAGTTTTTATATGGAGGTTTATTGAACTTTTAAAAAATTCTTTACACGCTCGCATCACATGTTTTTCAAAAAACGTTCATTCAGATCTTTTTTATTATTAAATAATAATGTTATTAGTACTAATGTGCATTACATGTGCGTGGGTCTAGATTTTGGATGGACAAACAATGTTGTGCTGAACTGACAATTCCCCAGCAGCCTTCCCTTCCCTCTTAATTACTCACCCTTTAGCCACATGCCTCACTTTACACACTCACGCCCACTTACTCGCCCACTGTTCTCACATCAACATACCATCAATATTGTGTTAAGGGGCCGCCTGTAGGAAATCTAACTGGCTTAGAGAACAGGGCTTAGAGAACTTCGTGCATGTAGCTGTTAGATTGAGAGTGATCCACTCAAAAATATCCAACCAAGAGCAACTGATCACTAATGAAGGGCTAGAGTTATTTCTCAGATGGGCTACAGTCTATAACAGTGCACCAGCACCAGTGGGGCTACAAGGGGAAACAACTTCTTTTCTCAAGAGAGAAAGAAAAAAAAACTTCAATGGAAGGGAATGGAAAATTTCTTATGGCTAAAAGATAAAAGGTTCTGCTCTGATAGTGATGTGTTCAGAATAAAGTGGGTAAAAAAGCATATGTGAGCTACCATAACCTCAGTTACTGATGTTATTATTGATAAGTTTTTCAGGGATTTTCAGGATGTTTATTTTAGTTTAATAGTTGTGAAACTGTTGTAGTGAGTACAATGGTCAACAGCTCGGGGAGCCATTTTTTATGAAGAATTGTTGTGTGTATAGTTCTGTTCTGCCGAATATTCTGTCATTGATAGAATGCAGACTTGAACCTGGCACTGCAGAATGTGTATAAACTGTAATTACAAATCCATTACAGGAAATGTCATTGCATATTAATGATTGTATAATGCATATTGAATGTATGGCAACACATCAGTGAGAACTCTAACATTCTAAGGGTTAATGCTAATTATTTGCCAGCTCTTTTTTTGTTTAGCATTAGCACACTGCAGTGTTTGAGACCAGCTGTTGTGGTGTGTTGGGTCCACACACTGAGCAGAACTGTTTTTTTTTTTATTAATACACAGTGGCAATATATGCATGATTCTTAAAATGCAAAACTGCAGGACAAAGACACATTCAAGGCCCACACAATAAAAAAAAAAGTTGTTTTAACTTAAAAAGTTTCTGCGTGGGCTGCTGTAAATCTAATTGAAGTTAACACAACAAAGAAATGTATGATTTTAGGTTTAAATTACTTAAAATGCGAAGGAGGCCTGGACCCTAACTTTTTATTATTTTAAGTTATTATTAAACTTTTTAAGTTATTATAAGTGCGCACTGGGTGTAGATGGAGGGGCTGTATTTTCCATTGATGCTCTAAAATCAAGCTGTATATGAGTGTGTGGACTGAGGTGGGGCAGAGCAAAGAAACTGAGCACTTGGTTGCATACTTTACTTTAACCGCTCCGTATGAGGGTGCAGCGCTAGCAGCAAGGGAACATGGGAATTAGGCTGGAAGACGACGGGTCAGAGCAAAAATGTCCCTGAGCCCACAGGAATACATTCCCTGACCGCTGAATCTGAATTTACACAGCAAGGACAACAGGTCAGGAGTTATTGTGTTGCTGTATTGTACATATGACGGTATACTGCCTCTAGTGTTTGTTTTTGGTATTGCATCTTGCGAACAAGTTGTGTTTACTTCTGAGGTTCTGCACAGCCAGTGTTCAAACCGAATGTGGAACAGCTGTCTTGCTCATGTGTATGTCATTAAAGTCAATGTAAAAAATCTCTGAAATATTACCAGATGGTGGGGTGGGGTCTCAAAACGAGATGGTTTTATATGAACTGTTGCTCTTAGAGAACTTATTTATTTCAAATAATAAACAAATACCCCTATCCCCAAAAAAGGGGGACCGAGTACAAGTTTGCAACATCATGGCCATTGACTCGACACTTTCTTGCTAAGGTGCTTTACTGTGCAGGTGCTGCTGACCGTTCTGTCCCACTCCCGCTGAGTAAACACAGCCTATCACATTAGATAAAGAGTCTGGAAGCAGGCAAGGCACCTTGAATATATACTGTGTTTGCTTTTTGTGTGTGTGAAAACACGAAAGAGGGCGAGGAATTCTACTTTGGAACAAAAATTCCAGTAATCTCAGTCTAGAAGTGATTAACGATTTTACCCTTCCAGCCTATATAAATATAATAAAAGCACTACCCCATTTTTAGCATGCATCTGCAGCATGTTACTGCTATTTGTAAGTGAGGTTTGTTTTTTTTGTTTTTTTTGGGTTTGTTGAAAATATTTGTCCTTTGTGTTAACATTCAGGATAAATGGACAAATATGCTATTGGTCTTACACATTTTCTATTGAAGTTAAGATGTTAAACCGTGCACTAAAATGTGCAGAAAAATGTCATGAAGAGGTTTCTGCTCTGTACAGGACATGCTTACATATAGTTAACAAAATATATCAATTGACCAAAGTACAAAACTTCTGCACACAAGTGTAACTCTCCTTCATCAGCAGATGTTAGGTCAAAGCCTTGTTGTAAAGCAGGCATTATTGTCTTAGGCATGAAATAATCTACCTTCGTTTTCAACTGTTCATTAAGACTATCAGCATTAAGACTATCAGCATTAAGACTATCAACATTAAGACTATCAGCATTAGGACTATCAGCACTGCTGTAAATGATTCTGATTTCTCTAGAATTGAGCATTTCACATCAAATAGACCTTAACAACCATTTACATCTAAGCCTTTTAATTGTGCAGAAATTGTAGCAATTACATTAAAATTAAATAAAAATTTTGTTCTATTTAAATTCAGTCAAATAGTTTTATGAATGACATTCCATTACATCTGTTTTAACAGTTCAGGTCTACAGTTTTTCCTGTTTGATGATTTGGTAATAATACATTCCCCAGATCAAAAAGAGTTGTAAAATGGAAATACAAATAAAAAAAGTCTTCTTGAAGGCATTGTATGTTGCTCAAAGATCTTAATGTACTTTTTTGCATTAATGCTGCGTTACAGAATGTTGATTGTTGATTATCTTTGCCAAGGCCTCTGACACACTGAGCCCATACCATGACAGACCCTGGCTTGTGGACTTCGTCTTTGGTCTGGAGCACATGGGCTTTCTTACAAACAAAGATTGCAATACTCATGGCTGGATTACTGACTGGGCCAGTGCGGCCAGCGCCTAGGGGCCCCTAAGGTCAGGGGCCCCGGGGGGGCCCTGGCCCAAAACATTTTGCAATGCCTATCAACATTTATACAATATATTTGTATCTGTCCATTTTAAGGATCCTTTGACTTTTAGGGACTTTGACCCCAGGGGGCCCTCTTGGAGCCCCTAGCCATGCTTTTGGGGCCCCTAGCCATGCTTTGGGGGCCCTAGCCATGCTTTTGGGGGCCCTAGCCATACTTTAATTATGGCTAGGGCCCCTATCATGGGAGGGGGGCAGGGGCCCAGACTATCCTTAATCTGTCCTTGGCATCATCTGACCACAGTACATGTTTCCACTGTGTGATGGTCTGTTCCAGATGCCTCTGAGCTCAGAGAAGTTGACGGCGCTTATAGACATGGTTAACATAAGGCTTCTGTTTTGCACACTAAAGTTTTATATGCCATTTGTAAATGTTACTCCATGTAGTGGTTGACTAAGTGGTTTGCCAAAAAGATTTGGGGTTGTATCTTATGGTAACATACTTTTGTAGGGCTTCTAAGGGCTAACCTTTCCAAACTTCATGGACTTTGGTATGTGAGCATTATGCTATTGTACTGTAATGTTGTTCTATGCAGGCCCGCTAATGCCCTAATCCCAGCAGCGGCAGGACCACTGCTGTGTTCTGCCCCGACTGATCCCACGTCTTTGCGGCTAAACCCATGCAGTGGCAATTACCATACATGTGGCTGAGCCAGTCACTGCCCTAACCGATATGTCAACAGACAGAAAGATCAAGACAGAGAGGGGGGGTTACAGGGGTACTGAGCTTAAAGCCACTACAATCCACGTCAGTACAGCTGCCACAGCTCCAGTTTCAGTTTCACACAGCTCAAAGTGAATGTGAAATAGACATCTGACCCCTAATGGGTTCCTAACTGAATAGCCACGAGGCCTAGAGGTTTACGCCTGTTGTGGACTGTGAAAACAAGATTTCGCAGCAGCGCTACATAGCTAATGGATTTATAGTTTGCCAGTACAAACTTGAAGAGATTGGACGAGTGCCTGAAACAAGTACACTACTACTGGTGCTTTGATCTTGTTAGAATGCTAATGGATTGGCTTACAGTGGTATGATGACACACATATACATTAGGGCCTGACTGATATGATCACTTTGTGGCTAATAATAATTTTAGGGTGTGAAAAATGACAACAGAAACTCATCTTAAAGCTGAATTATAAAAGAAATTAATCTCGCTTGAATAGGCTTTCAGATATGATTTGCTTATCAATTAAGAATGAAAAAGTCCTGCAAACCAAAACATAAAAAAAAATCCCAAACAAATCTTTTTAAAGTTTAATAACACAAAACATAATGTATTGTTCTTGTCCACATACATACATCATTAAAATATTCAGGATGGAGAAAGTATGTGAACCCCTGGGTTAATGACTTCGACAAAAGATAATTGGTGTGAGCAAAGCTCAGATTGGTTTAGATGAAGAACAGATTACATTTTCTGACCAATTACTGCAGAGGTCTGGGTCATTTTAAAGAGTTCACATATTTTTTCTTACCACTGTATATAGTTAAACACAGAGATTAGGCTTTTCCCATTTTCCTATTTTTGTAAGAATGAAAAGGTGCTGATTATTACTGATATTATCAGTCAACATTTGTGGTGGAGTGGGGGGTTATTGTTCATTCTTTTTTTTTTCTAGACCCATAGTGATGGGGTTGCTATGCCAAGTACCTTATTGTCAGCAAAAAGTCAGTAATTGCTGGCAATTACTATATAGTTTTGCTTATTGTCTTCTTAATTAATCTTTAAAAATGATCTTAAATGTTAACACTGTCACTTGCATTTTATCAGGGTTGGAATCTACTTGTTACTCAGTTACATGTGAGTTATGATATTTCTTTCCCAATTTCTTTTTAGTTTTTTATTTTAGTCTGTTCTGTTGGTTCAGTGCCTGGGTTGCTTTGCCGGTGCTTAAATCAAAGGCTTTTATTTTAGACCAAATGGGATTTAAAACTTTAAAAAGAAGTGCCTAAGAAACTTTAGTTACAGTGCTGATAAATGCTGGATGCACTTCCACTGCAGTTCTGGAACTCTTGTACTTCCTCCAATCAGCTAAAAATGTAAACATTGAGCTTGATTGTGGTAATGACTCTCTGTGCTGCAAATAGCTTATTATTTCCATATTTAGAAGCTTGAAAAGGCCACAGTCAGTCTAGCATTATTTTGGTATTACAAGAACATTGCAGTAAAAGTTAGTTTAATGTATATTTATAGATTTGTGGTGCATAGTTTTGCTTTAACATACTGGGTAGATGGTAGACTCATGGAAGTAGATTTGACCATGCTCCTGTATTGAGGGCGTGCCAACTTCTTGATTTTCATTCATAAAGCTCTTATTACTGAGAAGATCTTTCCATATCTTTCTACATCTAAAAATAGGTTTTGGAGTTTTTGTCTGCGACGCTGTTAAAGAAATGTTGTTATAATGTACTTTCTGAACTTCTTTCAGATCAAAACATTTCTTACTAGTGAACCAGTTTGGCTATTAAAACCTATAATTCAGAGATGACAATTCAATTACTGCAGTGTGGTTAATCTTAGATTATAGAACCATGTAATACAAGTTTGGATCTGCTGAGTTTTTATAGTAGTTAAATTGGTTGGTCAACCCAGCCATGTGTGTCTTGCCTAGTTTTGTAACTGTATTATTCAAATCTAACTTTATTATTCATTTGATTTCTGTGTTGTTGTATATAAAACAAATGTGTTCTTAAATCAAGCTGCAAAATGTTCTCTTGTCTTCCTTTTCCATTATGTACTAGCTGTGAGCATTTCTAAACACTCAGCTCCACCCACACACAGCTTTACCCCACCTTACCCTGGCGCATATTTGAACTGTAGAAATCTCTCTCTACATCACAATGAGCGTCTCTGCACCGGTGCTGTAATCCACATTGTTAACCTCCACTGATGCATACGTGCTGATTATCGCTATACGTATATATAAGTGCTGCCTTTTATGCGTAGCCTGTTTCCATTCCTGACCAAGACAGTTATGTAGTGCCACAGGGCTGTACTTTTACTGTACAGTAACAGAACAGGTAACATATCCCAAACACATTTCAACCAGTCAGGGCATATTTGGTGTTGCTTTCTTAGTTTTGCAATGATGAAGAATATCAAACTACTGAAGTGGGATCAGTTTTATAATGTTTTTTGTAAGTTTTGAACTGAATAAGAAATCTCTGTATATATTACAGATATGGGGGAGTTGCTACTCAAGTTTATACACAGCTTTCATGCCAAAAAAAGTTCCATATGCAAAATGTTCAGCTGTTTAAGTAGAAAAATATTAGTAGTTATTTAATCTGCATTTTATTAACCCCAACCATCTATATAACTCTTTTCTGTCATTTTACTTTTTAATGTTCAGAGTCATATGCTTGAGGTTATACATATTGGCTCAATCTGGTGCACAGAGAATGCAAGTAAAGCCTTCTTTGAGTGCCATCTCATTTAAGAAGATACACAAAAACTCATTTTCTACAGGATATGATAGAACGTATACCAACATGGGAAAGAATGTGGGAATAATATAGACTATGGTGACTGAGTAGACTGATTAGTCAGTGTGATGAACAGTTATTAATCTAGCATGGCTGAGCCTGGCTAAAGTCTGAGTAGACTGATAAATCAGTGTGATGAGTCACACTGTTTACTATTAACCTCAGCGTTTTTAAAGTCTTTTGACAGATGATAGACCTTAACAGCCTCTTCAGTAGTGAACTTTTCTATCTTACAAGCTTAGGAAAGCCATTGATGATGTTTAGATGGTTAGAATTTTGTCGTTTTATTTATTTAAGTGAATTATCTTATAATTTAATTTAAATACATACATCTCTAGGATGCACTGGGATGCATCAACAGTAATGTTCCTGGGGTCATCAGGGGTTTCAGGTCTTTCAACATGAGACCCCCTCAGTCAGGTTGATCAAGTCCAGTATGGCATCCCAGCAGCACCAATCCACAGGACTGCTCTCTTTAACCAAAACCACCATGCTTCTGTTATGGAATGGATAACTCCCCTCTTAACACTGCCAACTGTATGTTAAGGAACATTGTGAAGTACATAAAAATTCCAACAGCAGAGATTTCCCATATGCCTTATCAATATGCATTCTAAATATATTCTAAATAAGTTATATTATTATGTAAGATAAAGGAAATGTTGCTGAATACATTCAGGACAGCCATTTAGTCATCACTACATCAGCCCCACAGTTGTCAGTTCTTTAGTAAATGTTGTTTTTGTCGATGAGCCTCCACTTTTAATGTAAATCCTGGCAATAATAATGTCACTTGCATGCCATGTTGTAAAGTAGCAAACATAGACACAGATCACACTGTGGATGCTGTTCTTGGCAGTTGTGCCACATCCATTGTGTTCTGCTGTTCTTGATAAAGAGCAGCGGTTGCCCAGAGGCTGCAACTGGAACAAGAGGTTCTCCCTGAAAGTAGACAAAGTAAAGGTTAGACAGTGTTTGTGAGTGTTTTTGTGGATCTTTGCTCTTTGTTGTGTAGGGCACACAGACCTGCACTGAAAAGTGTACTTCATGTGGTAACAAACAGTTTACATACTGTTTTATGCTTCTGCAAAGGTTACATAGGTAAGCCCAACGCCCAAGATGGTACCCACCTTCAAATTAGCGAAGCTGTGCATCAAGCAAATGCTGGTTGGCTCATGAGACCCATGTGATTGCAGATATACAGACACAAGTATGATTCAAGATGAACATTAATAAGCACCTTCTTTGATTTCAATGAAGCAATGCAATCCAGCACAGTGTTATTTGTATACAGACTATTTTATTCTTGTGCTTTGCGCTGTGGCTGTCTGTGAGGTTGGCACCCATATAAAAATGGAATATGTTGCATGGGTTGTCGCTATTCCACAGCATTCAGCAAAACAAGGTGCTTCTATCAGATGAACACCTGTGTAACAGTGCCCAGTGAAGAGGCAGCACAGCATTGGTAGTGGAGCAGCACTCTTGGAACAGGGGGGTTGAGGTATGTATCCTCGGGCTACAATTAGGAGTACCCACCCAGTTCTTAGTATTGAACCCCTCACATTTTGGTTACTGATTCACATTTTTTCCCACTATCCATTCTCACCATGCAATCGCACAGTGTAGTACCTAAACTATCCTGCTATCCATGCATGCATCCACATTTTATAGCTATAGTTAGAGGTCGGACAAACTTTCTAGGAAGTTGATATTGTGGTACAGAAGAAGGAGACACCACATATAAAGCATATATAGAGTGTCTAGCCAATGATCTTGTGTTGAAAACAGCAGGGAGACCACTAATAAAGCAGCCAAGATAGCAGGCAGACACCACACAATGTCCATTCAAGGTAGACAGGAAACCCAACATGAAACATGGATCCATGAAGAACTGTAAAACTGTAAACTTAAGACTGTACGTTGGGAGTGGTGCCAAGAATGAAGCGAAAGGGTTGGTACACCCCAGAGAAACAAACGGAGCCCTGTCGGAATGTTTTAATGATTTCTGAACTCCCGGAGGAAACTATTTCCCGACACAGCGCAGCGACGAATAGGCATTTCCTGAACGCGGTGGCTGCAGATAAATTGCACTGATACGCCAAGCTGGAGCTTAGAGGTTCAGGAGAATCGGCTAGTGATTGAAGAGCTGCACCGGAAAGCCAGCACACACGCGGTCATATATGATGCATGTCACCTTTCGTTTTTGTATGCTTATAAGAGATGGTGCGTGTGTGTTTGACTTCTCGCTTGACACATCCTTTGTCATCCTCAGAGCAGCCAGAGCCTCAGGAAACGGCTTACACAGGAAACAGGAACACATGCATTTATGATGCTGCCAAATTGAAAAGAAAAAAAAAATCATCAAAAGTTTGTTGCACCCTGTTGATCCCGGTCTGACACTACAGCTCTGCAGGCAGATAACATGAAGAGCCCATATGAAGTAGCTGTTCCTCGCCTATAAAGAATATTCCCTGCCACATGAAGCTCATGTCTGCTCCAGAATCAGCGCTTTCACTCTCAAACTATGCATACACTAGAATTCCAGTAGTTAGGAGTCACTTGCCAGCTATTGTTATTTTATATTGAAAGATGTAACTCTCCAGGGTGCTCTCTGTGTGGAGTGTGCATGTTCTCTGCCTGTGTCGGGTTAGGGGGGATTCCTCCAGGTGATCTGGCCTCTTGCCACAGTCTAAGAACATTCCATGAGATGAATTGGAGACACTGAATTGTTTCTAGGCGTAAGTATGTGTGTGTGAATGTGTGTATGTGTGTATCTGTGTATCTGCGCTGTGATGAACTGCTGACCTGTTCAGGGTGTTTCCTGCTTTCTGCTCAATATATATATATATATATATATATATATATATATATATATATATATATATATATATATATATATATATATATATATATATATATAGCTATTTTACCATCATTAAATAGTAAGTAACACAGTTATGTTCGCTACCACTTTATTTTGGACAATTGATTTCCATCCATACATTATCTGCCGCTTTAATCCCGCTAGTCGGGGTCACGGGGGGGCTGGAATCAATCCAAGCATCATCAGGCGTAGGCGGGGTACACCATGGACATTTTGCCAGTCCATCGCATGGCCAACACACACTCACTCACGCACGCATGCAAATACTCACACCTATGGACCAATCAACCTATCATGCATGTGTTTGGACTGTGGGAGGAAACCGGAGTACCTGGAGGAAACCCACTCAAGCACGGGGAGAACATACACACTCCACACAGAACAGCCCGGATCGGGAATCCAACCCGGATCATCTTGCTGTGAGGCGACAGTGCTGACCACTACAACACCGTGCCGCCCAATTTAAGAAATATTAGTGCAAATTACTGCAAAATATTTGAAATCTATGAAGGTACCATAAGGGCAAGCATCATATTAGGATCCGTTTAGTTATTTTATATATTTATATAAAATATTTATATATCATTTTAGTGATTCTAAATTCTAAAACCAGCCTACGTCAGAAACTGTTTTGCCAGAGCAATTTGTATTTTATAAAATTAATGGCTGTATAGTCAGGTTTGGCTGCTACATTATAAATGCACTGGGTTTAACCAAGTGTATGACATGAATTATTTACACACTTGGTGAACTTGTTTCTCTGTTCAAAAGAGCGCAGTGGCTCTTTCAGAATGACTCATCATACATTGGTCTATGTAAATAACATGCATTGGGAACACAGTGAAGCGAAGTTTAGCTCTATTAATGGAATTTTGGGAAATATTTGCTGCATTGGAAAAGAGGGCTCATTGTTTGGAATGGGGAATTTGTGTCCACCCCCACACGGAGCTGAATAAATGACATTGTCTGATTAGTGGAGCATTGTTTCCTTCTAACGCAGTGCTGGGAATAAAACAATGGACTCTCAGCTTGTCACATGAGCGCATCTCAAATCTGAAACTTTACATGAGGACTACACAGTCGTCACTCAGAGTCTGGTCCTATTAAAGCTCAGTTAATGCTGAACACAATCAGCTGAAGAATCTTGTGTCTTCTCATGAGCATGTTATCTGCTCTCGATAAACTTTCATGATGTATTAACCACAAGAAAAAGTCTGGTTCTATTAACTGACATTTAAAATTAAACATGCTGTTTTCTTGTAAAGTTGACACTTTTGAGGTTTTGTTCTAACAGCAATGATATAGTTCTTCTTTTTAATTAAGTGCTACAACACACAGAATGCTGGGTAATAGTCTGGTAATAGTAATAATATGCCATTTGTGTATATAGCACCTATAAGTATATACCTTTACAGAGTGCTTTAGAAATAATATGTTAGTACACAGATAATGTAAATAAGACTCTTTTTTATGTTGTGTTTTGCATTTTTATGTTTTTTCATGTTTCTACTCTGTAAACTTACTCTGTAGTTGACTTGACTTAAATGGCTAAAAGGCTAAAGTTTAAATAACATTACATTAGAGTTATTTTAGGTAATTTTGTGGATTTCTTGTGGTAAACACATTGTTAAAACAGCAATAACATAACAGATTAAATTGCCTTACATATTTCAATTCAATTCAATTTTAATTCAGGTTTACTTTTTACAACAATGTTGTCACAAAGCAGCTTTACAGAAGTTTAAAAACATACAGTTACAACATATATCCCCCAGTGAGCAAGCCAGAGTCGATGGTGGCAGAGAAAAACTTCCTCAGACTGAAGGAAGAAACCTTGGGAGGAACCAAGACTCACAAGGGGAGACCCATCCTCCTCTGGACAAACAGTGTTTACAGTTTAATAAACTAAATACCAAAAGAAAAGCTAAGAGAATCTCTGTTTGAAGTCAGGATGGTAAAAGCTTAAGAAACTTTATAGTCTTTATGAAAAGTAGTTTTTCATTTACCCATCCAAAAAGTAATTAGAAAAAGAAAAAGAAAAATTATTGCTTGGCATATCCTCATCATGTCCAGCAGCTTTTTCCGTCATTACATTTAATCTCAGTATTGTGCATTTTATATTTTTTACACAAGTTTCTCTCATTTAATTGTGCTTTGTTCATGTAAATATTCATGCGTGTACATTGCACTGGAGTCAACTATGTAACAACTCCAGTCTTTTAAATGGATTGTCTCATACAGTAATGAACAATACTGCAATGTCTGCATATGCAGTGGCTATTTATTGTCTTGTGTATTGAAGAAATGGATAAGATGAGTGACCCACTTCTGAAAACTCAACTGACTCCATGGAGTATTGCCATGGAAAACTGCTTGAGGGCTGGAATTTACCAACTTTAGTCAAAAACAGTAAACCTGAACACAAAGCACAGTGATAGTGAGAATAACAAAAACATGTAAGCTGCACAGAACTGATAATTAAGTAAAGAAAACTAATGGAAAATGAAGAATGTATTGACAGAAACTAACAAAACTGCTAAGAGTAGTGGGAAGCCTTTTGGGAAAAAGACTCTTTAGTCTGTAGGACTTCCCCAAATGAAATGATCTTAACTACATTTACCAAAGTACCACTAAAGCATTACACAAGAAATAGTATGTTACTAGATTTTCACTAGTAAATTTCAATGATAAGTAAATTATACCAAGACATTAGGAGGTTTTATAGTGTATGTTGTTATTCTCGTCTTAAAATTGCCCTGTGGTAAAAATTGCCCTGTTGAAATGAAACACTGACATGTTTTGTGGATACATCGTGAACTTAGAAAAATGTTGCAGGTACACAAAGCTCCTTCTCTATCACTTTTTAATTAAAACATTCATACAGAATCTGTAAAACAGCATTTTTAATTCAGGACCTTTTGGCAAGAAATGTATTTGAGGACAAGCTCTCAGAAAATATATACGCTTTGGCAAATGTAGCAGCTGTTGATATTCATATCGATCAGTAGTCCATCAGTATCTGGGAACATGTCAAAGGTAATGTTTGTGAAATTAAGCTATTAATTAGCATATTTTGGTGTGTTCTTTTCACTTGGAAAATCAGTAAAATATGGAATTCAACAGTCTAACTGTTCCTACATGATGGGCTTTATTAATTAATTAATTTAATTAGATATTGTGAATTCCAGTGCCTTATTTGTTTCACCAGTGCCTTATTCGTTTTCCTTTTTTGGGTAAACTCCTAACTTTGTCATTAACACAACATTAGCAACTACAGTCCTAATATATAGGATGCTATTAAGGAAAGTTGTTGTTCTTGCTGTGTTGATGTGGTGTTGTGCTGTGCTGTGCTGTCTTTGCTGAGCTGGCCCGTCAGTGGCTTGGTTTGTTGGCATCTCTGAAAGCGTTGGCTTGGGCGAGACCCAACGGGTTGACTCGGGGACGGCTGTGCTCTCTGAACTGACTTAGTTTAGCCTCAAACCACTTTGTAGAGCAAACGAAGGGAACACTTCTTTTTTAGTGCTCAGCTATTAGACTGGCATTCTGCCTCAGTGGCTGAAAGGTCACAAAGTGGACGCTGTTGTTTCTCTACTCATCAGTGCTGCTCTCATGATAATCATCTCTGTAGAGGAAAGTTAATTAGAAATTCAAAGTGAGGATTTCCCTTAAGTGGTACTCTAGCAAGTACAATCAGAGTTGTGGTAAAACTTCTAAGTTTAATCATTAATTGCTTCGAGAGGTGCTGTTTGCGTATGTACAGTAGATAAAAAAACACAAATCTAAAGCCTCGGTTTTGAAGCACCCTTGAAACCAGCTGGTCAGTTCAGTCCTGGAGGTCGTGTGGTATAATTACAGTGCTTTGTTTAGCTGCCCAATTTTTTTCCCTTTCAATTTCTTTTAATAAAGCTCCATTTTTATCTCCAACTCTGCTCCTCTGATCTAATTGAATGAGAAACGGGGGCAACCGATCAAAGACCAAACGCTTTTTCATCAACACAGCACCGGCGCATTCATCTACATCATCATCACATCACTAGCTCAGTGAACGATGGTCAGAGGGGGAATGTGGTGGCATAGGTCGAAGCAGTCATGTTTGATTATTTTTATATTTGATGGCTTTATTGAAACTCCACTGATAACTAAAGGAAAATCTAAGTAGGTTGCATGAAAACAAAAGGACCACAAAGTGTTCTTTAAAGGATGCTTTATAAGTTTCCCTTCTTCCAAAAGAGATTTGTGAGTGTGCTTTTACTTCACATATTACTTCACATAATATAAAGGTTCTGTAGCAATTTAAGGGTTCCTCCTAGAACATTCACATGGTGACTTCAAAGTTCCTCTGTGTACTAAAAAAAACACAGGCTAGCTAACTGGAAAGCTAAACCTAAAAGAATAGTCTTAGGTCAGGCATAAGGTCAGGCTGGTACCCCTGACCTCCATACAACCACTAGATCAGCAGAACCTGGAGAGCTAAACATAAAGGTACAACTCCAAGTCAGGCACAGGCCTCATGCCCATCTCCCCCTTAAGCTCCAGCGAGGCTAAAACTGGTGAGTTAAACCTGGAGGCATGCGCTTATAGTCACACAAGAGATTTTCAAGAACCAACACAGGGCCAGCACTGGTGAGCTAAACTTTGTGGGGACTTCAAGGTTCCTCCGTGCACTAAAATGTGCAAGAAATTTGGAATCTGACCAGGGGTGTTTAAACCTTTGTATAAGATTGTAAGTAGTTACGGTGGTGTAGTGGTTAGCACGGTGGTGTAGTGGTTAGCACGGTGGTGTAGTGGTTAGCACTATCAACTCACTGCAAGAGGATCCGGGTTGAATTCCCGGTCCGGGCCGTTCTGTGTGGAGTTTGCATGTTCTCCCCATGCTTGAGTGGGTTTCCTCCGGGTATTCCTGCCACAGTCCAAACACATGCTTATTAGGTTGATCGCTCACTCTAAATTGCCCGTAGGTGTGAGTGCGTGAGTGAGTGTTGGCCATGCAATGGACTGGCGAACTGTCCATGGTGTACCCCGCCTTCACCCAATGACACTGGGATTAGCTCCAGCCCCCTGTGACCCCGGCTAGCGGAATCGTTTGTGTAAGCATAGTACATAGTACATCAGAATACCATGTGATATGAAGTACAAACAGCTTATTTTAAACTTATTTTTTACTCTGCAAGTTTGTGTCCTTGGTAACATTAAGTACAATCCATTGTGCATCACTCAAAAGACAAAATTCGTGTTTTTTCTATAACCTTTAATTGATTTCTACCTACCTCTGAACACTGTTTGGCATTTGGTTGCTTCACTGTGTTGCATCAGGTGCCAGGAATTATACTAACAAAACATATGTTAATATTAATCCATCACTCTGACCAATCGTGGGGCAAACCACCTTCGCTACTGGCTGCATAAACCTGAGTCTTGCTGGCTTTACTCTATAACATTGGAGTTTGTTTAAACCCGTGCTCATGTTAACAGAAGTGTGGTGGGTTAAAGATCTTGCTGATGATGGAGTGGGGTGTACACAAGTCTAACCACTTTTCACACTCAAGTCCAGAAAAATAAAATCACATCCTTACCACTATTATTTCACAGCCAAGCAGCCTCAGAAAAGATAAGTAATCTTAAGTAATCTTTATTGGCCTATCCTACTCTGAGATACATCACAGTAAGGAAGAAGAATACGCTCTATTTTCTGATTCATGTTCACTCTAAAGATTATAAATTTGCCAAAAAACAAATTTTGTATCATGAAAATTAGTATCATGCCATCCCGGCACCTCTGTGAATTCTAAGACTTGTTTTACTTTCTTGAGCTCATTGAAGGAAATAAAACATAGACATTACATATATATGTATTTACATAACTGTGTTTTCCTTTCCTTGTTGTCCTACTGAGTTCATTGTTCCGAAGCCATATGCGTCTCCATAGAGAATAGCAACAGGAGGACTGTTTCAGGGTTGTTAAGGAAGTGAGCACTGCTGTTCTGTGTGCCGCTGAATCCAGCCTGTAGTTTCTCAGAATGTTGATTTCAATCTAGGATCATATAAACTTATTCTTTAGATAGAAATCTAAGATCAGCATGCATACTCTGAAGAAGGTAAAGACCTCTGCTCACTTCTGGGTGAGGGGAGAGGTCAGCGTGGATTAAGCTTTCAGATTTATCAGCTATAGACAACAGATGTTGGCAGATTATCAGATTTCAAACATTTAGCCACTTTTGTGGTAAACCACAGGAAGACACATCCATGGCAGCTTGCAGTTCTTGAGTTGTCTTAAAAAAGCCAGGTCGTGTTCACCGCTTACCTTTTTACACAAGAGTGTTTTGTTAAGGGGTGGGGGGGGGCTGTGCCGAGAGGGAACACCCTTCTTGGCTTGGTCCAGTCTCTGACCTCCAGAGGATTTTGGTTAGTAATGGAAACAGTGCTAGAGCTCCAAGCTAAGGAAGAATTTCCAGAGTCAATAAAGCCTCTGCAACCAGATAAGGTCAATCGCTTTTTAATTCAGCGCAGATGAAGAGGAACACTGGAGGTGGGATCGTGTTCTCCTGCTCCTTCTCTGGTCTTTTAGTCAGGTCTGTCAGGATGACTGAGTGGGCAGCATTTTCTTTTTTCATCTCTTGTTTAATTACAGCAAATGGAGCCAATATGTGGCTCTAGCGCTTCAAAAAGCTCATTTTGTTTGTTTGCTTGTTTTTTCAGGGTTCTGATTGTAACTCAGTCAGTTCTTTGCAACAGAGGAACCACAGAAGCATAGCGCTCTCCAAATAATAGTCTTATTCAATGAAAACCAATCAGTTCCAGTCATTAAACTGGTATTCCCACTGTTCTTTGCAAACCTTACCAACTCTGGACCTTCATTTCGTTAATAACAGTACTACAAAAAGTCAGACCAGCAGTCAGATTGGTTGAAATCCCCTCACGGTTCAGGTTATGTTAGAGCTCATATTCTAATATCCTGGCCCTTTGCTTACATCATTGCATAATATCAAAATATAATGAAGAAAGCATGACGTTTGTGAAACAGACTTCAGAGAGTCCTGTAGTGGCAGGTGGGCTTTTACACAACATCCTTTTAATGCGTCTTCCCAGGTGCATAAATAAGAGTTCTTGGAATTGAGAATGAGCAACATGAATCTTAATAACCATTTAAAATCGTATAGGACTGGCATAATTTCCTAACCGGACTTCAGGGGGAACAGGTGTTTTAGAGAGCAGTCAGAACCCCTAACCTCTTCCTCTCCAAGCTGCTTCTGTGGGAGTGTTTACTGTTCCCTGTCATGCTTTTCCCTCCCACGATTGGCTTCAGGCTGACTTAATACAACAACTATGCATTCTTCAGAACCCTTGTTCCAAAACTTCCCATGACGTGTCTAAGTTGTCTGTAACACAGCTGGCCATCTTATAAAATGTATTTATTTCCTTTCTTTTTAATAGTATTGAGCATATTTGCTGTTTTCACCTTTTCTCTGAAATAGAAAGGGCTTAATACACAGAGTTGTTTGTTTATTAGATTTATGGTCATGTTCAAAAAGTTTAAATACCCTGGTCAAGTGATGTGCATTGATTTTCTGATTGATATTGAAAAACATCATCTACAATAACTCTTGCACAAATTACATTTTATGTTAAATTCAGTATACAGTATTTGTCCATCACAAAATTTACTTAAATCAACAAAACATGTTATTTGACCAGGGCACCCAAACGTTTGGACATTACACTGTTGTTTTATCTTACTCATTGGACATTATATCATAAAGGTGCACATTGCAGGTATTCAGTTGCAAGTCAGACCTCTGACTGTCAGCAGAAAGTATATAAATATGTGTATTTCACATACTGTCATGGTTGATAACTTCCTACTTTGACATAAAAGGACACTGAATTGGTTCTCCTTTAAAATCCAGAAACTATCCCAGGCTAGCTAGGTGGAAAGCTAAACCTAAAAGAATAGCTTTAAGTTGGGCACAAGCTGTCAGGCTGGTACCCCTGACCTCCATACAACCACTAGATCAGCAGAACCTGGAGGGCTTAAACAGAAAGGTACAACTC
Source organism: Megaleporinus macrocephalus (assembly GCA_021613375.1). Classification (NCBI taxonomy): domain Eukaryota; kingdom Metazoa; phylum Chordata; class Actinopteri; order Characiformes; family Anostomidae; genus Megaleporinus; species Megaleporinus macrocephalus. Next base: position 17,142,247 of record CM038728.1, read on the forward strand.
CAAGTCAGGCACAGGTCGTGGCTCATGCCCATCTTCTGGTTCACCCTTAAGCTTCACCAAGGCTAAAACTGGTGAGTTAAACCTGGAGGCATACGCTTATAGTCACACAAGAGATTTTCAAGAACCAACACAGGGCCAGCCCTGGTGAGCTAAACTAGAAGGAATAGCTTGAAGTTGGATCACGATAGTCTGGTTCTGCCTTAACCTCCAGTTATTGCCTCTGTAGCAGTTCTGGAGTTTAAGGGTGATTTAAACCACTGTGGTTTGACTTGAGCTACTGCTTCGAGTTAAGTCACCAGTGCTGACGCTGTGGTGGCTCAACAAAAGCAGACTCGCAGAAAACAAAGAGGTATGTCTGCTGGCAATGTGCAGGTATATCTTAAACACGCTTTAAATACAACTCCTGAATGAAGCCAAGCATTTAGCAGCATTCAGCCATTCAGAACGCAGCTGACAAAATGAAAAAATAATTGTGGTGAGCTTATTGCACAGAAATACCAGAGGCTTGGTATATGTGTGGGCGGAGTCCACTGTGACTGTAGCTCATCCCTTGCTGTGCACATGTCACTCACAGAAGGGACCATCGTGGACAATTCTCAGCATGATGCCAACAGCATGGCAGTGTGTGTTGCTTATATCTCTCTGAATACGGAAAGAATCGAAACTGAAGTTGAAATCACTGTTTTAAGGACATGTTGAAAATTACTGATTTCAAATTACTGATGGTGGGGGGCAGGGGTGACGCCCGTTAATCTTTTTTTTTTTTTTGACAACTTTCTCCACTGAATGTCGTGTTAGGCATTATAAGCTTTCCCATTCATATATTACCCATCAACAAGTCTCCTCAAGTTAACATATCATCGCTGTCCCATGAAAAACAAGTAACTTTCCAGTAGAGGCCGAAAACTGTCTTTACTTTCAATAGAAATCAGGAACCAGATTTATTTCCCAAGCTATTTTGAAGCATTTCTATTGGGCCAGTCATCATGAACTTTCCCCACAGTGTAAACAGCAGCTGCTGCATTTAATTAATGTAGAAAAATAGGAATCCATGAAAATGGAGATACATGCAATGATATGTGTTTAAGGTGAATAACTTAAAGCTGGCGTTTCAAGCTCTTTGCTATTTGTCCATATTGTTTATTCTATTTTATTTGTGCCTTACAAATACTTGTTTTTGTGCTTGTGTGGTCTGTTCAGTATTTTACCTGTCACACATGTGTGCACTCCCCGAGACAAATTCTTTGTTTGTATAACATACCGAAACAAAGCGATTCTGATTCAACAAAGTGTTCCACATCTCCCACATTCCCACATGTATGTGGAATATTTGATCATATTGTGTGTTCTGTGGTCTCCTCGGGGACAACACTGACTGTTTATATTGTTGTGTTGAATTTGTTTGAAAAAAAAAAAGAAAAGAAAACAATAAAAGTACTGTGAGCACCAGAGGGACCAGAGCATCATGTGATCTCTGCTCTTTTCACTCTTCATTACACTCTTGGTGTGTGTGCGTGCGTGCGTTTGTGTGTGTTTTTTCCGAGTGCCTGCTCTTCCGTGAGTGCACCTGAGCTCGCAGGCCCGACGTTGGAGTGCGCGTCTGAGGCAGTTTAAGGCAGCCATGCAGGACAAAGCTGCCTTTGATCACATTCTACTGTCACTAACTCTAATCTTCTCGCTCCGTCCTCGCTCGACCACTCATTCCTAGCACTGGCTGGAGCAGCCTTCCCCGTCACAGTTGCACTCATTCGTTTGGCTTTGCCGAGACTTGAGGGGCACATTTAGGTAGTGAGCTCTTGTGGGGATATCTGTCGGAGCCAGCAGGCAACATGCTGAACATCCTGATTTCGTCGCTGGTGGATGCTGATCGCAAAATGCGTTGGAGGAGGAACGAGCGGCTCACCTCATTGGTAGAGTTTTTTTTATTCATTCTCAGTGCATGTGATGCAGTAACGAGTCTGTGTCCAACATGTTATTGTCCTAGATTATTTCATTGTTTGTCTTTTTCTATCCAGCCCATCTCTAATCTTCTCGTTTCGTTAATTTGCATATACATATCTTAGCTGTTATTAGAAAACCTGATATGTCTGAAATGGTAACTGTAAGAGATTTTATTCCAAGTATTGGAGGACCATTTCTGTCGGTCCATGTATAATGAATTGTTTGCACAATGTAAAGAGCAGCTGGTGGTTTCAAATGGTAGTGTTTTTTGGTGACAGCAATGACTAGGCTTGCACAATATGAACAAAATTCAATATACTAGTTATACTGCTAGAGAGAACACAGTGTGATTAAGTCTTGTTCCTTCTCCAGTGTCAGTATTATAAAGGCCAACACGGTGATAACGATTAACATACAATATCTTGTGCCGCCCTTTTAAACTCTATCTAGCTTCTCTGGCTCTGTAAATAATGCGTGTGCCTAATGTGTACTGGTGCATAATATGGACAGCAGCTGGCGCAGAGAATTCGCAGCTTATGCAAGAGTATGCTAATTAAAGAGCCATGTTGCATGTGTTAAATCTGATAATCCTTTATTACGGCCAGTACTGTTCAAAAGTCATAGACCACCTTTCATTTATTTCATTTCCAGTCAAAACAGCCATTAAGTAAAAATGATTAATTTTCAGAACATACATCTGAAGAGAATTGATATTACGTAATCTTACTGGCTTCAGTCCACCAACTCAACACTATGGGTCTGAAAGGATGTGAACATAATAAGTTGTTTTCAGTCATATGATTCCCATGATGCACAAAGTCCAGATGGAGGGCAATAAGTGAATAAGGAATTGACAAGATGGAGTTGAGGAGATGATATTATGAGAGAAAGGTACTTATAGAAAATTACGTTTGTTAGACATGATCCTAACCTTATGAGGAACTAAAATATCAGCCGATATCGAAACAGCAAATATAAACAACTATCTTGTCCTCCAGACGTCCTTCTACTCAAGAAAATAAACAAAAATGTACAAAAGTATGGAAGCATACAGCTTGTTTATTAGCGGTTGGGTCGAACTCAATACCAAGAAGCTCCACAACGACTGTTGTTTGGTTTTCTTTTACTGTCCTGAGGATTAACCAGCAACAAACATTCAGACTTTAAATCTATCACCAGTGCTCACCCATTGATCAGGTGTACACTCGCTCCTACTGACAGTGCAAGTGTGAGGACAGCCTTGTATTCACCAGTTTTCCTGTTCCACCTTAAATAGAGCAGCCATATCTGACACCCACTGCTCACAAACCATTTGTTTTCTGCTGTTTTTAGTAATTTCCTTGCATTTTTCTCCGATAACAACAATTGATACTTGTTCTAAAACCTATTTTAAATAACCATTATCTACATAACGCACAGGAATTCTGAGAGTCTGGAATTGCTCCCCCTGTGGATACTCACTTCCTGCCCTCCATCTGCCATAGCAACGTGGTGACGTGACGCCATTTGCAAACATCCTAATAGCAAGTTAGCAAAACAATAATTATGCATGTCACATTCTGTTATCTCATTATTTGACAATCAGTAAAATAAACTTTTCTCCTAATCAGATTTATAGTGTACTTAAGGAAAGGAATGAAAAAGGAATAGAAACTTAAAACAAATTTGCTGCTGGTATTCTCAAAACAATGAAATAGCTAACATTTGAGCAGAGTTCAGTGAACCATGTGGGGTTAAAACAAACATCGACATTGTTCATGAAAAGTTGTGACGTGTTATGACTGTATTGTTATGACCTAGGCTATATGTGGTGCAAGTAAGTTTAGACTAGCCATTTCAGAGTTATCGCTGAATGTGTTGGGAATTACTTGAATCGTGAGAAGCAGAAAAACAACCAACATCCAAAACTGTATGGGGTAAAAATGTCCTTTTTTTAAAAATGTGAAAAGAATAGAAGCTGTAATGAAGAGACAAAGGATAGACTAAATACTGAGTGCAGTAAATCCTAAATAAATATGGAGCACTATTTTCAGTTAATATCATTACATCTTAAACATGTAAATTCTTTTATAAAGGTCACCGCATGCCGGACATGTTATGTCACACAGTGACCAACAATTTGAAATCAGTATATTTAATAGGCTCAGTGGCTCAATTCTTCAGTGCGTCACAGATATAGAAAGCCATACATGGTCTCAGATCCCACGTGGCTTCAAATTTATGGAGAAAGGTAGACAGGTAGACAGGTAGCCTAGTCTTCTTTAGCTTGTATATTTTAGTTAGGTAAACACCAGTTTTTGAAGAGTTAGCAAACTGATGCTAATTGTGAGGATAGGTAAGCTTTATTTAATTTATTTTATATGAGTAGAGAGCAAAAAAGAACTTGCTTTTATACACTTTCCTTGTTTGCATTTTATAGTACTGCTCTGCTACAAGACCACAACCGTCGGTGGTTGCGATTGTTGTCTATACAGCAAACCAACAGAGAATACTCACATTAGATGTGCAAATGTCTGTGGCAAGGCTAATGGATATCACATTATTGCCAATGAGCTTATTCTGCTTATACACATGACTGAGTTTACTGGTATAACAGGGCTCAAGATGTTTGAGCAGCGATTAAGACCCAACAATTTCCACAGCAGAGAACAACTGATCATCCAGAGATCATTTCATGGCTATTCATCTCTTGTTATGCCAACAATAGATGTGTCATCAAATATACATTTAAAATCTCAATAAAATTGTGTCCCAATAATATATATATTATTGTTAAGGTTTCTGTTTTTTCCTTTTTCATTATGCTAAAAATGCACCTGTTGGCTCTTTGCACTGGAAAATAAATAATGATGATCTTTGACCCTTTATTTATTTCTTTTGTTTGGGATCCTTGAGAAACAAGACTTACTGGCTGCACTGAGTTTATCTCGTTAAATATTGGATTCTACTCTTGCGCTTGACTTTTTGCTCCCTTCCTTGTGATCCTAGAGCCACTAGTAGTGAGGGAATGTGACCTTCTCACCTGAGGTATGAGGGATTTAATCCACAGGCTTCTAGTCCATTCCTGTGAATCTGTGAATCCTAGTAAAACTGCTGATCAGGGATCAGCTTCTTGACCTGTTTCTGTTGGCCTTGATCATAAAACCTTATCTTAGATCAGTCCTGCTGCTTCTCTTGCTGACCTTATCCCCGCTGTAGGACCACAGCGGACCACCCCACATAGGCATGTCTATCAAGCGAAACAGAAGCGTATATCTCCGCTAAGTGAGATTTAAGCTGTTAGGCCTGCCTGGTCTATTACCATTGCAGTTGATTTAAAAACATTTAATTAGATAAAATCAGTACAATTGGGCTATGAATGTTTCACATCTGTTAACCTGCCTACCATTTGGTAACGATGGTTTAGGTGCACAGAAAAAAGAAAAAAGCAGGACTAAAATGCAGACATTGTTGGAGAAACATTGGGGATGAGCTGGGATGATTCCCCACCACTTTTAGACCGCTAGACTGAGTTTAGACTGCTTAAAAAAACAAAAACAAAACAAACAAAAACCCAAAACAGGCAGTCCATCACAGTGATGCTTTATCTTGGTTTTAAAAAAAGATATTTTTAAAAAAATGAAACCTGTGATATTGTGTTTAATGAGATTTTGTGTGCACTGGCTCACCAAGTAGTGCAATGTTAATACTGCAATGCACAAATTTTGATTCACCTAGTCGCAGATTATGTTACCCTACTATGTGAAATTTATTATTTAGTTCTTTAGAGAAGTTAGCAAGTAAAGTTAGCTGCTAAGTGGCACCTGATATACTACGAAGGTACTAAGCTCAAAACTAACAACAAACAACCTTGCTGCTGTTCATGAAAAGTTTTTGTGTGATGTTATTACATTATAGTTATAACCTTACCAGTGTACGAAATATGGTATTGGTATTTAGTGGTTCCCATGTTGGCTGGCTGCACATTCACATTCACAAATATGTTGTTTCATTTTGTAAAGATTGGCACCGATCAGCCATAACAATAAAACCATAAAAATGTGTTTCTGCATTATCTCTCCATTTTCATCAGCACCACTTATCATATAGGAGCACTTTGTAGTTCTACAAATGTAGACTGTAGTCCATCTGTTTCTCTGTATACTTTGTTAGCCCCCTTTTACCCTGTTCTTTAATAGTAAGGACCCCCACAGAACCACCAAAGAGCAGGTAGTAGTTGGGTGGTGGGTCATTCTCAGCACTGCAGTCACACTGATGTGGTGGTGGTGTGCTAGTGTGTGTTGTACTGGTATAAGTAGATCAGACACAGCAGTCTGTGTTTGATCCACTCATACCAGCATCATGTCAGTGTCACTGCAGTGCTAAGAATAATCCACCACGCAAATAATACCTGCTCTACGGTGGTCCCATGGGGGTTCTAACCATTGAGGAACAGAGTACAGGTGGCATAACAAAGTATGCGGAGAAACAGATGGACTACGAAGTGCTCCTATATGCTAAGTGGAGCCAATAAAATGGATAGACACTGTAGAAACAAGCAGGTGGTTTAAATACTATGGCTGATTATGTATATCAGGCATAGTTACAGTTGTTAGACTATGAAGGGCCAACTGGGTGAGCCAATTTTCAACGTCATTCTTTCCTGAATCCTTTCCTGAATTTGTTGGTCTATTTTACTCTATTTTACCCAGCATATCTTCATAATAAGATTACTTTCTGGGTATATTCTGTGGTGTTCAGGAGTTTAATTGGGAGTTTCCGACCCCCTCAGGACCCCCTGTATTTTGCACCATGGTTATAACCTAAATTATATATAGTGGGAATAAATTTTACTTATTGGGTATTAAAGACAGTGGCTTGGGTGTTTTTTTTATCAGAAAGAGAAGCTTAGCTCTCCCTTTTGCCTCATGCTTTAGCCAAGTAACACTGAGTTTTTAAAAATTATTATTTATTAATTTTCTTTTTAAATTTTCTTTAGAACCAATACATTTTAGCCCACCGCTTTTGAAGACGTGCCACCTCTGAATGCAGAAAACTCATACTCAAAGCTCAAAACTTGAGGAAGGTTCATGACGCAAGTTAGAAATGCCAGCCTAACAGAGAGTTCTAACCTTGTTTTTGTCCAAAATCGTATCTGTAGTTCAGGAAGGCCAGGAAAAGACCATGCTAGCTACCATGGTGTTACTGCCAAGGTCTTATCAGTTCCCTCAAAGTAGGAGATGGACACTTTAATCACAGACCATGGTGTTCAGTTAAATCAAGAAAACCTTGGGATGTATATTTTATTGAGACTGAAAATAACATGGTTTGATAAGTGTATTTTATACGGGGCTTTGAGAAGTACAGTCTGTTCCTGAGTTTTGACAACCACTATCACAGCTGCTTGTGTCTCATTAAGGGCCCATGACACACTGTTTTTGGATTGTTTGATTTTACAGATGCTCAGAATAGACCCTTTTTCCTCGACTCCGCCATGGTTATCTTGGCCATCTCGTTGGGCCATTACTGTAACCGTGGAGACGGAGCGTTTGTTTGTGTAAAGGAAATGGTGCTATTTTGTGCGCCTGTTAGCCGAACAAATAGACTCGTATGAAGTTTTGAGAAAAAAAGCCTACATGAACGTCGTCTGTGGACTGATTGATGACGGTCTCTGGAGACGTGTGATATTTCATGCTTTTGTGTTGATTCTCTTACATGTGTGAGGTGACATTTTACAGCACAGAGGCTCGGCCCATGTTGTTGACTTTAAAACAATGCAAGCTGCACTCTGAGGTCCACTCCATCCTGTGGGTGGGGGTCCGGAAAACCATAGGAAGTAGTCTGTATGGCAGCAGCGGGCCGTTTTTGGTATACCCTGCGGTCAATTATCAACCAAAAACTCCGACCTGAAGGTGAAACTAAGCTTTGTGAGGTTGGGCTAGGCGGCTGCAACTGTACATTAGAGTGGGAAGTGCTGGTGGGATTTCTCTTAAATAACTCTTCAAGCAGTCAGTGTTGTTTCAGTAAGCCCTGCATACTGCAATGCATTTATGCTTGCCAAACTATATAAACAGTATGCAACCTCTACTCCATTAACTGATGTACGCTCTGACCACAGAACTGATGTTGACCGGTGGTAGATGCTGACATAGTAGTGTTTGAGGCACAGAGCATTTTATTAGGAACACTAGGATATCCTCGTACACACACTAACACACCACCATCACATCAGTGAGACTGCAGTGCTGAGAATGAGCCACAACTTTTATTATTTTTTAATTATAACTTTTATTTATTATTGTATTATTTAACCTGCATTGTGGTGGTCCTGACTATTAATGGACAGGGTGAAAGGGGGTTAACAAAGTATACAGATGGACCGCAGACTGAAATTGTAGAACCACAAAGTGATTTGATATGGTACGAGGACCTAATAAAATGGACATTGAGTGTAGAAACTAAGGCGGTTATAATAAAGTGCTTGGTCAGGGTAGTCGCTTCTACCTAAGCGGCATATATACATAGACACACATACATACTATAGTAGAAAACGTGTGTACCGAGTTAACTGATAGAAGCTGTGGTGTAGTACAGAAACACGGTACGTATATAAGGCTCTGTAGTTTACAAAAGGCTGCAGAATGAGAAAGAATTTGACTCTAGTAAAATAAACCGCATTATAATTCTCTCCGGGAGAAGCGAACTTGCACTTCCCATCCTTCTCCATCCCATCCTACTCGGTTTCACACATCAGGCCGGTGTGCGGGGGTGGTCCACGTGAATCCGGCTTTTGGCCGCCTTGTTTAAACAGAAGTAAAATAGCTGCTTTCTAAATTAATCATAACACAAACTTCAATTACACTGACGGCAGGTCTGTACATCCGCACTGTGAGTCCAGGGTTTGGATGGCAACTTCGGTTTCCATCATGCCCCCCCCGCTGAGCTGAGATGGTCCACTCCGGGCAGACATGTCAGGATTGTTGCTCTCAGAGAGAAGCGAGCGGACGAGAGAGAGAGAGAGAGAGAGAGAGGGAGGAAGAGAGGAAGAGAGGGAGGAGGAGGAGTGATTCCTAACCCGGGAACTGCTGCCGTCTCTGGGACGTGAGAGACTTGTTCCTTGCGCTTTCTCGAAAAAGGAAGACAAACAACTGAGCAGAAAGACGTTAAAGCTGGATGTTTGTGACGGAGAGGCTCCGGAGAGACCAGCAGCTCCAGTCCTGAAGTTTGTGCATGTGTGGAGCAGATGATGAACTTTGGACTTCACACATTCACTTTCGCTGCCATGTCTTTGGGCGCCGTGAAGAAATAAAGAAGGCAGGAGATTTATTCGAGGCTTTGTGTCAGTGATATTTCACTCCAGTAAAGTTGCTGCGCTGGGGAAGGGAGGGAGCAAAGGATCAAAATGTCGGCCAAAGCTGCTTCCAATAAGGTAGGACACTGTTTTACAAGGTGTATCGATAACGTTCCTGCTGAAACGGCTGGATGTGGCGGCGGTGTTGCTCCCTCGGAGTCACGTAAACCTTCTCTCAGCCGAACGGGGCGCATTTTGAACACTTTTGACACTAACGTTAGCTGTTGTTTTGGCTCCGGTGGTCGTCTGTGCGATGATGGACGGACGGACAGACCACGGAGGTAAAGTTGGTGCCAGCCCCGGTGACGTTCACTAACGCTAAAGCTGGTTGTTTTGGTGCCAGAGTTAGAGTTCAGCACAGAAATAGTGGAAGTGGTTCAGTCGACACGACTCTCTGAGGTTGTTGTATCAGAAAAACTCAGTTACCTGTTGATGGACAGACATTGTGAGTGATGGTTGGTCTGCTGTAACTTCTGTGCCTCGGAGCTGAAGGAAAACAGGTCTGTGTGTGGATAATGATGGTGCAGGCTTGCTGCTTAAGTAAACTTAGAACTGCGGGGAAACTCTGGTTCTCTGGACCCCATTTGGAGATCAGTGGACGGGAAGAGCACATGTGGGTGTGTTTGTGTCTCGACTGTAAAGCAAGAACAGACCTTAGATTTTCTCGGCGCTTCTGGGTCTTGCAATTTAGGAACACCAGGGACGTTAATCCTTGATGTAAACACATTAACGCACTAGAAATGCATAATAATGTCATATTTGCTGGTTGAAGAAATAAACTTACGTCAGAAACCCTGATATATTAAACAGGAACTGCCTCAAAGTTTTTCGGTCATTCACATATAAATCTCAGTATTGGCGTACCGTCCAAAAACAAGTCCCGAGTTAATTTTTGCTATGTAGACTTCATTTAGCGCGCATTTGAGCAGCCTGAGAAGTTTTTTTTTTGGTTTCTACTGATCCGATTATTTCGAACTGTCCGCTTCAGTAACTCGAACGTCCGGTTCACGTAAACTTGTCGTTTCCCTCGTGTGTTGGGGGTTTGATACATGTTAATTTGCGAACATTTTATTAACGTCACATGTTCAACCCGGAGACGTTAAACCTTGTAAAGATATCTCGGCGGTTCGCCTCACTTTGATCTGTGAATCGTTTCGACAAGAACACAACTCGTTCAAAGGAGCCGAGTCGTCCATTGTGCGCGTTCACGAGTCAGGTGAAGAGAAGCGAAATGATCGCGGCGCGCGTGCACGTGTTGTTGAGTTTTTGTTTTTTTGTCGAAGCCGTTGTTGAATGGAGTTGTTTCCTACTCCGCGGCTGAGAGGGCAGGAGCTGAGTTTGAGAAGCGTAGGAGCTGTGAAGAATGTGTACAGTGGAGTGAGCCATTCAGGTTTGGTCAGTTTGTCCTGTTGCGAGATGAAAACATTGGCCGGTGATGTAATTCTCCGGTTCAGTCGTCGCGCTTCGCTCATTCAGCTGCTACGCTCCAAGTCCTTCCAGGAGGAGGGTGAAAAGAGTTAACCAGGGACTAATTTACGTGTTTAAGAGACAATACTGTGTAACTTACTCACTCAGAACAGGAGCCTGCGTTACTCCCTGATCCAGTGTTTTAGGCAGATGCAGATATGTAATATGTAATATCGCGCTCCTTCAGGATATATCGCGATACTTCTACACATATGGCGATACCTCTACACATAATGTCACACTTTTTTATTTTTCTCACATATAACAACAGACACAGTAGTGTTACATTTTACAAAAATACTATCAAAAACTCTCTATGTTCTCTTGTTACTCTTGTTAGACATGCAGAGGGGGGTAAATATTAACAACATCCACAATATGTACAGAAAAAATATTGTCTCATATTAAGACATACAGTACTGTTCAAAAGGTTTGAGGACACTATTGAAGCAATTTTTCCAGAAACAACACTTTTATTTAGCTCCACAATACACTCTTGAATATTCAAATACCATGAATACAGTAAGTAGTGGTTTTACATATGTCAGTGTGTTTATTTAGACATTTCTAAGCTTTTCCTTGTGGAGACAACCCAGTATTATTTGCAGTTCTCATCTAGTACATGCTTTGGCTACTCAGTACTTCATTAAGCTAAATCAAGATTGCTGCTGAAAGAACTGAATAAATTTAAACAGTGTCTGGGGCGTCTAGGAGAAATCTGGAACTAACATTTGTTCTTCAAACTTCTTCCAAAATAAGATGTTCTTGCTACTTTGTAATGTAATTATGCTTATTCACACCTGTTCTAATGATATCTGTTCTTACTGGTGAAACTACACTTATTGTTAAGATAAAGGCTTTTAAACAATAATCTTGGGTGCCTAAGACGTTTGCACAGTAGTGTATTTTATGACAGTTATGTTGAGCAGCTCTAGCTGATTGTCTGATTTGTTCACCTTGATTAGCATTGTGGAGAATTGAATTTTTATTGTATGGTTACTAATTCAGTGAAATGTTTACTAATTCACACATGTTTAGTACCCCAGTGTCAGATAAACATTCCACTCTTCCAAGGTACAATAAGTATATCATTAAATATCTGTTTGACAACTGTGAAAGCCTAAACATTTGTCCAGTGTTGATCACTTTTTATGCAATTATCAGCTGTTATAGATATAAAAAGCACACAATTCTGTGGGCCACATGACTATATTTTTTATGATTAACAGTTTTATTGATTTTTTTTTTTTACACATACAATTGTGCAGAATTATTTCTGCTTGTGTTAGCAACTATAACAATGTTTATTGTTATTGTGATAAATTCTGTCACAGTCTGTCACAGGAACTCATATTATGGTATTATTAGTATTAAAACACACTGCACGTGTAATAAGGTAGAATGCACATAGTGTAATTGGATTTAGTGTGTAGTATGGTAACTAAAATACATATAATTGGTCTTACAGTTAGTCATATAATTAGCATGCTTATGAGATACTACAGGTTTTGTAGATATGGCTCTATTTTGTTATGTCCAGTTGGTGTTGGACCTGAATATTCGACTTTTTTGCATACTTGTTTGTTTTGTTTTTCAATTTTCTGACAGCAGCTACAAACACAGCTATACTCTCTGTAATCAGGTACTTCAACATAAAAGTTATCATGGAAATGAGCCTGAAACAACCCATCATCAACATTTCTCCTCCAGAAAATCTGAACGATCTAGAGACTGGCTGTGTTGTACACCCTTCGTAAACATGCACTGTGCTGTTCTCCTCTTAGCTAGTGGTATTTGGGACAGCTCTAGTGCCCCCTCAGCAGATCTCAAAAAAAGCTTTGTGACATATACTGTGTATGGTGAAAAGCTCTTGATGTATCACAATATAATATCTTTGCCACATCGCCCAGCTTTTAACTCCACAGCGTTCTGAATGGAGATTCTCCACTGAAAGGAAAATGTAGCCCATGACTAAGATTAATCCCTGTCTGGGAAACTGGCCCAGTAAGAATATTTTTTTAAGCAAAGGAAGAGCAAACTGTCAGTGAGAGCAGATATGAGGAGCTGACCTTGTTTTTGTATCCTGACGTTCTGATGTATTCTTGCTCCTATGTGTTTTTTTTTTTTCTTTTCTAAGGAACTGTCCTGAGTGTCCCTGCCGTTCTTTTGACCTCTGGTTACATCTGAAATCCAGCAGGTCCCGCAGGGATCATTACATTTTCATTAGAACATAAAGAATGGAGCAAAAAGGGGCCGTGCTACGCATTGACATCAGCACTGTTAGTTATTCAAGGATCACTGGTCGATTACAAGTAGGACTAGAGGCCACAGTGCGTGACCTGCACCCCCCCTTGGCTTTATCAGAGCTCTGAGAAACAGACGTCCTTTACACATCTCTTAACGATGCGATGGGCTCTGAGCGGTTCAGTTGAACAGATTGAGCTGGTTTTGTTGGATGGAAGTTGCAGTACTCTGTTATGTTTTGCTGGCTGTTTTGTGATGCTGTGTTGGTGATGCTGTGCTTTAGGTGCAGTGAGAGGAGATATTATTAGGTGCATTACTTTTTGAATAACTTGATCTAATGTATATGGTTTGGGTTGTCGTGCCTGTAACTCTCCTTAGGTGTTGATAAAATGCTATAGCAAAAACTAAAAATGAATGTATTAATACTTATACAAACAAATATAATAATAGTCTGTAACTTATTCTGTAGACTTTAGAGGGATTCATTGATAAATCCTAAAACTATTGTATGTTACAGACTATTATTATATTTGTTACATGTGTGAGTTTGGCCTCACTTATATAGTGATGTGCCTTAAAATAGCAGAGCTGATTTCAACATAATGGACAGAAGGATTAGCCTATTTCTCTTTAACTCATCTTTAACACAGACATTTCAAGCTGCCCATCCATCAATAACTCCAGACTCTCCCTCCTTCCTGTTTAATGTCTTTCGCTGCCTGTTTTTTTTTTTCACTTTCCTGGCTTTATGTTTTGTCTGAAAATTTGAAGGTGTGTGCTTGATGTAGTAATGTTCTTGCATTTCAGGTTAGTCTCCAGAAAGTCTTTATCATATAATCTGTCCTGCAGCAGTTAAAGTATGTTTGGCCAAGATTTTATTTGTAGCACCTGGTGTGGTGCGACATGCATAAAATATTTCATTGCTGTCCAAATTGCCAGCTTCACAGGAGAGGCCAAAAATGTTCTTTACTTTTAATGTAAGTCAATGGAACCAGAAACATTTTCAAGCTATTTTTGAGGGTTTCTAATGGAGATAACCATAATAAGATATTTTGCATTATTTAGAAATTTCTTATATTTTACTAACTTGCATGTCTTTATCCTTATATTATCCATCCATTATCTTCCGCTTTGTCATGCTAGTCTGGTGAAGGTGCTTCTTTTGTGAATAACTCAACTAAAGTTTGCTGAGTGTGTGTTTTGCTGGACCCCTTAGCTGGTTTAGGTCTTTCTTGGACAGCACGCTCCTGATGCCCTTCATACTTCATACTCCTACTCTGTGCTGGTTTGTTGGGAGATGAGGGAACATGGATCTTTAACGGCTGCTTTCTTACAAAGTCTGCAAATCGCCATCTTCTGAGCAACGTCAGTCTTTTCAGATCCAAACCAGCTCAACGTGAGTGAAGATGATCCTCACCTAGGAGTTAAATCTAAGGCGGTAGACTGCGAGGCTGGCGGTGTCTCAGTTTCTTCCTCTGGCGCAGTGTGTTCACTCATTTTCAGCTTTAGGTGTGTTGTTTAGGCAGCTATGCTAGTTTTAGCCTATGCTAGCACACTGTATGGTAGGGGTGTAAGTAAATATCCAAAATATTGAATATCAGGATATTATGTTTAGTGATACTGTATCGGTTCTCAAAAACACTGTATTGATACACAGATTCCTGGCAGACAGTGAATCATTGTGTGTTGTGTTTAAACCTCGGACCACTAGGTGGCAGTGTTGTAATCCATTTTCAGCTCCACTACAACATTAACAAGCTGCAGAAGGGCGCAATGCTATTGTAAGCATTGAAAAACCTGTTGATATAGTGGTGTGTTTTAATAGTAGGATTTGGAAAATCTCAATATATCACTTTGCTTGCAGTATCGCAATATATTGTAATATATTGAATCGTGAGCGCTGTATCCCGATACGTATTGTATCGCCAGATTCTTGCCGATACACAGCCCTACTGTATTGGCACTCGCAATGAGCATGTGCATCAGCCTATACTAAAGCATGTGTAGTCGAAGCGTTCTGACTGTTGTTTTTTCCCCGATCAGTAGCGTACTCGATAACCTTAAGATATTATCGTAGACGATATATATCACACACCCCTATTGGACAGCGATGATATAGCATTGTTGATATTGTACGTCTGCGACAAGTTTAAGATAATCAGCTGACTGTTCTCAGACTGATTGTCAGGTTCTGTCATTCTCACGTACCATACTTGTCTCAACCAGAAACTATTCTTATCAGTCTGGACAGACACAAGCACTCTCAAAATCTTTGTTTGGCAGCGGCATGCACCCCCAAAATAGGCAAAACTGAGTGCCAGTGTACTGATAACTGAACCAAGAATACTGGAAGAGCTCCTTGAGTTCTGATGGAGTATAAAGAAACTTGTTCCTTGTTTTCTCTGCTTTGTTCTTGGGGTTGAACATAGTCAACAGTATTTAAACAGGCCATATATGGTTCAGTGTGTCCTTAATAGTGTGTCCTTCTTTACAGAGCTTCCTGTTTTCTGCTGTAAAGGAAGTTAGCGTGTGTTTATCTAGGAAAAGGATAAGTAGACTTTGTTGCAGAACAAATACACACACGGTTGGTGTAACAGAAAGCAGTAGATGCCATATTTGTTGCCCATGCATTTATTAAAAAAACAACGTGACCTCATTAATCTAGAGCTGCAGCCCGCATAAAAATGAATCCGTTTAATATGGAACAGTGCATTCAGCCCCATCCACCTCTCTTCCTCCCTTTGTATGGAGCACAAAAGCAAGCAAATGTGTGTATTAACAGTATAAATAGGCCCCAAGCAATCATATTCATGAGCACTGGGGGGGATAAGGGGGGATAGGGAGAGTTTTTGGTGTTTGGGCTTTTGTGCTATAGAGGTTATGGTCATTACTGCTGAAGCCTGTATGAGGGACCCATAGGGACCACTGCCTGCAGAATTTCTGTCTCCATGTCTGTGTTTCTGACTCATCGATATGTGGTTAGCCAATTAAATTAGTTGGTATTAAGACTATATGGATTTATTGGGCCAGAGAGGTAAACACATAGCATGTAAAGTTTCCAAAGCTAACAGGTGATAACAAAATCCTACCCGAGAATAAAAGTAAGTCTGAAGTTTGAATGTTTCATATTAAATTAGTCGATATTAAAGGGAACCCCGGCTGGTAACACTTGTAAGTTTTAATATGGTGAAATGACTCTAAATTGTTAAGACACCTTGTAAAAAAAATCACGAAAGTAGCAGATTTATTTATAAATTAACGCTTTTATTCTATATATTTGAAATATGGATGCAGCCGTTATGTCTGACGTGCAATGCCTGTTGGGTAGATGATGTCAAATGGTTACAGCGCGGTAAATTTGACTGCATTTGGAAGGAGTGAATGTTAGTTAGCTAACCTAGCTTAAAGAAAACCATGCCACATTGTGTTGTAGTTGGCTGGTATTTCCAGTGAGAAGACTGATATGAGGTCAGAAATGTTGCGTTCTAGCTTAATCTGCAAAGGCTGAACAGTAGCTATGTTTAGCTAGCTAGCTATACTGAAGCGGCTGGTTACTGCAACCATTGGTCACCACCCACTGTGCACATCAGTAGTTACAATGGCAACCTACGCGCAGCGGGATTTTACAGAATATCAAATAAATCTGCTACTTTTTAAATTATTATTATTTTTTACAACGTGTCTTCATAATTTAGAGTCATTACACCATATTAAGGCTTACAAGTGTTACCAGCTGGGGTTCTCTTTAAAGGTTGTTAATATTTTCAATATTTTAAATCGGTATTGGTGATCATTTGTTCTCTTTAACAGTGGAAATCACTCATATTGGAGTGACTCCCTCTGTCTCAGCTGTGTTTGGAGTCTCTGTATTAGGCCTGTAAAAGGGTGAGGGTGTAACACTGTAAAAAGGGTGCAGGATGCAGCTCGAACACTCAAGCACCTGTGTGCCAAGGACACTTGAGTGGTTCCCATGGTGAGCGGCAGGCCTGGCCCGCTGGGGCAGCTTAGTTGCGGGGTCTTGTGATGCAGCTCTGCTCTGGGGCCTACACAGGCTCAGATGCAGTAGCGCTTTGCTGTTTTGTGAGGTGTCCAAGTTTCATAATTGAAACCCAACACCTGCGTTCAGCTTTTGGGGAGGATGTTTTTCATGGGGCTCCAAATGTCTCTGGATTAAACTAGTAAACTACAGGGGCTGGACCAACAAAATGCTAAGGGAAAAACAGTTTCTTGTTTGTTGTTAAGGATAAAGTTAGGGTTCAATCTGGTGTGGCACGGATGTCCCAGCCATGGTGCGAACCCAGCTGAACCAACTTTTGTGTTCCGTCACAACCCCTCGAAGCATGTGTGTCAGTGTACACACATGAATATGTCGCAAGAGCTGTGACAGTGCTGCTGGAGTTTAGGGCTGGGTGGTGTGTGTGGTCAACCTGGCGATACAATACATATCGTGATAAAGCGGTCACGATTCAATATATTGTGATATATTGCGATACTGCAAGCAAAGTGATATATTGAGATTTTTCAAATCCTACTAACAAAACACACCACTGTATGAACAGGTTTGTCAAAGCTTACAATAGCATTGCATCCTTGCGCTGCTTGTTAATGTTGGAGTGGAGCTGAAAATGGATTACAACACTGCCATCTAGTGGTCAGAGGTGATTCACAATGATTCACTGTCTGCCAGGAATCTGTTTATCAGTACTGTGTTTTTGAGAATCGATACAGTTTCACGAAACATAGTATCCTGATAATCAATATTTCGATATTTGCTTACACCCTAGTAAGGCATGATTGACTGAGGCACTGACAAAGGTCAGATTATAATAATACAAGTCAAGCAACCTGTTCTGTAGTGTTTGTGCGTTGATTGACTGGCCTAGTCAGTGGGCTGCAGAGCTACACCACAGTGCATGTTACACCTTTTGGTGCTCTGCTAAAACAGGTTTGAATGATTAAAAACTAATGTCTTGAGAGCAAAAGATGAATGACTTCTGGTTGAAAGACTGTCCTGTGATATTTATGGCTGTAGCGTGGCTTGTAGCTTTAACTAAATACTAATAAAATACTAAAATATAAAAGACACCTATTTATCTGAGACTGCAAAATTAGTGACTGGTATTTGAGTAAAAGCTGAAACTGAATGTGTTCTGTGGCGTCCGTGGTGAGCCTGATTAGTTTTGGAGGTTTTCCTGGCACCTGTACCACCAGTTAGTGAGCCCCTTTAAAATCTAAAAGGTTTTAATGCGTTTGTTTAGCTGTTCAAAGTCAAAGATACTGATATCATGTTTAAATACTGTTGTATACCCTGTTGCTGTTATACTGCCCAGCCCTAATGGAGTGTATTTCTGAGATTGAGTTTTTGCTAAATTGTCTTGTAAAAGTTTGGCGTGATTATGGCTTGAATCTGCACCTGGCTGACCCTTTTTAGATCAGCGAGGGTTAAAGCAGAAATGTATACATCTGAAAATGGTCTTCTCTGCTCTGCAGTGATTCAGTTGACTTTATATATGCAGCACTTTTAACAAATCCTTGTCACAAAGCAGCCTTTGTTATATGAGTCTGACTATTAAACAAGCAAATAATAGGCGTGAAGAAGCTGGTAATTAAAATGTATTTTCAGAAGCCCCTGAATGGCATGACTAGCTAAAATTATGTGCTATTGTAGGGACCAGAGTTTAAACTTTGATGAAGTCACAGCCCATCCATGGCCCGAGGCTCATGAGAGCCCAGTTGGCCCTGTTGCTCTTTGAGTGCAATGATTGTTTGGCTCCTCTCTCTTATCAATCCATGGTCAGTTGTGGATATATGCCAGCATATGTACTAGGAACTGGGTGGTCAGTGCAGACAGTCATTGAAGGACATTTAATCATATGATGTAGAAGTGGACGAAACAGGAATATCACACTAGATGTGTTTGTGATACGTGTCACGAGGGGTGCAGTCACAGTCAGCCTAAATCAGCATTGCAGATAATGAAATGCTTAAAATGAGCAATCCGCATTGGCCAATGAGTGAGCTCCATTTAGACATCTATAGACTTCTATTTTTGTTCAACGTTTTGGAAATGCAGATGACACCCATGATAAAGCTTATTATATAATTAATCATGTTACTATCGACCTCCACTGGGAGAAGCAGCTCATAAGGATGCTGCAGTGGCTTCTCGTGTCTTGCCGCTATCACGTGTCTTTGTTTTTAACTCCTGGATAGTTTTAACTTCGACTCACTGCAATGAAAAAACACAGATTTGGAATTTCACCCCAGCATCAGTCAGCTCTTTTAATTGAGCTGGAATCCACAGTTTCAGTCCTTGGTCTGGTGAACAGAGAGAATGAGTGAGCGAGAGAGAGAGAAAGACAAAAGCTGGCGGTAATCTCTGACTCGGTGTTGGTGAGACCTCTTCTCGCACCCATAATAATGCTCCAACTGCCCAGACAGAGTGAAGTGCTGAGCTGGATGCAGTGTAAGTATGAAGTATTGGCTTGCTTCATCTTATCTGTATGAATAGAAGTCTGTTGGATTTAAGTTTTTGTTGGTTTTCTTGATGCTCAGATGTTGCTGTGCTGTTAAAGGTGACGGTTTGGAAGATATCAGCTAATAGCAGGCTAGTGTTGGGGTAAATACAGGCCTGAGTTAAGATTGGGGAGATTACAGACCCCACGCAGACTATATTTAACCCAGACACAAACAATCTGAGGTGACTCTTGAGTGTCTGATTACAGTATGTTACTACTATTGTGTGTGTGTGTGTGTATGTGTGTGTGTGTTATGGATTTGCTGTTTTAATGATAGTATATTTTGTGTGATAATGACTGTGATTATTGGCAGGGTGGTGTGAGTGTATTTGATGGTGTGTTATTACAGTGTTGTGTCTGAGTTGAAAGTTGTAATAATGATGCAGTGTGTGTGTGTGTGTGTGTGTGTGTGTGTGTGTGTGTGTGTGTGTTCTTGTAGAGGTATATTTGTGAGGACCACATGTCCTCACTAGTATAGGACAATCTGAATTATTTGGTAAAATGAGGACATCTTGCTGGTCCTCACTTGATGACATGTTATTTTCTTCAAAAATCAAATAAAAAAAATGTAATAGAGCAGAAAATTAGTCTTTTGGGTACTGAGGTTAAGATTAGGGTTAGATGTAGGTGTAGTATTATTTAGTTATAGTAAAGCAAAGATTAATAGAAACCTATGGATGACTTATATAGTAAGACATTGTTTTGTTCCCGGTACTGAACCTTTTAGCTTTTATTTCTTGACCCATCAGAGGAAGATGAAGATAAAGTTCATCACCCATCCGAATAGCAGAATGTCTTCAAATGTAGAAAGGTCTTCCTCTCAGAACAGCCAGTTGGTGACATTAGGTGGCTTCGTTTCTGTTTTAGAACAGCATAAGCTAGTTTCACTCAGTTTTACTCAAGGCCGAGCTTTGGTGGAAATGTCTGTAACCAGGTTGAGCTGCTTCTTGAGATGTTATGAAGCTGAGGACAAATGTTTGCCAAATGTTCTTGTTACCGGAACACTAGTAACTCGGTTATTGGTTATCAAGTTGTGCAAATACCAGTAAAAACCAAAAAACGTCTGTGATGGGCTGAATGAGTTCATATAGCCTTTAAAGTCTTTTTATTTCTTCTTTTTCTTACTTTACACGGATCTGTTGAGTAAGCAGTCACAATATTAAACATAAATGAACATGGTCAGTTACAAATTAACAACTATTGCAAAGTTATAAAGCCCAGGCGGATAAATAAAAATAAAACAGCATGGATAACAGTGACCGTCTACAAGCTAGCAGCAGTGCTGCTTGAAATATAGCAATAGTAATAACTAACCTGGCCCATATTGTGTAGCCACTGGGCGTTATATCTTAGATGAAGGTGTGGAGAGGGCGTTGGGAAGGATCAGGTTGCCTAATAAAAAAGATTATTTTTATGTGTTGTCATACATTCCATGAAGTTTGATGTTACGTGCAGTCCAGATTTTCTGGTTATGAGGTTACGGCTGTTGGCACTGTTCATTACTCACTGAAAAGTACAGTCTTTGGACCTTTTAAGCTACTGTGTCCCCTAATGTAGTGTTTTTGCACTAAGCCCCATGCTTTACTTTCAGTAAGTTATATAACAAAGAGTTTGTTAATTCTTGGGTTTATTCTAATTCTAATAATTCAGGTTTATTTCGGTGTGTTTTGGTGTTTTATTAGTACAGATGTGATTAGAAAGCACTTCCACAACGTCACCTGCTGTAAAATCCCAAAATCCAGAATAGCTTCTCAGAGTGTGGCTTCGCTCTGTCTACCAGGCCAGCTAGCCTGTTTTAGCAGTGAGCGAGGGGCTTCTAGTACAGTGCATGCAGAGGTTAGCTGGAGTTTCACAGAGGTCTTTTAGCTTAAGGTACAAAGGGCATACGTCGTGGCTGTGTTTAATACTTTAGTTGTTTTTTTTTAAGACATGTTTGTTGGGCTGTTTGCTGTAGTTTTCAGAAAACAGTTATGGACTGTGACCTCAAGTCCTTCAAGTTTCTCCTTAGTGTTAACCAACACCGAGCCAAAAAAGCAAACAGATATCTGAATCTCAAAATAAATCTATCCAACGAACCAATATCTAAATAGTAATATATTTGGGTTATATAGCCTAAGCCTAAGATATGATTAAGCCAGACTTCAGTGCTCGGCTTTAACTGGACACACTGTCACTGTGCAGATATGCTTTATAAGGACGTGGTTGTGGGTGTGCTGTCTGTGCCGTGCTCAAGCTGAGCTGCGCCCTGGCTTCTCTCTGCCCAAACCTCAACCAAACATTCTTATTTTTAGAAGATATTTACCAAGCACATAACTTTGCCCAACATGAAACTACTCCCAGTTTTCTTGTTGCTCTCTCCACCCTTCCTAGCTGCTTTTGGTCAGTTTTGTCTTTCCCAGAAAACAGGAAAAAGTAGCCATTACCGCAGAGCCAGTGCAGAGAACCTGTGAAATCCTTCTTCTCATGAGCTCTTAGTAAGAAGTTGAAAGCTCTGACCTGTGGCATCGCTGAGGGCGGTCATTTTTCATTGTTTTTAATATTTAAAGCCATCTTTAACTGAGGTCAGACTGGACTCGTTGCACTGTGTGATAGTTCTCTTTGTCCTTTAAAGTATTAAGTAAAGCAAATGTTTAGTTGTGATTTAAACACTGCCTTTGAGGAGCTTTGTTGACCGTCACAGCATTACATCATCTAACAGTTATGCATATTTGACTAATCAATATAACATGGAGGCTGCTTTAATTGTGTATGGATGTTAATTGGATGGTGTACCGGCGGTGAGAATTTAACTGCCTAAAGTAATGCCTCATTAATTCTGAGGCTGCCTCTGCAGGTCCATTGTGAGCAGCGGTGCAGTGTGAAAGCTCGGGAATTCCTTTCAGTGGGCCTGGCTGGGTGTGCTAGAGAACCATGTGACTGTTGTCTAGGACAGGGTTTCTCAGCCCCGTCCTGTGGCCCCTACACCAGGCCCATTTTCCTTGTCTTAGTATTACTCTCACAAACATCTGCACTGATGAGTAGTATTGAACATCCCAACTAAAACATGTTAAGCATTGTTAAGAATGAACAAAGAGAACAGGTTTAATAGTCGCATATGTAAATATTTAAAAAAATAGGGGAGTAGAGACAATGTCCAGTGGGATTACAGAGAAAAGTTCCTCTTCTTAATTGTAGGAGGTTACAAATGCCATAACATCAATAACAATTTGGACATGTAGTCTTATTTGTGGCACACAACATATATTTTACCAAAATAAACCATTAAAAGAATTATAGAAATACCAGCACTGTTTTAGGATCAGGTATCAGCATCTCTACTTTTCATATGTAGGCCTGCTTAGACGTGGCAGTTTGACTTAAGCTGAAATGCAGTATTCAGATTATAACTGTGCCCACCGTTATTAGTTTACCTGTTGAGTTTAATCAGGAATGTTCAGGGAGGCAGAGGTCTGAATCAGGTGAGCCCAGTTAGAACTTCTGGCGTGCAAGTGTTCTCTTTCTCACTCTGACATATTCACACACACTCGCACACCCCCTTCCCATGCTAACAGCTAGTAGGACCCCCTGCTGAATGCAGTCATTGTTATACAGTTAAACATCATTGTGTGTGTGTGTGTGTGTGTGTGTGTGGTGCTGAGGAATTCTGACGTGGGAATGCTGTCAGACCCTTGTTTTGGTCTGCAGCTGAAGGGCTTACTGTGAGTGGGGTGTGTTGTAATGCTGCCTTATCTGCCTAATGAGCAGAGACCCTGTTTTATGCAGTGTGTGCTTTAGGGCTGTGTATTCCGTCTAATGTTGATATCCACAAGAGTGCGTGAATGGATATCTGGTTGACCTCAGGATAATAAATAACTTAATTAATAAATAAATAAAAAAATATATATAAATGCATGAATAAGAAAATAACCGACTTTGGCCGAAAATGATGTATGCAAATGATATGTTGTCTTGGTGGTGTAGTGGTCATTACTGTCGCCTCACAGCAAAGCGATCCGGGGTTGGATTCCCAGTCCAGGCCGTTCTGTGTGGAGTGTGCATGTTCTCCCCGTGCTTGAGTGGGTTTCCTCCGGGTGCTCCGGTTTTCTTCCACAGTCCAAACACATGCATGTTAGGTTGATCACTCACTCTAAATTGGTCGTAGATGTGAGTGTGTGTTGGTCATGCGATAAACTGGCAACCTGTCCATGGTGTACCCCGCCTTCGCCCAATGATGCTGGCATTGGCTTCAGCCCCCACCCCCCCGTGACCCCGACTAGCGGGATAAAGCGGAAGATAATGGATGGATGGATACGTTGTTTTATTGATAGGTAGAGACATTGATAGGATTTGGGTTGGATGAGAAAGAAAGATAAGTTCAGATAAGTTATTTAGAAACGAGTGTTGTATCATGTAGCACTGGATGAAGAGGACTATCAGTGGATGGTATCGTAGCTTGAGCAAGGCACCTAACCCCTACTGCTCCCCGGGCGCCGTGGATAGGGCTGCCCACCGCTCCGGGCACGTGTGCTCACTGCCCCCTAGTGTGTTCACTAGTGTATGTATATGTGGGTGTTTCACTGCACGGATGGGTTAAATGCGGAGGTCAAATTCCGCTGTGTGCAAAATCACATGTGGCTAATTTGAGTGTCTAAATTCAAATTCTAAAAATTCAAAAATGATTTTCAGAATGGTGCACTCGAGATTTTACATCTTTACATACAGAAGTTTTATCTTTTTTTATCAAAAATATCAGAAAATGCTGTTCATTTCTGAAGCTAATATGTAACTAGCCAGGACCAGAACAACTTTTTAACAAGTAGTGTGTAAAAATCTCAACAGTGAATGAGAGAAAGTATTCTTCTGTACATGTAGTATTGCTGATGTTCCTTATAAAGTACTGTTTTAATGTTTGGGAGTCTCTGATTGGGGCATTACATCTTCACTAGATACATTGTTAAGGTTTGAAGAGAAGTGTGGTTCTGAATGCTGAACGCCCACCTTTGCTTTCTAGTTTTTGCTGGGAAACAAGACTTGATTTGTGTTATCTGATTCGAGGGGGAACACTTTTTTTTCCCCTTTCGGTTCCATTTGACGTGCACTGCAATAATCAGTATGCTGTAGTAGCCACACCTCTTCTCAGAGTTTAAGCTCTGTTATTGGGTCGTTTTGCTTGGAGATTCTAGTCACACGTGTGAGATCGTTATCGGGGGGTTATTATGTTATGTTTCATCTATATCTGACCGCTAGCCTAGAATCTTTTGAAACCTTCTCTGCTCGTTTCAGAACACACTGCTCTCAAAATAGATGTAAAATGAAAGAAGTGGGCTGTTCAGTGCCGTCTGCTGCAGTGGTCAGTGGCAAAGCTGTTTCCAATGTTATCAGAGAGAGAAAGAGTGCAGAGCCTTGGCTGCTTATCAGCACATTCCTGCCCTGTGGAATTGTGTGTGTGTGTGTGTGAGAGAGAGTTTGTTTTTTGTGTGTAAGTGTGTGTGTGCTGGGACAGGAGCAGCAGGCCAGATAAGTCTCTGAGTGCTCATTGGGTCAGTGCAGTGCTGATTTTAAGCGCTCCTGTGGCAAGGCCAGAATCTCAGGGCCTGGTTATCGTCCCTGACCTGCCAGCACCCTGCCTCTGCAGACTCCTGAGTAACATAGCGTGTGTGAAAATGTGTGCTAGAGGTGTTTTTCTATATAAGCACACATCGATACTGATGCATCTGCAAATTATACATTTCTTTTCGTGACTCATCTTGATGCATCTCAATCTCGATAATGCCAACATAGGAATTCTGGTCCAACTTTGATATGCAGTCTTTGTCAGATATGTATACTGATTCCAATTCACAAACATTTATGAGATGTAGGAACAGGGGCAGTGCTGTCCTGATTATTATTACTAAAGCAATATCGTGATAATGGCTGAAAGGTCTGCTCTCTCCGGGTAGACTGAATAAGTCAAATATCAGTTTGATATTTTGGTAAATATGTGGTGCATATCTTATAGGGGTGTGCAATATATATTGTTTATGATAATATCTTAATTGCTGTGTTCACGATGCACAAGCTGGTGTTATCAAGTACGCTACTGCAGGGAAAAACTCCAATCAGAACTCCTCAACTTCATGCATTCACTACTTCATGATTTGGTATAGGCTGCTGAGAGTGCGCATTGAGAGTAGGGGTGTGCCAAATCGTATCGTACTCAATAATATCGCCAACATTTTTGATATTATACCCTGAAGTATCGTGCCATATCACCCATCACTAATTATCACATCAGGTACTACTTTTTACTGTTTTTAGCAAAAAAAAAATCACACTTTTCTCATTTCCCATTATATATCTACTAGAGACAGATTTTATCTGTCCAGTATCATTCATTTTACTTCAGTCCTGGATATATGGAGATATTTGGAGTGCATTATTTAGTATCGTGATCATTGACTTCAAAATTCTTGTCAGTTAGGGGTGTGCCATATCATATTGTATGCAATAATAAAATTTAATTTTAATTTGTTGCAGTAGTGTATTCTTAAAATATTTCTTTTTAATTCAATGTTTTGTCATATCGCTAAGAGTATCATTATCTCAACAATGCCATGAAATATCGTGATATTATTGTATGGCCATATCGCCCACCCCAAATTGAGATGTCCAGCAAAACACACACTCCGCAAACTTCAGCTTCACTAAAATAGTGCCTTCTCCTGATTATGCTGCCATTGGCTCCAGCCCAAAGAGGAAGATGATGGATGGATGGGTATTAATAGTTTTAATATTAATGAATTTAAGAAGTTCAAGCTAGTAAAGTATAAGACTTTTACAAACACATTTTTTAAAAATAATGCAAAATATTGTTTATTATGGTTATCGACAAAATTACAGAAAATATCCAGATATCATTTTTTTGTCAGTATCGCACAACCCTAATACCTATGTATCGTTTAAATTTAATTGATTCTAATTCTGCTTATCAGTTCTAGGTTTTGATTCCAGTAGGATAGAAACAAGATACCAAACATTTAGATATGAAGGATGTTTTCTGAAACTGGGAAATACCTCTTGTTCCACCGTTTAGTCTGTGTTTAAACGATTGTCAAAGTCATATGAGACTTAAGATTCATATAATACTCAAGATTTCGAGATCTGATGTTTAATTTGACCTTAAACCATTTACAAGTGTGAAAAACGCTAAACTTACAGTGAATGGGTAAAATAAATATGCCTGATGTGCTTCTATTATTATTCGGTTATTATTTCTGGTATAATTCATATTATTATAACAGAGCAAATAAAGCAAGATCATGTTTTTTTCCATGTGCTGAGCATATCTATGAACAAGCACCTGAACAGAGCCATATCGTAATTACTGGTTAAACATAAACAACCTGAGGAAGGAAGACACCTGAGAAAGAATGTAGCCCTTTACTATAAATGCTGTCACTGCTGTGTGACACTCCCTGGTTAGCCTTCTCTTGTAAAAGTTCCTCCCTTTTGACAGAACTTGTCCATTAGTTTTAAAGATCTACGAGTGAGAAATAACTTATAACTCTTCTGTTGTCACTGTAAGTGAAGGTAAAGCTTTTGGGGGGTTAAGAGTCTTTTGTTGACTGTAACTGAAAGCTAAACACCTTGAAAGGTCAGTAGAATTTGGTATAGTCAGTATATAGAACAAAAAGCAGCCGATGTAGTAGCCATGCAATAGAAACGTCCTCAGATTGAAACACTGTGTTTGGTAGAAGAGCTGTTACAGAATAGTTCATAGTTGGATGGTAGAAGTCTAAGTGCTGTTGAAGTTTCTCTGCTCGCAGTGTCGTGTGTGTGCGCATGTTAGGGAGAGCGTTAGAAGCGAGCATGCTTCACTGGGGATGACTTTGCTGTTGGGGTCGCTGGAAAACAGTCACTGCGCTAGTGCTGGGTCACTGGGCAGGATGAGAGCAGATGAGGGGCTTAATGCAGATGAAGTGTAGGTGGGTTTAAAGTGGAGAACTATGACTGAGTTAACTAAAATGAACAGATAGAGGTTACTGCATATGGAATATAGAGTTAGTGTGGAGATGCCCAGTCTGTGCCAAACTGCATGAAGGGAGTGATTTAAATCTGAAGTGTGAAATAGTACTGATTTGTTTATCTATTTTTGTTGTGTTCACTATTCTAAAATGTGGGAAGCAGTAAATATGAGTTGATTTTAACTGATACTTTATACAGCATCAAAACTGGTCCGCCGGCCAACCAGAGGGTGCACTTTGACTGTGTTCAGACTGCAGGCAAGTTGGATTTGTTTCTCAATTCAGATATTTTGAGACCACAATGTCCGTGATGTTTTTTGCAAGTGATCAGATCAGATTTCTCCAGACATCACCAATCTATCTGCTTGGGTTACTGTGATAACAACATGGGCGTTGAAAGTGGTGCACAAGATACTGTGAAATCTGAGTGGAAAGTGTGTCCAGACTGAGACACATCTGTAAAAAAAAATCCAACAGGGGTCGCATTTCAGTCCACTTTAGATCTGTATACAATCTAAATGTGCCAAAAATTTAAATGTGCTCCCAGCCTGAGCAAGAATTTTTTTGCTTGACCCAACTACATAGGAATCTCTCTGAGGGCCCCAGAAGCCCATTTTAATAACCTCTGGCATAGGTGTGTGCGGTTATATATTGTCTACGATAATATCTTAACTGGCATGTTAACGATGCACGAGCTGATATTATCAAGTCATACAGTGTACTAGCATAGGCTAAAGCTAGCATAGCTGCCTAAACAACACAACTAAAGCTGGAAATGAGTGAACACACTGCGCCAGAGGAAGAAACTCAGACACCACCAGCCTCGCAGTCTACCGCCTTAGATTTAACTCCTAGACGAGGATCATCTTCACTCGTGTGGAGCTGGTTTGGATCTGAAAAGACTGATGTTGCTCAGAAGACAGCCGTTTGCAGACTTTGTAAGCAAGCAACCGTTAAAGATCGTTCCACAACTAACCTGTTCCATCATCTCCAAACAAACCACCACACAGAATATGAGGAGAATGAAGAGCTTTGGGAGCCCGCCGTCCAAGACAGACCTAAACCAGTTAAGGTGTCCAGCAAAACACACACTCCGAAAACCCAGATTTGCAGAATAAATGGAAGTTAATGGACGGATGGATGTTAATATGTTTAATGCAAGCTAGTAAAATATAAGACTTTTACAAACACATTTTAAATAATGCAAAATATCGTTTATTATCGTTATCGACACAATTATCGTTATCAAGGTAGCATTTATTGTCAATATCGCACAACCCTACTCTGGCATATATTGTTTAAATGCACAAAAAGATTTACCAGATTACCTTAATTATCACTGTAGCAGTCCTAGATTAGTCCAGTCCTCAAACGCAGCCCTCAAGCTCAACATGGTCCAGCATGGTGAAGAGAACAAGAGGAGAGAGATGGAGTGTCTTGTGGCTCAGGTCGCATTGCTCATTTGCTGGCCTTTTCCAGCTCATCTTTGTCTTTGTCAGGCCACGAGGACTTTGAAGAGAAGCATGGTGCAGATTAACTTTTTAATCTGGGATTATAGGTTTTGTATTTTTATTCCCTCAACTATTCCCATCAGAGGTTCAGCCTCTGTTGGCGTTTTTTTTTTAGAATCCTACTTTACTCTAGTGATGACTGTCATATAGGCTAATGCTTTGCTTTATACTGTATAGATGGCCAATACATAAAACATATAGTTTTAGTCCAGGATGTTGCGAATTTGCCACTAAACTGATTGGTACTGTTGGTTTAGAGATAACGTTGATGCTAATTGTATGTGAGCTTGTGGTGTATCGGCAAGAACCTGGCGATACAATTGGTATTGTGATACAGCGGTCACGATTCAATATATTGTGTTATATTGCGATGCTGCAAGCAAAGTGATGATCCTACAATAAAAACAAACAACTATATAAAGAAGTTTGCCAATAACAATAGCATTGTGCTTTTGTGCTGCTTGTTAATGCTGGAGTGGAGCTGAGAATGGATTATAACATCTAGTGATTAGAGGTTTTGCTCTAACTGTTTATTAATAATCAATGCTGTGTTTTTTAGTATCGATGCAGTATCACAACACATATCACAATATTCGATATTTCGATATTTTTTACACCCCTATTTGACAGTGACCTGCGATATAGGTCCCTCATTGATTGGTCTGCAGGTATGTTACAACACATGTGTTAGATGGCAGTGTGTACGAGTAAGAGCTGGAGAGTTACTTTAGAGAATAAAAGTGTATTTTATTCTTTGTTTGGTTCAGCATTTGAACAGTGCATGTCTGCTGTGTATTCGTGTGTGAGCATCATCAGCAGCGCTCTAAAAGGAGCGCAGCGAAAAGCCAGCAGTCCTGTGGCTCCGTGCATGCATGTGTGCATGCCTTCCAGCCAGGCCATGTGACCGCGCTCAGCGAGTGCGCATGTGAGCGAGCAGCTGACGATGCAGCTGCACACTGTGCTCACCTTCCTCGGGGAGCTGGCTCGAGGAGTGGGATAATGTTGTCTTGGTTACGCTTACTATGGTGATGTCACAAGAGGAAAGCGCTGTCGCGAGCGCTGGAGTCCGATTGGCCGACCAGCGGCATCCTACGATAAAACTCCAAAGCCCCTAGAGTGGGACAGAGGCGGGCAGCTCTCTCCCCTCTCTCATCCACGACCGCTCTGAGCTATTTTTACTCTCTGATTGTGACGAACCACGTAACAGGATTAGGCGTCTCCCCCCCTTCTCTAGACTCTGGAGTGAACGTTATAGTGGACAAGACTCAGTTTGGTGATTGATGGTGGGAAGCACTGTGAGAAACACCGGACAGCTGCTGTAGAAATGCTCTATTGAGTTTGTGTGCTCAGCTTTGAGTCTTTCTGGTTGTGTGTGTGTGTGTGTGTGTGTGTGTGTGCTGCTCTTGTGGCCCTTAGCAACATTTATAACATCATAATAATACATATTATAGAGAAACACTTAAAGAGATGGCATAGTATGACTTTTGGCTCCAGTGCTGATACTGAAATCTAGATTAAATCTAGTATCCGTTCATATAATACTGGTTTTGAGACTACAGTGATGCATTTGAAGACCCACCTTCTCAAATGATGAGTGAAGATTAGGGCTGCAGCTATTGATTATTTTAGTAATTGAGTATTCTGTCGATTATTCCATTGATTAATCGAGTAATCGGATAAAATATATAATTATTTTAATTAAAGAGCAATAGTAAATATAAAATAATACAGGCTTCTTAACATTGTATTGTTTAAATTGCATATAGTACAGTTCTAAAGAAAATATTTTAATAATTACTATTACTGAAATTTATTACTAAATGTATTACTACTGAGTGTCGCTCCGCTCTGTGAACTATACGTGTAGACTGAACTGCTTTCTGCTCAGATGCTGAAACACTGGTGTGGTGCTCGGCTAGGGGTTACCTTAAAACTCAGACTCGCTATCAGTTTGCTGGGAAAGCTCAGTTGCTTGCTTTCTGAAGTTAGCTTCTTATTTGAATTCCCCGTTCCACCTTAAATGACAGCAGACTTTAGACACTGTGTATGGTTTTCTCAGGTCCGTCTCTTCTGTTCTCCTCTCCTTATTCTCTCTCTCTTTCCCTATTTTGCAATCCGTGCCATCAAATCACGTCTTCTTCGCGTCACCTGGCAACACCATAAGCGCGCGCTGTGCAACAGTAAAAGTCATCCATGCGAAACAGCGCGCTGTATATTATTGTATGGATTAAACGAATCTTCGAGGCAAAGAATTTGCTTCTATGATTTTTTTGTCGAGTTACTCAAGTTCCTCGAGGAATCGTTTCAGCCCTAGTGAAGATAAAGACATATTTAAGCTGGAGTGGTTCTACCAGAGGAGACTCAGTTATGTAATGTGTGAAGGACTCAACCCTCTGATTTGTACGAGATAAAGTATCTGTGTAATTTTGCCAAATTGCCTGAGAGAGCCGGATGTTCAGCGTTAAGATTAGAATTATGTGGATCTAAACAAACAAAAACAGTAAAGTGGGCTCATTTAACCTAACAATAATTCTCCAGCAGGACAGATCATGCCTGCAAGAGTGACCGTCAGATGTTTCATGTTCTTCTAAATTAGCTCGTTACCAGAATGCAATTTTTATTCATTTGCAATAATGCAGTTTTCAATGTGTGGATGAAAGGCAGCAACCTGTTGGAAAAAAAGACTTTGACCAATCACAGCGCTAGTTTTAAACTCTTCAACTGGCTACGGAGAGCCGGGGAGCCGTCAAAACGAAAGTACCAAATTGGTTTTCAATCCTCTAGTCCATCTTCATACTGGGACTGGTTTTAAAGGGAGTATGGTGCTAAACTCAAAGATAACTGGCAGGGTATGGGACTCAAACACAAGATGCAAAATATAAACTAGCAAGTTTTAACAATTTGCGTGTGTAAATATCCCTCCTGCAAGCGTAAATGTGAAAGTCGTAAGCACAGAAAGAAATCCTGCGTGCATATTTATCCATTCGATTCGATACGAATACTTGTCCTTGCGCGCCATGTGAATCCTTGCACCGCGCTGGGCCATGCCGTGATGTGCTGCGCCGCCCCGCAACAACAAGTTGCTACTCAAAAACATTTTCCCGGGTTGGCAAGTCTGCTTGTCATTGTCTATTAACAGATTTAGTAGTTACTTCTGTGTGAGGCAGAGTCCAACAGGCCTGCTATCCCTGAAGTAGTTATTGTTACAGATACATTTCTTACCAGAACTATGGATATTGCAGAGTCGTACTGGATTGAAAGCATGGATCTCTGAGCTCTTTGCTCAAACTGCTCAAAAAGGTTGTAAACGTTTAACCTGGCCAATGTTTTGTGGTCATAAGCTTCCCAGGCCACCTCTGGAAGTGTGTTCGTGAGACACTAGACCCCATTTCTGCTTGTACGGTTACAATCGGATCAAACAGGAGTCATACTAATGTCAGGGTTGCCTGTCTGGAACTAGTCAAGCAATGACAGGATGTTTCAAGCTGGACTTGTTTGTTCTCCGTTGTTTGATTCAGTCTTTTCTTTTTGGTGATTTTGACTCTGTGCATCTCTACGTTTGACCATTTGTGGGTTGTTATTTGAGCGTTTGTCTGCCATTTTTAGTTTTACTTTTGGGGAGAATGAGTTGAATTAGAGAGCATTTGGCTGGCCGAAGGCAGAAATGGAAAGCTGCGTGTGAAAGCCGGCAGTGATGTTTTGCCCAGTGCAGGAGCGGAGCCAGGAGAACAGCACTGCCCCAGCCAGAGCAGCACATTAAAAAAAAAAAAAAGGCACGCAGCTCCTAAGGCTTCAAACGTGACCCCATAGATTTACTGAGTGCAGTGGGCCGTGTTGGAAGAGTTTGTAAAATTATGAATATCATGCTAGCTAGCCTTGCTCTGAGTTTGGTTTATGGAACCTGTAAGATATACAGTTAATCAAGGACCTGATAAGATACTGGTTACCAGTTATTGTTTACATTGCCGGTGTACCACTGGAAGCTATAGTGAAGGACACTGACCTTGTTTGTTTGGTTATATAGTTTATATACCTTCATACTCCACCCTCACAGTACACAATTCCTCTAAGTAACTTCAAGTACACTACCAGGGAAAAGTTTGGGCACACCTTCTCTTAGGTTTATTATTTTTAGAACAATAGTGGTTTAAATAGTTCATACCAATATCACAGTTACCACTAGAAGAATTCTGATTTCCTACAGGTGTCCAGCCATCCTTTGTAGTAGTAGCCAGACTAGGTTTTGAACGGTAACTGCAAATACTGGGTTTGGGAATAACTAAGCTAACACAGTGACTGACATTTCACATGCTCACTACACATATACAGCTCAAATCTTTAAAATCTTTTTTTTATTTATATTTGGATGCAAGCGCTTAGAAACTTATCAAATTCACTATTAGTGTGTCTTAAAAACACGTTTCTAGCAATATTTAGGCCTGAAACATAAACCACTGGATCAAAATGTGAATCAAAAGTTTTCGGTTGGGTGTGTCTGAACTTTTGACTGGTACTGTATGGCGGCACAAGCTGTTATGATACGGATATTTTTCTTCTGAATTGTTCCTGTAATGTAATGTTCCATTAGCTGCCTGCGGGTATGGTGAGTGATAATCCTGGATACTGAGAATTTGACCTATAAAGGGGAAAATCAGGATATGACCGTATGCACTGCTGCAGTGGGAACTGGGAATAGATCACCTGACTTTTATCTAAGAATAATCTGTGTGCGTTTGCATGGAATGACAAAAAGGCACCAACATAAGCCACACTTCCAGGTGTTGTGGGTGCAGTATGTAAAACAAACAACACACACACACACACACACACACACACACACACACACACACACACTTCTGGATCTCAACCTTAGGGATTAATGTATTTAAGATGGATTTGAGGCAGCGTGCATGTTTGCCAGTGTGTTTGTATCCCTCTGTTGATTTGTGTGTGTGTGTGTGTTAGAGGGGTATGTGTGTGTTATTTGTAGTACAATACATTTCATGGTGCATGACAAAGTCCAAGACATTTTTAGTCAGTGTTAAAACTCTAAACTGCAGTAATAATTAGATATCTGGGAAGGCTGGGAAAACGATAACATTTATATTTATTTTTTTATTATATTAATGTTTATTAAATACATTGACCCATTTTTTTACTTTATCACAGATGTGGAAGCAGCCTGGAGGCAATACTCAGTATTTAAGCACATGCATATCTGGAATGTCATTATCTTTAGTAAAATCATATAAATTGTTCAATAACTTGGTCCTCATATTGTATTTAAACACAGCCCTGGCTGGTAGCACTGTTTAGTAGTGTTGCACAGAGACTGTATTGGAGCTGATACTGGCACTACTGATACCTAGAACTGACACCACAAAGCAATTTCAGGAACAGAGTTGTAAAAATGAGCAATAAATATGCTCATGGCAAAACCAGTAATGGCAGTATTTTATGAGAGAAACATGCTAACGGGAGCTGTTTACCTGAGTGACTGATCTAAGCTGCTAAGTAATCATTCATCTGTGCGGTTTCTTACAGTCTGAGTAAATATTAGTCCAGATTGTTATTGAAGGAGGGGAAAAACCATCAGATTCATAGTGTTCATAGTCTTTAGCCTGCTGGGTGATTACATATACACACCACATGTTTATTTGTATGTTGTTTAGTTCTGTGAACTATACACAGTACATTATTGTATGGTGTTAAGTACTAAATATAGGTTCATTGCATTAACTATATATATATTTATACTATATTAACTATGTGTTTGTATTGTAGCAATATCTGTATGCTGTGTCGGCCTATATATCTGCATTGAAAGGGAAAAACTGATATTGATACATCTGTGATATGCAGCATGCGTGTGTATGCATAAAAGCTTATAGAAGCTTCTGAAAAGAAAAATGCATGCAATGTTTTTCAGAAATAGCTTTGTTTATATCCTCCGCCTGAGGCCGAGACAGATTGTCAAGAAAAGAACTCATGAAGATAGAGCTCTCATGTGACCTCAGTATATTTTTGGAACTAAAACACAGCAGAAATCATGTCAGCTCTTTACAATGAATATAGATTAGAGAAGCTGTTGAGGAGCTAGGTTGGTCTAAGTTGGAGTGTAACGAAGCGGAGTCTCTGGAGTTCTGCAAAAGGAAACTATGAATGTGTGTATTTCATTTTCAGAGGACGAAGTTCTGCTCTCACCAAACCTGGAAATGAGTCCTGAACGCCTTCATGACCATATAAAACAGTTTCACTGAGGCAGCTTTTTTCTTTTTGTTGTTAGTCAACACTCCAGTCTGACTCCAGTGTGCTGTATTAGAGCTAATGTGGTTTGTAGTAACAAAGTACATAAAAATACAGTAGAAGTAGGGATGTGTGATTTTATATATATATATCGTCTATGATAATATCTTAATTGTTTACTCTTTGTAATCTTAAGTGATATTGCTGTGCGAGCTGACGTTATTGAGTACGCTACTGACTGGAAAACAACAACACTCAGAACACCTCCGCTCCACACAATCACTACTTCATGCTTTAGTACAGGCAGCTGCGAGTGCGCATTGCGAGTGCCCATACTGTGTGCTAGCGTCACCGCCAGTGAGGATCA
This sequence comes from Megaleporinus macrocephalus, assembly GCA_021613375.1. Classification (NCBI taxonomy): domain Eukaryota; kingdom Metazoa; phylum Chordata; class Actinopteri; order Characiformes; family Anostomidae; genus Megaleporinus; species Megaleporinus macrocephalus. Next base: position 17,177,856 of record CM038728.1, read on the forward strand.
TCACTGATCTGAAAAGACTAATGTTGCTCAGAAGACGGCAGTTTGCAGACTTCGTAAGAAAGCAGATGTTAAAGATCTCTCCACAGCTAACCTGTTCTATCATCTCCCAACAAACCAGCACACAGAGTGTGAGGAGTATGAAGAGCATTGAGCGCGCTGTCCAAGACTAACCTTAACCAGCTATGGTGTTCAGAAAAACACACACTCAGCAAACTTCAGCGGAGTCATTCACTAAAACAGCACCTTCACCCGATGACACTGGGATTGGCTCAAGCTCCCTATTCATTTTTTAATAATGCATATTAACATTTATTATCGTTGTCAACAAAATTACAGAAAATATCCAGATATTATTTTTTGTCAATATTGCACAAGATATTGACTAAGAAGCTGTACCAAATGTGGATCAGTCATGCCTGACTAGTGTTCAATCTGTTCTTGAGGTTAATATCAGTGTTAGGGGGGTGCCATGTCGTATCGTACACAATAATATCGCCAACATTTTTAAATATCGTGAACGATATTATACCCTGAAATATCGTGCCATATCACCCATCTCTAATTATCACATCAGGTACTACTTTTACTGTTTTTAGCAAAATAAAAATTCACACTTTTCTCATTTCCCATTATATATCTACTAGAGACAGAATTTATCTGTCCAGTATCATTCATTTTACTTCAGTCCTGGATATATGGAGATATTGGGAGTGCATTATTTAGTATCGTGACATTCTGGATCATTGACTTCATACAGTCTGATAAAAATTCTTGTATATTTTAATAGGGGTGTGCCATATCATATCGTATGCAATAATAAAATTAAATTTTCATTTTGTTGCTGTAGTGTATTTATGAAATATATTTATAAAATATATTTATATATTTATATAATATATTTAAATTCAATGTTTTGTCGTGTCGCCAAGAGTATCGTTATCGCAGAAATACCAAGAAATATTGTGATATTTTTGTAGGGCCATATCGCCCACCCCTAATCAGTGCCGATTTATGTTATACATGATCAGTAAAAACATAACTAATTATGCTGTTTATATATATATATATATATAGTAAAGCAGCACGATAAATTAGTTAATCAGATAGGAGGTAGGCCAGGGCTACATGGCGATGTCATCAGAAATTCTTTTTTTTTTTTTTTTTTTTTACTTTGTTAAGTATAGTTTGAGTGCTGGGAACTGAATATACATGTTGTGTTTTGGAACTTGCTTTAGCGAGTCTCACTGCAATAAAACTAAATGGTGTGGTTCTTTACCTGCATCTTTTGTATATCCTAGAAAAAGTTAACAATAATATTAAATATCATACATAATGATTACATTTCCAGCCTGATGTTTAACTAGAAAATATTGTGCTGAACATTTTTAGAGGTTTCCTATTCAGAGAAACAAAAAGTGGCCGGTTTTGGGAAAGCAGTGATGCTCTGATCTGATGCTGATCTTATTAAACAGTCGTGTCTAATCCCCCCTCATCGATACTGTTTCTAAGACACGGTTGTTGTAAAAGGGTGTCGTATCAAAATGCAATAATCATAAGTTTTTATTTATAGAACTGACAGCTACACATACTGTTAATACTTATGATTGATCACACAAAGAGATGAAACAGACTTTTACAGACTTGCATTGTACAGATCAGCTGGACTGGACACCTGATACTACCTCATAGTCTCGTTTCTGTGCTTCTGCAGTAACACTAGCTTCACACAAGTGATCAGAATGGACATCCAGCAAATAAACAAACTTCTGTTTGAGTGTGAGATAGACAGATACTCCTGCTGAGTGTTCTTTATTTTCTCTTTACTGAGACTTATATTATAAAATATAGAATATAAATAAGATAACGTAAATAAATAAAATGAGCAGTAATTAGCTTGGCACATTGATATTTTCAGCTTTACTATTACATTATCAGTATAATTAGATCATTAAACTCATAAGGATGTATACTAATAGCCCTAAACAAGGTGACTGAGATGTGCCTGCTTAGCGAAGCGCGTGTGTGTGTGTGTGCTTGTGCGCGTGTGCCGCAGCCCTCACTGCTGCAGTTAGCGCTGCAGGTATAGGACGTGCAGCAGATGCAGTGGCGTATAGGACAGTAGATATGGGCTGATTGTAACCAGAGGTTAGGGCGTGTGTGTGTGTGTGTGTGTGCGCGCGTGTGTGCCTGGGAGGGGTATGTGTGTGCGTGTCTGCATGTTGCAGTACTACTGCATAGTGCTGTCAGAGCTCTCTGTCTCATACACACTTCTGTACGGACCTTTTTTCTTTTTGGGAAGGGGATTTTCCAGCCTACGCTTCACTGAGCGCCGAAGACAGGATACCATCCATGCCGTTTCCGTCAGAGTTTATCTCCTCGCTGCATCTCTTTCCTGGGGACGTGTACGCGGACAGCCCGTCTGTCGTTCTAATGAAGGATCTGCATTGCACTGGAGGAGAAAGTGACAAGAGAAACTGGAGTGTCCTGCGCTAAAGCTAACATTTACCCTCCTCCAGACTCTCTATGGCTTTACTGACAGGAGACTGAATGTATGGAGAGCGTACGGAGGTGTCAGTAATCTACCTCTACCCAGTTGCACCGTCCTGTGAGTAGACCACAGAGTCTTTATCTGTTCTCCTTCAAAGGGAGAAGGTGTATGTAGTTTACTTTGCCTGTGAACACTCATGGGGTTTTGTGTCTTGTCCCCCTTTCAGTTGTACACATATCTTGTTTGAGCAACACTTTGATGGAATCACGTGACAACTGAAACACCTCCCTTGAGAGAGCGCGCACCGTGTGTGGCACGCAGCCTCAGCTCTATGCGGAAATCTTTGTTTGGAGACGCTGTTAGATGAGACGCTGATCTCCTCAGCGCAGATCCACCTGGGAAAAGCCGCTGACAAATGTGTGTGCAGGCTTGGAGCTGATCATCTGAACATAGCTTTGGAACATCTTAGCTGGCTGTGTTCCCTGCTGACTTTATAAGGAGCGCTGTAGTGCTCGAGTGTGTGTGTGTGTGTGTGTGTGTGTGTGGGATAGACAGCAGTAGTTCTGATGAGCACTTACTTGCTTCCTCATCTCTGCGCTTTGCTGTCTAGGTTAGGGCTGGACAGTGTGGCAGTAGTATGTGGTGATATTTTACTATTTTTCTTTGTAATAAATTATAATACACAACAGATGGACACTAGAAACACTATATATATTTAACATAGGTATCAATCTAAAAGCCTGTGTACAGTATATATTTTTAATAACCGATGCTTTCCATACTTTTCTCACCCAATCAAATTACATAGATATTATGTCCACATCACAGAGTGGAACCCATGTGGAAGCATTGTCCAGATCTGTTTTTTTTAATTAAGTATTCTTGATGTGTTTTTAAAATTGACAGTGTTAACAAGGTCAGCGACATCAGGATCCATTCAAAAAAAGCTTATTGTACCATCATTGGCCACCTCCCACTTTCTGGCCAAGGACCGTGTCCCAAAGGCAGCGCCCAGTGTTTGTTTAACATGCATTTTTTGAAGCCCTTTCTAAATGCCTTCAATTATCAACATGTTTTCTTTCAAAGTTGAAGATGATTCGCAAACAGGAAAAGGCCCTTCCTGCAGTGAATCCCAGCATGTAGACGCATCCTGTTCCACGCAATCAGTAGCCCACAGACACAGTGACGCAACTCTGAAATGCTAACAGCTGTAAACCTCAGCGCTAAAATTTGCAGGCATGTGCAGTGTTCCTCGAGGGCATCATCTGTAAACCTGCCTCATCATGATGCGATAGCGGTTCGTTTCTAGGAGGTATTTGTAACCTGGCTACAGGCTCATGGTTTGATTCCACTGTGGCAGACTTGTATATCGTTGCTGTCCAATGAAAAACATGTATCCCCCTTTTTTTAATTGATTTTAAGTTGTCGACATCATTTGAACACACTTCACACTATTTACATAGTTTTATGACTAATGGACCAATAGAGGTGCTCAAAAACAGCTTGGAAAAATTCTGGTTCCATTGACTTCCATTGAAAGCAAAGTATGTTTTTGGTCTCTGCTGTAAAGTTGCAGTTTTGAAGATACCTTGTTTTTCATTGGACGGCGACGATATTAGAAGGACTTGGCTTGGTGGTTGGAGAACCCCTTGATCTAGGTAACGCAGCAAATGTTTTTTCCAGTATAAGGATGTTGAATCATTTCCTGCTCTCTGGAACAATGGAAAGGGTCATCAGTCATTACTCAGAATGCGAAACCTGCCACCGGCCAGGACTTCAAAGACTTTTGGGGCTTTTTCAACTTGTACAAAGTAGCATGTTCTGTTTGTGTGGTCGTTCTGTGGTCGTGCCGGTTCAGAATTTCGCAGTGCTGTTCTAGAGAGAAGTGTGTGGGTGTTATTGGCTAGCTGACATCAATAATTGATTGACAGTGCAGCTAGAATAGCCGCATTCAGCTGCCTTCTGTTCCTCTTGGTCCAGTCTTATCCAACTCCTGTTTACACTTAAGACACACATTTCTTAGGAATGGAACGCTTCTTCGTGAGAAGCTGAAACTCGGTAGCTGGCGCAGCTGCAACAGCTTTGTAGGAAGTCTGCTCTTTCTCGGACCGCATGTGTGATGTGGATGCGGGAGCATGGGAGAGTGAGTTCCTCTTCATGGGGATTTTATTTACACAGCTGAAGCAGCACACAGCAGCTACTCCAGCCACCCCCACCCCCACCAACTGTTAGAAGGATAAGAGCTATTCCATCAGTGATATAGATAAGGGATGATGGACGTTGCTTGCTGGTGTTAGTTAAATGCTAATAAGTGGTAGGCTATGCTCAGGCTAATTGACCAGAACATGATGAATGTTAAATATGATTCCCAGTAGGGCTGTGTATTGGAAAGAACCTGATGATACGATACGTATTGTGATACAACCATCACGATTCAATACATCACGATATACTGTGATATTGCACAGTGATTTTTCAAATCCTACTATTAAAACCACTATATGAACAGGCTTGTCAATGCTTTCAATAGCACTGCGCCCCTGTGCTGCTTGTTAATGTTGGAGTGGAGCTGAAAATGGATTAGAACGCTGTCATCTAGTGTTTAAACACAACACACAATGATTCACGGTCTGCCAGGAATCTTTGTATCAATACTGTGTTTTTGAGAATCGATACAGTATCACGAAACATAATATGCCGATATTCGATATTTTGATATTTTCTAACACCCCTAATTACGAGGGTGGTTTATTTTGTATATTCCACTAAATAGTTTTTTTGCATTCATATTTGCTGATTGAGTAAACCATAACAAAATAATCTTAATTTCAGTAATGGTTGAGTTTATATAATGCATAGTGTGGTTTCCTAAAGAATTTGAATTGAATCCAGTTCTTGTAAGCCCCCAATGGCCTCCTATCATTGGTTTCACCAAGCAGCCAGCCTTTTAGCTCACCCCTCCTTGGCAGCTCTAGAGTCTACTTCTAACAGAGAGGTTCTTCAGAGGCAGATCAAGGCTCTGGCTTGGAGCTGGGCTCCCCACGCCTGGCCTTTGTTCCTCAGCGCCACGATCTGATTTTGGCTCAGGCCTGGGCCTGAATTAAAGAAAAAAAAGAAGAGAGAACATATAAATACACCCCATCGTCTGTCCGCATAAAAGACCTTATTGTTCGAGAGCACTTGCAGGGACTTATTAGATAATCACCGCTTTTCCAGCGGCTTTGTTTTTTTCTTGTGTTTTATTTCGATAAGGGAGACTTTTATTTTTGTTTTTTGTTTCCCCTCAAGGTGTTTGGGTTGGCTTCTGGACTTGATGTGTATGCATGTGTAGAAAGGAGTGTTTGAAGGACCCATTAGGATACAGTTACAGAGCAGATAAAGCTGCTAGTTTGTAGTATTTTGCGGAGCTGAGGCTGGGACAAACAATGGTGGGTTGTGTGTAGTTGTTCCTCTGTTTGCTCTAAAGAACACACCCACAGTATCAGCCTTAATGTTTTAATACAGAGTCAGGTCAGTTAACTGGCTGGAAGTGTAACAGAGGAAGCTCAGAGTGGAGGTTAAGATCTATGATCTAGACCCTGTTTCATTACAGCCCACCTCAGCAATGCTGACGTTGGGGTTGAAGCGATTTCTTGGTGTTTTGGGGGTGGATCCTTTCTATTGCCATGCTCTTGGATCAGTCTTTGCAGAGATAAATTAACATTTGGCCTTCACCACTTGCTCAGTATATTACTAGGAATTAAGTCATCTGTTAACCATTCAAGGTGCTAATATTAGATTATTAATCAATTATTACTTAGATTACTTTTTTGTTTCATTTCATTGCAGGAAGATGAAATAAATGCATAAGTTTATGTTTTCCCAGGACTCTAACATGAGTACTGTGAAAACATGGGTGTGTTGGCAAAGATGCGTTGTTTAGGACTGAGAAAGGAGGTGCTCCAGCTCCTGGGCTGATGTTAAGCTTGGTCCAGAAACAGTGAAAATACATACAAACAGAATCAGAATCAGAATTTTTGACTCTGCAGGCTATAGTATAGGCTGCTGCGAGTGCGCATTGACAGTGCAGACCACCCGGTACAAACAGTACAGCAGCAGCAACAGCCAAACAGCTAAAGCAATCACAGTCAAAGTGACTGAGTTCATAGCGCTAGAACCACATTTCAACCATGTTTCATGACTTATTTGCGCTAATAATTGCATGTAGCCCTGCCGTGGCATTATAGCCCCATCCCGTTTGATTCCTGGTCCATCCCGTGTGGAGCTGCATGTTCTTCGCCTGTTCCATGCTTGAGTGGGTTTCCTCCGTGTACTCCGGTTTCCTCCCAAAGTCCAAACACATGCATGTTGATCGGTCACTCTAAATTGCCCGTAGGTGTGAGGGAATGTTGGCGAACATGGTGTACCCCGCCTTCGCTCAATGACACTGGGATTTGCTCCAGTTCCCCCCTGACCCCAACTAGCGGGATAAAGCGGCAGATAATGGATGGATTCTGTATAGATATATATAATCAAATTTAACGATTCATAGGTGACAGTAGTATTGATATTGTATTGTATTGATAGTGATATGTGACGATTTTCTTTTTGAAGTCAGTGATATCATTAAACTCAGCTCATCAGAGTCGGAACAAAAGATCAAGTAGACACAGTAGGTTTGGAGTCCTGGTATAAATTCTGCTGTCCGGTTCTTCGTTCCTCCCCTCGTTGATTAACGGGAACTCTTGAAAACTGCACTGTGCGCACCGCCGCCGTCTGGGTCGAGTGTGTTTAATCAGGCCTCTGCAGCGGTCCGATTAATTAAAGGATTATCTCATCGGTGCAGCGGAGCTGCTTATCCGGGCTGAAGTAAACAATTTGTGGCGCGTCAGAGATTCACTCCTGTCTTCCTGTTGGCTGCGTCTGTGTTGTGCTCGTTCATGGAGGCATACACAGCACACTCTCTTGATCTCGCACGTGATACATTCACCAAGGAAGTTTGTTTAAGCAAATTAGTGGATACTTATTGAGCCTCCACATAATTATTTTGAATGACATGGCAGTCATGTCACATTGAGTTTCAAGCAAGTTTCAAGACAGTTGATATGTGTTTTTTAAGATGTACTAAACTTCACGCAGGGTTTTAAGAAACAAAGGGCTGCAAGACTAAACTTGGGACGGATGTTGGCACAAAAGTGTGATCTCTGCAGACGCCTTGTTCCAGAGTATGGGGGTATCAGTACGGGGTTATTAAACAGGCACTTTAAATGAAAACGTAAGGACAGATGAAACTTGGCAGATGACGCTTGTTCAGCTGTAGCTAGTGAACAGCTTTTGCCAGCCACGGCTTGGCACGGTGAGCAGGGAGAGCGAGCCAACTAACCACACAGATGATCCACAGATACAGCCTTCAGCGCGTTGAGCAGAGGAAAGCGTCCGCTATCAAAACAAGCATTGCTGTTCATATTTCTTTATTAGAGATGGAAAGATTGATCGGCTATGTATCGGTATCGATCACATACTTTCTAATCAGAGTATGTGATCAGCAATCAACAGACGTTTCTCCAATTTAGCTGATCCTGAGAGACGAGGATGGCGATAAACAAATGAGCCTAATTTCTGTGCCCTCTGTAAAACTCCCTCCGGTCAGGTCCCTGAAATTCCTATCTGAACCGCTAGGTGAAAATACATACCCTTTGCCCAAAACAAATAACCCAGAGTACCGTGCAGACCACCCGGTCGGTACAGACAGTACAGCAGCAGCAACACCTAAACAGCTAAAGCAATCACAGCCAAAGTGATTGAGTTTATAGTGCTGGATAACCATGTTTCAACCATGTTTCATGACTTACTTGCGCTAATAATTGCATGTAGCCCTGCCATGACATATAGCCCCGCCCTCGATCAGTATCTGCTATCGGCTGATCGCACTGAAAGGTGATTGGCGATCGAGATCTGTCTCAAAAACGCAGATCAATCCATCTCTAATATTCATGCATTTATTTCTAGATTAAATTAAAGTAGCATTTATGATAACACTGTCTACATAATCTACACGATGTCTGTAGAAAGAACAGGTTTAAGAGTGATACATGTGAGGCAGCGACTATCAAGAATAGAACAGAGCTCTATGCATGCGTGCGAGTGTGTGTGTGTGTGTGCAGTGGAAACATCTGGGCCCACCATTGGAACGGAAGGTATGTGCTAGGTACGTGTTAAGACGTTGTGTCTGTGCCTGTTATAAATCAGCACCTGAACAGTGCCAAGGGGTCAAGGATGGGCACGGGATGTACTGGTTATTCTCGTCTCCCAAACTGCATCAGTAAGCTTGCGGGACAGCGGTAAACCGTAGTGGTTTGAAGAGCGTGAGGCTGGAATTCTTTATTCTAGGACCACGACCACAGTTATTCCATGCACATAACTACAGATATACGTTTTTCGTTTCCGCTGCTTATATTGAAAGCTTGACTGTCGGCTGATACTGATCCTTTTCTATCGTTAAAACAAGCGAGCCTTAAAATACGTGCTTTTTAAGCTTCTTGAGTGTTTTAACAAAGATGAGAGTCTAATATTAGACCATCATGCTAAACTACTCAAACACTCGATTACCGCTGAGGAAGAAATACACAGCTGGCTGGTGTAGAGTAAGTAGAAGTAAGTGTGCCTATATTATAGCGCATGGCAAGCTAGGCTGTTAGTAGGCTTGATCATTTGCAGACAGTCTATGTATATTTCTCAGCCTTGTGGTCAAGCATGCAGAGTGTATGACCACAGGAGGTCATTCCTACCAATGGCTATCAGACTTTATAACTCCTCTCTTAACGTACGACACCTTTCACATGTGCAGTGATACCAGTAGAACTATAATTTAATTATGTATGTAAGAACTCAAATGTGCAATAACTTCTTACTTCTAAACTCTTACTGCTGCATACAGTATATCTGTACATATTACTATAGACACAGTCACTTTACATTTTATTATTCTATTGTATCATAAGACATTTATATATGTGTACATATGACAAATTTCTTTTATGTTGTAAATTATTATATTAGAGTGTATATTCTTCTTCTGCTACTGTAAAAACTACAATTTCCCCCTGGGATCAGTAAAGTATTTCTGATTCTGATTCTGTATGACTGCTTCCTAGAAAGCAAGGATTTAAAAGAGCCTATGTGGTAGCATGCACTAAAAGATCAGTATATATGAAGATATTTCATGGTCCATAATATTTAATCTTTTATTGAGGTTTGATATGTGAGTGTTGCACCATTTGGGAATGAAACACTTTTAGCTATGTTCTGGAAGAATTGGTGATATCTAGGGCTGCACCTAAAAATTAATTTCTTAATCGATTAATCTAACAATTCTTTTTTCGATTAGTCAATTAATCTAATGAGACATTTTTAGAAAACGGATGACCATTCTAGACTTAATGTATTAAAGAATACCTTAAACTCTCGTGATCTATAAATGGTTACAAAGACTAAAAGTCTACGCTCTGACTGACTTTTAGAGGCACTAATGACACGTAGCCTACACGCCTCACAGAAAAGAAGTCGGACAGTTTGTGGACTATATATTTTGGCAGAGAGTGGATTGAGAAGCAGCTACGTGTGTTTTAAAGCTCCCGCGGTATCAAGAACAGTCTTGGGTATCTACACTGGACGATTAGGGAACCGGTTAGCAGTGCGACTTTCCTAGTGACACTACTGAAAGAAACATGTTACACATGTTAATAATCTTAAAATAATCTGCTAAGAAAAGAAAAAAAAAAGTAAACAGGTGCTGTTTACACATCGACGCACGTTATGCTACTCAACGCAACGTAATCGATTATGTCGACGTGTCGCCCCAACCCTAGTGATGCTCACAATATACTCAGTACAACAAATAAAATAAATCATGATATCATAATTTTACACCCCTCTGATGTACCATGTGACATATAGGTTGTCTTAAAGGGAGGAAGAAGAAGATCGACGAGGGAGGTAAGAAACAGAGCTAGTTGTTATGCAGTGCTACTGTATCTGATTCACAAGTTTGAGCACATGGCACTTCCTGACTATATAACTTCTTCCATCACAACTCCTGTGTCTCAGGTTTGCCTCCTTCCCAGTCATGTGACCTCAGTATGGAGATTTTTTTTTTTCTCATGATGGGCTCTCCCCTGTCTGCTCGTACCGTCCAGCGAGTGGCCACCATTCAGCCTTTCCAGCATGGCAAAGGAATGCAGAGGGGAGGGCGGTGGATGGTTTTTTAACTGGGTCAGAGCCTCTTTTCACAGTGGAGTTGGCCTGTGAGAGTGGTTGGAGGAGAAGAGGGGGCATTGTAGGAACGGAGTGCGGCAAAGAAGAAGGTTTTCTGGGCTGAAGGGACCCCCTTTTGCTGGTGTTTATGGTTCAGTGATCTCCCAATTGGCCGCTCGTCATAATCAGGTCAGGGTTAACTGTATGGTGATTGTAGGGGCACATAGAGTTCAGGGGGTTGGGTCATTCCCCTTTGAACGAGAGAAACAGAACAACAACTTATGAATGTGTGTCAGGGCTGCACAGCATACCGTTTATTAATTGCTGTAACTCTCGCAACACTGATATCCACTCAGATTAATCGATTAATCTGTCAATTCTTTTTTTTTTTTTTTTTTTTTTTTCGATTAGCCGATTAAGCTAACAATTATTTATTTATTTATTTATTCCGATTAGTAGATTAATCTAATGACTAATCTTTAGATTACTCTAATATGAGTGTTCGGAAATAAAATTTGGGTTATTTTGTTAAGGGTTTGTAACCAGTGGATGATTTTCTGCTTATATATATGTCTTATGTGTGTGTAGTAATTTGTTGTCGAAAGAACACGAGGGGCTGTGGAATTGATGACCCTGGCGGGGGGTCTAATGTATTAAAGGGTGCCTTAAACGCTTGTGATCTATAAATGATTAAAGACTAGAAATCTACGCTCTGACTTGACTTTTAGAGACACAAATGACACGTAGGCCACACGCCTCACGCACAAGAAATCGGACAGTTTGTGGACTATATATTTCTGTGTAAAACACTTGCACAACTTTAGATGCACGCGAGCGATTGTAGTTGAAGCTTGCGCTCCGGATAAATCCATGCTTTTAGTAGGCGCGGCCATCTTTATGAATAAAGTGCCATTCTTTTTAGGTTAAAGCAGAATGTTCAATAATATCATTCTCAAGTACTGTTAAAGCTTCATAACATCTGTAACAAAGAAACATTCTGATATTGTGTATTTATGCGTTTAAATAGTATAGCAAACTGGCAGTAATACATTTGGACAAGTGTTAATTATGGGTGTAAGAAAATATAGCATATAGGGATATTATGTTTAGTGATACTGTATCGATTCTCAAAAACACAGTATCGATACACAGATTCCTGGCAGACACTGTATCATTGTGTATTGTGTTTAAACCACTGACCACTAGATAGCAGTGTTGTAATCTATTTTCAGCTCCACTCCAATATTAACAAGCAGCACAAGATCGCAATGCTATTGTAAGCTTTGGCAAACCTGTGGTGTGTTTTAATAGTAGAATTTGAAAAATTGCAGTAAATCTTTTTGCTTGCAGTATCGAGGTATATCTTGATATATGAATTCGTGACCAGGCCCTCTCTCATGACTACACACCGGGAGGAATTCAAATCATAGCTGTGCATTCGTGGGCAACATGCGTGTAATATGTTTGCATTCAGGACGGAGGGATGCTGTTTATGTAGAGCACAATGCGATTTCAGGCTTGATTCGGTCACCACTGGGCAAGACGGAGCATTTGCTAGCTCTGCTAAAGGGGTCACACAGTGGGCCGTAGTCTAACACGCCGTAGGACGCATGCAAGACCGCGATCCACTAAGTGGACAAAGGGTTTAGGGTTTGGACCATTGCAGTGCATTTTGGCTGTCTGATGCTTTCATCTAGTCATGTTTGTGTTCATTCATGCAGAAATGCTGTATCCATTCATAACCTTTTAGGTATATTGGAAAGCTGAAGAGTCATTAGCCTCAAGTCCAGTGTGGTTTAACACTCTTTGCCATCCCCCCGTTTTTTATGTAAACTGATTCAGCTGGTATTAGCTGGTAACTTGGTAACAAATAATACTGGGCTGTCTTAATAAGCACACATTACTTATTACACGTTTATTATTTGTATATATTTAAATATGAATGTGCACGCAGTTCTCCAGTTGATTGATATATGATTTAGAATTATTTAACATATTGGGGTGTAACCTTGAGGTTTGCTCTGGTGTGTTTTGTGATAATGTATTGATTTTTAAAATTCACAGTATCCACACACAGTATTTGAAATTAACACTTAATATAATAAGAGTACTTTTAATTAGAAGTATGCAGACAAAGATTTGTAGCCAGTTATAAACAATACAACAAGCTTTTTATTTTTTAAATGCTTAAATAAGAACAATATTTAATAAAATATTCTATCATTTAATCCAGAATGTGTACAGCAGGGGTATTTAATTAGAGGTTAGTAAGGTCCAGATAGAGGAAATTTCCTCAAGCCAAGGTCCGGACCGCCATTATTTCTAATTTGTGTTATGATTCAGAGGCGTATACTGTTTACTGAAGTAGCCTAGTATCAGCATTTTATACCATCAGCTACTAAAAAAAAATCACAAATTCCATTCAGTATATTTCAGTATATTTACTGTTTAAATGCTGAGTGTTTATTTATAGACACAGTAAATAAAGCAGCGTCTTCTCGTTAACTCAGTTTCACAGCTTGACCTGTTTGGAGCCGCCTGTGGGAAGAATAAACATATAAGTCTCTCCATTTCTGGTTAAAACAGTCGGGTCTTGCTATCAGCTTTCCTTTTTTAGAGAATGTTATTCTTTTTCCGGCTCACTTTACTTTCTAACTGCTGCTTGTCGCTTCGTACCTCGCATTTATTCGCGCCACACTCCCGAATATGCCCAGATCTGATTGGCTGAGAAGCCTTTGGTGGTCTTACAGCGCACGCGTTTGGTCTGTGAGGTTAATGCGCTGCAAAGCCCGTATACCGTAAAGACAAGAAAAGTTCAGCCACTTAAAATAATTTGAACACTTGAAATAAAAAATTCTTTAAAATTAAATAGCTCTTGATAGTTTATCGCTTTAGGTCCGCATTGGACAACGTCTGGGTCCTGACCCGGGCCGCAGTCCGCCTATTAGTGACCTCTGGTGTACACAGTATAATCACCTCTTGCATTCCTTGAAATTCCCTTTGGGATCCATCCATCCATCCATCCATCCATCCATCCATCCATCCATCCATCCATCCATCCATCCATCCATCCATCCATCCATCCATCCATCCATCCATCCATCCATCCATCCATCCATCCATCCATCCATCCATCCATCCATCCATCCATCCATCCATCCATCCATCCATCCATCCATCCATCCATCCATCCATCCATCCATCCATCCATCCATCCATCCATCCATCCATCCATCCGCTTATAAAGATTCTACATACTATTATTACTTTAATATGAATTAATTCTGTGTAGGCCTCTAATTTGTAGTCAGAGGACATTTGGCCTCTGGCATTAAACACACGCACAAACAGAATCCTAACCCTAGAACTTCTCTAACACACACACACACACACACACACACACACACACACACACTGTTCTCCGGTTTGGTTTCACTGCACGCTGGCCGGCTAAAGGCAGTTTGTTTCACTGCACAGGGCCGAGGCTCAGTTACCCTGACTTCTGACTTAGTCTTTCCACATGTGTACTCATTCTTTCTGTGTGTCTCTCACTCTGTCTGACCCGGTGTTCTCTCTGTCTTACAGAGCGCAGCCATGGAGGAAACGGTTATATGGGAGCAGCACACGGTGACACTTCACAGGGTGAGTGTTAAGCATTGTCTCTTTCTTACTTTTTCCCCCCCTGTCATTCTTTCCCCTTATCTCAGTCTTTCCTGCTATACCGTCTGCTTTATTTCTCTTCCATCCACTTGCTCTCTCACTCTTTCTCCCTCATTTTCTTGCTCTCTCGTTCTTCTCTCCCGTTCTCTCATTGTGCATGTTGGGTAGGCCAGCTGCAGGAAGTGTGGGGATACGCTTACAATAGAACTCCTGTCCAAATGGCAGGAAGTGTGTGTATGTGTGAGGAAGAAATGGCTGCTCAGCTCCTCTTCCTCTTCTTCCTCTTCCTGTGTGTCGCCATGTTGAGAACGGGGGATGCAGATATGCTGTCCATTGTTTGTTGTTCGTATCACTCTACTTGTTTGGAATGTACCTGTTACCTCAAACACAGCAGCACCTTTTTTCGTGAGCATTAATCCGGAATCCTTATTTACTGATGGCTAAACCATGTGTGTAGTGTATTTGCTGATGCCCAGCAGTGTAATTACTGTAGGCTTATCTTCAAACCCAGCTTGTGATAAAGATCAGGTCTTAGTAGAGAACTCACTTTTTAATCACTACTTAGATCTTGTTTTCCAATCCTGGTAGAAGTCTTGAAGGAGCTGTGGCGTATGGTTCAGTGCTGGATAAAAGAGACCACGCTCTCCTCTCTGGTGCAGCTGTCTTGCCTATTGTAGACGGCTAATTAGGAAACAGCACTGGCCAAGTGAACATTGTTGTTGTGTTAAAGGAATAGTCCGTCAGCCAAGACATGGTTAATGTCTGCAGTTTGTTTCTTTAGTGCTGGAGCTGCAAGGATGATGTAGTGGATGTTTATGTCCCATCAGTTAGCATTGTACAAGGTTTGATGTACTGTTGACGAATGTGTCTTGTCTGATTAACTTATTAGAAAATTAGAAAAATTAGCAAATTTTTTTTGTCATTTGATTCTACTTTAATACACAAATCTGCAGGTGTTTTCACAGAGCACTGAATTGTCTGTGTAGTTTATATCATGGAAATCTTAGAAACTCAAATAGTCTAGTCTTGATTTCACTATTGCAAAAAAAAAATTGGATTTTTGATTATCACCACTATATATGTAGTTAACCCCATGTAGTTAACAAAATGGTTATAAGCTTAATATGTTTAATCCTACGTACGTTTTTCCACCGAATGTCACTGGATCCTCTGAAGGTCATAAAGGGGCTGAAATTTTTGCTAGTGCTGATTTCTTAAAAATAGTGTTTATTTTTGCTATAAAGAAATCCAGCTTAGACCTACAGTTGTTAATATAGGCATGCTGGACTTCAGAATGGCACACGACTTCAGAGGTCTGTTATTACTCACAGCATGAGAAGCCTCTACACTAGTAACATCTGTTATCAAAGGTTATGTTAAAACAAAAATTCTGTGCGTATGTTTTAGTGCACATTTTCTAAGACTTAAAATAAAAAAGTTTAAATAAATAAATTAATAACTCAAAAATAAAATAAACAGCTTTCATTTAACTACTGTCAGTTATCAGAACTAGAGCTTTAATTGATCTGAATACAACCCAAAAAGTCCACTCCACATGCCATGTCTTGAGTCTGAACCTGACCCAAGCACTAAATTTAGTTTAAACCCGGCCCAAACCACTTCATCAAATTTTAAAATGGGTCTTTTTACATAATTTACAATAAAAAACTCTTATATATATTAAATATAAAATGCTACAAAATATTGGCTAAAAGCATTTAACATAAACTGGATTGATCTTCACTGAGCAACAGTTCTGTTAATAGAACATGCGGGTGACTCCAGAATGCCAGATTAAAAAATTGCTTTCAGGTAAAGAAGATATAGATGAGTGATGAGTGTAATGAGAGTAATGAGCGTGCAGAACATTTAGTAAAGCAAAGAACAGAGACTAAAGCATGGAATAAATCTAAACCCGGCACTTGTTTTGAAAATGATTTCCAACTGGATGACCACCTGAAGTCTGGCTTAAGCTCTGCTGCATAGTAACGTAGAAGGGCAGTTTATTTTATTCTGGCCACATATATATAAAATGATTTTATTAAATCTGAGCCAAGCCAGTCAGAACTCTGTAGAATGAAAGAAATTGAACTAATATAACATCAAAAAGTACATTAAATCTAGAACTCAGAATCAAAAAATCAGTTTGTTCCTGATTGTTGTTCACCATATATACTTACAGTCCTAGTTTGTACGTCTGTAAGCAGCATTGTTTCATTAGTGTATATGGAGGCTCATAGTAGCTCTGTGTATCGGTCACGCATGCACTGCCTTGCAGTCACCTCCATGCCTGCTCTCTGACCCTGTGCTTGTAATGGTGTTAGTCAGAGAATTACTCAGCCTTGTCAGGCTGCGACATTGTTAATCAGTGCCAGGAACTCACCGTACTGTGTATGTATCCAGTCTGTGGTGAAGTGCTCTTGCCACAGACTAAAAACCTGACGTAGTCAGATTAGTAAATAGTAATTTGTGCAGGGAAGGACTTGCCCAGTAAAGAAAAATAATAACATTCTTACCAAAGTATCATTTTTTTAAAATAAATAGGACATTGTGTGATGTGAAATTGCTTCAGTCTCGACCAAACTGCTGCTTTTAAAAGGCGTTTCAGTATCAATACAATAGTGTTGTCGTGGCTAGTCATGCATTTAGGAAGATTTTGTATATAAAATGTATATATGTGTATATGTGTGAGTCAGAGTGGAAAATGTGGCAATATTGTGTGGTTAATGGTATAATTCTTTTCTTTCTAAGTGTATTATTATATATTATGTATATTCTACTAAGAACACCTTCGTCATCTCCTTCTCCTTCTTCTGTGATTTACCATTAACCTAAAATCACAGATTAAACCCATGAAAATATCACTGACAGCACTTTTATAAACTTTTATAAAAGGCTTCATGCTTTAACAAATTAAAAACCAGCCTGATGTAACAGAGAATAAAGTAACCCACTGTAGTCTTATTACTTAAATAAATAAATAAAAATATCAGTCCAAGTTATGAACATATATGATCTTAACAAGATTAGCCCCAAGTTCATAATCAACAATCATCACAAAATTGGTATCTTGCAACTCTTAAACTTTTTTTATCATGAGACTAAGCACATTAGCTACAAACTAGCTAACAGGCTAACAAGTCTATTACCTGTAGGCTATATCTTACAGTAGGGTAAGCCTATATACTGTAAGCTATATCTTACAGTAGACTAAGGTTACAAACTGTAGGCTGTAGCTTAGAATAGACTAATTCTATAAACTGTAGGCTGTATCTTACAGTAGACTAAAGCTATAAACTGTAGGCTATAACTTACATTAGATGAAGGCTACAAACTGTAGGCTATATCTTACATTAGACTAAGACTATAAACTGTAGGCTATTTCTTGCAGTAGACTAGGGCTATAAACTGTATGTTATATCTTATGGTAGGCTAAGGCTATAAACTGTAGGCTATATCTTACAGTAGACTAAGGTTATAAACTGTAGGCTATATCTTACAGTAGACTAAGGTTATAAACTGTAGGCTATATCTTACAGTAGACTAAGGTTATAAACTGTAGGCTATATCTTACAGTAGACTAAGGTTATAAACTGTAGGCTATATCTTACAGTAGACTAAGGTTATAAACTGTAGGCTATATCTTACAGTAGACTAAGGTTATAAACTGTAGGCTATATCTTACAGTAGACTAAGGTTATAAACTGTTGGCTATATCTTACGGCAGGCTAAGGTTATAAACTGTATGTTATATCTTACAGTAGACTAAGGCTATAAACTAGGCTATATCTTACGGTAGGCTAAGGTTATAAACTGTATGCTATATCCTACAGTAGGCTAAGGCTATAAACTGTATGATATATCTAATAGTAGATTGAGGTTATTAACTGTGGGTTTATAGCTTAGAGTAGGTGAAGTCTATAAACTAGGCTATAGCTTTCACTAGGTTAAGGTCATGAACATCAGGCTATAGCACTAGTTGTGATTTGGCTGTGCATTGTAGGTGTGATAGTGCTGTAAACTACTTTTTCTTAACCACTGGTTTCATATCTGGAAAGTTGCATTGTGTATTGTAACTTAGATTGCATAAATGAAATTGTTGTTATTTTCTATAAATGAAGGTCTAGGCCTCAAAAAGACCCGCATATCCACTTTTTGCCCTCAGGCTGTATTGCTGAGTGTAGTGTGTCAGACAGCCAGTTAGTTGTGGGTATGTTGTCATGTACACATGCTGCAGCATCAGTATCAGGGCACATATGTATGAGTGTCAGCAAAATAGAAAAAAGTAATAAACTGTTCACCAACCTGAGCCACGGATTGCATCAGTGCTATACATGCTAGTGGCTAGGTGCTGATCACAACAACTACAAACAAATAACTCACTAAAACTCGGAACTAAATCTGAGCCTGAATCTAACTTCAGTACACGACTAACAAACACCATACATGCCTCAACGAACGGTTCATGATGAACTAAATTAAATCTCTACATAGAACTTTCAAGATACAGTTGTGCTCTTTTGTGCTCTTAAATCTTTATTTTATATCAATAGAGATTGATCTTTTAGCTGTATTTTGACTATTTTTCTGAATGTGACACAACATCTGTACATTTGCCTGTACGTTAGTCCTCAGGGGTGTTATTTTTTACATATTGCCACTTTTATATGCAAACATTAAAACATTTAATTTCAGCTCCACATTTTGGATCCTGATTTTTAGTCATATATAAGCAATTGAGTAGCAGATAAATGTTTTAAATGATTTTAATATGCAAATCCTGTGCAACCAGGGACATGGGGAAATTATTGGTGTGTCCAAAATGCTGAACAGAGCTGTAGATGATTGTTGATGATTGTAGAACACTGAGAATGAAAGAATGACGAGCGTGATGTTCACAGTGCCTTATGTTGCTGGTCCGTACAGGCACCAGGCTTTGGCTTTGGGATCGCAATCTCAGGAGGCCGGGACAACCCTCATTTCCAGAGTGGAGAGACGTCCATCGTCATCTCAGATGTTCTGAAAGGAGGTCCAGCAGAGGGGCTTCTACAGTAAGTTATTCCACAGTCCACATACACTGACCATGTGAAGTATGGTTCTTTATTGAAATCTGGCTTAATACGATTATTTGTCACATTCAACCCCACAGAGAAAATGACAGAGTGGTAATGGTTAACGCCGTCTCCATGGATAATGTGGAACATGCCTATGCAGTCCAGCAGCTGAGGAAGAGCGGCAAGAATGCCAAGATTGTGAGTTATTTAAAAAAGCATTTACTGCTATTTATACTGTGCAGTATTTGCTGTGTGTGCAGCTTTAAAGGAATGCAGGGAGTGAAGTGTGGGAGAGGTCTATAGTTATAAATGTCTGGAGGGTCATTTTAGGCCAGCAGTTTCACTGGCAGTCACTGGTGGACTGTCTTGTCTAGGTATGTATGTATGTATATGTGTGTGTGTGTGTGTGTATATATATATATATATATATATATATATATATATATATATATATATATACACAGAGTAGAGCTGGGTGATAAATCGATTTTATCGATTAATTTGAATTTACAGTTAAGGACATTGTTTTTTATGAAAATCGTTTTTCTCTCAGTTTTAACTTCCGCCACCCTCTTTGGGCTTCCGTAGTTCAGAGTGATCACCCCCCGCCATCCCCGTTATCAAACTGTTTGCCGTATGATAAGAATGGAGCACGTTGGAAGGCAATCACAGATGCTATAGCGATGTTTATTGTAAAGACATGGTGCCCATATATACGGTGAGACCAGTAGTACGTGCTATCAAGCCACAAATATTTTTCTGAAGTTGCCACAACTGTACAACAACGCATGTCAAAGAATCACTAGAGAGCTGGAGGAGGACGTGTCGTATAGTGCTGCCACCACTGACCTGTAGTGAAGCCGAACGACGCAGCTCTGCATGAGTTTAACAATACATTTTGTTAACGACACCTGGGCTCTGCAAAGCGTCTGCCTTCAAATAGCAAAAAAATCGATTAAAATCTAAAATCCGATTTTTTGTGATAAGATTTTATTTTAAGGCCATATCGCCCAGCTCTACCACAGAGACAGAGCTGAATGACCTGGTCTCTGTGACTGAACAGTTACTGACTAAGTGATCTCTGTACCAGACGATCCGCCGGAAGCGGAAGGTCCAGATCCCGGTGGCTCGCCTGGGTGACAGAGAGACAATGTCAGAGCGCGAAGAGGACAGTGAAGAAGATGATTACGAGGGGCCGGGGCCCGGAGCTGGGGGCGCCAGCGGGGGCTCAAGCAGACGTAACGATCGAAGTGGCAGCGGGGGCCGGCGGGACCACAGTGCCTCGAGAGAAAGGAGCACTTCCCCGCGCTCTGACAGACGCTCCGTCGCCTCAAACATCCCACCACGGCCCGCCAAAGTCACACTCGTGAAGTCCCGTAAGAATGAAGGTGAGAGAGACACGGACTGAACAGGAGGCAGACTTTGTTGCTGTTCTTTCTTTCTTTCTTTCTTTCTTTAGTTTTGTACTGCTGGCAGGAGGTATATGCTTCAGTCAAGCACTTAACTCAGAGTATGCTTATCAGGTGATGCTAATTGGCTGAGCGTAAGCTTTTATTACTTCTTAGTAGGGCTGGGTATCGCCACAGATTTCCCGGATCGATTCGATCCCGATTCACAAGGTCCCAATTCAGTTTGATTTCCGATTAAATTCGATACAATTCAATATTTATTTATTTGGGGATATTTCAGTTCAGTTGGAATGCTAATTTTAAAGATTGATCTCGGCTTTATATGAATAGAATGCTTGATCAGTGGCATATTCCCTTGATCAAAGTGCACGTTCGTTATTCGTTTATTCTCAGGTTCTTCCGCTGCTAGATTTTACTTTGAATTACTGTTTACACTACATACTTAAAAAATAAGATAGATTATTGTGTTAACTGCTTCAGTTTCAGCTGATTTATTTAAAAATGTATTTAAAAATATTTTTTAAAAGTTTGCTTTTTTTATTTTAAATGTCAGTGCTGTGCCAAGGTCCTGCACAATTGTTTATTATTTTACTGACAAATAAACAGCAGTTCAGTACATTTATAGCTGTGTTTACTAAGTTTGTAAAACGAAATATAATTATGTTTAAGTCAGTCCTGATGCCTTTAGTCATTCCCACATGATAAAGTATACAGTTTATTAATTCAACAATGGTATTGGATTGGTATCAGGTATCGACCGATATGCGAAGTATATTGTCGCTGTCCAATGAAAAACAAGTATTTGCAAAATTGCAACTTAACAGGAGAGACCAAAAACGTACTTGACTTTCAATGTAAGTCAATGGAACCTGAATTATTTCCAAGCTATTTTGTAGCATTTCTATTGGTCCATGGAATTTTAACACAATGTAAACCACCATTGGTGTGTTTAAATGACGTAGAAAACGCAAAATCAACAAAAATGGAGATTTATGTTTTTCATTGGACAGCGACAATATGTATCGTATCGGAACTGGAAAAGTTGGATCGGTGCATCCCTACTTGGAAGCAGCGCTGTCTCTGTTTGGTGGCATCAGTCCAGAGGATAATCTGGTTTTCATAGGCAGAATAGTTAGTGCAAGGCGCTATTAGTGTATTAGCAGAGATTTAGCTTGTTTAATTATGGTATCTCATACCCCCTGAGGTAGTTTGAGTGATCAGATATATGCAGTTACACCTGAATATATGTATAGTGTCTCTATCCAGAAACATTCCTGCTCCTGAACTGGTGCTCGAGATGTGTGAAACCAGATCATAGTCATGATAAGCTGGCTTGCATACCAGGGTAGATTCTGTGTTAGACCGTATTAGCAGCCTGACTTTGATTCTTGAAAAGCAGCCAGCATAGACCACAGGCCAGTTTCACGTGACACTGAACACTTACTGTACAAATACAGACCAAACTAGACGATCTGCTTTGAGTACACATGTTGTGAGAAAGGTGCTTTTAAAACCTGCTCAACAAGTGGAGCACGTGTTGAAGCGTAGTATAGAGGACAGCTATGATCAGAATGTTTTGCTTTCTTTATGGCGTGTAGTAGGAGGCTGCATGCCCTCCCTACGACTTAAACTCCCAGTAATAGTTCTTAGTTTGCTGCAGTGTTAAGGCTGTGTTAAGGCTGTGTTAAGACTGTGTTAGGGCAGTGTTTAGGCAGTGTTAAGGCTGTGTTAAGGCTGTGTTAAGACTGTGTTAGGGCAGTGTTTAGGCAGTGTTAAGGCTGTGTTAAGGCTGTGTTAAGACTGTGTTAGGGCAGTGTTTAGGCAGTGTTTAGGCAGTGTTAAGGCTGTGTTAAGACTGTGTTAGGGCAGTGTTTAGGCAGTGTTTAGGCAGTGTTAAGGGCGTGTTTAGACCGTGTTAGGGCAGTGTTAGGGCAGTGTTAAGGCTGTGTTAAGGCAGTGTTTGGGCAGTGTTTAGGCAGTGTTTAGGCCGGTGTTTAGGCCGGTGTTTAGGCCGGTGTTTAGGCCGTGTTTAGGCCGTGTTAGGGCTGTGTTTAGACTGTGTTAAGGCAGTGTTAAGACAGTGTTTAGGCCGTGTTTAGGCCGTGTTAGGGCTGTGTTTAGACTGTGTTAAGGCAGTGTTAAGACAGTGTTTAGGCCGTGTTTAGGCCGTGTTAGGGCTGTGTTTAGACTGTGTTAAGGCAGTGTTAAGACAGTGTTTAGGCCGTGTTTAGGCCGTGTTAGGGCTGTGTTTAGACTGTGTTAAGGCTTGTTACGACAGTGTTTAGGCCGTGTTTAGGCCGTGTAGGGCTGTGTTAGACTGTGTTAAGGCAGTGTTAAGACAGTGTTTAGGCCGTGTTTAGGCCGTGTTAGGGCTGTGTTTAGACTGTGTTAAGGCAGTGTTAAGACTGTGTTTAGGCCGTGTTTAGGCCGTGTTAGGGCAGTGTTTAGGCAGTGTTTAGGCAGTGTTAAGGGCGTGTTTAGACCGTGTTAGGGCAGTGTTAGGGCAGTGTTAGGGCAGTGTTTGGGCAGTGTTTGGGCAGTGTTTAGGCAGTGTTTAGGCCGGTGTTTAGGCCGGTGTTTAGGCCGGTGTTTAGGCCGGTGTTTAGGCCGTGTTTAGGCCGTGTTAGGGCTGTGTTTAGGCAGTGTTAAGACAGTGTTTAGGCCGTGTTTAGGCCGTGTTAGGGCTGTGTTTAGGCCGTGTTTAGGCCGTGTTTAGGCCGTGTTAGGGCTGTGTTTAGGCCGTGTTTAGGCCGTGTTTAGGCCGTGTTAAGGCAGTGTTTAGGCAGTGTTAGGGCTGTGTTTAGGCTGTGTTAAAACAGTGTTAAGGTAGTGTTAAGGTAGTGTTAAGGCCGTGTTTAGGCCGTGTTTAGGCCGTGTTTAGGCCGTGTTAAGGCCGTGTTTAGGCAATGTTAAGGCTGTGTTTAGGCAGTGTTTAGGCAGTGTTTAGGCAGTGTTAAGGCAGTGTTAGAGCAGTTTTTAGGCCGGTGTTTAGGCCGTGTTGGGGCAGTGTTTAGGCAGTGTTTAGGCAGTGTTTAGGCCGTGTTTAGGCAATGTTAAGGCTGTGTTTAGGCAGTGTTTAGGCAGTGTTAAGGCAGTGTTAGGCCAGTTTTTAGGCCAGTTTTTAGGCCAGTGTTTAGGCAGTGTTTAGGCAGTGTTTAGGCAGTGTTTAGGCAGTGTTTAGGCAGTTTTTAGGCAGTTTTTAGGCCAGTGTTTAGGCAGTGTTTAGGCCAGTGTTTAGGCAGTGTTTAGGCAGTTTTTAGGCCAGTGTTTAGGCAGTGTTTAGGCCAGTGTTTAGGCAGTGTTTAGGCAGTGTTTAGGCAGTGTTTAGGCAGTGTTAAGGCAGTGTTTAGGCAGTGTTTAGGCAGTGTTTAGGCAGTGTTAAGGCAGTGTTTAGGCAGTGTTTAGGCCTAAACTGACTCACTTTGTTGGTTTCCCTGTGTTCTGTTCTGTATACAGAGTACGGTCTGCGTCTGGCCAGCCACATCTTTGTGAAGGACATTTCCCCCGAAAGCCTGGCAGCCCGTGATGGAAACATACAGGAGGGAGACGTCGTGCTGAAGGTATGATGAGAGTAAGAGAAGGAGGGTAAGAGAGCGATGGGAGGAGGGAAGGGGGTGAGACAGGACATGTAAATGGTTGAAGGTGGAAGAAGTAGTGCTTAAGGAATGAAAGGAGGACGAGGGAGGGAATATAAATGTGTGGTACATGCTCTGGTGGATTGCCTAAGGTATAGGGAGTTGAAGAGAAAGAGCAGGAGAATATCGGGCCTATTTCAAAACTGCCTCAGCGTCATACAGAAAGAATCTGATGATACGCTGGGTCTTTCATAGGTCAGTGGACGGTGACACCATTTAAAAGAAAAACAAATGATTTGATAACCAAGAGAAAATGTCATAGACTCATATTTAATTTTCCCCATAAGTCATTTGTCTTGGATCAGTGGAGAAGTGGTAGTGCCTTACCCCACTTTCCTCTCCAGACTCTCTCTTTGCAATCAGTGACATAATAGTAGAAATTATATCACTCCGTGAGTGGAATTTATGGGCCCCGTTCAGCTAATGTGGTCTAATGCAGCTCAATAGGAGACACGGGCTTCTCTCTGAATGCGGCCCCAGAGCAAAGCCGCGTGGTAATCGACTTGGCAGAAGCGCTGTCTCGGGGCTTCAAGCTGCTGCTGTATATTTTTCAAAAGGAAATGATGATTTTATTGTTTTGCTTTTTCCTGTTATAGAGCAGTCATGAAATATTGGCTGGTTTTTATGAAACCTGGTGGGGTTGGGAGTGCGGTAAAGCATGCATTAAGGATAGCACACGTTTTTACACCACTCTTATGTAGCAGCCTCTCCTAACATGGCATCAGCAGCTCTTTGATATGCGAAACTGATCGTCAAGCTGCACACATCTGAAGCGATGCCATAAAATGGCTGCTCATGACCGGGACTGATTTGAAAGTGCTGTGATTTATGCTGTCGCTCTTCTCTCTCCCCCCCCACCACTCTTTCCACCCACCTAGATCAATGGCACAGTGACTGAGAACCTGTCTCTGACAGACGCCAAGAAACTGATTGAGCGCTCGAAAGGCAAGCTGAAAATGGTGGTACAGCGAGATGAGAGAGCGACGCTCCTCAACATTCCTGATATAGATGACAGCATTCCCTCCGGCAACTCTGATAGAGATGGTAAGGCTTTTTATTTATTATTTTTTTATTTTTTAGGAAACCTATCCTATGCCTTGAGGTTCTTGAGCATAAAAAAAATCCACACAAATTAAAATCATATGTATCAGTCTTAAAGATACAGTAACAAAAAAAAGTTTCAATTAAAGGCATAGCATGATTAGGGCTGCACCTAATGATTAATTTGTTAGTCTAAATCTAACGATTCTTTTTTCGATTAGTGGGTTAATCCAATGACTACTAATGTTATGAATTCATGAATTTTGTTATGGTTTTGTAACCAATGGATGATTTTGTGCATATATATTGCATGGCCTTTCCAGACTTAATGTATTACTGGGTACCTTTTAGAGGCACTAATGACACGCTTACGCTTTGGATAAATCCATGCTTTCAGTATTGACGCATCAATACACGTTATGCCAATCAACGTAATTTTATAATCGATTACGTTGATTATGCCGATGCCTCACCCCAGCCCTAAAAATGATGCTTGAAAATAATTGTGTAGAAAGTAAATGGTGGTTGCTTTTGGTACATAAAACCACATAAGCATTTCAAATGGACTGCAAGGAAAAACATCAACATGCAAGAAGAATTATAAATATGGGCCTTAATGTGATGTAATAAATATCTTTTTTTTTTCACAGACATTTCAGAGATTCATTCACTGACATCAGACCATTCTCACGACCGAACACGCGGCACTCGCTCTCGTTCACCAGACAAGCGCTCCGAGCCATCAGATATCTCCGGCCAGTCACCCCAACAGATCAGCAATGGAAGGTAAGGATCATGTGGGAAACAAGCATACACACAAATAAACCTGCCACTGCTCTAATCATTTGAACAAAAAATCATACTAATTGTGTAAAATTATGATTACATACTAACTAAAGCAATGATATAAAACAAGCTAGCAGACACTAGTTCCTGTACAGCTCCAGCTCCAGCTTCCAGTTCACTCACATTGCCCTTCATTCCCGTTCTAGTATATTCAATTAGTTGTGTGTCAGACGTTTCAGTGCAGATGACATGTGCCTTTGGGCGAATCTGTCACTGAGGGAGTTGTGATTTATAGCTGCTGCTGTTAGAAGTGCAGTAGCGTTGCTTTTACTAGTACAGTGAAAGCCCAAAGGTCAGTCAGGGTGACATTGATCCGCCTTTGAGCAGATAACCTTACTGATGGGTTTCCAGCCCTGAGCAGCATCACTGTTCTGACACCTCGACTTTCTGTGCATCTGCACGTGGGGTCAGTTGTATGTGCACCCATATTAGACACACATGCACTGCAGTTTTGAACAATATAATTAGATGATGCCTAATCATTAATGATCCTGGTAATGACACTGGTTAGATACAGTGTATTGTATGTGTTGACGCTGATGGCCAGAAGTAGATGTGAATTGGTTTCTGGTCACATGGGCAAATCAGCACATTCTCCTCTGATACGAAGTGATAGAACAGATGATGATTGTGTTTTTGAGGAAGAGGGAAGCCCTGAAGTCAGAGTGGAAAGCAAATATAAGCTCTATGTATGTGTGTTTTTGTGTGAGAGAGTGAGAAACAGTTACAGAGTGATAGAGAGATAGATTAGCAGTATGGAGATAGCAGAAAGGAGTATTATAGAATCCCAGCTCTGTCATTGAAGGCTGTGTCATCCCTCCATCCGTTACCTCTCTCACCCTGTCAAGCTGCTGCTACAGGGTGTGTTTTAATAAGATTTGACACTCCCTGTGTCTTTACGCCCAGAGTTGGGTAGCTAGTACTGCTGACTTTATCAGACTGGTGCCGTTAAGGCAGAACCAAAAGCGCCCAATTACTTGGAAACATATACTAGTACAGATACCAGTACAGATACTGAAACCTTGAACATCACCAGATAAACATATCTGCTGTTAGTGGTGCCATCTCTACTGAAATCCAGTGGAGCCATGTTTGTATGCTATGTGGGTTTTTCCTTATGGCTTGTCAGGTAACATTTTAAATGTCATTAATAAAACAATAAATATGACGGCAGCTCTAGCAGCTGTGTCACAACAATATTTTTAAATGTATTTTTAAAAGGTAGGTTGCCAGGTATATACAAAGGTGACAAAGTTGATAAAAAATTTTTGGTTTGTTTGAACAAATAACCAACCATCAAAAGTCAACAATTCAAGGACACATCAAAAGAGTAATTCTAAACTGGGCAGTTTTATTTCTGTATTCTAAATGGCTGAAGTTATATACCGCTCATTGCTAGTCCAAGTTAAAACAAATATAAACGTCATCACCTAAACAGCAGCTGGGGTGGGAGTGGGCTTAAGATTAGATGATTGGTTGCTTGGAATCTGTCTATCTGTTTATTTATTTATTTATTTATTTATTTATGTGGTGGGCTTCCACAGAGAAATGCTCCACCCTGCTGCTTAACTCATGCAAGCGTGAGTGTTTGGGGGAGGTGTATCAGCTTTGGTGATGATAAAGAGAGTGCTGGTGGTACTGCTAATAGCTGTTTCACTAGGAATTGGCTGTATTGGAAAGCAGGGGAAGGAAGTGCTACTACAGTGCTAGATCCTCAGAGCAGCTATAGTTATGTTCCCCTGGGGCTGCTATTCAAATATATCTGTCCCCGCCTTCATTAGAAAGCTTTTCTGTGGCAGTTCTGCTTACATAACAGTTTGAATGATTTGCATTTAAACGATCAGATGGTCATATATTGTACTGAATTGACAGGTGTTTCAGTGTCCCAGGGCTTTTAGACTGGCCTTGTACTTCGAATAGGCAGTTGAACAAGTAATTGATTATCAGTTATAGTCTTACATATTCTAATTAATGTAGTTATATTAATTGAACACTGGCAGTCGAGTCTAGATCAGCTCTGTGATACCACTGACCTATGATGGTGAGGTTAGCCTCAGTTTGTTGTTCATTCTGTCTGAAGGCTTTATGAGAGCCATTCCTGAAATAGCATGTTCTCTGTCTGAGAGGAACTAGCATTGCTGCAGTGACCTGAGCCTGCCAGACATGGAAACACAGATGTCAATCATACATTCTTGTTGTAGAGCATTGTTATTATTTGTAGGCAAAATGTGATCAACACACTCTTTCATTATGTGCAGGCTGTTTGTGACCACCATGAAGTGCACGTAGTGGATATTGAAGTATATTAATTGTCAGAAGAATCATTAACATTGTTGTATTTGCTGTGGTCGCTACATTACAGCCTTTATTTGAAACCTGTGGCACTATGTCTGAAGCTGTAACTAAAGTAAAGTCATAGCTTAGTGGTTGATTAGGAAAGGTGGCCTATAATTGCTTGTCTGTGAACCAAAAGAGAGCAACATAGTGATATTTTATTATTGCCATGGTACATATTGTTATTATGATAATAACAGCATGTTGATTTTTTACATTGAGAGCGTAATTAGTCCTCTTTAGCTTGATGGAGTACTGTGCAGCATGTAAGATGTTGAATAAAAGTATTGGAATGTGGAACTTCAGGTGCATTGTGTCTGTGTTTTAAATATTAATATTATTATATTTATATTTGTAGTAGTCATAGTATTGGTGGTGGTGTTTTAGTAGTTAATTGTATTAATATTTAAATAAATACACGGAGGTAGATTTAATTATAAGTTGAAATTAGAATAGTATGTAAGTTAGGTACCTACCAGCTGCGTTAAGTTTTTGTTTGAATGTTTTATTTGTAGGCAGTGCTCCGTGATCGCTGTAAACATTGTAAGCATGAGCACGAGCTGATTTTATAAAGCATATCATTGCTGTCCAATGAAAAACAAGCATCTCCAAAATTGCAACTTTACAAGAGAGGCCAAAAACCTACTTTACTTTCAATGTAAGTCAATGGAACCGGAATTTTTCTCACGCTATTTTGGAGCATTTCTATTGTTCCATTCATCATGAAATTTACAATCAAACAATGTAAACAATCATTGGCGTATTCAAATGATGTAGAAAACTCAAAATCGGCAAAAATGTAGATTTTTCATTGGACAGCGACGATGTCTAAGTGGACGGTGGGTGAATCAGTTTAACCTGTCCAATACGAAGATTTAACTGGTAAAATATGAGGGTGTGGGCTAGATCTAAGGAAGAATTGTAAATATGTGAGGAGTCGTGTGAAGTTGTTTCACAGGCCAGTAGTTTGAGACCCCCAGTCTAAAGTATGTTGAATGTTTTTGGTAAGTTTAACTGTAGAGCCTTGTTTATTTGTTAGTTTATTCTTGTGTGTTGATATAGCTATTATATGTATTTGTGTGTATTGTTTAGTTGTATGTTTGTGTTCTACTGCATGAAGTGGTGTGTTGCTCTGTGCTGGATGTAGTGTAATTGCAGCTATAGACGTATGTGTGTCCTTGTGCATGCATGCTCATAAGCTGACCCCGACACAAATGACATACTTCCCACAGAGATTTGCATCAGCAGATGGGTCATGTGAGTTTTTTTTTTTTGGTTTTTTTTTAAATAGTGTCAGTCGCTCTTATTGTTCTTGCCTCTGTTTTTGTTTCACGTTTATTTAAAGAGCAGTTTTTGGCATACAAGCTGTCAGACACACCTTGTTTTACAAGTGAAGTATAGTACTGTGCAGAAGTGCAAGGCACCTGGGAGCCCGTGCTTAGCGTTATTTGCAGTTATGCAATACCTATTTTGGCTCTAGTACGTTATATTTGATGTGCTGGTAATGGAATATTACAAATACATAAATACATGCAATGGCTGTAAGTGTGAAGAAGCAATTTAAAACCTAACATCAGCTACTCTCTATGAAAGCTAAAACGTTTGCATGATGTACTTTTATTACCTTAATGTTTGTTTGCTTTTATCTAAAGGTTTTATGTTGTTATACTAGCAGATAAATGGGGTTAAATCAATTTGCATGACTATTGCATAGAACTGTACGTGCAGAAAGAAAGAAAAAAATAAATAAATAAAAAATGTTTTTAGATGAACACTAAGCCTTTACCTTGGTTTAGCTGGCAATATTAAGTGTGAATATTTTTTAAGAGGATTTGATTGGTGGAATGAAACCGTCTTAGCTGTGTTGACAGCAGTTTCTGTTGTTGATTACACTTCAACAGTTTATCAATATCACTTGTCATTTGTATGTGGACAAATAACATTGATTCAGTACAGATCTAATTAAAGTTGCCCGCAGGGGGCTGTTACTGCAGCAGCTGTTTTGGAAATTAACTTTGTTAACACTGCAAGCATTTTGGGTGTGTTCTCCTTCCTGCCTCTTTCATGCTGGAATGAGAGAGGGCTTTTTTTTTTTGCGTTTACACATTTGTGTGAATGTGTGTGTGAGCGGTACACTGTGGGTGTAAGATGGTGGCGGCGTGAAACTGGAGCCAGAGGTTTGCCAGCTCGAGTGCTGCGCCTGCCAGAGAGTCATATGACCCTAATGGAATTCTCCCATTGTTCTAGAGAGCAACGCTGTTTCTGAGTGGTGCACACATACACACCTGCACCTGCACCAGTATTCAGCCACACTTCTCACATACACTACCGCTCAAAAGTTTGGGATCACAGTGAAATTTTCTTGTTTTCAATGGAGTATCTTCCTTCCTTAACACAACAATGGACTGACGGGTCTCTAAAGAAAGTTGTTTCTTTCTGGTCTTTTTGAGTCTGTCCAAAACTGTGCAGTCCAGTAATTTAGTGGGTGTAATGTAAGCTTGTGATATCTGTAATCTGCTATAACTGAGTAAAGGCAGCTGGGTTAACTGTAGTTGATAGTTAATAGTAGTGGCCTTCACAGTATATACAGTGCTGCATCAGGATTTCAGTGCTGTTTATTGATGTGCTGTTATTATTGTTTGTCTGTCTAATGCAGGGTATGTACTTATAAGTGGAATGTGTGTGTGTGTGTGTGTGTGTGTGTGTGTGTGTGTGTGTGTGTCTCAGCCACAGGAGTCGAGATGAGGAACGAATCTCAAAGCCAGCCGCCGTGTCCACTCCTGTTAAGATGGTGGAAGATGCACTGCTAGTGCCAGCCAACGATCAGGGAGACAAACAGATACCCCCACTGCCAGGTCAGGAACCTTCACCCTCCAGCTCTTCTTCTGTCATTTTTCTTTTTTTTTGTCTCTTTTATCCAGTCCAGACGCTGTCTGATCACATCCAAACATCTGTTCTCTGCTCCCTTTGTATTTTCTGTCTTCTTTTATTGTTTTTACCCTTTAACATTTCACAGAAACTTGTAAAGATATTTAAGAATACTTGATATTTGAGTTTTTTCCAAAGTGGTAAAGAAGCATTGGAGACATTTGGGAGTAACTTGTGCCAGGGAGAATTGGAAATCAGCATCCTTGAGTACCTGAAGCATCCCACCGCCCCCCCCCACACCTAGTTGTGTAACTTCTGTTGCACCGGCAACTTCACTGCGTTTGCATTTGAAGTAAGGTTATTGTCCATGTTTTATGACAGTATTTGTGTGTTGTGTGTCTGGATACAGAGCCAAAGCCAGTGTATGCTCAGCCAGGCCAACCAGATGTAGATCTGCCAGTCAGTCCGTCTGACGCCCCTGTTCCCAGCGCTGCCCATGACGACAGCATCCTGAGGTACTCGAGCCATTTGTAATGCACCCTCGCAAAACTCTCGTTCCATACCCAACATCTGAAATAATGCAAAGTAACATTCACATTCCTTTACATTATCTTCAAACTTCAGTGTTTTATACAATGCAGTTCTGAATATTTATATAATATATTTAGCAGAGGTACATTTCTGATTTCACTTATTGTTATTGTTATTAATAATAATAATAATACAAGTTAAGCATAAGTGACTACAGAGCTAGGTACACAATAGTTTAATATAGACAATGAAAGCGATGCTTCAGGTTGTTTCACAGGAATGTTATATATTGTTTGATAACTGCTTGCTATAGTCAGTTCAGTCCGCACCCTCACAATTAAACAGTGTGTTTTTATATGCCTAAGATTCAGCATGTGTGTTATACTTATATCATTACTGCTGGTGTGATCAGGATTTTCACGGTGTCTTTCGTGCTTATATGCTTGTGCTTATGTGCTCCTAGGCCGAGCATGAAGCTAGTGAAGTTCCGGAAAGGAGAGAGTGTGGGATTAAGGCTGGCTGGAGGGAACGATGTGGGGATCTTTGTGGCTGGCGTTCTGGAGGACAGTCCTGCTGCTAAAGAGGGTCTGGAGGAGGGCGATCAGATACTCAGGGTGAGCACAATGAACAAGACATCCTCCTTACAGTCCATTAGAATCTGAAGACAGGTCAGTTAAAAAAAAAACCAAAAAAACTTTAATTAAATTAAATCCATAAATAAACTAGCCAGATTTTGATATGAGGACTTAGTTGGACCAATTTCTAGACTACTTGCAGATTTACTACAGGTGTTAGTATGTTGATTTTTTTTCTTGTACTTGAGCTTTTATGATGTGTTGTTATGCACTAACCCCATAAACCAGGAATAGAGTTCATTGGTGGCTCTGCTAGGCATTTGGATAATACATGGTATGTGTCACAATTAAAGATGGAAGGATCGATTGGCTATGTATCGGTATGGGCTGATTTGTAATCAAAATATGTGATCGGTGATCTGCCGATATTTCTCCAGTTTAGCCGATCCCAAGAGCCGATCAATAGTGTTAAACAAATGAGCCTAATTTCTGTATTTCCAGCTAGCGGTTCATCCAGGAAGAGGAGAACTCCCTGAAACCCCCTCAGGGCAGATCCATGCAATTCCTATCTGAACCGCTAGGTGGAAACACCTACCCTTTCATTTTCCACATACTGACTAAAGCAGTGCGTCTCGCGAAAAAAGCATGCGCTGATAGAAAGCATGTGGTGCGTTTGGCAGTGTTTACCGTATGTGACTCAGACTCATCCAGGGCGTTTATACACGAGCAGCTAACACTAATAAACTAATAACCCAGAACACCGTGCAGACCAGATCTGACTGGTACGAACGGAACAACAGCAACAATTCAAGATCTACATTTAATGATTGCAGACTGTTGTTTAAAATAACCAGAGTCTGCGTGTAATGACTGCAGTTTTGACTTTTTTAGTTTTACATTCAGGGTCTAAATGTAATGAGTGCAGTATTGGTGATGTTTGATTTACTTTGTTTATTTACTGTTAATTGTGTTAAGAATATTATGCTGTTTCACATGAGCTCGTTAAAAATGCTTGCTTGCGCTAATGTAGCCCTGCTGTGGCATATAGCCCTGCTGTTGATCGGTATTGTGCTGAAAGGTGATCAGCGATCAGAATAATTGGCACAATATTTAGTTTGAACAGATGAAGAGTCATCAAAAGTGCCTCATTGTAACAAACGATATTAAGAGTTATTAAGAGTTAAATGTTGACGCTCTTATGATATCCACAACATGCTCAGAACAGCTCAGGCATAGCTTAGATTGGTTTTCCTCAAAATCAGGCATTTAAATTTTAGCCCTGATCATAAAATCTTCACAGTAGCAGGCTTTATGTCCCAGTCATGTTTGTGTTTGGTACAGTGTAAGAGCTGTTGTCTAGTGGAGAACATCTGTTGTTGACTAATCTTGGTTTTGCATGGGAGCTTAAGGCCTCCCACACTTTCTTGGAAAAATATTGAGAAACTATGTGGCTCTTTGATTGTGGCCAGAAGTGACCATTACGAACTGCTGCCGTGACTCTCCTCCCAACCTCGGCACCTCCTTTGTTTTAGCGCGTCAACACACACACACACACACACACACACACACACACACACACACACACACAATGGCATTTATTGTTAGACCCGAGACACCCGGCGATGACTCACTGCTGTCAGTAGTTGGATTCTGTACACAGATTATGAGTCAGATTCATTTAGACCTTGTTTATCTCTGAAAGCGTTTTAATAAAGTTTTGGAGTTTCTGTTTGGAGTCTCTCCTACACCAGCCTCAAGAAGGGACCCGCTGTGTGTGTATGTGCGTGAGGGTGACTCCTCAAAGCTTTCCTCCCTGCTGAAAAGTACACACTCCTCAGATTCCAGACTGCTCCCTGCGGTGAAGCTTCCAGCACATAGTTCTCTGTCCACACACTGCTCCCCCTCTGAGCAGCACAAATACATCAAACTCAGAGAAAGTGCTCGCGCCCTCCCCTTCTCATTTCTCTTTTTCTTCCTCTCTCTCTCTCTCTTTCTCCCCCTGTTCAGGTAAACAATGTCGACTTTGCAAACATCATCCGAGAGGAGGCTGTGCTCTTCCTGCTGGACCTCCCCAGAGGTGAAGAAGTCACCATCCTGGCTCAGAAGAAGAAGGACGGTGAGTTCATCTTCTGGTTTCCTGGGGAGGTCTCAAACACTCCCCTCTCATCTACTAGCCTTTTGGTAATTGACTTAAATGTGCATGTGGCTTCATGATGCAGCTGGATTCTTATTATGGATCCTTAAAATACTAAGAGTGTCCTGATTGTGAATCAGGATTTGTTTGCATTTAGAAACAAGACACAGAATAAAATACATAAAAGGCTGATTTATAAGAATATAGCAGATTGGTCCCAGTATTTTTTATTACCTCAAAACAAAGAGAAATAAAGAAGACATTGTTTGCTCTTTAACTTTGTAGCCCTTTTTACCTAACTCACAATTGCCGCATCAAAAATACAAGGCGTCTGGTCCTACACTTTAGCAACACCATTTAGGTGCACCTCTGATTTAAAATATTCACACAGCCACAGCACATACCTGTCAGAAGAAAAATGATTGGACCACTTGTGTGTCTGGAGTGAATACTGTCCCATTCTGATCCTAAAAAAATTCTCATAAGTAGGGCTGTGTATTGGCAAGAACCTGGCGATACAATACGTATTGTGATACAAAAGTATTGTGATACAGCGGGCACGAGTCAGTATATCACGATATATTGCGATACTGCAAGCAAAGTGATATATTGCGATTTTTCAAATCCTACTAAAAAATCACACCACTATATGAACAGGTTACCAATGTTTACAACAGCATTGCACCCTTGTGCTGCTTGTTAATGTTGGAGTGGAGCTGAAAATGGATTACAACACTGCCATCTAGTGGTCAGAGGTTTAAACACAACACACAGTGATTCACTGTTTGCCAGGAATCTGTGTATCAATACTGTGTTTTTGAGAGTCGCTACAGTATCACGAAACATAATATCCTGATATTCAATATTTCAGTATTTTCGGACACCCCTATTCATAAGTATAACCACGAATGGAAAGCAGTACAAAACTCAGCAGTTACTGCATCATGTTTGCACACGTACTGTAGTTCTTCAAGACGAGGAGCAGAAATGATTGAATTATAATCCATTAATTTTCTTCGTAATCAGTACATATTCCGTATAATTAATAAATATGTGTTCTGCCAGTGTACCGACGAATCGTGGAATCAGACGTGGGCGACTCGTTTTACATCCGGACCCATTTTGAGTACGAGAAGGAGTCTCCCTACGGCCTGAGTTTCAACAAAGGCGAGGTGTTCAGAGTGGTGGACACGCTGTATAATGGCAAGCTGGGGTCCTGGCTGGCAATACGTATCGGCAAAAACCACCAGGAGGTAGAGAGAGGCATTATCCCCAACAAGAACAGGTACAGCAGCTCCGAGTTTGTTTCTCTGGTTGTTTTTTAGCACACTTTAGGAGTGAATTGCACCGACAAACTGCATTCCGTGTGTGTTGGCATTTTTCTCATTTTTGTGTGTTTTTTTTACACACAAACAACCGGCAAATGTTATAACACAAGTGTTCATTTGTTTATTTATTAATTTAAGATTTATTCATTACGTTTAAAGAGAAATACAGTAACCTAATAACCTCGTACTGCGGGAGACGAGAAGTCTTTCAAAGCGAACAATGTTTGGAATTTTCATATTTAGGTCGGCTGTGTTTACACACATATATATATATATATATATATATATATAATAAATTTTTTTTTAAAAAAGATTTTTTTATAACAAATATATATATATATATATATATATATATATATATATATATATTTGTTATAAAAAAATCTTTTTTAAAAAAAAATTTATTAGTTCAATTAGATTTATGTATGTTTTTGGTTTGAGGAGATAGAAAGAGGCTTAGCCTGTTGAAGAAAATATGTTCTTCTGGCAGTGCAGTGAAGTTATTTTAAACGGCTTCATTTGTTTGTTTGTTTACACGTCAGTGTTTAAAGACAAAACAAGAAAGAACTTATTTTAAAATGAAATACATGTTGCTGTGATATCCATACGATACAGTATTATATTGTCTGTATGTAATTAAAATAGACCCAATTTAGATCTTTTATCATATGCAGCGTGTCTTATATTGATTGTAAATGTAAAACTTTGTTAATGTGCTCGAGATCATCACTAAAGCTATTGAATAGCCAAATCCGCCTACAGCCCTAGTTGATTGAGCTACTCTGGGAAGTTCCTATGTGATGTAATTTTATTGTATATACTTAGTGACTCATTTTCTCTACATAAGAAAGAAAACACTGCAGCCACAATTCAGTGGTCTCAGATACTTACAGCTCCTTAGTGGTTTTTTTTTTTTTTTTTTTTTTACATGGGGTCATTGTTACAACTCGAGTGTATATGAACCATTTTAATTTTAATAGAACATTGTGTGTGTGTGTTACTGTCATTATGAATACATCTCAGTGGCCATCATTGTTGGGCTGTGAGTACTGACTCTGTTACACTCACAGCAGGATGTGATGATGCATACTGTGCCATTGTGATGATAATAATTGTTGTTATACAGTGTGAATCGAAACATACAGCATATCTGGCTTGCGGTAAAGGACTCATGTTTACAGGGAACTCACAAAGATGAGATCATCCCTTACACTCTGTATTGCTGACGTCACATATTGACATTGTGCTCTCCCGCCCTCCCTTCATGGTGCTGGTGCGCTGCTGACTGTTTTTTTTTTTTTTTTCTTCAATTGAGACTGACTGCAAGTTTACTTCCTGCCATAAACTGTTGCTCTTGTGTCCATAAACCTGCATGCTTTCTTTTTTTTATTCCTCCTTTTAAAGTAGTTTCCTTTTGTCTCCAGAGCAGAGCAGTTGTCCAGTGTCCAGTACACCCTGCCCAAAACCCCTGGTGGGGACCGTGCAGACTTCTGGAGGTTCCGTGGTCTTCGCAGCTCCAAGAGGAATCTGAGGAAGAGCAGAGAAGACCTCTCCGCTCAGCCAGTGCAGACTAAATTCCCCGCTTATGAAAGGGTCGTGCTCAGGGAGGGTGTGTAGACCAGCTACCATGCATAATCATAAGCATAATCAGAAGCATAAGTGTTCCTTTTAAGCTCATGTACCATTTTGTACCATGTAGTGTATCATTTCATACGGCTGTATTTAGAGGTGAGGGTCAGGTATTGGTGTTTTATGGGGGTTAGTGTCACTGTCAGTGATTTAGCATAGCTAAACCTCCAAAATCTTGTTAAGGGAAGAAAAATTCTTCATTGTAAAAGGCCTGTTATCGTGGAAAACCATAGATCTTATTTAAAATAATAGTTTGAAGTAATATGTAAACTTTGTTCAAACCGCCAATTTACTGACCGGTCCATTATAGAACCAACTCACCATGCACCTATTCAGCCTATATCAGTTTCGCTTCACCCAATCCATTTCAGCTCCAATTGCTTTTTGAATAAGGCACCATACAGTACAGCCAATCAAGCTAATTTATTTGATAACACTAACAAAAACAGCCTGTTTAATCCTGTGGGATAAAAGCTAGTTTAGTAAATGGACATCATCAAGAGAAAAAGAACTACAGTGCATGAAACATGTAGGATATGAGTCACTTATATAATTATATAATTTGGGAATGTTTACATTTCTCCATTCATCATGAAAGAGCAGCTGGTTTTTCTATTCAGATAGTGAGGAAAAATGGAAAAATGGCATTGGACTTGCTGTTTAGATGTGATAATGTTGATATGCCTGGTTTTTAAACTGGAGAAGTCTATATATATATATATATATATATATATATATATATATATATATATATATATATATATATATATATATATATATATATATATATACATACTGGAAAAACATGCAGTGTGGCATGTTGGTGCCACACAGTGGTAGGAGCTGTCTTAGCATCTAGTCCTTGCACAAGCATCATTTGTTGCCTTATTATCATTTCATGTACCACATCTCTGCTTTAATACACAAACTTCAGCACATGGTTAAACAAGCTAATTGTAGTTTTAATGCATTTTTGTTGATGTGTAAATGAACTGTGAGCAGTGCTAACTAGGCAGCGATCCCTCTCTTCTCTCCAGCCGGATTTTTAAGGCCCGTGGTGATCTTTGGGCCCATTGCCGACGTTGCCCGAGAGAAACTGGGCCGAGAGGTGCCTGATCTGTTTGAGCTAGCAAGTGAGTGTCAGTTGACCACGCTCATACACTCTCACACACCTTTTTTTGGTAAGACACGCTGTCCCGGCCATGCCTGTTCAGTGTACTGATCTATTTAGCTGTTGTACACATTTCCCAGTGAATAGACCCAGCTCTGTACACATTCACCGCTATTGTAAACAAAGTGCCAAACATCCTCAGTGACCACTTTTAATTAACCTGAGTGCACTTAGTGTCCAGCTTGTGAACTGATTCGCCGCGTGGCATTTGGATTTTGCATAACATTGTTGCTTTATGATTGTATTTTGCCTTGCAGAAACACAGCACCCTGGAGAAGGGGAAAGTATGTCACTCACTGCATCAGCTTGCTTGATTGATAGTGCTAGTCAACCACAGGCTTTGCTTTATGGCAATAAGAATGTTGTTTTTAGTTGCCCAGATTGATCTCTGCTTGGAATGATTTCTCCCTGACCTCCCTCCAGAACGTGTTCATGCGGTCAACAACACCAAACCCCATAGCTGCCAGTCATGCCAAAGCGTGAATGCGGCCACATTTACTCATCGGCTCACATTTGTAGCAATTCCTTTAATGTCGTGGACTGTAGTTTCAATTGGATCCATGATGTCCATGATGTTCATTTGCGGCTGTTGCTGTCTGGATGAATGCAGTGTTGAGCAGCTGGTTGAGGCTTGCCCTGCTGCTCGCTCTTGAGTGCTAGTGCCCATGTCAGCTGAGGTCTCTGAGGCTATTAATGGTGATAAGTCTTTAAACATTCGACTCAGTAGACTTCATAAAGAAGCCCTTAAAGTCCATGGATTCACACGTTTCTAGTTTATTT
The DNA here is from genome assembly GCA_021613375.1 of Megaleporinus macrocephalus. Classification (NCBI taxonomy): domain Eukaryota; kingdom Metazoa; phylum Chordata; class Actinopteri; order Characiformes; family Anostomidae; genus Megaleporinus; species Megaleporinus macrocephalus. The sequence goes on from CM038728.1 coordinate 17,217,571, forward strand.
AAATTTTCTGTCTATCCTTTGGATCTTAAGTTATGTCATCACACATGGCAACAAATGTTGTAACGGGACGATTCGTGCCGCCTTGTGATGATAACTGAAGATCTTGAAATAATGTGCTTGTTATGGGAAAGCAGATGAACTTATGGTCTGAATTCATGCTATTTTAAGACTTCTAAAACTTGCTTGTGCACATAGTACAACCCTCAGCCTCCAGCTAGCGTCTGTGGTGCGTAGAGGTCATTCTCTGTGGCACATATTGAATATGTAGTGAAAGAGTATCACCACTTACTGATGAATATATATACTAAATTTCAGATTTACACCCATGTGAAACTCTTCAGTATGATTACACTCGTGAAACTGTGGCATTACATATGCACACACACACACACACACACACACACACACACACACACACACACACACACACTTACGAAACGTGATGTTACACTTGTAGAACACATGAGTCGTGGTGTAGACGTTATGTATGCTGCCGCATGCGCACATCCATACAGAGTTCGGACCTCACTGTATGCTAGAAGCTTGCGGCTGCTCATTTTCTGCTGATCTTAGATCAGCTCTGTCACTTCTGTGTAAGATTAGGAGAGGCAGAGCTGGTCCTAGACCAGTACGAGGGGGTAGCTTCTATCTGAGGATGCTAATAATGAAGCATGAGTGTAAGTGTTGGGATGTCAAAACTGTCCTGCAGTCCAGTAACGGTGTGTGTTCTGTCCGGCGTGCAGAGAGCGAGCCCAGAGATGCTGGAACAGACCAACGCAGCTCCGGAATCATTCGCCTTCACACCATCAAGCAGATCATAGATAAGGTGAGAAGAGCGCAGGCATGAGGAAGCATGAGCCAGTTACAGCACAACACACTACTGCTCCTCACTGGCTGAGCCCGGAACTGCACTTTACACTTTACCAAGTTCTAGCACCTGTACAGTACTGCCATAAATTTAGGAATCACTTATTATGAGGCAGTTTTTATTGTTTCATATACAGTAATTAATATAGTCTAGATAGATAAAATATTTTATATAACTTTTTTAAATGATGTATTTAATGTTAAAAGTATTTTGGGAACAAGACAAAGTTATTAACAAGTAACACAGACAAATAACAGCTTCATGGTTGTAATTAAAAGTTTTAAAACAGTTCTAAAACGTTTGGCTGGTAGTGTATCTAAAACGTTTGACTGGTAGTGTATCTAAAACGTTTGGCTGGTAGTGTACTAAAACGTTTGACTGGTAGTGTACTAAAACGTTTGACTGGTAGTGTATCTAAAACGTTTGACTGGTAGTGTATCTAAAACGTTTGACTGGTAGTGTATCTAAAACGTTTGGCTGGTAGTGTATCTAAAATGTTTGACTGGTAGTGTACTAAAGCGTTTGACTGGTAGTGTATCTAAAACGTTTGACTGGTAGTGTACTAAAACGTTTGACTGGTAGTGTATCTAAAACGTTTGGCTGGTAGTGTATCTAAAACGTTTGGCTGGTAGTGTATCTAAAACGTTTGGCTGGTAGTGTATCTAAAACGTTTGACTGGTAGTGATCTAAAACGTTTGGCTGGTAGTGATCTAAAACGTTTGGCTGGTAGTGTATCTAAAACGTTTGGCTGGTAGTGTATCTAAAACGTTTGACTGGTAGTGTATCTAAAACGTTTGGCTGGTAGTGTATCTAAAATGTTTGACTGGTAGTGTATCTAAAACGTTTGACTGGTAGTGTACTAAAACGTTTGGCTGGTAGTGTATCTAAAACGTTTGACTGGTAGTGATCTAAAACGTTTGGCTGGTAGTGTATCTAAAACGTTTGGCTGGTAGTGTATCTAAAACGTTTGGCTGGTAGTGTATCTAAAACGTTTGGCTGGTAGTGATCTAAAACGTTTGGCTGGTAGTGTATCTAAAACGTTTGGCTGGTAGTGTATCTAAAACGTTTGACTGGTAGTGATCTAAAACGTTTGGCTGGTAGTGTACTAAAACGTTTGGCTGGTAGTGTATCTAAAACGTTTGGCTGGTAGTGTACTAAAACGTTTGGCTGGTAGTGTACTAAAGCGTTTGGCTGGTAGTGTACTAAAACGTTTGACTGGTAGTGTACTAAAACGTTTGACTGGTAGTGTACTAAAACGTTTGGCTGGTAGTGTACTAAAACGTTTGACTGGTAGTGTACTAAAACGTTTGGCTGGTAGTGTACTAAAACGTTTGACTGGTAGTGTACTAAAACGTTTGACTGGTAGTGTACTAAAACGTTTGGCTGGTAGTGTACTAAAACGTTTGACTGGTAGTGATCTAAAACGTTTGACTGGTAGTGTACTAAAACGTTTGGCTGGTATTGATCTAAAACGTTTGGCTGGTAGTGTACTAAAACGTTTGGCTGGTAGTGTACTAAAACGTTTTACTGGTAGTGTACTAAAATGTTTGGCTGGTAGTGTACTAAAACGTTTGGCTGGTAGTGTACTAAAACGTTTGGCTGGTAGTGTACTAAAACGTTTGGCTGGTAGTGTACTAAAACGTTTGACTGGTAGTGATCTAAAACGTTTGACTGGTAGTGTACTAAAACGTTTGGCTGGTATTGATCTAAAACGTTTGGCTGGTAGTGTACTAAAACGTTTGACTGGTAGTGTACTAAAACGTTTGACTGGTAGTGTACTAAAACGTTTGGCTGGTAGTGTACTAAAACGTTTGTCTGGTAGTGTACTAAAACGTTTGACTGGTAGTGTACTAAAACGTTTGGCTGGTATTGATCTAAAACGTTTGACTGGTAGTGTACTAAAACGTTTGGCTGGTATTGATCTAAAACGTTTGGCTGGTAGTGTACTAAAACGTTTGGCTGGTAGTGTATCTAAAACGTTTGACTGGTAGTGTACTAAAACGTTTGACTGGTAGTGTACTAAAACGTTTGGCTGGTATTGATCTAAAACGTTTGGCTGGTAGTGTACTAAAACGTTTGGCTGGTAGTGTACTAAAACGTTTGACTGGTAGTGATCTAAAACGTTTGGCTGGTAGTGTACTAAAACGTTTGACTGGTAGTGTACTAAAACGTTTGACTGGTAGTGTATCTAAAACGTTTGGCTGGTAGTGTATCTAAAATGTTTGACTGGTAGTGTATCTAAAACGTTTGACTGGTAGTGTACTAAAACGTTTGGCTGGTAGTGTATCTAAAACGTTTGACTGGTAGTGATCTAAAACGTTTGGCTGGTAGTGTATCTAAAACGTTTGGCTGGTAGTGTATCTAAAACGTTTGGCTGGTAGTGTATCTAAAACGTTTGGCTGGTAGTGATCTAAAACGTTTGGCTGGTAGTGTATCTAAAACGTTTGGCTGGTAGTGTATCTAAAACGTTTGACTGGTAGTGATCTAAAACGTTTGGCTGGTAGTGTACTAAAACGTTTGGCTGGTAGTGTATCTAAAACGTTTGGCTGGTAGTGTACTAAAACGTTTGGCTGGTAGTGTACTAAAGCGTTTGGCTGGTAGTGTACTAAAACGTTTGACTGGTAGTGTACTAAAACGTTTGACTGGTAGTGTACTAAAACGTTTGGCTGGTAGTGTACTAAAACGTTTGACTGGTAGTGTACTAAAACGTTTGGCTGGTAGTGTACTAAAACGTTTGACTGGTAGTGTACTAAAACGTTTGACTGGTAGTGTACTAAAACGTTTGGCTGGTAGTGTACTAAAACGTTTGACTGGTAGTGATCTAAAACGTTTGACTGGTAGTGTACTAAAACGTTTGGCTGGTATTGATCTAAAACGTTTGGCTGGTAGTGTACTAAAACGTTTGGCTGGTAGTGTACTAAAACGTTTTACTGGTAGTGTACTAAAATGTTTGGCTGGTAGTGTACTAAAACGTTTGGCTGGTAGTGTACTGAAACGTTTGGCTGGTAGTGTACTAAAACGTTTGGCTGGTAGTGTACTAAAACGTTTGACTGGTAGTGATCTAAAACGTTTGACTGGTAGTGTACTAAAACGTTTGGCTGGTATTGATCTAAAACGTTTGGCTGGTAGTGTACTAAAACGTTTGACTGGTAGTGTACTAAAACGTTTGACTGGTAGTGTACTAAAACGTTTGGCTGGTAGTGTACTAAAACGTTTGTCTGGTAGTGTACTAAAACGTTTGACTGGTAGTGTACTAAAACGTTTGGCTGGTATTGATCTAAAACGTTTGACTGGTAGTGTACTAAAACGTTTGGCTGGTAGTGTATCTAAAACGTTTGACTGGTAGTGTACTAAAACGTTTGACTGGTAGTGTACTAAAACGTTTGGCTGGTATTGATCTAAAACGTTTGGCTGGTAGTGTACTAAAACGTTTGGCTGGTAGTGTACTAAAACGTTTGACTGGTAGTGATCTAAAACGTTTGGCTGGTAGTGTACTAAAACGTTTGACTGGTAGTGTACTAAAACGTTTGACTGGTAGTGTACTAAAACGTTTGACTGGTAGTGTACTAAAACGTTTGACTGGTAGTGATCTAAAACGTTTGGCTGGTAGTGTACTAAAACGTTTGACTGGTAGTGTACTAAAACGTTTGGCTGGTAGTGTACTAAAACGTTTGACTGGTAGTGATCTAAAACGTTTGGCTGGTAGTGTACTAAAACGTTTGACTGGTAGTGTACTAAAACGTTTGACTGGTAGTGTACTAAAACGTTTGGCTGGTAGTGTACTAAAACGTTTGGCTGGTAGTGTACTAAAACGTTTGACTGGTAGTGTACTAAAACGTTTGGCTAGTAGTGTACTAAAACGTTTGACTGGTAGTGTACTAAAACGTTTGACTGGTAGTGTACTAAAACGTTTGGCTGGTAGTGATCTAAAACGTTTGGCTGGTAGTGTACTAAAACGTTTGACTGGTAGTGTATCTAAAGCGTTTGGCTGGTAGTGATCTAAAACGTTTGGCTGGTAGTGATCTAAAGCCTTTGACTGGTAGTGTACTAAAACGTTTGACTGGTAGTGTATCTAAAACTTTTCACTGATAGTGTATCTAAAATGTTTGACTGGTAGTGTACTAAAACGTTTGACTGGTAGTGTATCTAAAACGTTTGGCTGGTAGTGTATCTAAAATGTTTGACTGGTAGTGTACTAAAACGTTTGGCTGGTAGTGTACTAAAGCGTTTGACTGGTAGTGTATCTAAAACGTTTGACTGGTAGTGTACTAAAACGTTTGACTGGTAGTGTACTAAAACGTTTGACTGGTAGTGTACTAAAACGTTTGGCTGGTAGTGTACTAAAACGTTTGACTGGTAGTGTATCTAAAACGTTTGACTGGTAGTGTATCTAAAACGTTTGACTGGTAGTGTATCTAAAACGTTTGACTGGTAGTGTACTAAAACGTTTGACTGGTAGTGTATCTAAAACGTTTGGCTGGTAGTGTATCTAAAATGTTTGACTGGTAGTATACTAAAACGTTTGACTGGTAGTGTGTCTAAAACGTTTGGCTGGTAGTGTACTAAAACGTTTGACTGGTAGTGTATCTAAAACGTTTGTCTGGTAGTGTACTAAAACGTTTGACTGGTAGTGTACTAAAACGTTTGGCTGGTAGTGTACTAAAACGTTTGACTGGTAGTGTATCTAAAACGTTTGGCTGGTAGTGTATCTAAAATGTTTGACTGGTAGTGTATCTAAAACGTTTGACTGGTAGTGTACTAAAACGTTTGGCTGGTAGTGTATCTAAAACGTTTGACTGGTAGTGATCTAAAACGTTTGGCTGGTAGTGTATCTAAAACGTTTGGCTGGTAGTGTATCTAAAACGTTTGGCTGGTAGTGTATCTAAAACGTTTGGCTGGTAGTGATCTAAAACGTTTGGCTGGTAGTGTATCTAAAACGTTTGGCTGGTAGTGTATCTAAAACGTTTGACTGGTAGTGTACTAAAACGTTTGGCTAGTAGTGTACTAAAACGTTTGACTGGTAGTGTACTAAAACGTTTGACTGGTAGTGTACTAAAACGTTTGGCTGGTAGTGATCTAAAACGTTTGGCTGGTAGTGTACTAAAACGTTTGACTGGTAGTGTACTAAAGCGTTTGGCTGGTAGTGATCTAAAACGTTTGGCTGGTAGTGTACTAAAACGTTTGACTGGTAGTGTACTAAAACGTTTGACTGGTAGTGTATCTAAAACGTTTGACTGGTAGTGTATCTAAAACGTTTGACTGGTAGTGTATCTAAAACGTTTGGCTGGTAGTGTATCTAAAATGTTTGACTGGTAGTGTACTAAAACGTTTGACTGGTAGTGTATCTAAAACGTTTGGCTGGTAGTGTATCTAAAATGTTTGACTGGTAGTGTACTAAAACGTTTGGCTGGTAGTGTACTAAAGCGTTTGACTGGTAGTGTATCTAAAACGTTTGACTGGTAGTGTACTAAAACGTTTGACTGGTAGTGTACTAAAACGTTTGACTGGTAGTGTACTAAAACGTTTGGCTGGTAGTGTACTAAAGCGTTTGACTGGTAGTGTATCTAAAACGTTTGACTGGTAGTGTATCTAAAACGTTTGACTGGTAGTGTATCTAAAACGTTTGACTGGTAGTGTATCTAAAACGTTTGACTGGTAGTGTACTAAAACGTTTGACTGGTAGTGTATCTAAAACGTTTGGCTGGTAGTGTATCTAAAACGTTTGGCTGGTAGTATACTAAAACGTTTGACTGGTAGTGTGTCTAAAACGTTTGGCTGGTAGTGTACTAAAACGTTTGACTGGTAGTGTATCTAAAACGTTTGTCTGGTAGTGTACTAAAACGTTTGACTGGTAGTGTACTAAAACGTTTGACTGGTAGTGTATCTAAAACGTTTGGCTGGTAGTGTATCTAAAATGTTTGACTGGTAGTGTATCTAAAACGTTTGACTGGTAGTGTACTAAAACGTTTGGCTGGTAGTGTATCTAAAACGTTTGACTGGTAGTGATCTAAAACGTTTGGCTGGTAGTGTATCTAAAACGTTTGGCTGGTAGTGTATCTAAAACGTTTGGCTGGTAGTGTATCTAAAACGTTTGGCTGGTAGTGATCTAAAACGTTTGGCTGGTAGTGTATCTAAAACGTTTGGCTGGTAGTGTATCTAAAACGTTTGACTGGTAGTGATCTAAAACGTTTGGCTGGTAGTGTACTAAAACGTTTGGCTGGTAGTGTATCTAAAACGTTTGGCTGGTAGTGATCTAAAACGTTTGGCTGGTAGTGTATCTAAAACGTTTGGCTGGTAGTGTATCTAAAACGTTTGGCTGGTAGTGTACTAAAGCGTTTGGCTGGTAGTGATCTAAAACGTTTGGCTGGTAGTGTATCTAAAACGTTTGGCTGGTAGTGTATCTAAAACGTTTGACTGGTAGTGATCTAAAACGTTTGGCTGGTAGTGTACTAAAACGTTTGGCTGGTAGTGTATCTAAAACGTTTGACTGGTAGTGATCTAAAACGTTTGGCTGGTAGTGTACTAAAACGTTTGACTGGTAGTGTACTAAAGCGTTTGGCTGGTAGTGTATCTAAAACGTTTGGCTGGTAGTGTATCTAAAACGTTTGGCTGGTAGTGTATCTAAAACGTTTGACTGGTAGTGATCTAAAACGTTTGGCTGGTAGTGTATCTAAAATGTTTGGCTGGTAGTGTACTAAAGCGTTTGGCTGGTAGTGTAATAAAGCGTTTGGCTGGTAGTGTACTAAAACGTTTGGCTGGTAGTGTATCTAAAACGTTTGGCTGGTAGTGTACTAAAACGTTTGGCTGGTAGTGATCTAAAACGTTTGGCTGGTAGTGTACTAAAACGTTTGGCTGGTAGTGATCTAAAACGTTTGGCTGGTAGTGTATCTAAAACGTTTGGCTGGTAGTGTACTAAAACGTTTGGCTGGTAGTGTAATAAAGCGTTTGTCTGGTAGTGTACTAAAACGTTTGGCTGGTAGTGATCTAAAACGTTTGGCTGGTAGTGTATCTAAAACGTTTGGCTGGTAGTGTATCTAAAACGTTTGACTGGTAGTGTACTAAAACGTTTGGCTGGTAGTGTACTAAAACGTTTGACTGGTAGTGTACTAAAGCGTTTGGCTGGTAGTGTACTAAAACGTTTGACTGGTAGTGTACTAAAACGTTTGACTGGTAGTGTACTAAAACGTTTGGCTGGTAGTGTACTAAAACGTTTGACTGGTAGTGTACTAAAACGTTTGGCTGGTAGTGTACTAAAGCGTTTGGCTGGTAGTGTACTAAAACGTTTGACTGGTAGTGTACTAAAACGTTTGACTGGTAGTGTACTAAAGCGTTTGGCTGGTAGTGTACTAAAACGTTTGACTGGTAGTGTACTAAAACGTTTGGCTGGTAGTGTACTAAAACGTTTGACTGGTAGTGTACTAAAACGTTTGACTGGTAGTGTACTAAAACGTTTGGCTGGTAGTGTACTAAAGTGTTTGACTGGTAGTGATCTAAAACGTTTGACTGGTAGTGTACTAAAACGTTTGGCTGGTATTGATCTAAAACGTTTGGCTGGTAGTGTACTAAAACGTTTGGCTGGTAGTGTACTAAAACGTTTTACTGGTAGTGTACTAAAACGTTTGGCTGGTAGTGTACTAAAACGTTTGGCTGGTAGTGTACTAAAACGTTTGGCTGGTAGTGTACTAAAACGTTTGACTGGTAGTGATCTAAAACGTTTGACTGGTAGTGTACTAAAACGTTTGGCTGGTATTGATCTAAAACGTTTGGCTGGTAGTGTACTAAAACGTTTGACTGGTAGTGTACTAAAACGTTTGACTGGTAGTGTACTAAAACGTTTGGCTGGTAGTGTACTAAAACGTTTGTCTGGTAGTGTACTAAAACGTTTGACTGGTAGTGTACTAAAACGTTTGGCTGGTATTGATCTAAAACGTTTGACTGGTAGTGTACTAAAACGTTTGGCTGGTATTGATCTAAAACGTTTGGCTGGTAGTGTACTAAAACGTTTGGCTGGTAGTGTATCTAAAACGTTTGACTGGTAGTGTACTAAAACGTTTGACTGGTAGTGTACTAAAACGTTTGGCTGGTATTGATCTAAAACGTTTGGCTGGTAGTGTACTAAAACGTTTGGCTGGTAGTGTACTAAAACGTTTGACTGGTAGTGATCTAAAACGTTTGGCTGGTAGTGTACTAAAACGTTTGACTGGTAGTGTACTAAAACGTTTGACTGGTAGTGTACTAAAACGTTTGACTGGTAGTGTACTAAAACGTTTGACTGGTAGTGATCTAAAACGTTTGGCTGGTAGTGTACTAAAACGTTTGACTGGTAGTGTACTAAAACGTTTGGCTGGTAGTGTACTAAAACGTTTGACTGGTAGTGTACTAAAACGTTTGACTGGTAGTGTACTAAAACGTTTGACTGGTAGTGTACTAAAACGTTTGACTGGTAGTGTACTAAAACGTTTGACTGGTAGTGTACTAAAACGTTTGGCTGGTAGTGTACTAAAACGTTTGACTGGTAGTGTACTAAAACGTTTGACTGGTAGTGTACTAAAACGTTTGGCTGGTAGTGATCTAAAACGTTTGGCTGGTAGTGTACTAAAACGTTTGACTGGTAGTGTACTAAAGCGTTTGGCTGGTAGTGTACTAAAACGTTTGGCTGGTAGTGATCTAAAACGTTTGGCTGGTAGTGTACTAAAACGTTTGGCTGGTAGTGTACTAAAACGTTTGGCTGGTAGTGTACTAAAACGTTTGGCTGGTAGTGTACTAAAATGTTTGGCTGGTAGTGTACTAAAACGTTTGGCTGGTAGTGATCTAAAACGTTTGGCTGGTAGTGTACTAAAACGTTTGGCTGGTAGTGTACTAAAACGTTTGGCTGGTAGTGTACTAAAGCGTTTGGCTGGTAGTGTACTAAAACGTTTGGCTGGTAGTGATCTAAAACGTTTGACTGGTAGTGTACTAAAACGTTTGGCTGGTAGTGTACTAAAGCGTTTGACTGGTAGTGTACTAAAACGTTTGGCTGGTAGTGTACTAAAGCGTTTGGCTGGTAGTGTACTAAAACGTTTGGCTGGTAGTGTTCTAAAACGTTTGGCTGGTAGTGTATCTAAAACGTTTGACTGGTAGTGTACTAAAACGTTTGGCTGGTAGTGATCTAAAACGTTTGGCTGGTAGTGTACTAAAACGTTTGGCTGGTAGTGTACTAAAACGTTTGGCTGGTAGTGTACTAAAACGTTTGACTGGTAGTGTATCTAAAACGTTTGGCTGGTAGTGATCTAAAACGTTTGGCTGGTAGTGTACTAAAACGTTTGGCTGGTAGTGTACTAAAACGTTTGGCTGGTAGTGTACTAAAACGTTTGGCTGGTATTGATCTAAAACGTTTGGCTGGTAGTGTTCTTAAACCTTTGACCTTTGTAAAAGTATATATTTTCTTTGTACAGGATAAGCATGCAGTGCTGGACATTACACCCAACGCAGTGGACCGGCTAAACTACGCTCAGTGGTACCCCATCGTTGTGTTCCTGAACCCGGACAGCAAGCAGGGTGTGAAAAACATGAGGACCAGACTGTGTCCCGAGTCCAGAAAGAGTGCCCGGAAACTGTACGAGCGAGCACTCAAGCTGAGGAAAAACAATCACCACCTCTTCACCGGTGAGGAGAGAATGAATGTGATGGAGAAACAGAAGACTGTGTGTGAATGCGGGACTGTAGCTGTAGGTGTGAGAGTATGTTTAAGGTCTCGAGGGAGCAGGTACATCTCCCTTTGTCTAAATACTTTCTAGGTTATTTATAGCACTCATATTCCAAATATATAAATCCACACATACACATTCCATAGACAAATATCCACACACAATGTGAGGTCATCACACGTCCGTGTTTCCTGGCATACATACCTCTTTCCTGTTTCATGAGTCCTTGGGGAATGAAATTGACCGACTGGACAATAGGGTCACGCTTGGCAAGCCACACGTGTGGCTAATGCAGTCTGTGGCAATGTATGGCTAATGGTTCTACACTGATGCAGTTCAAGGTCTCTGTGTGCATTAGATGGAGTGGAAATGGCCTTCTGGAGAGGTGCTGCCGTCATAGACTACAGGAGGAGATTCAGAATTTAGCACTGGATATTCAACAAACATCAGATGCTTGAAAGCGACTATTACAATTTCTGAGAACATCCATTTTATTCATATGGGTCTTTTTTAGCTGGACCTGTTTGGAGACATGATGAATAGTATCGTTTTAAGTGCACTAGTGTGAGTAGTGTTGCACTATTCTACCTGATAACTGCTTAGTCGTTTGGTGCTAAATGCAGCAGAACAGTCTAAAGTCAGTCAGCGTGGGCAGCGTAGGCAGTCACAGTCATCTAAATACCCTCAGGGCTGCTAGAAACTGATTAAACCATCTCAGGCTAAGATCATAAACTAAAATCAGCTAATTTCATCAGTTGATGGGATGAGTTCAGTGTAATGGTGCAAAGCTCTGACTCTGAATGCTGAATGCATTTGCCTCTGTTTACTTTTAAAATGCTAGTCCAACGCTAGCAAATGAATGGCATTACTGTTGTCAGTCCTTTTACTAAAGATTCAGTGTAACAGTTAGGTAGCTTGACTGTTCTTGTGTGGCCGCTCTCACGCTTTCTTCTGATACAGCCACCATAAACATGAACAACATGAACGAGGGCTGGTACGGAGCGCTAAAAGACACCATTCAGCAGCAGCAGAACCAGCTGGTCTGGGTTTCAGAGGGCAAGGTGAGGCTCCTGTCATGGTTTTGTATAATTTGTCTCCTCAAATATATGTATATCGTCGCTGTCCAATGAAAAACAAGTATCTTTGAAATAGTAACTTTACAGGAGAGGCCAAAAACAGTATTTACTTTCAATGTAAGTCAATGGAACCAGAATTTTTTCCAAGTGATTTTAAAGCATTTTTATTGTACTTAATGTCAAAGGCAGCTGTCGTGTTCTAATGATGTAGAAAAATAAAAATTGACAAAAATGTTTTTTTATTGGACAGCGACGATATATTTTTTGTTTTTGTAATAACTTTGTCTTTTCCCCCCCACACGTTGTTCCCTTTCGATTTTATCCATTCCTACTCACTTCTCTCTATATATCGGCCTGTCACCTTTTTTTCCCTCAAACCTCCAGGCGGACGGTGCTCCTGACGATGATCTGGACCTTCACGATGACCGTCTATCCTACCTGTCCGCTCCGGGCAGCGAGTACAGCATGTACAGCACAGACAGCCGCCACACGTCTGACTACGAGGACACAGACACAGAGGGTGGCGCCTACACCGACCAGGAGCTGGACGAAACCCTGAACGACGACGCAGGGCCTCCGTGCGAGCCAGCCATCACTCGCTCGTCCGAGCCCGTCCGCGAGGAGCCGCCCGTCATCCAGCAGCCGCCTGGCTACCCCGCCTACCGGTCGGACGCACTGAGCCGAATCGAGCCGGCTGGCTTCAAGGGCCCCGCGCCGCAGCAGGTAGCGTTTCTCAGAGCCGCGCACCTCCCCTGCTGCCTGGAGGCTATGATGAGCTTCAGGAAAGGGTTGTGGAGGCGCTTCTGAAACTTAAAACAGGGGATCTGTTCAAACAGTATCACTGCAGTACCCTACCTTATGGCCACCAAGTACATATTGTTGCCACGGTATTTATTGTGTGCGTGTGTTTGTGTGTGTGCGTGCGTGTGTGCGTTTGTGTGTTGTTTCTCTTGTCATTTTTGGAAACGAGAAAGATACGGCTCGGCTGTTTAAACCCCCTACCCACCCCCCCGAGTCACTGTGAACTTTTGTCCTCGTGTGACTATCGTAGTTTTTCTCATCGATGTCCTCACCTATGGTGGAGTGAAGCACCCTTGTGTTTAGCTGTTAGCCATGCCCCACCCCCACCCCACCCATGCCAATCAAACTGATGATGTCATTACTGAAAAGTTTAATATGCATGACTGAATTATCAGTGTTAAACATATTCCAATGTATGAATTCATCTATCTGGATCAAATAGTGATATCTCAAGTGTCTGATCTGATGTGTTGCCAAAAAAGGGTAAAGGCCAAGATGTTGTATTAAATCCTAGAATTAAATACAAACCCGTATGTGTTAACATGAGAAGCTTGTCCAGTTGTAGATTTTTGCATGCCACTGATTCCACATCCCTAGAACACGAAACGCCTTCAGTTTTGACAAAGATTCACACACACACACACACACACACACACACACACACCTGCTGGTTAGCCAGGCTTAGAGAAGAGTGGAAGATTAGATTAGGGCTGCAACAATAAGTTATACTTTAGACCAGCGACGTTGATTGTGGGTGAACATTGTGTCCATGTGCTGTTGATTTAAGAGAGTTCCTTTCTCTATGATGCTTCATACGAAAAGAATGTGTTCATCACACAGTCAGCTGGGAGGGCACTGAGACAGGGCTGCTTGCGGAGAGCATAGTGAGTAATAATTAAGTAAGTAATAATTGGTAGCTGCAGCCCTAATGTTGAAGGTTGATGGTGATGATTTTGAGGGTGCAGTTCAGGTGCTATGGCGAGGTTTGTGAGCACGCTGTATTAAACATTTCTGACCACCTTCACAGAAAGCAGAGGCTGCTCTTCCCGAGCCGCTGACTGAGACAGCGCCCCCTGGTGCCCACCTTAATGTAGCACTTCTGAGTGGTGCCACAGAGGGCCCAACTGCCCCCCAACAGGGCGACCTAGCTCAGCCCCCAGCTCCTGAGCCCCTCCAAACTGGACAGCCCGGGTCAGAGCCCAAGGTACCGCACTATCCGCCCGACGACGGATTCGGGCCGACCCGGTTACGGCCCAAGCTTGGTGCCCTTTTTCTCTCTCTTTCTGACGTCTGCCCTGCCTGTGTGCTGCCTCTCCTTCTGCATGTACGCTGCCAGCTGTGTGCCTCCCTGCGAGTGTGTGTGTGTGTAAGTGTGATTGTAGGACTGGGCGATATGGCCAAACATCTTACCACAGTATTCTTCTTATACTTTCATTTAGATAATTAGCATCACTAGAATAATTAATACGTGGAGCTCCCATGTTTAGAATTCATTTAAGTATGAATAATATTTTAATCTTTGACTAAACCAAACTGAATTAACTGGGCTGTTCTACATTGTATCTGATGTAGTTGGGTAGTTGGTTAGTACTATTGTGGGTGAAAGAATCAACTTCTTTTCTCTTCATTCAGTAAATAAAAGCCATAAATCACCACCTAGTGTACAATTGTTTAGGCTTTTAATGCTAATTTTAAAATAAATAATATAACAGCGTAACCCTTTTAACTGAAACACCCCAAACGGACAGCATCGATTTGGAAAAGAGTTCAGTTTCGCCCAGGCCTGTGTACGTGTGTGTTTCTGGATCTGTTTCTGTATTTGTTGGTTTATATGTTTTGTTGGTTTGTAACCAGCAGTGGATGAGGCAGAGTCCTCTGCTTGTTGAAAGCAATGGAAGGGAACTTCCTGCTGCTGCTTGCATTCTCTTGCATGGCTCTAAATCGCCTGGGTTTGTGTCTTCTTGAGTCTGTGCTGTTGTTGAGAAGTAAAAATAGTGGCAGTATTAATAAATGCATTGGGTTTATTTAGTACTTCATCTGATTATTTTCTTTAGGTTCATACCCCCCCCCCCACCTGTACTGACTTTGAAAGGTAGCCTTGTTGTTTTCCCACGTGTTAGCACACTGTAGAGTTGCTGACAGGATCGATATCCCTCCTGAAAGGCTACTTCTCAAAATGGTTTTTATCTAGCCTGAAGTGAAACCGTGCCTCAGTATCAGCTGGGTAGTTTTGTTGCGATGTTTTTCTTTTTCTTTTTTTTTTTTGTTCCATTCATGGCAATTTTTATGTCCCCCAGATATTTGTTTGCTTTTTGGTGTATAGTGTTGTGTATAGAGTTTTGTATTTCTCAAATGTAAACCTCTTTCCAAACTCCCATTTTTCTGATGGCTGCTTCTGGTTTGACCTGTCCAATAACGGCCCCCTCTGAGTCTTCTCTATTGCAGGTCTTTCCTCTGACTCTAAGCTTCAGCCTTCAGCCATTAATGTGTATTAATCATCTCTGGTTTCCGCCATGTCTAAATGCTCAAATCCATTAATAGCTACATTTTCTACATCTTCTGAACTTTGTATAATGACTTTAACAGGTTTGTCTGCTGTTGTCTTTATCTGGCAGATGTACCAGAAAGAGATCTACAGTGTGGATGAGCAAGTGCGCGTCAGCCCTGGGCTGAAGCAGCCAGCCTATAACTCCCAGCAACCCCTTTACCAGGAAGAACAGCCATACAGAGATTATGACCACCAGCCCTACCGCTACGACAGCGCCTATGTGGAACCAAAGGCTCGTAACTTTGACTCTCACTTGCAGTATGACAGTCGTGTGCCTCCGTACGAAGAGCAGTGGCCTCCATACGACCACCAGGGGGAAGCACCCCAGCAGTATGACCCACATCTCAACTACCAGGATGGCTCAGACCGTGACTACAGCCCACCTCAGTCCCGTTACGACACAGGCTACGAATCGGGACGACCCCGCTACGGAAAGCCCGGTTCGGTCCGTTATGATGAACCCCCTCCTCCGGCCACAGGCGGCTATGATGGACGTCCTCATTATGACCATGAACCCCACCCCCTCCCTTCAGCCGTGTCCCGCTCCCCTGAACCCCCAAAACAGCAGTATTACGAGCCTGCTCCTCCTAGGCCTGCCCAGCCATCACAGAGGGGTTATATGAACTCGGACGCGCCCCCACCACCTCCCAAAGCCGAGCCCCTCCAATTGCCGCCAGACACAGCCGTCACTTCGGCAGCCTCCAAGCCCCTTCCTCCTCCCCCATCAGAGAATGAGGACGACCCAGCGATGAAGCCGCAGTCAGTGCTGACCCGGGTGAAGATGTTTGAGAACAAGCGTTCAGTGTCTGTGGACCGGGCCAGAGAATCCGCTGACTCCACAGTAAGGGTGAGTCGTTTAGTATTGCATGGGGGGCAGTCAGCGCTGTGGCAGTGTAGTATTAATACTAGCATTTGTGTTCTTATAACTGCAGTAGATCAGGCAGCAAATTAATAATCACAAATACAATATTCTAATCTTATCACACACCCTCCTGTCCCAAATGTTTTTAAGATGACTAGAGGAATATTTATGTTTATATTAGGAAGTTCATGACTTTGTTTTAGTATGGATAGCGGGAAACTTAACATGAGACAAAGTTGTTAGTAGAGGCTAGTTAGCATGGAGTTAGGGTTTTTGTACAGTCTTCAAAGAATGAGATTTCAAAAAACAGTGACTGTCCCCAGCAAACAGGACCATCTGGTCACCTTCTGACCTGATTACCATAGTTAATGATAGTGCTGTATAGTTTTAGTTTTGTTAACTGATTACCATAGTTAATGATAGTGCTGTATAGTTTTAGTGTTGTTAACTAATTACCATAGTTAATGATAGTGCTGTATAGTTTTAGTTTTGTTAACTGATTACCATAGTTAATGATAGTGCTGTATAGTTTTAGTTTTGTTAACTGATTACCATAGTTAATGATAGTGCTGTATAGTTTTAGTTTTGTTAACTGATTACCATAGTTAATGATAGTGCTGTATAGTTTTAGTGTTGTTAACTGATTACCATAGTTAATGATAGTGCTGTATAGTTTTAGTTTTGTTAACTGATTATCGTAGTTAATGATAGTGCTGTATAGTTTTAGTTTTGTTAACTAATTACCATAGTTAATGATAGTGCTGTATAGTTTTAGTTTTGTTAACTAATTACCATAGTTAATGATAGTGCTGTATAGTTTTAGTTTTGTTAACTGATTACCATAGTTAATGATAGTGCTGTATAGTTTTAGTTTTGTTAACTGATTACCATAGTTAATGATAGTGCTGTATAGTTTTAGTTTTGTTAACTGATTACCATAGTTAATGATAGTGCTGTATAGTTTTAGTTTTGTTAACTGATTACCATAGTTAATGATAGTGCTGTATAGTTTTAGTTTTGTTAACTAATTACCATAGTTAATGATAGTGCTGTATAGTTTTAGTTTTGTTAACTAATTACCATAGTTAATGATAGTGCTGTATAGTTTTAGTTTTGTTAACTGATTACCATAGTTAATGATAGTGCTGTATAGTTTTAGTTTTGTTAACTGATTACCATAGTTAATGATAGTGCTGTATAGTTTTAGTGTTGTTAACTGATTACCATAGTTAATGATAGTGCTGTATAGTTTTAGTTTTGTTAACTGATTACCATAGTTAATGATAGTGCTGTATAGTTTTAGTCTTGTTAACTGATTACCATAGTTAATGATAGTGCTGTATAGTTTTAGTGTTGTTAACTGATTACCATAGTTAATGATAGTGCTGTATAGTTTTAGTTTTGTTAACTGATTACCATAGTTAATGATAGTGCTGTATAGTTTTAGTTTTGTTAACTGATTACCATAGTTAATGATAGTGCTGTATAGTTTTAGTTTTGTTAACTGATTACCATAGTTAATGATAGTGCTGTATAGTTTTAGTTTTGTTAACTGATTACCATAGTTAATGATAGTGCTGTATAGTTTTAGTTTTGTTAACTGATTACCATAGTTAATGATAGTGCTGTATAGTTTTAGTGTTGTTAACTAATTACCATAGTTAATGATAGTGCTGTATAGTTTTAGTTTTGTTAACTGATTACCATAGTTAATGATAGTGCTGTATAGTTTTAGTGTTGTTAACTGATTACCATAGTTAATGATAGTGCTGTATAGTTTTAGTTTTGTTAACTGATTACCATAGTTAATGATAGTGCTGTATAGTTTTAGTTTTGTTAACTGATTACCATAGTTAATGATAGTGCTGTATAGTTTTAGTGTTGTTAACTGATTACCATAGTTAATGATAGTGCTGTATAGTTTTAGTGTTGTTAACTGATTACCATAGTTAATGATAGTGCTGTATAGTTTTAGTGTTGTTAACTGATTACCATAGTTAATGATAGTGCTGTATAGTTTTAGTCTTGTTAACTGATTACCATAGTTAATAATAGTGCTGTATAGTTTTAGTGTTGTTAACTGATTACCATAGTTAATGATAGTGCTGTATAGTTTTAGTGTTGTTAACTGATTACCATAGTTAATGATAGTGCTGTATAGTTTTAGTGTTGTTAACTAATTACCATAGTTAATGATAGTGCTGTATAGTTTTAGTTTTGTTAACTGATTACCATAGTTAATAATAGTGCTGTATAGTTTTAGTCTTGTTAACTGATTACCATAGTTAATAATAGTGCTGTATAGTTTTAGTCTTGTTAACTGATTACCATAGTTAATGATAGTGCTGTATAGTTTTAGTTTTGTTAACTGATTACCATAGTTAATAATAGTGCTGTATAGTTTTAGTCTTGTTAACTGATTACCATAGTTAATAATAGTGCTGTATAGTTTTAGTCTTGTTAACTGATTACCATAGTTAATGATAGTGCTGTATAGTTTTAGTCTTGTTAACTGATTACCATAGTTAATGATAGTGCTGTATAGTTTTAGTTTTGTTAACTGATTACCATAGTTAATGATAGTGCTGTATAGTTTTAGTTTTGTTAACTGATTACCATAGTTAATGATAGTGCTGTATAGTTTTAGTTTTGTTAACTGATTACCATAGTTAATGATAGTGCTGTATAGTTTTAGTGTTGTTAACTGATTACCATAGTTAATGATAGTGCTGTATAGTTTTAGTCTTGTTAACTGATTACCATAGTTAATAATAGTGCTGTATAGTTTTAGTCTTGTTAACTGATTACCATAGTTAATGATAGTGCTGTATAGTTTTAGTGTTGTTAACTGATTACCATAGTTAATGATAGTGCTGTATAGTTTTAGTGTTGTTAACTAATTACCATAGTTAATGATAGTGCTGTATAGTTTTAGTTTTGTTAACTGATTACCATAGTTAATGATAGTGCTGTATAGTTTTAGTTTTGTTAACTGATTACCATAGTTAATGATAGTGCTGTATAGTTTTAGTTTTGTTAACTGATTACCATAGTTAATGATAGTGCTGTATAGTTTTAGTCTGCTATATTAAAAGCACTAGTATGGAATGGATCGAGAGAGTGGCAGCTTTTATATATTATTGCTCCCTCTTTCAAGCATGCAGACACAGCACATCATCTACTACATGTGAAGACTTTTCAAGAATGTACAGCATATTTCTATGATGCATAGAAATTGATTGGACAGCTTTAGGTTTTAGGAACAAAACTAAACCACTAAACTGATTCTCATCTCTCTTTCTCTCTCTCTCTCTCTCTCTCTCTCTCTCTCTCACTCTCTCACTTTGTTTTCTCGCTTGCTCTTTCAGCCGGCAGATATGGTTCCTAAACCTGGTGCAGCATCTGTGCCCAAAGCCAACTCTCTAAGTAACCTCGACCAAGAGAAAACCTTCAGGTAAGGAGCTGTGATAGTTTCAAAGGAGCTGAAATATACTATTTATACATCAATTCTAATTAGTACCAGCTGAATTGAAGCATGTGAAACCAAATATCATGTTGACAGTGTTCATGTCTAACCCACTATTACAGTCATAGAAAGAAAACACACAGCAAATCTGAGCCCTTTCTCTTTGTGTAAACACCTTGTAATCTGATGGTAATTACTACGTCACCTCAGCGGTAGTTTTACTGTAAAACAAGAGCTGCTGCTGAGTGCAGTTGTTGTCATAGAGATTCACCTTGCGGTTTGTATGAAATGTCAAACCTTGGAACATAACATGCTGAATTAGAGCTTCCTACTCCTGCAGTTACACAACTGCAGCCATACATTAGCAGCCGCTGATAGGGCCCCAGTGTTTTGCTGATTGAATTTGAGCTACAGGAATTAGTGTATAGCAGAGATGTTCATAAGTCACAAAATACAAGTCTAAGTCAAATCATGAGCCTTTCGGCTAGAGTCTAAGTCAAGTCTCAATTCAATACAACATATTTAAGTGTATGAGGATAAAAATACACAGCTATATATACTACCGCTCAAAAGTTTAGGATCACTTTAGAATTTCATTTTATGTAATTTTCTTGCAATTCACAAACAATATTGTCCATTTTACAATGAATTAATTAAGTGTATCAGATGATTTTTAAATAATAAAAATGTTTGTATTAAAGCCTATTTTTGTATAGAGGCTTATTTTGCATATAGTCCTATTATCAGCAATTCTCAGTCCTCTGTCTAAATCTCCTGGTACGGCCGCCAATCCAAGTTAAGGATGTTATTGGACTAAGTGGTTGTTAGGACACTCTTGCTCAATTGTGATGCACAGCTGAAAAACATTCTACTAATAAGTGAGTATAAAAGGGAGAACAACATTCTAGGTTAGTTTAGTATCTGAAGCATCAGCAGACCAAAATGGCCAGAAAGAAACAACTTTCTTTAGAGACCCGTCAGTCCATTGTTGTGTTAAGGAAGGAAGGCTAATTCATTGAAAACAAGAAAATGTCACTGTGATCCCAAACGTTTGAGCTGTAGTGTATATATAATTAACTTTGTGTGCTAAACACAACAGTTTTTTTACTCAAGCGCTTCCTTTTCTTTGTTTAAATGTTATGCGTTTTTTACTTAAAGAAAGAAAACGACAATTTCTTTGTTCTTGAGCTCTTTTAAACATTTTTAGATTATAGAGCAAACAGGAAGTGATATAATTTCTTGTTTTGTAAAGTGAACAACTGCTGGCTACATTATAACATAACCCGCTTTACAACTTAGACTTAAGTAGGGAGTCAGTAGGCTCAGTAGGTGTGTTGTAAATGTTTTCATAGCACTGCTGTTACATTTTAAGAAGCTCAGTTTCGAGAGTGTCGTTTGACTGAGTCTGGCCCGATGGGGACGCATGAAGGGGATAAAAAGAAATGAAAATAACTGTATTTTATATATTAGCTGTATTGACGTGGCTAGCGTAAAGTAAACAAACCTGTCCGGGTGTGTTTTCAGATGCCTTAAAAAGTTTGACGTGGATGTTTCAGTGTCTTTAATTTGTTTCCCACATTCTTTACACGTTGCCACCCTTCAGTTATGTCCAAGGACTTTAGACTCCTTGCAGCCGAGTGCTACCACGTACAGTACTCCAGGCAAAGCCACGCCACCCTCGTTTGTTTACGTTTGACACTTCTCTTCTAGTTCCTGCTCGCAATTAGTGGCTGTCACGAGAGAGGGGGCTTTGTCCCAAATCACCGAAACAAAACTACGCCAACATACACACACAATAAAAAGCAACTTTCGTGCACAGTGTCTGGATAACGGACTGACTCTTGTTCACAAGTTATTTTGGATGAATTCGCGTTGAGAGTCATTAGGGACGAGTTTCAAGTCAAGTCTGAAGTCTTTTTCTAAGCGACTTAAGTGCGACTTCAACCCAACTCGCTCACTCGAGTGCCCTTCTCTGGTGAATAGATGTTACTTTGTGAATGTAATCGGTTTTTTGTCGTTGTGCTTTCTGTGTAACTGATCTCACTTTCCTGTTTTCTTAACACCACCTCCATAAACACACACTCACACAAACATACAGAGCGCCTGAGCCCCAACAGCCCCAGTCGAAAGCAGATGACATTGTTCGTGCTAACCACTACGATCCTGATGAAGATGAGGAGTACTACAGGAAGCAGCTGTCCTACTTTGACCGCCGGAGCTTTGACAGCAAGCCCTCTACGCAGCCCCAGCTTGCCAGCAAACCTGCACAACCACAGGCCCAGCCAGGGTCCAACTATCACAGGTAACAAACACACAGACAGAAACAACTGGTGACCGTGCATACTATTGACTGCACTTAACAGTTATGTTGACTGGACACAAAATAATAAAATTTACCCCTGAACTTCTGTCAGGCTAGCACACCCAGGGGACTAGCCACAAGCTTTTATAGAGTAATGAAAATGGGCAAGAAATGTATTTCATTAAGCATATGAGAAAATGTATTGGGTTGCGCTCTGAATCAAGTCTGAGTGCTGCAAATACTCTGAATCTCATCTCTGAAGTAAAGACTTTATTAGGTAAATGCTTGCTATTTGAAGTTGACTATGATTTTATTAAACATAAGGGGTCCACAGCTTCGACGCGGCCTTAATGGTAGCGTTTTTAATATATTTGTAAAGGATAGTTAGCAGTACAGGCCCTACAGCTTACATGTGCCACAGATAACCTACTTTACACTAATCTTACCTCAACTATAGTCTGTGTTGCAGTTTGTAAGTGATGTGCTGCTTCAGAGCATGCCTTGTAACTGTCAGCACTGTTTTAGTCTTTAGTAAATGTTTCAGAGGTTAAAGAATAGAGCTGGATTGTTGAAGTAGCTTTTTACCAGCTGTAGTTGAGTATTTCATTTGGAAAGTCTTGCTTATGTTTGTGTGTATGTAGATCTGGAATCAGTTTTTGCATTGTGTGTAGAGGTGTGATTTATGAATATGAGCCACTGTGTGTAAGTGTATGTGTTTTGCAATGTATTGAACAGGGCCGAATCACTGGACAAGGTCAGCCCTGTTCCCCAGCTAAGCCCAGCTGCCACGCCCCCAGCTCCACCCCCTACTCTGCCCAAACCTGCTGGTAAATGTTACATGTTTATCTCAGTATTAGTGCAATGGAAAGTTGGTAGTTGGCACTATTGATCTGAAAGGTCACAGACAAAGTGCTGGTATTTCTCAAAATACTCAGTTTCATGCTTAATGTGTACTGTCCTGAAATAAATAAATATATATATTTTTTTACTCTTCTTACATTTTTTAGATTAAAATTGTATTATTTTGTTACGGATTTGTAACCAATGGATGATTTTTACGTGTGCGTGTCTATATATATATATATATATATATATATATATATACTCTTAAAATAATCTGCTTAGATAAGAAAAACAAGTGAAATACTGATAAGAAAAATGAGCTACGGGATGTTTGTGCTTCAGGAGCAGTTGTACTGTTGTGATCATCTCCACTGTGCAGAGCTGACAGAGCACCACACTGATGTGTTTCTGTGTGAAACACTTCCACAACTTTAGATGCACGTGAGCGATTGTCTGTAGCTGCAGCTTGTGCTCTGGATAAATCCATGCTTTTAGTAGGCAATTTCATCTTTGTGACGCATTGACGCACAATGTGCTAATTGATGGAAATTTATAATTGACGCGTCGCCCCAGCCCTACTGTATATATGATATATATAAAATACATGTACCATCCTGAAATATAACTATTTTATTTCTTAGTAGCTGACCTCACTGATTTCTCTCTCTTTCTTTCTCTCTCTCTCTCTCTCTCAAGCAGCAACACCTCCTCCAGACCCTCACGGCTCTCCTAAAATAAAGCCCCCTGGTCGTGAGGACACGGTGCAGAGTACGTTGCTCCCTCAAAAAAGTTTCCCCGAGAAGTCGCCAGTCAACGGCACTAGTGATCCTCCGAAACCTGC